>CM053577.1:63948083-64031392 GCA_028646485.1 Cryptoprocta ferox
TTAACATCACCAAGGCTAAGTGGTTTTATTTCACGTAGTGAAAACTAGAACACTGCTCACACAATTGCTGACATGCAAACAGTTTATATAAGTTACTAACTCAAAATGTCCATTCATATAGCAAGGGCAGTATCTCCATGTTTCAACTGTTTGACACAATGATGGATTATTTATTTACTGAACAGCACTGGTGGCCAGAAAATCTGATTTCCATGCATGAAATCCATGAAACCTCAGCCACTGAACAGTTTCTTTTACATGTGGCAAAGGTCATCTATCAAGGGATTTTCTCACGTTTTGTGTGATTGGTCATGCCTCATTTCCTTCAAGAAAATATGATTTCCCTAAAGTCTGTGCATTTTAAATGACTCACAAAAGGCCTAGAAAGTTATTTCCTCTCTGTTTGTGATAAGCACAGAATATAGAGGTTAGCCTACAGGGAACGACAAGCAACTGTTTGTAGCTAGAAACCATATTTAATCCTATCATTAGGAAAGCTTAGCACTCACCAGGTATAAAAAGGCTGCAAAATTAGACACTTAACCTTGTCATTTAACCTTGCAGAGTTTAATCTGTATTCAAACTTTAATAAATATGTTCCATAGACGTATCCTTACATATTAGAAGAGACTTGTTTCAAATAATATATTTCAAATTTTGAGTTTTATTTGGTGAAGGACTATGTGAAGATTTGACTCCCTTAAAAAACAAAATCATCATTTCTGTTTTTGGCCTGAAAAATCAATGAGAAAAATCAGTAAAAGATTATGTTTTTAGTAAAAATTTTTAAGACCAAGAAATACAAACATGGTGTAAATTGAAGAGCAACTTAAAGAGCACCATTTGCCTGAGAAGAGATTATAATATACTTAGAGATTAAAAAGAAAAAACACTAGTACCCTAACTTAATTAATGTTTACAAAATGTTCTTTGGGACACAGTTCAGAAGTATCTTAGAGTGGTACAAATATGCCAAATCTCTTGATGCTCTCAAGTTATGTCTAAAAATTTCTAAGTTTTGACGGCTGGTTCATATAATCAAAGCACATCCATGCCTCCATCATTGTACCCATGGGTTCAGTTCAGGCAGGTGATGCAGGAACATCAGGAATAACCCCTGATTATTAGTGTTATTATGATACATTATAGAGATATCAACTACAGAGAGTAGACAGACTGATATGACAAATGATAAATAATACTCTTTTCAGTTACTAAGTAAAATATAAAACACTGTCACAGATAATGTTGTGAATCTATTGAAGCTTAAGCATCTCAGTTCATGATTATGTGAGCTCTTTCCAAGGCCTTGAATATATTTTTGAATTAGTAATTTTGAATTGTTTCTTTTTTAATGAGGGCTTCGCTGATTATGAGCTTTAGACCCTCAAAATCTGAATCCATCAAGCTGGATCATATCTGGATTTCTTTTCTATTTTTAGTTCCTTGGTGTAATAAAACATTAATTTTCAGCTCAAAACTATTCAAAATTAGATTTGGGGATGCACGAGTGACTCAGTCGGTTAACCATCGCCTCTTAATTTCAGCTCAGGTCATGATCTCACGGTGCCTGAGATAGAGCCCTGAATTGGGTTCTGTGCTGACAGGGCAGAACCTGCTTTGGATTATCTCTCTCCCTCTCTCTCTTCCCCTCCCCCACTCACACTCTCTCTTTCTTGAAATAAATAAATAAACTTTTAAAAAATGTTACATTTGGGGGCACCTGGGTGGCTCAGTGTCTGACTTTGGCTCAGGTCATGATCTCAAGTCTTGTGGGTTCGAGCCCTGTGTTGGGTTCTGTGCTAACAGCTCAGGGCTTGGAGCCTGCTTCTGATTCTGTCTCCTTATCTCTCTGTCTCTGTCTCTCTGTCTCTCTCTCTCTCTCAAATATAAATAAACATTAAAAAAATTTAAATGTTACATTTGGAAGGACAATGAAAGGGCAATGAATAGAAGCTTTCTCATTACATGTGTATATTTGTATATATGTCTAGTATTAAGTTTAACTTGTACTGAGGTCTTTTTAGGAATAAAGAATGTAATCATATGGGACAACCATCACAGTTGAAGTTATGTTTAAAGAAAATGGTATAAAAAATAATAAATTTCCTGAGAGATTTGCAAAAGATGGGTAGAGAGTTTTACAAGTGGATAAAAGCAGTATTTACACACTGAGATTTGGATATGGGCAAAATGTGTTAATGCCCTCTTTCTCTTATAGTTTTCCTGACAACTGATATATGTGAGGTTTGTGGAAAATCATTCTTAATTTCTTTATTTTAGTTATGGATCTTTCTTGAGCCTCAGCTACTTTAGTGTACCAAAATTAACAAAATGATGTAAATGCAATATATTTACACACACATACATATACACGTGTATTAACTTTGGATAATTTAGTATATGTGTGTATTTATGGGTGTGTGATTGCATATGTGTGCATTGGTGTGTGTACACACACATCATTGAGACCAAATATCAACTCAAGGGAATTTAACTTCTATAGAAAAACAAATTTCCAATTACTACTTTTGAGTAATTAATCTGTATTAAAAAATAACTACTCATAGACTTGACATTAGACACATATTTCCTAGCTTGGCCATAGTACTGTGTTATAATCAGTGATGGAAATATTAGGAGCTATAATTTTTTTCAAGAATTTTTATATCATTTGTTGTGCAAAATATTCCTGATGTCTTTCATAAATCTTAAGAAAGTGTCATTTCTGAGTCTTTTAACAGTACCTTCAATTATAATGTTGAACTTCTGTTAAAGTGTATAGTTTTCAAAAAGAATACTGGAGAGTTTACTAAAATAATTAGAATACTTCCTTAAACTATTTGATATTATACTCTGTTCAACTATAGATTCTTAATATTCTTTGATTTTGATGGCAAATTAGTTTTCTACCTCACCATTTAATATTTGTTCCCATGAGTATTTTAAATTCTAAATATGTATTTAACCATTACCCATAAGAAGTAAAATGCAGTTTACATAGCTATTTATGATATTCCTCAACTAAGTAATTTTTTACTTAGTAATATAAATTACAGATTTTCTACTTCATAATTGTGGTATATTTAAGACATGCATTTTCTTGTAATAAATCACATTAATACTAAAGCTATATAGATTTGTAAATAGATACTTTGACAATTAAATGGTTTGACTTTAATAATTGTACTTTAAGGAGTTACAAAGATGTTCATCCAAAGAAGTACTTAGTATTTATTTTCCAATATAATTCTTCTTCAATCCTTGTTGTGACTGTATCCAGTTGGTTTTGCTGATCAGTTATAGCATTTTTTAATTCATCCTGACTACTCCATAGGTCTTTGATCTTTGCAGCAAGGGTTTCTCTGGTGTCTTCTATGCTTTTTTTCAAGCCCAGCTAGTAGTCTTATGACTGCTATTCTAAATTCTTAATTCTATCTTAATTTATATCTAAATTCTTATTCAGATATATTGCATATATCTGGCTGATTTCTTCTTTTGTTTTGGGGAGAATTCCTCTGTCTTGTCATTTTGGCTATATTTATGTCTTTTGCATGTTTTAAAAAGCTTGTTATGTTTCCTGCACCTGAGAGTAATGCTATATTAAAAAGGGGCCATATACTGTTCAGGGCCTGGCATGTTGGCAAGTATTTCTGGTGTATGTTGTGTGCACTCTCCTGTTGCATTTTGGCTGTTCTTTCCCACTGGTCAGTCCTTTGCAGAGTTCCTCCTTGCTTGCAGTGGGGAGTATTTGGATCTTTGGCTAGGTGTGCTTTGATTTGCTTGTGAAAATAAGCCTAGCACCTGTCACGCTGTCTCCTTCCAACCATGGAGATCCATCTGCCAGTCCTCAGATCAATTTCCTGGGTGTTCCAAGTGATCTGGCCTCAATACAGCTGGGTTTGAAGGATGAGAAAAGCCCAGCAACCCCCTAATTTTCCACCATTCTTTCCCAATATAATTGTTACTAAAAGTAGATTGACAGTCTTTTTGGTGCTTTATCTCCTTGTTATATTATAAGCAAAGGAACATTTATAATGGAACCAGTCCTTTTTTATTAATTTTTAAAATAACAAGTAATCATTACATGTAATTAATTTTTAACAGTTTAATGATTAAAAATATCAGGGCACCTGGGTGGCTCAGTTAGTTAAGCGTCCAACTTCAGCTCATGTCATGATCTCATGGCTTGTGGGTTCAAGCCCCATGTTGGGCTCTGTGCTGACAATTCAGAACCTGGAGTCTGCTTCGGATTCTGTGTCCCTCTCTCTCTCTCTCTCTGCCCCTCCCCTAATCGCACTCTGTCTCTCTCTCTCTCTCAAAAATAAATAAACATTTTAAAAAATCTTTAAAAAAGGATTAAAAAATCAATTCCAATAAAACTAGCATCTAGATCACCATTGAAAAGAAACTGCCTCATTACTACTCACTACCACAAAATTGATATTTATTGTTTGAAATACTCTGACCATATATAATGTATTTAACTGATTTTTAAATGTTTTATCCTGCAATCCATATATACAGGACATGTGAAATAAATGAAATTTCTTGTGACAAAGTTATGTCAGTCACTAGACTTAACAATTAAGCAGTGCTTAGTAATTTGTTGCGTATTTAAGAACAAAACTAGCAGTATTCCCCTTTATTATTTTTAACTATCAAGAGGTCCACAAATGGGGCTGCTTATATGGACTCCAATGTGAAGAGATGACAGTGTATCTAATAGCTCTATATTCCAGCTCCTGGTGCCTCTTTCTCTTGGTCCTGTAAATATTCCAAGGTGGTGAAGAGTTGGTGGATTATAAAGGAACTAAACTCTAAGAGAACATTTGTTGCTTTGATATTACAAATTTCAAATGAAGATGCAATAAAAAAGTAGGCTGGTGCCCTTCTCAAGACGAAATACAGAAATGAATAAGGACCGCCAAAATTCCCTCGTATTTAAAAATTTACCCTGATGCAAATAAAAAGTTCAGTTCACAAGAGACTAGTGGAATTCAATTTTATAATAGTGTCTGCCTTACTGAAAAAAATGCAGAGGTCCCTGGAGAAAAGACATGCAGAAGTTTGTATCAAATAAATGTAAAATATGCTAATAAAGTGATTGGAAAGTCAAGTGCCTATTAGAGCTGACTCTAGGGATTGCTTTGGTTTCTAATGTTAGTTTGTGACAAAGATCAAAATTTTTTGATGCAGTAATTAGTTATCCTTTTTGTTCAAGTCCAACATACAATCTGTTTCATTATCCAACACTCACCCCCATCTTTATTTTTCTTTTTTCTCCTCATTTTTTATGGAGAATATTTTTCCCATGAATACAAAGACATTTAGAAGATCATTTGGTTAAATTGTATATTTTAGCTTTAGATTTAGTTTATCTAGCCCTAATTAAAATAATTATATGATGACTCTTTCTTTCCTTCTTTTCATTAAATTTTTTGTCATGAGAGTATGAATCAAAATTTGGGGTTTTAATGAGTAAACATAAAAAGTGAGCATTCAGACACAGTGCCCTATTAATTTATCAGATTTTTCTGTGTTAATGTTTTTATTTAAACATAATAATTTACACATGCTGTAATGAATAGCTTCCAAAATAATTGAAATCATGCTACTTCATAACTTTTCAAACCTAGTTAAATGCTTGAAACATTTAAAGTAATACAAATGAATAAAGGAAAAAATTGGTTTTGGTAAAAAAAAAGTTTTGGATAATAGTTACATGTTATTTGGAGGACAAATTATAGATGACTATGGATGAATGTCACTGCTTACTTAAAAATGTAGGGGACATCTAGTATTTTAAACTTGGGACCTTAAATAGATTACTACAATGAGCAACATTTCTGTCTGTATGAGTTTCTCTTTTAAGAAGCAAAGAAACATGAGGTTGCATTCTGAGAATTGGGAACAAACTCAGTGAAAATATTTCCAGATTTCAAGATGCTGAAAGATGGCCACACAACCTTGGCATCCCATAAAGTCCAGTAGGATGGCAAGATAATCACTTAATTAAATTTCTCATAAGAACTCTAAGATATTCTTTTATTTTATTTTTTATTTTATTTTTTTTAAACTTTATAGTTTATTGTCAGGTTTGTTTCCATATAACACCCAGTGCTCTTCCCCACAAGTGACCTCCACCAAGACCATCACCCCCCTTTACCTTTCCCCCTTCCCCTTCCCCCCTCAGTTTGTTTTCAGCTAATGGATAAGGTCCACTACATTATGGAGAATGATATGCTTTTCTCAAAGTCTGTTGATTTAAATGCTACTCTTACCTAACAAATACCTTCACAGTGACATTTAAACTAGTGTTTGACCAAATATCTGAGTACTGTGGCCTTGCTAAATTGACACATTAATCATCACAAGGCAGCAAAGCTCAGTTGCTCTGGACCTCCAGTAAAACATACTCAGAATGGTGCTAGGCTCCCTATTCTTCCTAACTGGGCTAAATCAGTTCCTGTGGCACTGGAGATGCTCCAGTGGACACAATTTATGTGGGCAAAATTTATGAGGTCCTAGTTACGTTAAATCTGAACTCACAGGGAATAACCATAGTAGCTGCAGCTGAAATTAGGGGGTAGGCAGAAGAGATGAGACTGTGAGAGTTCTCAAATCTATATTTCTAGCCCTGCCAACTCTGTCTCTGCATCTCTAATTTTAGCAGTTTAATAATCATGTCAGACACAGCATACCTTGCTTAGCAACACATTCTTTATTTTTACCACCAGCTGATCTTCCAGAATTTTCCTTATTGGTGAATGCCATCAATGCTCATCAATTTGCACAACTTATAAAAATGGGAATCATCTCAATTCTACCCTTTGCCTTATTCCAGTATATTCTCTTGGCTATGCTTTCACTACTTCCACTGCTGCCCTCCTATTCCAAGTCATTAACAATTCTTGCTGAACAAACCAAAATAGGCTGCAATACAGACACTTAAGAATATAAAGCAGATCTTGCTGCTCTTGTTCAAAAGTAGCCAATGTCTTCCATCATGGTCATAATAAAACCCAAACTCTATACATAATCTGACTCTTTCCTGACCCTTGACGGCCTCTCTTATCTCTTCCCATTCCCTTATTTGTTGCACTCTAGTCATATTTCATTTCCATATCTGCTCAAATGTCACCTTCTCAGCAAGCCTCCCCCAAAATCCTTTATCTAAAGTTGTCCACCCCTTCTCTGCCTCTTACCATCACACTCTTTTATTGGTTTCAGGGACTGAGCAATACTCGGCATATATTAAACATTTGTTTGTTTTCCTTCCCTCATTATAATGTAAGTTTTATGAGGACAAAGTTTTGCCTTATTTCTGTATTTTATATGCCGAAAAATGAGACTAGTACACAATTGCACTGAATAAATAGTTGCCAAGTGAAAGCGCCAAGTGCTATTGAATTTAGATACTTGTGATAGTCATTAAGAGGCAAATTTAAAATCACAACCTGTTTATGTATGACACAATTGTAATAAAAAAAATTCATTCAGAAAACATCTTGGATATTTTTGCAAAAAATAAAAAAAAAGTAAACCAATGGGAATAGTTACCTTAATAAGTTACATACCAAGAAGTATATACAATTCTAAGGTTTTTTTGCCCTTAGATTTTAGCACCTGATGATTTAAACAATTCTATAATGATAAAGGGCCACAATGATATCCAGACATATAATATATATTTTTGTTTATATTTGTTTTATAATTTTAAAAATACAGTTACAAGGGGTGCCTGAGTAGCTCAGTTGGTTGAGCATCTGACTCTTGATTTCAGCTCAGGTCATGATCTCACGGTTCATGGGTTTGAGCCCTGCCATCAGACTCTGCACTGGCAGCATGGAGCCTGCTTGGGATTTTCTCTCTCCCTATCCCTATGCCCTTTCCCCAGCCATGCTTGTGCTCTCTCGCTTTCTCTCTTTCTCTCTCAAAATAAATCACGAAGCTTTAAAATAAATAAGCAAATAAATAAATAAACAAAAAGTTACAAGACTTCTTGGCATATATGGTTTTCCTCATTTTAAGATAAAAAGTACATAATTATTCTTTATCATTTTAATATTTTTCTTAATAGAATTTGTTTTCATTTTCCACATGACTTATTTGTATCCAAGCATTTGACATCTTAGACTCTATGTAATTTGGCTTCAAATAATATGTCCTTAATACGCTTATTAAATGAAAATAGCTAACACTAACATTAGACGCAGATTCTATATGAGACTTATTATATAAAAGTATCCTGAAAATAACTCATAATTACTATTTGAATGTATGGCTTATAATTTGACATTTTCAAGAGGAAAACAATAGCATTTCAAATGTTTAATTGTAGAACAAAAGAAAAAAGTGGATTGCTGTATATTTAACCTTGACATTGACATTGAAGGTATTAAAATAGTTATGTTGATAATTTGCTCATGGTTTTTACTTAATATTGCTTTTAGATGAATGAATAAGCTGGAAAGAAAAGGTCTTCAGTCTTTTGTTATGTGAGTAGTCTATATATCATTTCTGATACAACTTGACTTTTGGTAAAGTAACTTGAGGAACTAGACAATTATTCTAAAAATTGTTTCAAAAGGAAAATTTCATACCTTACCTTAAGAATTTTATAAAATCATCAAATGCAGTCTCCCTATGTATGGTATTGACCTAAAGTCCTATATTTTGCCTATACTTTTACACATAGTCTTCTCTTTATTCTTAATTATATAGATTTAGACAGTTTTATATACATTATATAAATTTATAAATTATATGAATTACTCTTATACCTCCAGTATTTAAATAATATCTTCTCATTAAAATTTTTGAGAAGGTAATTTTTTAAAAAATTATTTCTCCTTTCAAATTGTTTTTATTTTTATTCCTCCCTTACTGACCTCTAATTCATTAATATTTTTCCTCCCCTTAGGTACTCAATCTGAATAAATATTACAAAGTATCATGTTTCCAATTGCTAGGTCTTATTTCTGACACATACCAACTCTGATTTTTTTATCAATCGGGTTCCCTTTAACCTAGCTTGGTTTCAGTTTCCATTTGACCATTAAGTGTTTCAATATTATGTTCTGTTATTTTCCTCCAGGCACAATCATATTCTCAAATTGAATTTCTTTCTACTTTTTTCAAACCAGAGAGTGAAACTGATAGTTTTGAACACCCCTAGTTGCTATCTTCAGCTTCACGGTGTAACATCATCACCATTGTACATCTGCGCAACACCATCCTGCACAAATCTGCTGCTCCATATGTCACACCGTACAGGGAGATTACAATGGGCTTGAATTTGGATTTCAGTCAGAGAGTCCCTGGAGACATTCCACATGAAAAAATATTGCTCAAGCCAATATTTAAATCTTTGCCTAGAGCTATCCCCACTCCAAAGAGAAATAGAATGAGAATGAAAGCACAAGCCCCCAAATTTAATCACCCTATTTTTTCCCTTCTTTTGAGGAGTTTGTCCTGTTCTCCTTATTGTGATTCGTTTCTGTTTGTACTGGCAGTTGCCAGATGGGGTTTATTTTTAAATTTAAATGTTTTATTTTGTGCCAGTGTTGCCCACTGCATCGTATCCAATGCCATTTCTTATTCTTTTAAAATTTAAATATTTGGGGGCACCTGAGTGACTCAGTTCGTTGAGCGTCTGGCTTCAGCTGAGGTCATGATCTCATGGTTCATGGGTTCAAGCCCCAAGTCGGACTCTGTGCTGACAGCTAGCTCAGAGCCTGGAGCCTGTCTTCAGATTCTGTGTCTCCCTCTCTCTCTGACCCTCCCCTGCTCACGCTCTCTCTCTCTCTCTCTCTCAAAAATAAATAAAACATTAAAAATTTTTTTAAAAAAATTCAAATGTTTGGCACATACTTAAATTCTTTAAGGCTCAGAGACGAGGAACTTATGTGAGGGGGGGGGAAGGTATACATTGCTATCACTTTAATATTGAGAATAACTGAAGCATAGAATGGTTATTAGTGGGAATCTTTGAACCTAGTTGTGTGTTTCTTTCAGTCACAAGCAGTGGATAAACACATGCTCACAATATACTGACAAATAGTGAAATGTAGGAGAAGGTAAGCTGTAAAAGAGATTCAACAATGCAGAGAACAAAGATACCTTGAAAAACAAAGCTGATATATCCCAGTGCCCATACCTTTTTTCTTGTAAACACAAGCGGAACCGGCAGAAACTGGGAGAGGTGATTAGCATTGAAATTCAGAAAGTTTTTCATCAGTAGCATAAAAAGTATTCGACTTGCAGATATAAGCATAAAATCCATTGTGTAGAAATATTTTTTTCTTATATGAGTATACCTGTATGTTAATATTTATTAAAAGTGACTAAAATTTATTGTTCAGTATATATAGTTTTTAGTAACATTATTTAAATATAAATATAGTATGGCAAACCAGTTAGATATTAAAAGCATATTTAAAGGCATCTTCTTTGTATACAGAAAAGACCAGTGCTTTTGTGTGTACAAATTATTATCTGAGTCTCAGGTAAAATTCATGCGAGAGTAAACTAGCTTCTTATTATATTCTTCTGGTACTGAAAACTATTTCTTTTTTTAATCTCTTCAGTCCAGTAGTCAATAGTATAAAGCACATCTCGATTCTGCCTCTCATCTTCATTTAAAGTACATTCATTTGGCAATTTCCCCATTCTAGAACATATTTCACAAGGAAAGAAGAATAACTGGCCTCTAAGCAATAACTAGATCATTATAAAATCCATACACTAATGTGTGTGTACTCCTTAGCAATTACTTTTACCTTAGCCTCCTCCCCAAAACTCTCTCTGCCTTAGAGATACATTTTTCTCCTTTCCATACTCAACTTAAATGCCTCTCTGACTCACGGAGGCAAAATTAGTTGTTCCTTCTGCTTTGCCATTTCATTTCTGTTATACCTCTTGTCTTCATTATGTGTTTTTTAATTATACTAAAGCATAAGTATTAAGGGACCAAAGCAAAAATACACCTCTATATTTGCCAAAAAAATAATCTGCATGGTAATAACTCAATAATAACTAGTTCAGGTAAAAAATGAATTTAAAAATGCCACTAAGTAAGGCTCTCACTTTGGGATCATTGGCCCTCATTTCATTTGTACTAGATTGGATTCTATAACAGACCAGAGGAACAATATGTGAGACATTGGGGAAGAACCCGGGATTGGGGAATTATTAACTAAGGACACAGTGGTGGTGGTGGTCATGGTCGTGGTGCTGATGGTGATGATTATGATGATGATGATGATAATTATCAATAGTCATGACTGTGAGACAGAAAATTTTAAAAGCAAAAATTGAATAAAGAGTAAGTCATAGGCTATTATGATAGAATATGATCACTGAAATTCAAAATTACTATCCAGAATCATCAAGAATATTAGTGTACAGAAATAAGCAACAAAGAAAAAAAGATAAACATTTGTCTGGTTGATTTTATCATTGTTGTATATGACAATAGGATGAAGCACTAAAAAAAATCATTATTTAAACACTTTGATGTTGGAATATTTGAGTGATAAATATGACATAATAAATTGTGGTATTAGGAAACTAAATGTGGCCTTAAAGTATATGAATCATTTGGGATAAAGTACTATATTTTTGCCAAAGGCTAATTATCTAAGTAAGTAGGTCTTTTTGTTTGTTTTTGTTTTTAATGAAATGACCAAATAGTAAAAGAAGTATTGTTCCTGGAATTGTCATGCACTGACTGAAAGAGTTAGTGTCCTTGTTTAAAAGTTTCTGTAAGACTTTACTGTTCTACTCTGTCCATAACTATAGGCACCAGGTTACAGAGAACTTAATATAA
Organism: Cryptoprocta ferox; assembly: GCA_028646485.1. Taxonomy (NCBI): domain Eukaryota; kingdom Metazoa; phylum Chordata; class Mammalia; order Carnivora; family Eupleridae; genus Cryptoprocta; species Cryptoprocta ferox. The sequence goes on from CM053577.1 coordinate 63,959,917, forward strand.
GAAGAATAAGACAGAAGCAGAAGACTGCCAGGACATAGTGAATAATTGGACATCTCAAAACAATCAGCTGACCATTGAAGAGGACAGTTAATTAAGAATGAAATGTAGGGGGATAGTCTAAATTAAGAAAGGCTTCTCTGGGGATGCTTGGGAGGCTCAGTTGGTTAAGCATCAGACTTCAGCTCAGGTCCTGATCTCAGGGTCTGTGAGTTTGAGCCCCGTGTGGGACTCTGTGCTGACAGCTCAGAGCCTGGAGCCTGCTTCAGATTCTTTGTCTCCCTCTCTGCCTCTCCCCTGCTCATGTTCTGTCTCTCTCTCAATCTCTCAAAAATAACTAACAGTTAAAAAAAAGGCTTCTCAGGATTGGTAGATCAAGGCAGCAAATGATTTTTGTTTTTCCTCTCTGTCCATTCTTCACATTTTTCAAAATCAAGAGAAAGACTGAAGAGTTGAAGATGGTGTTTGCAATACAACCTAGAATATATTGACATGTCAATCCTACACTTTTTGCAGATTTGTTCCAGAATAGAAGCTCACTCATACCATCCACAGTCCCAAGGAGCCAACAGGGTGTGCTGAAAGAGCAGAACTTGTTAGCTAAAATAAATGTTCTGCAAGATTTTAGTAATATTTTATGATTTAATGATATATTGATCCTTAATAGTTTCCTCGGTTCAAAGATCATTCTTATAATAATGAAATGAAAAGAAAAAAACCCTTTTCACCATTCGCCCTCATAACCCCCAATTGCCATTTTTCTCAACCTCTAATTATTTTTTAGTTAATAAAGGAAAAGAAGTTCTTTCTAAAACTTATGCTTGCGGCTCAGGGTTTGAACTCACAGTGCTGATTGTATTACTTAATATGAAAAGGGAAAAGCTTAATTATACTCCACAAGCAGTTCTAAAATTATTTTATTAAATTGGTGACTAATCAAAATCTTTTTCTTTGAGGAAAAAATGAAAGAAAATTGACTAGAATTTTGAATAGCAAGGGAAGTTTAGGTGCATAAAATAAATAGTTTTCTAAATGGATCACTAAACATTGTTGTAGATGTATGAAAGAAAGAGATATTATACTATATTTTTAAATTAGTAATTTAAGTAAACTATATTAGAATCACATATAATTTGCTTTTGAAAATAACTTTTGCAAAAAATTAGGTTTTCAGATTTGTTCCTAACCTAAATTAATAATGGGATGAACATCTTCATATACCAGTTAATACATTATAAATAGGACAGTATGGAGTTTGCAGTCAATGAACACAAATTTGTAGAAAACTTAACCTCTCATACTTAACTTAGCTACATCTTCCATTAATTAATGAAATTATTCACAACTACATATTAATAAATTCAGTTTCTGCAAACAATGTGTCCTCAATTTTACATAGCAATGTACCCTGAAATAAAACCATTAAAAAATAATAAGAGATATATGATTATTAACTGAAGTGTCAGGAGAGAGATATATAGTAGAAGTAGATACTATTCATTTTGATATTATATATTTATTTATATTTATATTTATATTTATATTTATATTTATATTTATATAATCCCCAACAGCATGAAGAGAATTTCTAGGTTGATACTAAGGGGGAATTTTTTTTAATGTTTATTTATTTCTGAGAGAGAGAGAGAGAGAGAGAGAGAGTGCAAGCAGGGAGGAACGGAGAGAGAGGGAGACAGAATCCAAAGCAGGCTCCGGGCTCTGAGCCATCAGCACACAGTCCGAGGAGGGGCTCGAACCCAGAAGCAGTGAGATTATGACCTGAGCTGAAGTCGGACGCTTAACCGACTGAACCACCCAGGCGTCCCCTAAGACGAAGATTTTTTAAAAGATAAATTATTCAATATTTTAAAATTCTCTTTCAACATAGAGTGAATTGAAAATCCCTAAAATGTAGTAAATAAATACTACATGTCTCATCTGTTATTCTAAATAAATATAAGTAGAGTTACTAAAATAGCAACTATTTAAAGTATAACAGAAAAATAGAGCATATCTTCTGCTTACAGTTGAGGATATGTACATTGAGTTTACTTAAAAAAAGAGAGAAAGAGACAAAGAATAAATACCTCAACCCCACACACAACTATGCATCATGGACAGGATGGTTATAAAGACTTCCCTTTTTGCATTTTAGATATTTGAAAAATATTTCTCCAAAGCATATGATGGATGGGTGCGGGATGGTTGTTGCCTGCTAAGACAGGACAATGGCATCTTAATTGTGGTTACTTGGGGATCTGGCTTCTGGCTAAGATTTCAGATTTGTAATAACCTTAAGATAAGTATAACATTTCCCCTTTCAGATAAAATATATCTCCAAATCAGTCTTTTCTGGAATATTATGACCAGAGTTTATGTCAAATGATCACCAGAGTACTTAAGGGGTTAAGAGAAGTGAGGTCTATAGTTTCTTCTCATTTCATCTATATGAAAAGAAATTATCAGCTTTTATATGAAATATGTCATTGACTCTAAAAAGTTTCACTTTAAATCATCACTAATATGCTGAAGTTCTTTATTTTGAAATGTGAAGATCATTATAAAAATATAGCAAATTTCACAAATCATGAATGTAGATAGATCATTACTTCAAATCATCCAACAGCAGGCTGGGCATTGATGTGTCAGTATGAAGAAGAGAAACATCAGACATATGTGAATGCTGTCAACATACCCATAGATCAATTCATCAACCACAAGAAATGTATCTCTCAGCAGCAAGGTTAAGGACTGGGTGTTGGCTTGAGAAATATGCAAAGATATTTTTGTCAGTCTGCTTTTGTGCAGCCACTTCTCTCTTCTGTCCTCCTGTCCCACTTATTCAGTCCTCATTGTTATAGTCAGTGCTCTGCAAAATATTTAACCCAATTTGAATAAGATTAATTGAATTAAAAATTAGATATTGAATGTGATTTTGTCAGTATAGTTGTATTGTTTTCTTTTCTTTCTTTTTTCTTTTTCTTTTTTTGCATGAAGAGGAGTTTCCTTTGCTGTGACAAAAAGTAATTGTTGCAAAACACATGTAACTTCAAGTTTATTACAAAACCTCAAGTACTCCAGATTTCAGGATATCATCTCTACTTTGAATACCTACCTAACATAGGTCCCTACACAAAGCCTCCTTCCTACCTGTCTGCAAGAATCCCATACTTTCCTCCTTCCTTCTTTTTCTCCTTTCTTTCTTCTTTCAACATATCTCATTTACTACTGCTGAAAATCCCTGAGAATTCTTGTTAACTTAAATGGGTTGCTATTGCCTTTTGTGGATTGCTGCCCCATCATCATTTTGGGTCACCTGTTACAATTGCATATCTGCTTTCCTGACTACTGATGGCCTTGTTAGTTTATTTTTCTCTAAACAGGACAAAGTAAAACTAATAAACCTTTCCTGAAATATTAATGAAAATGAAAACATTATAGTGTAGTGAAGTGATAGGAAAAATAAAAGAATAAAACACAATACAGTTCTGGAAGTTCACCACTAAGACCCACAATTGATGTGTCTCTCTGACTCATCAGCCTGTCACAATTGTCAAAGATCTTGGGACACCTGGTGGCTCAGTGGTTGAACACCTGACTCTTGATTTAGGTTCAGGTCATGATCCCAAGGTCATGGGATTGAGCCCCATGTCAGAGTCTGCTGAACATGGAGCTTGCTTGAGATTCTCTCTCTCACCCTCTGCCCCTCTCCCCCACTCACTGTCTCTCTCTATATATATATATAATGAAAAGAAAAGAAAAGAAAAGAAAAGAAAAGAAAAGAAAAGAAAAGAAAAGAAAAGAAAAAAGAAAAAAGGGAAGGAAGGGGACAGGAAGGGAGGGGAGGGGAAGGGAGGGGAAGGGAACGGAAGGAAAAGATCTCTATACAGTGTCTGGTACACAAGGGCTTATTTTCAGGCCCATTTTATCCTTATTCAAGTTCCATCATTATAGCCAGAAAAGTACTAAGAAATTATTTGTATTAATCTTTAAAAAGATCAAACTATATCCCCAATGCAAATAAAGATTTAATTTTTAGATTAAAGCACTTGCATTAAAGTTTCTGAGAGTTGTGCAATTGCATTACATTTTATACCTCCTCACCCCCACACACACGTACACACACCTGTCCTCCCAGAACTAGGACAAAGGATACATTTCTAAGTACAAATTCTGTCCAAATTTACAGAGACTTTTTATGACCTCCACATGGCAATTCTACAGTTAACTAATTTAGATCTTACTCTCATAATAGGAAGAATATAACAGTTCTTTCCCTGCAATAAACTTCCCTCCTACACACAGAAAACATTTTTTAAATTTTTTTTTAATGTTCATTTATTTTAGAGAGAGAGAGAGTCAGAGTGTGAGTTGGGGAGGGGCAGAGAAAGAGAGGGAGACACAGAATCTGAAGCAGGCTCCAGGCTCTCAGCTGTCAGCATAGACCCCGATGCTGGGCTTGAACTCACGAACTGTAGGATCATGAACTGAGCTGAAGTGAGACACTTAATTGACTGAGCCACCTAGGCACCACTACACAGAAAACAATTTTTAAACATATATAAAATGAAAAGTAATGCATTACCAATGTATACTCAGTATTTTCAAGTCATATTTTATTGTAATATTGTTGCTTGTTCCCTACATCATTTGAAGGCCAAAAAAATACATATAAACACATGCATACACATATATTCTATATATTGAATATTGTGGTTCCCTTTACTTTTCCCATGATTTGTAATTAAAATGATCAATGTATTTAGACAAAGGCAAGATGTTCACATCATTTGCTTTGGTAAATGGGAATTCATTTTGTTTGAATTTGTGCTTGAATGTCTAATTATGTTGTTTTGGGGACTCTGGGGGTTTTACAATTACCTCTTCAAATGAAAATTGATCAAGGTTGAATATCAAAGGAAATAGAGAAAACCTTTTAAATATATTTGGTTTTGGAAACTTCAAAAGTATACTCTAGTAGGTGCTATTTCTAGTTAGAATGGTGTGTCTCTTACTGTTTGTACTATGCAGCTACATGAACAAGGATTGACCCAAAAGTTGCAAGCTTCTGTTAGGAATATCAGCTGGTAAAATATTTTTTGCAAAGTGTAAATGGAACCCTGAATCTGGATAAAATGTATTTATTAATTCTACAAGTTCAGTATCTACTTATATTTTTTTAATGAATTTTATGTTTTGTTTGTTTTCCTCTCTGTTTCACTGTAAGAACTAAGGATATATTTATTGCAAGCTGACGCTTGTATCATTTAGTATTTAGAGCAATAATACATAAACATGTGTAATTGCTAATTGAAAATTTTCAAAGTAAAATGGAATTTTAAATCACATAACTTTGTAATGAAACTTGTTTGCATTCTGTACTATAAGTAAGCATGTCTTCTTTTTCTTCCTTTTAGTTCATGTATGGGACATGACTGAATCATTTTATTTCTATAGTTTGAAGAATGTTCTTATATCACCATATCTAAAATTTAAACTGTTAGCATTATTTATTCAAATCAAATGTTATTTCATGCATGAAGGAGGCAATCATTATTATTAATTATGCAATCATGCCCAAAAGCAAACAGAAACATAACTAGTAGGATTCTATTCAACCCATGGAAATTCAAATGTAGTAATTGAATTAATAAAATGTGCCATTAGAGGCATAAATGAATTGATGATTCATCAGAGACCCACAAGTTGACTTCTTCATGTTTTTTTCATACTTGTCTGCAATTATATATCAAATTTGGGTTAAAGCCATTATGTACCAATATTTTTAGGCATAGATTATCCGTGGAAAACTCATGTATCCATGAATGAGCATTTCTTACTTTTTTATGTTATTTCTTTAAATATAATTTGTACATTTTGTCAAGACAATTCTATTTAGGAAACATGACTTACAGGTCTTTCAGTTTGCTTTTGCAAACAATAGTAAATTGTTTTATTTTGTTGTTGTTTTAATACGCAGAATTGCTTTAAAAACTCTTACTTTGTGAGTGAGAAAACAGACTGCTGTGAGTATTCTCTCTGTTATGAATAGTCACAGGATGTTTGTTCACTAATTTGTTCAAATAGGTCAGCTGTGACTTGCTACATGACAGCTATGTATCCCTACACAGAGGAGCTGTCTAAGTTATGTGTGAAAATGATACTGTAATCACCCCTGATACCACATGTACAAAAACAGCCTTAGGCTATTCTCCTAATATATCCTGTTAACACTTGTATATTGGTATTACATAAGATATTGGCACACTTCTGAAAGAAAGAAAAAAAAATCCAGAGAGTTTTATCCATTAAAATCCCATTATGGAAATTACACAAGTTATTTGTACCCCGGGCTGGCTCAAGGCAAAATCTTGAAGTTGGTGCTTGTTCTAGGTCCTGTGCAGGGTTTTGCTCAGAGTATCTGTGGAACTGATTATATGTATGATACAAAATAAGAGCTTAAGGTGGTACCTCTTCTAATAACCCTAGTATTTTTTAAGCCAAAATCTATGGCTTTAGTGTATCTCAGTGCATGATGTCACTGCCCATTGAGTTGCCTGAGACATCAGACATCTTGGTGCCTCCCTTCCTTCACCACCATATGCAATTGTTTATCAGGTCCTGTTGGTGCTCCATCCTGAGAATGCCCTACATTCCTACTTCTCTTCTTCACACTTAACTGCCAATGCTCTAGTTCAGGTGTTCGTAGTATTCCATAGGACTATTGTGGTACTCACCTACCCCAACTCTGCCTCCAGCCTCCTTTCATTCCATCATCCTCTATATTTCTTTCAGAGTTGTCTCTCTAAAGTACAAAGCTGGATTTATTTTTCTATTTAATTTCAGTCAGTAGCTTCTTAGACCTTCACAAAATTTTGAATATGAGGCCTAATTTTTCTCCTATATAGACTACTCAGCTCTACAGAAATACTAAGAGTATCCACATGTAATGTGCCATTTCACGTATCACTTCCCTTTGTCGTTTGTTATTTTTCAGTTGAATGCATGAAGAAGTGCAGGCACTGAGACTGTTTTTCTGTTTTTGTTTTTGTTTTTGTTTTTAAGTTTATTGTTCCATGCTGTCAGTGCAGAGCCAAACACAAGGCTTGATCTCACAAACCATTGGATCTCATGACCTGAGCTGAAATCTAGATTCAGATGCTTAACTGACGGAGTTACCCAGGCACCTCTGAACTGAGACTGTTTTAACCAAAATTAAACAGTCTCTCTTACATCTCTGTTTATATAAATATATAAAATAATTCATGCTTATCAAGATAATACTGAAAAGTATGAAGGAGAATTTTTTTAAATACATGAATTTTACAACATGGAGATTACTATTAATATTTCAAATTTCATTCCATTATTTTTCTATATATTTACTCCATATATTTTAATACCTTTTATTATCAGTTAACATTATAGCCTAAACATTTCTTCTTCCTAGAAATTTTTGCTGAATAAAATTTTAATGATTACATTATAATTTATTTATGGATATTCTATAAATCAAATATTTCCTTATTGCTAGACATTCAGTTTACATACACTTTTTTACTATTTTTTACAATGGGCATATTTTTTTAACATTTTGGTTATGTTACTAATATAGATACCAAGAAGCAGAACTATTGGGTAAAAAGACAAAGAAATGAAAATAGCTTGAAGTATTTCACTGCTTTCCACAATATTTACAACTTTGTATTCTCTCAAATCAACTATGAAAGTGTCTTATCTACAAATCTCACAGCCTTGAGTATTCTCATTTTTGTAATTACTCATTTGGGGAAATAATCATCTCATAATATTTTAATCCATGTTTAAGCAATCACTTCTAAAACTGTGGTAGTTTCTATATATTCATTGGGTATTCTGCTTAATTTTCATTGTAGTTTTATCCACCCATTTCTTAACCATTTTGAAATAATTTAAATGATGTCTACAAATGTAAGGATATAACATTTTTCATATTTGTTTTACTATTTTATTGTTTGTGATTTGCATTTAATTGTATGCTGGCATATAGATAACTTTACGTTTAATCCACACAATCAATTTTTTATTTATTTTTTCTAAAATCACTATTAAGTTTAAAAAGTACTCACACATTCCAAAATTTATTCAAATTTGACTAAATTAATTTCTTTTCTTTTTTCTTATTTGTTTAATTGCTTTATATTAAATTTTCAGTCAACTGTAATTTCAACTAAGCTATTTAGGCATTAGGAATTTAGCAATTTTATCAAACTAATGTGTGCAAACATGCAATTATGGTTCCTTGACTCTTGGGGTTTTTAGGGGATTGACTCACTTATTCAAAAGTGACTTTCTAATTCAAAATTGCCTGTGTCAAATAAAAGGAGGACTACAGAACAAAAAGCAACTATCCAGAAAATGAAAGAAGATCTCATTTTGGGGAGAGAGGCCACCTGTAGAGAATCTAGCACAGCAGAAGAATTCTACCTGAGGATCTGCTTCCATAACGTTCTATAATTTTAGGGCTTATTCTGCCCTCTAAATTTAAATTCACAGATTTACTCAAAAATCATCCCAATAGCTACAGGATCACATGTAGTTGAATGGAAGAAAGGTGAGTAGAGGACAAAGGAATAGTATAAAGTAGAAGCTATTTGTGTGTCTGTGTATTTGCAAATGACCTAAAAACAGGATTATTATTGTCAAGTAGTGAACAGTTTGTTCGGATTTATCTACAGTTTATTTATTAATGGTCTTTTAATGGTAGCAATTCATATGCTTATTTAATAAAGAATTCACTGTTACAGTACCAGAGAAAGTTTGCTTCAAAACAATTTATTTATTTATTTATTTATTTATTTATTTATTTATTTATTTTTAGTGAGCCAAGACAAGTGTTTTTATTTGTCAGTACTTTTAGGTCGTATATAATTAACATAGAATGATTTGCACATAATTTACAGAGAACAAAGTGTAAAATTTGTTGACGCACCCCTATGATTACCATCACCATCAAAGTACAGAACATTTTAACCCCCCAGAAAGTTCTGCTCCTTTTTATGCAGCCCCCACCCCCCACCTGCTTAAGAACCAGTCTTTCCATTTCTATCTCTGTAGGTTAATTTTGCCTTTGCAGAACATCATATAAATGGAATCCTACAGTATGTACTCTTATTTGCGAGCATTAAACAAGAGCACTGGGTGTTATATGGAAACTAACCTGACAATAAACTATAAAGTTAAAAAAAAATAAAAAAATAAAAAAAAATAAATAAAAATAAAAAAATAAAAAATAAAAAGTATACAGTTATATGTAATACATTTCATAAAACAATCCTTATTATAAAGTAATGCTTCAAAACAATTTAGAATTAGCATGCAATCAGTAATTCAAAATGAAATGAAATATAGTGAATTTGAATAAGTCAGAAAATGTGACTAGTTCATCCCGTAATTATTTCAGACCCAGTGGACAGAGGAATCGGTGTTTCCTTAGCTGCAGTGAGTCTTACATTTCCTATAATTGCCAGAGAGTGAATTACAGCATCAGGATCTTTCTCTTAGTAGGCCAATCATGTCTGATTTTGCCATTGTCCTCATTGCATACACCTGCTATGGAAATTTAATATACTAAACAACATGCCTCCTCTTTCCTGTTGCTTCCAATTGGATCTCATGCATTTGCATCTAACTCAGAAGGCTGTCAAATTATATGCAATGATTTAGATTCAGCAAGTTTAATCACATCTAGAGACGATTAAAAGAAAATTTTAATCATCCATTTTCTTAGTTTGACCTAATTTCTTATTAAGTCAGTGCTCTGTCTTGCATTTCATTTTTTACTGAATATTCTGTATAATGTTAACATCTTCTATTTAAAAGGATGGGACCTGTTTTAAAAATGTGTTAATATGGTAGCAATAGGGATGCAGTTACAAGAGCTTTGCAATCATTCACATTCTTTCTTTAGACTGCACTGTTTGTAACAACCCTTTTGACCTCATAAGCCTGAACACTTTTCCCTCAAGTACAGTTTTTCCCTTTTCATTACCAAAATGCTAAGTTGAGACCATTAACATCTGCCTAGAACAGATGTCCCTGATGTTCTCCTACAGACATAAAATTTCCCTGAAAGCCAAAAGGATAGGTGTTATAAATAGGCATTTTTTAAAACATACAGAATTTATTGTTTTCTTTTTTTCCTTGCATGATACCATTTATTCTTTTTAAGAAATTCTTTCACATGATTAGTTCCAAATTTGATTCAACTTATACAGTTGTTTTATACTCTGTATTTCTCAAAACTAAGACTTATTCAAGACAGTTTAATTATTTTTAAATCAAATCCAGTAGCATTTACCCATATCCTCAAACAGTATTAAATCATTACTCTTTATGGTGCAATAGGGCATAAAAATATTAGTTCGAATGGTAAAAAAATATATATCTGTGAAAATTCACAAAAGATATTCAAATATACTAGAAACAAAATGAAGTCACTTTAGAAAATGAGGTATTATATCTATTCCTATTAAATTGCCAAATATTTAGAAAGAGAATGAGGGGGGAAAAAAGAGGAAAAAAAAGCCACCCTCTGCCCACTTCTTTGGACATTGGATTTGTGCCAAGGCTCCTTTTCATCACGTGGCCAGGCCATTCATGCTCCTGCCATTGCCTTTACTTCTTGCCTGCACAAAGCCTACAGGTAATCCAGAGGCGAACATTTAGGATCTTCTCTAGTCTTTTTAAGTAAGTGTCCTGAGTTTTGTGCATTCATGTATACATGACACTTCTTAAGTTTCTATTTATTTATTTTTGAGAGAGAGCAGAGGAGGGGCAGGGAGAGAAGGACAGAAAGAAAATCCCAAGCAGGCTCTGCACTGTCCAGCAAAGCCTGACTTCATGAACATTGAGATCATGACCCAAACCAAAACCAGGAACCAACCACATGGCACTTTTTAATGCTCTAATCTCCCAAAGAAACTTTCCCCAGCTTTTCCTCCTAGGCTTTTAGTGCTCTTGAGAATGCCTCCAGGATGTAATCTTTTGACTCAGGCTACTGTAGGCTGCTCATTTACTTTAAAATGTTTTTGAGGAATGAAGATCTACTTACTTTGAGTACATTCCTAGTTAGACAAAACAAAGATGAGCATCTGGCATCAGCTCAGGTAGGCTCCAAATAGGTTAGAAGAGGTAAACCCGATTATTTGTTAATAAGGTTTGCTCTGCATCCTCCAGAGCCAGGGACCAGGGTTCCACACTGGAAGGGAGTGGGGTTGCTCCCCACTTAAGAATATCTGCAGCACTGGGGAGGGAGTGAGGCAAAGGCAAACAAAAACATTACAAGGCTTTACCACTATTTTTTAGTTGTTTTCCCTTGATTCAACATTTGCTTGGTTGTTGTAAACCTTTGACTCTTTTTCAGAATTCTGACGAAATTGGATTCTATCAGTTTTTGCTTGAGATGTTGAAGTTTCTGGAAAGGAACGGGTGACTTTTGGAACTGCCTACTCCACCATTTTCACTGATTTCACTTCCTACTTCTTTATATTTCTAGTACACTTTAAATTATATATTAAACATTATGGATGATCCCTTATGTTGGACTTGGTTCTGGCAGGGGGTTATATTAGAGAAAATTCTCTTGATCCGGTCAGGTTTGCTTTTTGGTTTTTGTTTTGTTTATTGGCTTCTGGTAATGAGTTCATTTTCGTTTTGTCTTCAGTTTTAGGTCATGGCCCCTAAAACCTGGCCAATCCTAAAGTCTTGCTTGCCTCTCTGGTCTCAACTGAATGAGATGCTCAGTGAGTGCTCTCCACTCCTATCCTAGACAATCTCTGGAATCTTTGTTCATCTGTTTGTTTCCCAGTAGTCCCTCCTTGTGAACCTTTGCAAAGTTCTGCTGTACAAACTCAGGGCCCCACCTTTGGCCAAGGACTTAGAGATTCTCCACATAGGCTTCTGGCCTATTTCAATCCACTCACCATAAATCTTCCTTCTGTCTAATGTCATTCTCCGGAAATTCCATCCATTACAGTCTTTTGAAACTTATCTCTTCCTCTTCAGCCCAGAAAAGACTGTTCTCCATTTAGGCACCATTTCCCAGTACATGATGATGTGTAAAGTGCTTGCAAATTGAAACCTGTGATAGTTATGGCTCTCACCCAATGTCCTTCTCTCCAGGATCTAACCTATTTCTGTTATTCAGTGCCTATGTATATATATTATCTATTTTTTATATATTTTGTCTATGCTTATAGCCAGATGAAAGTTACTTTGCCTTGACTACAAACAAAAGACAAATAAATTCATTCTTAAAATGTTTACACCTATCAATGCAGTAATCTTCTAGGAAATATTTATAAGAAATATCTGGAAATTTTCCTGATGATACCTGCTCAGATTTATTTACAAGAGTTATTAATATTTAAAAAATTCCATAAAATTGGGTGACTGGTGGCTCAGTTGGTTAAGCATCTGACTTCAGCTCAGGTCATGATCCCACAGTTAGTAGGTTCAAGCCCCATGTTGAGCTGTGCACCGACAGCTCAGAGCCTGGAGCCTGCTTCAGATTCTGTGTCTCCCTCTCTCTCTCTGCCCCTCCCCCACTTGTGCTTGCTCTCTCTCTCTCTCTCTCTCTCAAAAATAAACTAAAAATAAATAAATAAATAAATAAATAAAAATAATAAAAATAAAATAGCATTAAAATAATAAAAATTCCATAAAATAATATGATACAAAACAACCTAAATAAAAATCTAGATCTATATTTGCATATATGCATATATGCAAATATAGATTATATGATGTTCCTTATTCCTTTAACTACTTCTGTACAGTCATTTTTATTTTAAATCATTAATATAAAATCATTAGTGGTATGGAAAATATCCACAATTATATTACAGTAAAAGACAGATTTAAAAATAGGGTACACAATATAATCTATTGTTAAAATGTTTATATTGGTGTGTATTTATGTGTATTTACATACATAAAACTCATTTATGTATTGTACCTTAATTTCAAAACAGAATATAATCAGATGAGCTTTAAATTTTTTTTAATGTTTTTTATTTATTTTTGAAAGACAGAGATAGACAGTGTGAGCAGGAGAGGGTCAGAAAGAGAGGGAGATACAGAATCTGAAGCAGGCTCCAGGCTCTGAGCTAGCTGTCAGCACAGAGCCCGACACGGGGCTCGAACCCATGAACCATGAGATCGTGACCTGAGTCGAAGCCGGATGCTTAACCGACTGAGACACCCAGGCGCCCCCGAGCATTAAATTTAAAACATTTAAAATTCTTCCTTGTTACTTACTCTAAAAGTAACTGCATAAATATATATCTATGTATATATAAGTTTTTTCCTTAGCATTCCAATCAAAATCACTTTTGCTTTTTATTTGATTCTTACTACTTGTCTTTAAACCAAACTGCATCTCTTCAATCAAATTGGTCAGTTTTCCCAGGATATTCAGTGTTTTCCATGACTATTTTTGTTACTCATGACTGAATTATCCCTCAAAAATAGATCTACAGAAATCCTACCTGTTCTTTACTATTTCAAGGTCACATATTTTATTATCTCTATAACCAGACATGCTTTCTCCCCTTACTGAACTTCCAAACACTTTTGGTATTTTGTTTGTGGCACATTCTATCTTGCATTACAACTGTGTGTATATATGATTTTTTTCCTTTATTAGTTTTTAAGCTTTATGAGACAGGAAACAGTATCTTATTTTTCCTTCCAGCATCCTTACAATAATAGACCACTGAATAAATACTAGATATGCTTTATATCTCTATTTATTTTACGTCCTGAACCTTCAGGTCAACGTTCTCTTGACACACATATACACCCTTTTTCTTATTTCCTTGTTAATTATTATTTATCTTTCAACATTCAGGTCAAGTATATTCCTTTTTTTTAGGAAGTTTTCCCTGAATATCCAGTAGTCTAATATTTATTCCTTCTCTGTCAGAGTCTATATGAAGCTTTGATGATTTTTTCTTTTTTTAGATTGTAATCTCCTTTAAGGAAGGAGTGAAGTCTTGATATAATTGCATAGTACAGTTGCTGGCATACAGTAGACACTCAATTATATTTATAGAAGGGAGAAAGTAATGAAGAAAGAGAAATTGCTGAACTCTTTATGCTAAAACTAAAAGTATATTTTTTAAAAATATTCATGTAAAATAAGAAAATGATCACAATCATTTCTCATTTGTATAATGTTAGGAAAATTAAAGGAAAACATAAACAGAACCAAATTCATTACCTTCTCCAAACTTCACAATACTTTAAGAATATAAACTTCAGATATATGATGTTAATCAAGATGGGGAAGTCAGGATTACGGACTTTGAAGAAGATAACACACCCATTTATGTGAACATTTTGCCATACATATCAAAATAATATCCTAATATGAATTTTTTTAATCTCTTGCAGGTCATTTAGTTTGCCTTCTTTTGGCATTTAGCTACATTTCTGTCGTTTATAACATAAGCATGTTACTTTCAAGTTTTAACATTTTATAATATTAGAAATAGTTACCAGATGCTCATAATAATTTTATCAGTAGGATAGATTAGATTATAAAAATGTGGTTCCCATGGTTTGTCGGATCCAGTCCCATATTGGGATCTGAGCTGACAGCTCAGCACCAGCTTCCTCTCTCTCTCTCTCTCTTTGTTCCTCACCTACTCTTTCTCTCAAAAATAAATAAATAGACATTTTAAAAAACATGTTTTAGGGGCACCTGGGTGACTCCGTCAGTTAAGCATCCAACTTTGGCTCAGGTCATGATCTCATGGTTCATGGATGGAGCCCCACATCTGGCTCTGTGCTGACAGCTCAGAGCCTGGAGCCTGCTTCAGATTCTCTGTGTCCCTCTCTCTCTGCTCCTCCCCCGCTCATGCTCTGTCTCTGTCTCTGTCTCTCTCTCTCAAAAATAAACTTAAAAAATTTTTTAAAAATAGTGATGTAATAGCATTTACCATCCAATGATGAATATTTGTATACTTAAAGGATAACTATGTCCATTTGAATTATTTTTTAAAATATGATAAAAATGTACGTTTAATTTTTAAAATATTTTGGTTCTAATCTACATCTGTGCAACATCTATCTGTCTGTGTATTTATCTATCTATCCATCTAACATACAATTGCCTAGACTGCAGCACTAAATGGTGAATATTTATCATTGAGGACAGGCAGAGCCTGAAAAGAAGCCAAAGTGATGTCCCTCACAGGTCTGCCACCATGTCTCTCTACTGTAATCCTCCATATATTTCATAATAGCTGAAATGACATTTTACCTGTAACTCATCACTGACTTAATTATCTTTCCACTCTTATCTAGCTAGGCCAGGAATAGAATAATAAAATAAACGACAATCTATGTTGTTGCTGTTATTTAAGCAAATTTCCTAGATGACAGTTGCTCCTGAAGGAAAGAAATCAGATTGAATTATTGGTGGCAGAGACTGAGGAGTACTATATCCCACTGTCACATAAAAGCTCCGAGGGAAGCTTCCTAGGTTATGAGCCTCACTTGTGTGTATGCAAATAACTACATCAGTTTTAGGACCATGATGCTAGGTAGCATATATATTTATTTCATATCTCTTCTAACATAATGTTGATAAATCAACATAATAAATATCTGTGTCACCTAAAGAACAGTACTCCTTCTCCCACAACACATATGATTTAAAGTATAAATAGTATGATGTTTATATTTACTTATTTATTTTAGAAATTCAGAAATCATAAGAAAGCATTAATTCAATGAGAAATTACTTTCTTATTTAAAAAAATATTATTGCTCTTTCCTTGTCAATCTTTTCCCCATCCTAAAAATCAATAGAATGAGTGACTATAGGTGATGGCATATAGACCTTGTATAAATATGATTATACAGACCTAATACAGAAAGTCTTCACTTTATGGGGTAATTTAGGACAGCCATAGTAACCAAACAAACTGAAATTGTGCAAAGCAATCTTAATAATAAGTGGGAAAAATTACAATTGTTCTGTGACTTTTAAAAACTTGCCAAAAATTAAAAAAAACTTTAACTGGCAGTTATAAATATACAGGGAAGTGAAAACTAGTAAAACTAATATTTAATATACTGTAATTAAAATATTAGAAATATTGAAAATTGCAGTGTTTTATTTCTTTGAAAAAATCAAAAGTTTTTTTGAATAATGCTTGCCTTTTCATCTCATATAACTAACAGTACAGAGTGAGAATTTTTTCTACATATTGGCAAATTGTCATACTCCTTTCTAATTTAGGTCAGCTCCCAACATTTTATCCTTTGCAATTTCAATGTCATGAAATATCTCTGAGAGTTTCTTTAATGTTAAGTTTGCCAATGTCACTTTTACCGTAACATTTTTTATTTTATAACCACTTTCCTTATTTGTGGGCACCCAATTTAAAAAAATTCAACAGGTAGAGTGCAAGGTAATATTGTTTTGATATTTAAAGAATGAACAGAACTCATAAACAATTTCTTGTCCGAATCAGAAGAAAAGGTGTCAAAAGAATAATGTGTAAAGCTTCCTTGGTGTCAAAAGAATAATAGAAAACATTACAACTGAGCAATTGGAACATATAACAAGTGTCTATGGAAACAGAAATAATGAAAAAGTAAATATGTAAAAGAAACAAAATTTAAGTAATCTAAATAAATGTAATATAAAACGTTTTGTGCCATCCAATAAGTAGCAGAATCGGCATCAAGGAAAATCAAGTAAGATTTTGAGAAAAATCCTGAAATAAATCTCTCAAAGAATAAAAAAGAAATAGAGGAAAGCATAAAAATTAGCTGATATAATGATTGGAATGAGAATAAGAAAGACAAATGAAGACGGAGCTGAGATAGTCTCAAATGTACCCATTGAAAGTACTCTGTTAAGGGAAACATCAACACAAACCATAAACTCAACAAAAGCAACAAAAATCTAGAAACAAGCCAATGAATATAGATGATCGAACTATTTTCCTCTCATTTAGCAAAAAAAAAAATCAAAACATTAAAGGCAAAGCAAAATGAAATGTCATACTTTTTGCAGTAAGAGCTAAAGTCAACCTGACCTCAGCTATCTCTGCAACGCTAAATGCCAGAAGACAAAAAGTAACATTTATTAATCTTTGAGGGGAAAAATTCTATGCCACAACTTTTAGGTAGCTAAATTGATGTTCACATTTGAGGATCTGGGAAAGAGATTCTCACTTATAAGACAAATAAGACTATAAACAGTCTATGTAAATCTTTTTTAAAATACTTTTTAACATTTATTCATTTTTGAGAGAGAGATAGAGTGCGAGTGGGGAAGGGGCAGAGAGAGAGGGAGACGCAGAACCAAAGCCGGCTCCAGGCTCTGAGCTGTCAGCACAGAGCCCAATGTGGGACTCAAACCCACAAGCGGTGAGATCATGACCTGAGCCGAAGTAGGACGCTTAACCAACTGAGCCACCCAGGCACCCCTGTAAATATTTTTTTTAATTGCTTGAATGCATAACCTAGTGGATCAGCAGATTAAATAAATCACAAATTGAAAATTGATTATCTGTGATATAAGTATAGAGAAATTTGATTTCAAAAGTTGTGTTACAATTCATATGGATCATTTAGCTAGTTTGGTGTCATTAGACTCTAGCAATAATATAGCAGTATATTTAAATTACTCAGAGAAGTTCTCAGGCTTGTGACTCATATTTATGCCTTAACGTGCTTATTCTTAACATTATTTATATAGAATAGAATAATGATGGTAATATTAAATTTGAGTGTAGCACAAATAATGTAACTATAGAAACAAAAGTTGGTGATATGCTAAATGATCAGTGTCCCAATTTTCCTCTTGTTATTGCTGGAAGCTGATGCCTCAGTGTGACTTAGACTTAAGGGAATATCTAATACTGTGGACCAGGGCTGGCCCAGTATGTATGCCCATCTTCTCTTTTATATCTCGTATCATATCATATTGTTCTAGTCCCTCAATATTGCCTAATGATGTCTCTTAAATATGTCCTCTTGGTTCAATCTCTGCTACCACCACACTAATCTGAGTACTCTTACTTGGCCCTCAGTAGACAACCACTACCCATGTCTTCTGACATCAAAGATCTCATTTCCATGCCATGTTCAACTCCAATCTCATACTGATCGAGAGCCTTCTTAAAAGAAAAAAGAAAAAGATACTATTTATCTGATCTTTTTGTCATCCTATTTTCTAGGAAACTGTAGTTTCCATGAAACAGATTAAATAGATTGTATTAGTTTTCTATGGATGTGTGAGAAACTACCACATTTGAGTAGCTTTAAGAAACACAAATGTATTATCTCATTTTCCATGGATCAGGAATCCAGCACAGTATAGTTGAGTTCTTACTAGGTTGAAATCAAGGTGTCAGCTGAATATATCCTCATCTGGAAACTCAACCGAGGCCATTTCCAAGTTCTCTCTGCCTGTTGGCAGAATGTATCTCTTTATGACTGCATGTCTGAGGTCCCTGTTTTTGTTTTTGTTTTAATATTTTTATTTTTAAGTAATCTCAACACCCAATGTAGGGATCAAATTTACAACCCCAAGAACAAGAGTTACATGTTCTATGAACTGAGCCAGTCAGGTGTCCCATTTTTTTTTTAAGATTTTTATTTTTAAGTAAGAGTTTCCTGTTTTCTTGATGGCTGCCGACCAGGCACAGCTCTCAGCTTCTAGAAGCTACTCTCAGGTCCTTGGGACATGGCTACCTCTATTGTTTCTCTCACATTTCCAATCTCTCTCAAGTTGATTGAATATACATGTTCTCTCCCTTCAGGAAAGGTCCAGACTTTTAGGGATCTTCTGATTAGATTGGGATCACCTAGGATAATCTCACTTTTTTTAATGTTTGTTTGTTTGTTTGTTTATATAATTTATTTTCAGGTTAGCTAATATACACTGTATACAGTGTACTCTTGGCTTCGGGGGTAGATTCCCGTGATTCATTGCTTACATACAACACCCAGTGCTCATCCGAACAAGTGCCCACCTCAATGCCCATCACCCATTTTATCCCTCCACTAGCCCCCCTTTAACCCTCAGTTTGCTCTCTATTTAAGAGTCTCTTATGGTTTGCCTCCCTCCCTCTCTGTTTGAAATATTTTTTTTACCCTTCCCTTCCTCCATGGTCTTCTGTTAAGTTTCTCAAGTTCCACATATGAGTAAAAACATATGACATCTGTCTTTCTCTGACTGATTTATTTCACTTAGCATAATACCTAGCAGTTCCATCCACTTTGTTGCAACTGGCAGGATTTCATTCTTTCTTATTGCCAAGTAGTATTCCATTGTATATATAAACTACATCTTCTTTATCCATTCACCAGGTGATGGACATGTGGGCTCTTTCCATAATTTTTTTGGCTTTTGTTGAAAGCTCTGCTATAAACAGGTACATGTGACCTTATGAATCAGCACTCCTGTATCCTTTGGATAAGTTCCTAATAGTGTTATTACTGGGTCATAGGGTAGTTCTATTTTTGTATTTTTGAGGAATCTCCACAGTTTTCCAGAGTGGCTGCAACAGTTTGCATTCCTACCAACAGTGCAGGAGGGTTCCCATTTCTCCACATCCTCACCAGCATCTGTTGTTTCCTGAGTTGTTAATTTTAGCCATTCTCACCAGTGTGAGGTGGTATCTCAATGTGGTTTTGATTCGTATTTCCTTGATAGTGAGTAATGTTGAGCATCTTTTCATGTGTCTGTTTGCCATCTGGATGTCTTCTTTGGAACAGTGTGTATTTGTGCCTTCTGCCTGTTTCTTACTGGATTATTTGTTTTTCAGATGTTGAGTTTGGAAAGTTCTTTATAGATTTTGGATCCTAATCCTTTATCTGATATGTCATTTGCCAATATCTTCTTTTAGTTTTGCAGTGCAGAAGATTCTTACCTTGATGAGGTCCCAATAGTTCATTTTTGCGTTTATTTTCCCTGCCTTCAGAGACACGTCGAGGAAGAAATTGCTGTAGCTGAGATCAAAGAGATTGTTACCAGTGTTCTCCTCTAGGGTTTTGATGATTTCCTGTCTCACATTTAGGTCTTTCATCCAATTTGAGTTTATTTTTGTGTATGGTTTAAAAAAGTGGACCAGTTTCATCTTCTGCATGTTGCTGTCCAGTTCTCCCAGCACCATTTGTTAAGAGACTGTCTTTTTTCCATTGGATACTGTTTCCTGCTTTGTCAAATATTATTTGGCCATACATTTGTGGGTCCAAGTCTGGGTTCTCTATTCTATTCCATTGATCTGTGTGTCCGTTTTTGTGCCAATACCATATTGTCTTGAGGATTACAGCTTTGTAGTAAGGCCGGGATTGTGATGCCTCCCACTTTAGTTTTCTTTTTCAACATTACTTTGGCTATTCAGGATCCTTTGTGGTTCGATAAATTTTAGGATTTTTTGTTCTAGCTTCGAGAAGAATGCCAGTGCAATTTTGATTGGGATTGCTTTGCATGTGTAGATTGCTTTGGGTATTATTGACATTTTAAAATACTTGTTCTTACAATCCATAAGCATGGAATGTTTTCATTTCTTTGTGTCTTCTTCAATTTCTTTCATAAATTTTCTATAGTTTTCAGCATTCAGATATTTTACCTCTTTGGTTAGATTTACTCCTAGGTATTTTATGTTTTTTCCTGCAGTTGTAAATGGATCGATTTCTTGATTTCTCTTCCTGTTGCTTCATTATTGGTGTATAGAAATGCAACAGATTTCTGTATATTGATTTTGTATCCTGTGACTTTGCTAAATTCATGTATCAGTTCTAGCAGCTTTTTGATAGAGTCTTTTGGGTTTTACATGTAGAGTATCTGTCATCTGCAAAAAGTGAATGTTTGACTTTGCTTTGCCAATTTGGATGCCTTTCATTTCATTTTATTTTCTAATTGCTGAGGCTAAGGCTTCTAACACTATGTTAAACAACAGTGGTACTAGTGAACAGCCCTGTCATGTTTCTGATCTCAGGGGGAAAACTTTCAGTTTTTCCCCATTGAGGATGATATTACCTGTGGGATTTTCAGATATGGCTTTGGTGATGTTAAGGTATGTTCTTTCTATCCCAACTTTCTTGAAGGTTTTTATTAAGAAAGAATGCTGTATTTTGTCAAATGCTTTTTCTGCGTCTATTGACTGGATCGTATGGTTCTTATCCTTTCTCCTATTAATGTGATGTATCACATTGATTGATTTGCAAATATTGAAAAGCCCTGCAGCTCAGAAATGAATCCCACTTGATCATAGTGAATAATTCTTTTAATATGCTATTGAATTCCATTTGGTAGTATCTTGTTGAGAATTTTTCATCCATGTTCATCAGGGATACTGGCTTGTAATTCCCCTTTTTAGTGAGGCCTCTGTCTGGTTTGGGAATCATGGTATTGCTGGCTTCATGGAATAAGTCCTAAATCTTTCCTTCTGTTTCTATTTTTTGGAACAACTTGAGAAGAATAAGTCTTAACTCTGCCTTAAATGTCTGGTAGAATTCCCTTGGGAAGCCATCTGGCACAGGACTCTTATTTGTTGAGATATTTTTGATAGCTGATTCAATTTCTTCACTGGTTATGGCTCTATTGAAATTTTCTGATTCTTTCCATTTGAGTTTTTGTAGTGTGTGGGTGTTTAGGAATTTGTCCATTTTTTCCAGGTTGTCCAGTTTGTTGGCATATAATTTTTCATAGTTTTTTCTAATAATTGTTTATATTTCTGTGGTGTTGGTTGTGATCTCTCCTCTTTCAGTTGTGATTTTATCTATTTGGCTTCTCTCTCTTTTCTTTTTGAAAAGTCTGGCTATGAGGTTATCAATTTTGTTTATTTAAAAAAACAGTTCTTATATTCATTGATTATTCTACTGTTTTTTGGATTCTATATTGTTTATTTCTGGTCTAAGTTTTATTATTTATCTTCTTCTGCTGGCTTTGGTTTTTGTTGCTGTTCTGCTTCTAGTTCCTCTAGGTGTGTGGTTAGGTTCTGTATTTGGAATGTTTCTTTTTTCTTGAGATAGGCCTGGATTGCAATATATTTTCCCCTTAGGATTGCCTTTGTTCCATCCCAAAGGGTTTGGACTATCGTGTTTTCATTTTCATTTTCTTCCATATAATTTTTAATTTTCTTTAATTTCCTGGTTGACCCATTTATTCTTTAGTAGGATATTCTTTAACCTCCATGCATTTGGAGGCTTTCCAAATTTTTTCTTGTGGTTAATTTCAATGTTCATAACATTGTGATATGAAAATAGCATAGTATGATCTAAATTATTTTGTACTTATTGAAGGCTGTTTTGTGACTCAATATGTGATCTATCTTGGAGAATATCCCATGTGAACTCGAGGAGAATGTGTATTCTGCTGTTTTTGGATGAAATTTCTGAATACATCCTTCAAGTCCACCTGGTTCAGTGTATCATTCAAGGGAATTGTTTATTGATTTTCTGTCTAGATTATCTGTCCATTGCTGTAATTGGAGTATTAAAGTCCCCTGCAATTATATTCTTATCAATTATATTGCTTATGAGTGTGATTAATAGATTTATATATTTGGGTGCTATCAAGTTGGGGGTATAAACATTTACAATTGTTTGCTATTCTTGATGTATAGACCCTATAATTATGATATAATGCTCTTCTTCATCTCTTGTTACATCCTTTAGTTTAAAATCTAGTTTGTCTGATATAAGTATGGCTATTCCAGCTTTCTTTTGACTTCCAGTAGTATGCTACATGGTTCTCCATCCCCTCACTTTCAATCTGAAGGTGTCCTCAGGTCCAAAATGAGTCTCTCATTGGCAGCATATAGACGGATCTTGTTTTTTTTTTTTTTATCCATTCTGATACCCTGTGTATCAGAGGCATTTAGCCCATTTACATTCAGAGTTATTATTGAAAGATATGAATTTAGTATCATTGTGTTATATGTAGGTTTCATGCTTGTGGTGATGTCTCTGGTCTCTGTTCTCTTTGCAGCATTCCACTCACAGTCTCCCTCTTAGGATCTCCTGCAGGGATGGGTTAGTGGTCATGAACTCCTTCAGTTTTTGTTTGTGTGGGAAACCCTTTATCTCTCCTGCTATTCTGAATGACAGCCTTTCTGGGTAAAGGATTCTTGGCTGCATAATTTTCCTATTCAGCACGTTGAATATATCCTGCCACTCCCTTCTGGCCTTCCAGGTTTCAGTGGACACATCTGCTGCTATCCTTATATGTTTACCCTTGTAGGTTAAGGCCTGTTTGTCCCTACCTGCTTTCAGAATTCACTCTTTATCTTTGTCTTTTGCCAATTTCACTATGATATGCCATGGAGAAGACTTATTCTTGTTAAATATGAAGGGGGTTTTCTGTGCTCCTTGGATTTTGATGTCTGCTTTCTTCTCCATATTAGGGAAGTTCTCAGCTATAGTTTGTTCTGGTAAACCTTCTGTCCCTTTCTCTCTCTTCTTCTTCTTATGGAACTCCTATGATACGGATATTATTAGATTTCATGGAATCACTTAGTTCTCTAATTCTCCCCTTGTGGTCTAGTATTTTCTTATCTTTTTTTCAGCCTTATAATTTTTCATAATTTTATCTCCTATTTCACTTATTCTCCCCTGTGCTTCCTCCATCCTTGCTGTTTCTACATTTAGTTTATTTTGCACCTAATTTATGACGTTCCTTAATTCATTATGACTATTTCTTAGTTCCTTGATCTCTGCAGCAATGAATTCTCTGCTGTTTTCTAAGCTTTTTTCAAGCCCAGCTGTAATCTTGTGACTATTTTTCTAAATTTTTGCTCAGATACATTGTTTATATCTGTTTTGAGTAATTCTCAAGTTTTCACTTCTTCCTGGAATTTGCTTTCAGGAGAATTCTTTGGTTTTGTCATTTTGGCTAGTTTTCTGTCCCTTATGTGTTTTAACACATAATGTGTTATGTGTCCTGCATCTGTGAGCACTACTATATTAGAAAACAGTCATACACTGTCCAGAGCCTGGCCTTTCAGGAGGTGTTTTTGGAGTGTGTTGCATGCTCTTTGTTGTTGTGACTCTGGTCACTTTATCTCCCTCCTCGTATTGGTGGTTTGGATCTCCCACTGGGTGTGCTTTGATTTGTTCATTGATGTAACCCTGGAAAAAATATTAAAAATGGGGGGGTGGACAGTGGTAGAAGCCTTATCCCATACAAAGAGTGAAATGATAGGGGCAGGGAAAAAGAAAAGAAAAAAATTGGTCAGACAGGGAATCAGAGAAACTATATGGCTTAATCCAGAGAAAGAGAGGATAATAAATAAGAAGGAGATACAGAAGAGGTGTAAAAAGAATGGATTAAAAATGTGTGCTTAAACAAACAACAACCAGAGTAACCATAATAGAGAAGGGAAGAAATAACAGGAAGAAAAGGAAGGGAAAAAAATATATATATATATACACGTACATAAAGTAATAATTGACCAAGAATCAAATCAGAAAATGCAAAACTGCTAGGCTGATATCTGACAGTGCCTTGAAACTGGTGGCTGTGCTGGTTGGAGGAGGGACTATCTCCTCTGGTCAGTGTCAATCTTGCTCTGGTAGATATGCAGTTGTCAGGCAAGGAGGGGATTGGCTTGGTGTAGGCAGGTCTGTCTCCACTGAGGGCCCATTGCCCTTATTCTGAAGTCCCACTTGTTGATGATAGGGAGAAAAATGGCGACACCCCAGTCTCTCCTCCCAGGACCAGGTGTCCCAAACCACTATGTTCAGGTTGTCCTCACAGTGCTAGGCAGGCGTGAGTGGGCTGGTTTGTTTGGCTCCAGTCTCCTGAACCTCTGATGTCTTAAAGGATCCTGCTCCATTTGCCCTAGTCCAGGGTAGTGCCACTCTGCCCAACCAGCCAACAAAGAGCCTCTGGCTCCTCACAGTACCAGAGTGGGCAGGAGCATGCCAGTTTGTCTCACTCCACAGTCTCCAGCACCTCCCAGGTGCTCGGCTGGGATTCAAACCCTGGTGTCTTAAAGGATCTCACTCCATGCACCCTGGTTCCAGGGTAGAGCCATTCTGCCCAGCCAGCTGACAAAGGACCTCTGGCTGGTGGGTGCCTACAGGGTCTTTTGTCCTTGAAGCAGCTATATGCCTTCTTCTCACAACACTCAAGGAAGGGGACTGCTCTCTCCAACTGCACCTCTGAGCTCACTACTTAGCCCAGGGTGGGCTCCCCTCCTCCTCATGTGCATGAACAGCATTGCAGGCCACGTCTAGAGAAAGCCCTGGAACCCTGGAATGAGTTAGAAATTGGTTCTTTCTCCATTTTTTCCGTTCCCCATCCATGGTTTTTCTCTTGTCCATATATAATCCTACACTTCCACAGCCTCTCTTTCTTTTCCTTTTGTCTCTCCACAGAAGGGGATCCCTCCCTTCCATGTCTACACTACCCATTTTATCTCTTCCAGGTCACAATTACACACCTATGGCCCACCAAGCTGTCCTCATGGGCCCCTGGAGATGTTTCTGTCACATTGTAGCCAGATTCTTAGAATTCCAAGCCTTCTGGTCTCAGTACTGCTGTGTTTGAGGGATGATGGAAATTCAGGTCCCCTTACTTCTTCACCAAGTTGACTTCCCTCCCTTTATTTATTTATTTTGAGAGAGTGTGAGAGATAGTGCTAGCTAGGGAGGGGCAGAGAGAAAGGGAGAGAGAATCTCAAGCAGGTTGTGTGCTTTCAGCACATAGCCTGACCAGGGGCTGGATCTCACAAATTGTGAGTTTATGAACTGAGCCGAACTCAAGAGTCAAACACTTAATTAACGAGCCACCCAGGTGCCCCCTTTTAAAAAATTGTTAATCTCCCTTTTTAAAAAGCATACTGTGTCATATAACATAACCTAACCGTGGGGGTGATTTTCATCATATTTATGAGTGACACCCATTCTCAAGAGGATGAGATTATACAGGATATGCACATTAGGGGCAGGGATATTGGTGGTCATTTTAGAATTCTGCCTACCACATATATAATGTTCCTCACTATTTTATTTCCACCATCTAGCAGTCTGGCCTATAATAGGTTCCTAACACAAATATATTACCCCAGATCTCTTTGCTGGGCTCCAATTTGTATTGTATACCTATCTGCCAGTTTCGCTTCCCCATTTGAATACCTAGGGGCCACGAAAATATTGTGACCAAACTAGAATGCTGAATTTATGTCCACTACTCCTCAAGTCTTATGCAGGCCCTGAAATTATAGTATTATTAACTGATTTTCAAGCCAAAATTTAGACATAATCTCTGTTCCTTCCTACCATTACATCTCATATTCAATCCACCTCCAAATCCTGTCAGCTTTACTTCTAAAAAATATGCTAAATCTGATATTTAATTGTTTTTCCATTGCTTTCATCCTAAGGCAACTCACATCACTCTGGAATATATTACTGTTATTGTGGCTGAAGTGGTTTCCCTGCTTCTATGCTCAGTCTGCACATCTCCTTTCAGTCTTTCCCTAGAAAGGATTCTTTTTTTAAATGGGTATGTGATCATTTCTCTCCAGTCTCATCTTCCAACTTCTTTCCCTGTTTTATTACTGTGTAGACCCAGGGGCTTTCACTCTTTCCCCCAGATACCAGGTGCATTCTTGCTTCAGCACCTTCATTTCTTTTTTTAAGCCATTTTTTATACAACTATAATTAACATACAGTGTTATATGTATTTCATGTATGCAATATAATGATTCAACAATTCTATACTTTACTCAGTGCTTATCATGATAAACGTATTGTTAACCTTCTTCAACTGTTTCACTTACCCCAGCCCCCACTTCCTCTCTGGCAACCACCAATTTGGTCTCTGTATTTAAGAGTAATGATTTTGTTTGGTTTTGTTTTTCCCTTTTTTTCTTTGTTCATTTGTTTTGTTTCTTAAATAACATATATGAGTGAAATCATATGGTATTTGTTTTTCTCTGACTGACTTATTTCACATAGCCTTCCTTAAACCCTCTAAGTCCATCCTTGTTGGGAATGGCAGGTTTTCATTCTGTTTTTTGGATGAGTAATATTCCATTGTTTGTGTATGTGTATGTGTACACAGTGCATCATTTTTTTTCTTCTTTTCTTTTTTTTTCTTTTCATCTATCACTGGACACTTAGGTTGCTTCCATATCCTGGATATTGCAAATAATACTGTAGTTAACATGAGGGTGCTCATATCTTTTCTAATTAGTGTTTTCATTTTTTTGTATAAATACTCGATAGTAGAAATGCTGAATCATATGGTAATTCTATTTTTAATATTTTGAGGAACTTCTATACTATTTCCCACAGTGGCTACAGCACCTTGCATTCCTACCAACAGTTTACTGGTGTTCATTTTTCTCCGCATCCTGAACAACACTTGATATTTCTTGTATTTTTTATCTTAGCCATTTGACAGGTGTGAGTTGATATTTCATTGTGGTTTTGATGTGCATTTCCATTATAGTAATGTTGAGCATCTTTTCATGTGTCTATTTGCCATCTGTGTGTTTTCTCTGGAAAAATGTTGACTCATGTCCCCTGCCCATTGTTTAATTGAATTATTTGGGGGGGGGGTATTTAGTTGTGTAAATTATTTACATATTTTGAATATTAACCTCTTATTGGTTGTATCATTTGCAAATATCTTCTCCCATTTACCATGTTGTCTTTTTGTTTTGCTGGTTTCCTTTGCTATGCAAAACCTTTTTTTTTTTTTTTTTGGTATAGTTGCAATAGTTTAATTTTGCCTTTATTTCTCTTGCCAAAGGAGATATACCTAGAAAAATATTGCTATGGCCAATGGCAGAGAGATTATTGCCTATGTTTCCTTCTAGGACTTTTATGACTTCAGGTCTCACATTCAGTTATTTAAACCATTTTTATTTTATTTTTGTTTATGGTGTAAGAGAGTGATCCAGTTTCATTCTTTTGCATGTAGCTGTCCAGTTTTCCTAACACTAATTGTTGAAGAGATGTCTTTTCCCCATTAAGTATTCTTGCCTTCTTTGTTTTAGGTTAATGACTACAAAAATACAGGTTCATTTCTGGGTTGTCTATTCTGTTTTATGGATATATGTATCTATTTTGTGCCAATACCATACTGTTTTCATTATTACAGGTTTGTAGTATATTTTGAAATCTGGGATTGTGATACCTCCCATTTTGTTCTTCTTTTTCACATTGCATGTGAAAAATGCTGTTGGTATTTTGATAGAGATTGCATTAAATCTGTAGATTGCTTTGGATAGTATGGACACTTTAACAGAATTGTTTTTCCCAATCCATAAGCTTGGATTTTTCCATTTGTTTGTGTCATCTTTGGTTTCTTTCATCAGTGTTGTACAGTTTTCAGAGTACACGTCTTTCACCTCCTTGGTTACGTTTAATCCTAAGTATTTTACTATTTTTGGTGCAGTTATAAATCGGATTGTTTTCTTAATTTTTCTTTTTGCTTCTTCATTATTAGTGTATAGAAATGCAAGAGATTTCTGTATATTAATTTTCTATCCTGTGACCTTACTGAATTTATTTATCAGTTCTAAGAAATTTTCAGTGGAGTCTTCAAGGTTTTCTATATATAGTATCATGTCATCTGCAAATAGTGAGTGTTTTACATTTCCCTTACCAGTTTGGATGCCTTTTATTTCTTTTTCTTGTTCATTTGCTCTAAGTAGGACTTCCAATATTATGTTGAATAAAAGTGATAAAAGTGGATAACTCTGTCTTGTTCCTGATCTTAGAGGAAAAGCTTTCAGTTTTTCACCATTGCATATGATGGCTATGGGTTTTTCATAGATAGCCTTCATTATATAGAAGTATAATCCCTCTAAACCTACTTTGTTGAGAGTTTTTATCATAAATGGATGTTGTACTTTGTCAAACACTTTTCTGCAAAAGCTATTCAAATAATTATATGGTTTTTATCCTTTATCTTGGTGATGTGATGTATAATGTTGATTGATTTGCTAATATTGAGCTACCCTTTCATCTCTGGAATAAAACCCACTTGATCATGGTGAATTATTTTTTTAATGTATTGTTGACTACAGTTTGCTGGTATTTTGTTGAGGATTTTTGCATCATTTTTATCATAAATATTGGCTTGTAGTTTCTCTCTCTCTCTCTCTCTTTCGTGTGTGTGTGTGTGTGTGTGTGTTTCTGGTTTTGGTGTCAGGCTTATGCTGACCTCACAGAATTAATTTGGAAGCTTTCCTTCCTCTTCTATGTTTTGGAATAGTTTCAGAAGAATAGGTATTAACTGTGTTAAATGTTTGGTAGATTTTACCTGGGAAGGTTTCTGGTCCTGTACTTTTGTTCGTTGGGAGTCTTTTGATTACTTATTCAATTTGATTGCTAATAATTGTTTTGTTAAGATTTTCTATTTTTTCTTGATTCAGTTTGGGAGGTTATTTGTTTCTAGGAATTTATCCATTTCTTCTAGGTTGCCCAATTTGTTGTCATGTAAATTTTCATGATATTTCTTATAATCCTTTGTGTTTCTGTGGTTCCAGTTGCTATTTCTCCTCTTTTATTTATGATTTCATTTATTTGAGTTTTCTCCCTCTCTCTCTCTCTCTCTCTCTCTCTCCCTCCTTCCCTTTCTCCTTCTCGCTTTGTTGTTGTTCTTGAGTCTGGTTAAATGTTTATCCATTTTGTTGATCTTTTCAAAGAACCAGCTCCTGATTTCACTGATTTGTGCTATTGGTGTTAGTAGTTTCTGTTTTACTTATGTCTTCTCTAATCTTTATTTCTCTCGTTCTACTGGCTTTGAGCTTTGTTCTTTTTCTAGCTCTTTTAGATGTAAGGTTACATTGTTTATTTGATATTTTTCTTGCCTTTTGAGGTAGGCTTGTATTGCTATTATCTTTCTTAGAACAGGTTTTGCTTCACCCAAAGAATTTTGAATCATTGTGCTTTCATTTTCATTTGTTTCCATGTATTTTTTTTATTTCCTCTTTGATTTCTTGGTCGATCCATTTATTGTTTAGTAGCATGTTATTTAACCTCCATGTATTTGTGTTCCTTCTGGATTCTTTTTCTTGTAATTTATTTCTACTGTCATACTATTGTGGTCAAAAAAGGTGGATGATATGATTTCATTCTTTTTGAATTTGTCGAGACTTGTCTTTTGGCCTAATATGTGATCTATTCTGGAAAATGTTCCATTCCACTTGAAAAAAAAAAAAAGATGTTTTCCTGTTTTTGGATGGGATGTCCCAAATACATCTGGTCCAATGTATGATTTCAAAAACTATTTCCTTGTTGATTTTCTGTTGGGTGTTCTACCCATTGATGTAAATGGAGTGCTTAAGTCCCTTACTATCATTATATTGCTATCAATTTCTTTCTGTATGTCTGTTAATAGTTGCTTTATGTATTTGGGTACTTTCATGTTGGGTGCATAAATGTTTACAATTGTTGTATTTCTTGTTGAATTGTTCCCTTTATAATTATATACTTTTCTTTATCTCTTTTTACAATCTTGGTTTTAAACTCTATTTTGTTCAGTATAAGTATTGCTACCACAGCTTTCTTTTTGCTTCCATTTGCATGATAGATGCTTTTCCATCTTTTCACTTTCAGTTTGCATGTGTCTTTATGTCTGAAGTGAGTCTCTTGTAGGCAGCATATAAATGGGTCTTGCTTATTTTTTTATTATCCATTCAGTCACCCTATGTGTTTTAATTGGAGCATTTAATTTATTTACATTTAGATTAATTATTGATAGAATCTATTCTTTTCTTCTCTGTTCATTTCTTCTCTTGCTGCCTTCCCTTGTGATTTGATGGGTTTCTTAGTGATATGCTTGGATTCCTTTCTCTTTATATTTTGCATACCTCCTACAGGTTTTAATTTATAATTATTTCCTATGCATATAGCAGTCTAGGTTAGGATGATCCTCACTTGTGTTTGAACCCATTCTAAAAGTATTAAATCTTTACTCCACCCACATTTTATGTAGATGATGTCATATTCTACATCATTTTGTTTTGTGAAATGTTTGAGTTTTCTAGATGTAATTGATTTTACTGCTTTTGTACTTTTACCTCTGCACTGGTGTTTATAAGTGATTAACCTGCTATTTTTGTTACGTTTGTATATGCCTGTGATTTTTTTTTCCTTTTCTAATTTTTTTATTCCTGATTATAACCTTTCCTTTCCACTCAGAGGATTACATTTAACATTTCCCGTAGGGCTGGTTTCGTCTTGATGAATTCTTTTAGCATTTTTTTTTCTGGGAAACTATTTATCTTTCCTATTCTGAATGATAACTTTTCTATATAGAATACTCTTGTTTGCAGATTTTTCTCTTTCATCACTTTGAAATATAATGCTACTCCCTTCTGGCCTGCAGTTTCTGATGAAAAATTAGCTGATAGCCTTATGGGGTTTCCCTTGTATGCAACTGGTTTCTTTTCTTTTGCTGATTTTAAAATTCTCTCTTTGTCCCTACATTTTGCCATTTTAATAATTATGTGTCTTGATGTGCACCTCCTTGGGTTGATTTTGTTGGCAGTTCTCTGTGTCTCCTGGATCTGGATATATGTTATCTTCTCCAGATTAGGGAAATTTTCAGTTCTTATTTCTTTAAATACATTTTCTGCCACCTTTTCTCTTGCTTCTCCCTCTGGGATCCCTATAATATAAATGGTTTTACATTTGATGATGTCGCTGAGTTCGCTTAATCTATTTTCATTTTTTATTACCCCTTTTTCTGTTTGCTATTCTGTGTGGTTGTTTTCCATTACTCTATCTTCCTGCTTGTTCATCCATTCTTCCTCTTTCTCTACTCTACATTTTATTCCCTGTAGTGTACTTTTAATTTTAGTTAAATTGAGTTCTTCATATATAATTGGTTCTTTTTTATATTTTCTCTCTTTGGCAAAGGTCTCACTGAGTCCCTCCATTCTTTTCTCAAGTCCAGTGATTATCTTTATGGCCATTACTTTGAATTCTCAAGTCCAGTGATTATCTTTATGGCAATTACTTTGAATTCTCTATCAGGCATATTGTTTATCTCCATTTCATTTAGCTCTCTTGCTTAGATTTTTTCCTGTTCTTTCATCTAGAATATATTCCTTTGTCTCCTCATTTTGTCTAACTCTCTGTTTGTTTCTATATATTAAGAAAGACGAATATGTCTCCTGATCTTGAAAGTAGGGACCTTATGAAGAAGAGGGCCTGAAAT
This sequence comes from Cryptoprocta ferox, assembly GCA_028646485.1. Taxonomy (NCBI): domain Eukaryota; kingdom Metazoa; phylum Chordata; class Mammalia; order Carnivora; family Eupleridae; genus Cryptoprocta; species Cryptoprocta ferox. The sequence goes on from CM053577.1 coordinate 63,992,114, forward strand.
GTCCTATAGTGCAGTGTCTCCTTTTTACCAAAAGCTGGTACCTCAAGCGCATTTCCTATGTTTGTTGCATGTGCCCTACTATTGTTGTTGAGCCATGTTTGTCTTCAGTCTAGTCTGCAATGGTCCATACTGCCTTTCCTGGGCAGGGTTTGGTCTCTATACTGTTTCTGGGACTGCCTTGGGCTCCTAGTTGGTTCAGACCAGATGTTTCCCCTTAGCTTGTTCACTGGAACTGTAGTCACCCTCAACTACAGGACACTCTCTTTGTTTTGTTCCCCTGAAAGACTTTTTTTGGCTGGAGGGACCTGCATTCAGACCATATGTTTTCCTCTATTCTGTCTGATGGGGTTGCAGTGACCCCAAGCAGGGCTCTCTTTGTGCTGTCCCATATGACATTTTTGGTGGTGGTCAGGGTCAGCAGCCAGTCAGATGTCTGCCCCCACCACAGTGCTGGGGCTGCAGTTAAACTGGTGTGTTTGATTATCTTACCCCTTCCCCAGGGCAAGAGTCACTTTACAATGGTGCAGGTCTGTTGGGGCTGCTTTGAGAATAAAACGCATTAGGCACCACTTTGGAAGGACTGTTACGAAGTAGGACTGATTGGATGGGGCAGTCTGCAGGAGAAAGCAGGGGCTAGGCACATGGTGTTAGCAACCTTGAAGGCAGCACCTTCATTCTTGATAATACCCATTTGTGTGGTTGGTTCTGTCTTTTTACCAATATTCTAGTTCAAGTCACTTCTGCAAAGTTGCTTCTCATGACTTACCAAGCTGAAGTCCTTCACACCTTTCACACCTCTGACATTCTGTATCACATCACCCACTTAGTTTTTATCATCCATTATTCTTTGAACTTCTCTTGGTCATGTAATATTTTAGGTACTTGTTTTCTGATTTTAGTTACAATGGTGACTGATACATAATGGGTATGCAATAAAAAGTGTTGAATAAATTGATGCCACCATAATAGGATTTGAATAGATTTTAAAGGGCCTTCTCCTTATCTTTTGTGATAGCACTGAACTCTGTAACATTAGATGTACACATGCCTTAACAAACAATGGAGGAATAGGAGCGTTATCCCGAAGAGACTGCAGTAAAAATGTGCTAACTAGTGTAGCATAAGGTTTTGTTATACTATTTCTTTAGAATGGGCTAATTCATAAAAACAGCACACTTACTTACTGAACATCAGGAGTGTATGAAATTCGATTGCCAGTTTGGAACTCATGACAATTTCTGGCAAGTTCTCCAATATATAGGACATCCTGGATAAAGCAAACTATACCATATGACATAACTACAACATGCCATCCTGATATAAAAGAGATGATGTGTTTTAAATGGAAAGGTTTTTGGAGAAATAGTCGCAATTATTACAGCCTACCACTTCATGCATATTATTTCATGTCAAAAGTACTCTCAGTTTTCTCATTTTGGAGTAGAAAAAATTGAGCCAAAGAAGTGATAGAAGACCCTACTAAAGTAGTAATCATTACAACTAGTAATTAAAGGAGCTGGCATTTGAACCCAGGAAGTGAAGTCTGGAACCAGTCCTTTCAATCACAGTACTACACTGTATGGAAAGAGTAGGAAGTAAAAATTTTGTTGTTGTTGATGTTGTTGTTTTTCCCCCTAGAGCAAGTTCCATTAGTATAATTGTATGTTTAATAGGGAGATGCAGTTAAATCAGAAGTTCCCAAAATGTGTTCCATAGAACACTAATAACTCTAAACAGTTTGTGAGGTGAAAATATCCAAGAGTAATTTCATTTAAAAAAAACCAAACATGTAATGCCTTTCTTAGGGAATCCTTTTGTATGCCAGCCTTATAAGGGTTTAACTGGCTCTGAGACACTTCACAAAATACTGACATAGAACATTCTTACATTAATTTTATAATGGAATGACTTATTTTCATTTCTTTAAAAATACTTATTGATATCCCAAGAGGCAAAACATAATTTTGGGAGCCCTTTTTAAGATGAATTTTTAGGACATTCAAAACACTTGGTTGAAATGGCCATAGAATATCAAATATGAGAATGGGAGCAGTTGTATTGCACCTGTGTCTATTAATGACTATCAGTATTAGCTGACTGAAAATATTTTAGTCTCCACTTCACTGATGGTTATTAATGTACAGAGAAACAGATCGACTTGTGGTTTGCTCATATGAAGTAAGTCAGCCACACTTAAGAACGCAGATCTCTGTGTGGGTGTGCATATGGGCTGTGAGGAGGGAGAAGCAGGGCAGCTGAGAGGAGAAAAGAAGCTTAGTTACATACATATTTAAAAGTCAAGAGGATGTGATGCTTAATTTTTTTCTTGTATTCATTACTTCTCTAATCCTTGACTTTGTTACCTTTAATTCTGCTGATTAAAAGGTATTATGTGGGTGGGTTAGTCAGTGCTGTGGTGTGACTGAACAGCAGGTAGATGGTAAGTACAGTTCTTTTTTTGCAGTAGGACAATTAAAAATGTAATCAGCTTTGGAAACTGGAGGGTAAAAAAGAAATACCATGAAGAGACGGATCTAAATAACCGTCTGGCTACCAGACGGTCATTGCACATCTCCAGAATTGGAATAAATTCTTTTTAAAATTTAGGGAAGGGTCAGATTAGAAACGATAATTTTTCTGATTGATCATTGCATACAAAAAGGCTTAACTTATGCATTTTGCAACAGAACACAATGTAAAAGCTGAAAGATATACCATAAAATAAAATACAAAAATTTCCATATCACAGCTGCCCAGAGTGCATAACAAGGAGAATATTAGTAATGTCCAGATGCACATAAGTCTACAGGGATGCCTCTTGCCAACAGCAAAATGAAAGGAATGACAATGTCAATCACATCCAATAGACTATGTTAATGTTTTTCAAACAGTTCTTTCACATTCAGAAATAGTGCTCATTAATAATGGATAGTACTGTATGAAGGAGAAGGAATGTTGCCTACAAAAGTGATGGAATTCATTGTTTATTGCTCATCTCCTCTCAACAATGAACTGCATTTCTGCAGGATAATTTTTCTTTTGTCTTTAGAGTTATGCCAAAATGGTTTTAAAACTTTTAAGCTAATTGATCCTTTTCTTTTCTGAACTAACATTTCCTATAGCTCATTAATGAACTGCCCATCCTCACATTTCCCTCTTCATTCCCACCTGTTCTTAAATAAAGCTGCCTTTCTTGTAATCATTTTTTTAACTAGTACTGCTGAAATATACAAGAAAGTTCTCATATTTTCAAAACTACCTTGAAATCTTGATGGTAAATACAAAATTGAGGTTTTGTTTTGTTGTTGTTGTTTTCAATTCTTTTTTCCCTTCTTCTGCCAGGCTACTCAAGCAGCTGTCAGTGGGGCCTGTGAGTTTGCTGGTATATTTGGAGGTTTCCAGATTATATAATCAAACATAAGAACTGAAAAATTACTGAAATTCAGAAAGGTTACTAATTCCATGGAGATTAATTTCCTAATATACCACTTTCTTCAGGGAAGCACCTAATTATCTCTCTTTGACTAAGAAGCCATTTGGAGTCAATTTTGTATAATGACCTCCATTTTTAACATTTTTAAGTAAATGCTTTTTTGAAATAGCTTTGAATATTAGACTATTTTTCTATTCATATTAAAAGCTACCTTTTAGCAACATATTGGGATACCCATGTACAGAAATATAGGATTCCACTTAAAGCTATAGAAAAAATATATTTATATGAACTCCAACGATAATGCTTTTCATGTAAAAAATAAATACTAGATGAAAATGACAATTTATGTTGAGATATATAGCAATAAAAAGAGAAATTCTGTCTTTAGACATAGATCAATTGCTAGTTAGTTGATAATTTCAGGTTTTTCCATCTCTATAATTTAATTACAGTGATTAATTAATAGACAGGAGTGATTTCCTATCTATTGGAATTCATTTGTCTCAATAAAATAATGTCTTATCAAAAGATGAAAAGAAGTACAGAAATGTTTAGTTATTCTGGATCCAAATGAGCAAAATATATATATATATAATTTACCCAACCACTCTTCTCTGCCAAAGCTGTCAAAGTCCAAATTCCAACAACCAGTGACTCTAATATGTTATAGAATACACGGAAATTAAATTTGAAGATGGAATAAAGATTGTTAATCAGCTGCCCTTAATATAAGTAAATTATCCTGGATTATCTGAGTGGGTACAATGTAATCACAGGAACATTAAAGGCGGAGAAGGGAGGTAGAAAAGAAAGAGTGACGCTATGTTAGGAGCCCTCTGCCCCCCCCCTTGGTGGCTTCTAAGATGATGGAAGAGATTCATGTGCTGAGGAATGCAGTGGTCTCTAAAGGCTGGAAAAGGCAAGGAAAAGTATTCTCCCCTGTGGCCCCCAGAAAGTAACTGATTTCTGCTGTTACTTTGATTTCAGACCAGTGATAGATGTGTTGTACTTCCAGTCTACAGAACTGTAAAGTAATGAATTTGTGTTGTGTTAAGTCACTAAGTTTATAGTAATTTGTACAGCAGCCATACAAAACTAATACATCATATACCTAGATTTTGGGTCTTTGTCACATTTGTCTTTGCCCTTTAAAATTAAACAAGTTAGAAACCATAAAAAGGACTCTTCCGGATTTCCATTCAAAATGTCTGACCTCAGCAATTTAAACTGAAGCAAGGGAGAGGAGGTAAAAAGGATAGCAAAATACTTCATTTACTGGCGATTCTATGACTTGGCCTCAGGATTCCTGGATCTGGCAGGTATTTAAAACTGATTCATAGATATTTCCATGAGTTCCTCGGTGTCTTCCCTGCTGAGAACTTTTGATGGGTACTCCCTGTATATATATCAGTATTCACTTAGAGAAAAAGACCCACCAGGAGATATATGGATATATAGGTTATTACAAGAAATTGGCTTATCCAATTGTGGTGGCTGACTAAACAAGTCTGAAGTTCACACAGCCAGCAATCAAAAAGAAAGGATCACAAGCAGATTGAAACATCATGAACAAGGATCTAAGCATAGTACCCACTAATCATTCACTGTTTTCCTGTCTCAGGGAAGGCTTATGTCCTTTTTTTAAAAGGGCTAATACTGATTAAGTCAGATCCACCCAAGATAATCTACTAAATTAAAGTCAACTGATTAGAAATATTAATTACGTTTGTAAAACCCCTTCAGAGCAGCACCTAGACCTGAGTTTGATTGAATAACTGGGAGAAAGTGTGTATGTGTGTGTGCACACGTATGCATGAACATGCACATGCCTGTGCTAGGAAATGACTTGCTTTCCTTCTTCAAACTTTTGCAAGAGATTATCTTTTGAACTCTCTTTCCACCCCTATCTGTACACATACTAGAAAGGGAATTTTATCTTAGGAAAACTGACACACCACAAAGTCATTACAGACCTTTCATTTGAGATGTTTCTCTCCTATCTATCCTACAACTTTACGTCTCCCTTCAGCTTCTGTATTTATGAGTATACAGCCTCTTACTACCAAGTATATTTTGCATCTTCCAGAGTACCAAAAATATCATGGATATTATGAACCTCAAGGATAACATGTGGTCAGAGATGGTGGGGAGTATATTATGCATAGTTCTTAGTAATAAACGAAACAGAAAGTGTTTAACATTTCATCTTCAGTGGGATCCTATACCTTACCTCTCTAATTTTATTTCCTGCTACTCCTCTTGCTCACTGACCTTGTTACTTCTAAACTGAAAGCACTTGTCTGTTTTCTACCTGGTGGGGAGGACTTTGCCCACTCTTATTATTTAGGACGTTATCTGCAGAATTTCATAGGACTTTCTCCATTGCTTTAATTAGATCTAATCTATTACCACACCCATGTTCGTTACTCTTTTTTTTTTTTTAATGTTTATTTATTTTTGAGAGAGAGATGGAGTGCAAGTGCAGGAAGGGCAGAGAGAGAGACAGAGGGTAAGCAGAGGAGGGAAGAGAGAGAGGGACACAGAATCTGAAGCAGGCTTCAGGCTCTGAGCTGTCCGCACAGCAAGGCTCAAACTCATGAACTGTGAGATCATGACCTGAGCCAATCCGACGCTTAACCGATTGAGCCACCCAGGTGCCCCATGTTGGTTACTCTCTATGCCTACTTCATTTTCATTACTAGAATTAATTATTACGTTACATATTATTGTGTGTTAACTTACTTCATTATTTTCTGCTCTCCCACTCGAATTAGAAGTTCCCTGAAAGCAGCTGCTGTCTCTCTGTTTCAACATTGTATGTCTAGCAATCAGAACTGTACCTACCACTGTCAGTAAAATGTGGTTCATTCTGAGGTTTAGCTTAATGAATGAGTGATTAAAAGTTTTCATACATTATTAGGGAAAGTCCTAGGTATTTTAAAATTATTTTTATTATTTTTTAATTTATTCATTTTTTAATTTATATCCAAGTTAGTTAGCATGTAGTCCAATAATGATTTCAAGAGTGCATAGGGGAGTAATTCATCCCCTATGTATAGCACCCAGTGCTCATCCCAAGTGTCTTCCTTAATGCCCCTTACCCATTTAGCCCATCCCCCTACAACCCCTCTAGCAACCCTCTGTTTGTTCTCTATATTTAAGAGTCTCTTATGTTTTGTCCCCCTCCCTATTTTTATATTATTTTTGCTTCCCTTCCCTTATGTTCATCTGTTTTGTATCTTAATTTCCTCTTGAGTGGAGTCATATATTTCTCTTTCTCTGACTAATTTTGCTTAGCAAAATATTCTTTAGTTCCATCCGTGTTGTTACAGATGGCAAGATTTCATTCTTTTTGATTGCTGAGTAACACTACATCATATATATATATATATATATATATATATATATATATATATATATACCTCACATCTTCTTTATCCATTCATCTGTTGATGGACATTTGGGCTATTTCCATACTTTGGTTATTGTCAATAGTGCTGCTATAAACATTAAGGTGCATGTGCCCCTTTGAAAAACCACACCTGTATCCCTTGGATAAATATCTAATAGTGCAATTACTGGATTGTAGGGTAGTTCTATTTTTTAATTTTGAGGAACCTCCAAACTGTTTTCCAGAGTGGCTGCACCAGTTTGCATTCCCACCAGTAGGGCAAAAGAGATCTTTTTTTCTCCACATCCTTGCCACCATCTGTTGTTGCCTGAATTGTTAATTTTAGCTATTCTGACTGGTGTGAGGTGGTATCTCATTGTGGTTTTAATTTGTATTTTCCTGATGATGAATGATGTTAAGCATTTTTTCATGTGTCTATTAGCAATCTGTGTGTCTTTTGGAGAAGTGTCTATTCATGTCTTTTGACTATTTCTTCACTGGATTATTTGTTTTTTGGGTGTTGAGTTTGATAAGATCTTTATAGATTTTGGATACTAACCCTTTATCTGATATGTCATTTGCAAATATCTTCTCCCTTTCTGTCATTTACCTTTTGGTTTTGCTGACAGTTTCCTTCACTGAGCAGAAGTTTTTTTTTTTTTATTTTTTTTAAATTTTGATGAGGTCCCAATAGTTCATTTTTGCTTTTGTTTCCCTTGCCTCTGGAGACCTGTTGAGTAAGAAGTTGCTGCGGCTGAGGTCAAAGAGGTTTTTGCCTTCTTTCTCCTCTAGGATTTTGATGGCTTCCTGTCTTATGTTTAGATCTGTCATCCATTTTGAATTTATTTTTGTGTATGGTGTAACAATCTGGTCCCAGGTTCATTTTTCTGCATGTCATGTCCAGTTTTCCCAACACCATTTGCTGAAGATACTGCCTTTATTCCATTAGATATTCTTTCTGCTTTGTCAAAGATTAGTTGGACATACGTTTGTGGGTATATTTCTGGGTTCTCTATTCTGTTCCATTGATCTAAGTGTCTGTTTTTGTCCCAGTACCATACTGTCTTGGATGATTACAGCTTTGTATTACATCTTGAAATCTGGGATTGTGATGCCTCCAGATTTGGTTTTCTTTTTCGAAATTGCTTTGGTTATTCTGGGTGTTTTCTGGTTCCATACAAATTTTAGGATTGTTTGTTCTAGCTCTGTGAAGAATACTGTTGTTTTGATAGTGATTGCATTGAATATGTAGATTGCTTTGGGTAGTATCGACACTTTATCATTATTTGTTCTTCCAATTGAGGAGCATGGAATATTTTTCCATTTTTTGTATGTCTTCTTCAATTTCTTTGATAAGCTTTCTATAGTTTTCAGTGTATATATTTTTTACCTCTTTGGTTAGGTTTATTCCTAGGTATTTTATGGTTTTTGGTTCAATTGTAAATGGGATCGATTCCTTGATTTCTCTTTCTGCTGCTTCATTATTGGTGTATAGAAAAGCAATCAATTTCTGTGCATTGATTTTATATCCTACAACTTTGCTGAATTTATTGATCGGTTCTAGCAGTTTTTTGGTGGAATCTTTTGGGTTTTCCAAATAGAGTGTCATGTCATCTGCAAAGAGTGAAATTTTTATTTCTTCCTTGCTGATTTGGACGCCTTTTCTTCCTTTGTGTTGTCTGACCGCCGAGGCTAAAACTCCCAAGACTTTGTTGAATAACAGTGGTGAGAGTAGACAGCCTTGTCATCTTCTTGACCTTAGGGGGAAAGAGCTCAGTTTTTCCACTTTGAGAATGATATTAGCAGTGGGTCTTTAATAGATGGCTTTTATGATCTTGAGGTATGATCCTTCTATCCCCACTTTCTTGAGGGTTTTTATCAACAAATGATGCTATATTTTTTCAAATGCTTTTTTCTGCAACTCTTGAGAGGATCATGTGATTCTTGACCTTTGTTTTACTGATGTGATGTATCACATTGATTGATTTTTGGATATTGAACCAGCCCTGCATCCCAGGTATAAATCCCACTTGGTCATGGTGAATAATTCTTTTAATGTATCATTGTATCTAGTTAGCTACTATCTTGTTGAGAATTTTTGCATCCATGTTCATCAGGGAAATTGTTCTGTAGTTCTTCTTTCTATTTTTTGGAATAGCTTCAAAAGAATAGATCTTAACTCTTCTTTAAATGTTTGGTAGAAACCTATCTGGCCCTGGACTCTTTTTTTGGGGAGATTTTTGATTACTAATTCGATTTCTTTACTGGGTCTGTTCAACTTTTCTATTTCTTCTTGTTTCAGTTTTGGTAGCTTATATGTTTCTAGGAATATGTCCATTTCTTTCAGATTTCCATTATAATTGCTCATAATATCCTCTTATTATAGTTTGTATTTCTGTTGTGTTGCTTGTGATCTCTCCTCTTTCATTCTTGATTTTATTTATTTGGGTTCTTTCCTTTTTCTTTTTGATCAAAGTAGCTAGGGGTTTTCAATTTTACTAATTCTTTCAAAGAACCACCTCTTGGTTTTGTTGATCTGTTCTACTGTTTTTGGTTTCTATAGCATTGATTTCTCCTCTAATCATTATTATTTTCTGTCTTCTGCCAGTTTGGTGTTTTACTTGCTATTATTTTTCCAACTCCATGGTGTAAGGTTAGGTTGTGTATCTGAGACCTTTCTTCCTTCTTTAGGAAGGTCTGGATTGCTATACACTTCCCTCTTATGACCTCCACTGCTGTGTCCCAGTGGTTTTGGGTTGTGGTGTTATCATTTTCATTGGCTTTGATGTACTTTTTAAATTCCTTTTTAACTTCTTGGTTAGCACATTCATTCTTTAGTAGGATGGTCTTTAGTCTCCAAGTTCTTGTTATATTTCCAAAATTTTTCTTGTGGTTTATTTTGAGTTTCATAGAATTGTGGTCTGAAAATATGCAAGGTATGATCTCAATCTTTTTGTTCTTGTTGTTCTTGTTGAGGGCTAATTTGTCTCTCAGTATGTAATCTATTCTGGAGAATGTTCCCTGTGCACTTGAGAAGAATACGTGTTCTCCCGCTTTAGGATGAAATGTTCTGTATATATCTGTTATGTCCATCTGGTCCAGTGTGTCATTAAAAGCCATTGTTTCCTTGTTGATTTTATGTTTAGATCTGTCCATTGCTGTAAGTGGGGTATTGAAATTCCCTACTATTATGGCATTATTGTCAACGAGTTTCTTTATGTTTATGATTAATTGATTTATATATTTGGGTGCCACCACATTCAGAGCATAAAAGCTTATTGTTAGATCTTCTTGGTGGATAGACCCCTTAATTATAGTGCCCTTCTTCATCTCTTGTTACAGTCTTTGTTTTAAGATCTAGATTGTCTGATACAAGTATGGCTACTCCAGCTTTCTTTTGGCAACCATAGCATGATATTTATAAAACTAAAGAGAGAGAGAAACAAAAAAATAATCTTAGTCTAGAACATAGGTGTAGACTCCCAAACAAAATATTGACAAAGCAAATATAAATATTTTCCTTCATATAAATCCAAAAGAGTGATCTAATAGACACATATAACACATTACATCCCCCAAATAGAAGAATTCACATTCTGTTCGAGACCAAAGTGTTTATCTCAAGGCTAAGTCTTCTCCTAAAAGTCCACATATTGACCTTTTTACTAAAAAGGTCCAATTAGATAAATCCATTGCCCAACCAAATTCAAATGTTCCCAAATTGCATTTATATGTATTTAATAAGTTTTTTCTCACATCCTCTTTTTTCCCCCTACGTTAACCAGTTCACTAAGCAAGAACACTTGGAGTCATTATAAACTACATCTTTTCCTTGCCCAGGCTTTCACGTGGTTACTGCATCCTGCCAGTTCTGCTGTCTGGCTCTAAGAGCAGCCCTCTATTTTCCGTCTACATTGGTAACACCTTAGTGAGACCCTCATTGTTACCATTTAGACTACAAAGCAGCATCCAATATCTTAATTTTCTTACACATTCTTCTCATTCTCGCAACTCCTGCAGATTGATGTCTTTAATACATGTATCTGATTATCACTCTCCACTTAAAACCCTTTTGCAATTTAGTATCCCCTTTAGATTAAAATCTAATCTCAATATAACATAAAGTAGGTTTCTGGCTTCTGCCTTCTTGACATATTGTCATATTTCTCTACACTATGCTTTATCTATACTAAATTACTTGCAGCTCCTGAAAGCCAATATATTAATTTATATTTCTTTGCTTTTGCAAATGCTCTTTCTTTTGCTAGTAGTAGTATGTTTTCCCTTCTTAAATGGTTAATCCATAATTTCTTTAGAGACCAATCACAGGAATCATTTACAATGAGATTCTTTACAATTAATTATTATTTTTTTTATCTTTCTCAGGACAACTTCCCCCCACCAATTTCAGTTCCTACTGCATTTATCACATTGTATTTAGTTTTCTTTTTACTTTTTCCCCTATCTAGACTGCAAGCTCCTTGAAAGAAGGAATCATGACTTGACCTTTGTATTGAGAGCCTAGCATATGCACCCAGTGAAGATTTAAATAAGTGATTGTGAATATAAAGAAGTTGAATATGAAAGCATATGTACCAGTATCCATATGTACACTTAAATTTTTGAAAATGATTATTTCTATTTTTACTAAATATGAGATTTTTTCCTTTCAGTATCCTCCCTAGTTTACATTTTGAGGAATAATGCGTACATATACAATTTTTAAGGTGGACATAGAATTAATATGAAAATCCACTGTGGAATGAGTTAATGTATGTTTGTACTTCTTGTGTTCCTTTTTGCGTTGTTAAAAAAATTTAATATTAATTTTAAACACTTGAAAGAAAAAGAAACAGAGTAATCAGTAGAAACTACACCACTTTTTGGCATGTGGTATGCATTTGCTGAAGCAGAAGCCTGCCATATGCCATACGTGATATGCCACCCAACTTTGCCATCATGTCAGTGAATGCATTGTATCCTGCAGCCAAGCCACATGGGCATGACATGCCTTCCACTTCAGCATTTCTATGAACATTTTCCCACTTAATTCTGTCACACATGGTATCTATAATCTGTTAGGAGGAGTTCTGCCCATTTTGTCACCTTTAACATCTGAGAGCTCTTATGATGGCGCCAAATTGATTGTTCTTCTGATTTGAATCAGATGTGAGTCATTCTGGGTGAAATTTCTAAAAAGGGTTTCCAGTAGTCACTTTTCCATAAAAATTGAAACAAGAATGAGTAATGGCACATACAAGAAATCACTTGGAGTGTAGTTAATTGCATATGTGATTTCTTTTTTTTTTTTACTCACACATTCATTCATTGACCAAATATTTATTGGGCCTTCATGATGTGCCAACCACTGTGCTATATGAGGAAGAAGAAAGAGAGAGATAAAACATACTAAACCAGGATCTTCCTCCTCAAGAAAGCTGGAGGAAAATGAAAAGCAAACATTTTTTAAAAGTTTTTATTTCATTTAATTCATTGTATCTTGCTGTTTTAAAATAATTTTATTTCAAATTTTCATCCACTCAAATTTTCTTCTTGCCATTTTGAAAAAAAGAAAACAATTCAGCATATGGATACAGCTATTTTTTTCAAGGCAGAATGCAATATATAACAATTCAGATGTATAGAGAGGAATCAGAAAAATTCTATATATATATAAATCTAGCAAACAAATACTGGGCACACATTTTTACATGTGTATTTTCAGTAAAAGTTATTTTGGGGTTTGGCAGAAAAGATGGCATGAAAAACACTTCCTTACAGGTCTTCTACTTTTTATTTTGAAAGAAAAGAGAGATTTTTTTTAAATTTACCTTTTTTCTTAAACATATATTTTGTTGGTCATATTAAAAAAAGTCTGTCCTCAAAATAAATGTCAGAGTAATACTTTAAGACATTTGCCCTTTTGAAAGTGTACACTTAGTGAGAAAATGAACAGACTGAAATAATGGAATAGGTAAATTTCAAAGCTAATTTTTAAACCAGAGATGTGAATGTCTGTGGAATATCAAAAACAGTATTTATGAATGGAAAGGGCTAATTTTTATCACAGAGTTTGACATTTGCAGGCCAGTCAGAGTTGAATTTTTAAATGTGAGAACTTTGTTTACTGTTCCACATGTATTCCTATAGATATTTATTCATTTTAGACCATGTGGAATTTATTAAATTCTGTTACCATGTTTCATCATAATGAGAGTTGGACTGGATAAAATTAAAGGTAGATTTTTGGTTTTGGTTTGAATGTTTATTTTTACTATTGTAAATATTAATAAACTTGATTATATAATTTTATATCTATCTTCCAGTGTATAATGTACACAAAGTATCTGACAACCTATTGCCCATTAATAGACTCCTGACTTTTAGCTAATATAACATTAAAAACATAGCATATAGATAAAAAGTTAGGAAAGATGGAACTTCCTGGATTAATTTTAAAATCAAAAGGTGATTGAATTCAGTAAGAGATAAGAAAATAAATGTCAGGACTTTAAGAACATTGTTAATATTTTATACAAAAACAAAATTGCCCTAATACCATTTTTATAAAAACAAAACAAAATATACTCTAGAATATCAAAATTCTAAAAAAAACTTATGGTTTATATAGATATTTACATTAAGAGCTAACTCTATTACTAATTGTAGAATTTCTACCTGTCCCTAATGCTCTAGGCCAATTTTATGCATGACAACACTAGCACACAATTGAACAAATATAGCGTCAACAATAAGATTAAGACAACCACAGACACAGGAAATACTTGAATGTATTTAATAAAAATGGAAGGATTAAAATGAGTATTATTGGAAGACAATGCAATTTGTAATGGCCATGCCTATGAGACTGGCTAAATCGGACCTCTGCCATAGACCACCAGTGGCCACAACTCAGTGAGTTTCCATTGTTCTTACAGTGAACATGACAAACATACAGGAACTCATTCTTGTTGATGACTGACTTTCTTCAGGAAAGTCATTGTATTTTGGGTTCCTCTACATCAATTTTGGCAGTGGCTAAATGAACTGATGTAATGAAGAACATTGGCTCCAGAATTGTGAGACTTGGATCCTTCACATTAAATATATCTTGAATCTTGGATCTCAGAAAAGTTAACTTCTTGGAATCTTCTATTCATCAACAGGAGGAAACTTAAGAGATGACCTTTAAGGCACTTTATATTTCTAACATTTATAACTATATCAGTGATCAGAAAGTGATTTGTGGTAGTATTATGGTTTTGTTAATATTTATAATAGTATTAGATTCATGCAAGTAGGTTTCAGCTAAAACAAACACTTAGAACCTCGCCATCAATATCCAGTGTGCTTTACTTCATGCTTATTTTCTCCTTCCTTTTTTTCAATATTTTACTTTGTCCTTCCTTCCTTCCTCCCCTTCCTCTTTCTTCCTTCCTTCTAATTTCTACAGAGTAGAATAACATGTACAAGTTTTATATTTTGTTTTGGTTTATCTATGTGTGTGTGTATTTGTGTGTGTGTATGTGTGTGTTTGTATATGTATATGTATATGTATATGTGAAGGGACTGACCAAATTTGCATCAGCCTACCCTGTGATGATGTTGGAAAATTTCAGCCCCATATTAATTCAGCCCATTTGTGAGTTTTCTGATTTACAAAAAATTCCCTCTATCCCACATATTCTCAATTCTATGAGTTTCCTGTTCTCATCCACAGCACACCTAGATACACATGAAAAATTTTCTTCTATTCTTGCCTAAATTTTAAATCAGATAGTTGCTGCTAGCTGGGTATAAAATACCCCTGACCTCATACAAAAAAGGATAACTTCTAGTGATACTGGGGAACTGAAACAATTGACACTGTAATTACTTTTTTCTGCCATACCAGAGGTAAAATTATTAAAGATTTGAAGAGCTACCAAGTTTTGGACAACCGATTAGTAATTTTAGATTTATGTGTGGGATATGAAAGAAATTTCTATCTCATAACCCTTGGCTAAATTACAGAGTAAGTATTTACTCATCCACATGTTTAATATTTTAGCCAATATTTATAATTTCTTTCTTGAACTTGGCAACAAATTTTCTGTAAGTATATTGCAACTTTGGGAACAGAAAAAGAGGGGAATATTATCCTAATGTGCCCTCATATCTGCTTCATTTCTTTTCCCTCCAGTAAACTCATACCCATTTTTCTAAGGTAAACATTTACACAGTATCAAGAATCATCTTTCCATATGATCATACCCACCTGAATCATAATGAAAAGTATCTAAAAGCCAAGAGTTTATTATTGAATGGTATCAAATGGGTTGAAGTTGGAGATTAGTAAAAGACACCTAGAAAAATTTAGTGATCTCCACTCGTATGGTTAAATTAAAATCATATAAGGATCCACCTATGCTGCCATGCTGCCTATTTACTATCCATGAGTTTCTCCTTCTGTGAATTTGGTAATCAGGCAGGACACTTTCTCCAGAAAACAATTAATCAGAAATGAGGGATAATATGGTCTTTTTTTTATTTTATTTTATTTTATTTTATTTTATTTTATTTATTTTTTTGTTAACTGACATCAAACAAACAAATGGGTTAACATTACACATTAATTCCTAAATTTTGATCAATCCTTTAAAGTTCTTTACTCTAGTTTCTCCTTGCTTGGATGCTAATTAGTAGTGCTTTGTTTATTCTTCAAGCGAGGCTGCAGGATAAAATATGGAAAAGGAATAGGCCTAAAAAGAAAAAAAGAAAGTTAAAAAATTTATCAACTCCCATCCTCAAATTGTTAGAGATATTGCCTTGCAGATTCATGTTCTCCACTATCAAAGGATAATATCTGTTTATCTTTGACAAAAATTTTCATAGATTATTTGCCATTTCAAAATCATTTGTTAGTGGATCCCTGGTTTGTTTTTAAAAAAGAAAATGGAGGGGTGCCTGGGTGGCTCAGTCTGTTAAGCATGGGACTTCGGCTCAGGTCATGATTTCACTGCTCGTGAGTTTGAACCCTCTGTCAGGCTCTGTGCTGATGGCTCAGAGCCTGGAGCCTCCTTGGAATTCTGTGTCTCCGTGTCTCTGCTCCTCCCCACTCGCATTCTGTCTCTCAAAAATAAATAAACATTAAAAATTTTTTTAAAGAAGATGGAATTTCCACAAGCTTATATATTATATATGCAAAACATATAAATACATACACATCCATATATACATAAATATATATGTATATATGTATATGCTACATATACATAAGCATATATATGTATTTGATTATATACAGTCATTCAGAGTTTGTTTTTTTAACCTTTTTTAAGGGTTTATTTATTTATTTTTAGAGAGAGAGAGATAGAGACCAAGTAAGGAAGGAGCAAAGAGAGAGGAAGAGAGAGAAAATCACAAGACATGGGGCTCGAACTCACAAACTGTGATATGATCTAGGCCAAAATCAAGAGTAGATTGGTTAACTGACTGAGCCACCCAGGCTTCCCAGAGGTTGTTTACTTTCTTCATGTGTAATGTAAAATAAACCTGATATAAATTTAAAAATACCCCAAAACCCTTCCCTCAATTTTTATAAGTTTATTTTTTATTTTAGTAATCTCTATACCCAACATGGGGCTCAAACTCACAACCCTGAGATCAAGAGTTGCATGTTCTTCCATCTGAGCCAGCCAGGCAACTCCCTTCAACATTATTTAAGGAAAAAAATTACAAATTTTAATGTACATAATGCTTACTACTACATAATGCTGCTGGATTGATCAACGGTATGTTGTTAGCTACTTTAAGATGTCTTTTAATATAGTAGATTTAGTATTGCCTTTTGTTAAGGAATTGCTGTCTGCATCTTCAAAAATCATAGTTAAGTTTTTTCAGAAGGAAACAGAATAAAATTATATGGAAAGGCTATTTTTATTGGTGTGTAATTAGATTGAATTGTAACTTAAAAATTGTGAGATAAACATCTTCTGATAGGTTTATAGTTTTTGTCCCACACAAAAGAATTGATTAACCAATGATTTTAACCATTGTAAATGTTACAGCTGTTATTATAGCCCTTTAATTTATGGTTTAACAAATCAATTTAAGATTTCATTTTATACAAACAAAAATATAAATAATTCAGTGGGGTCAATCCAATGTATTGTGTTGTTTCTTAAGAAATAACTTTGCCATAATGACATGAGTGAACATGGCAGAGTGAGGTCTCTTAAGAAATTCTTCCTATTATAAAAGCAGTAAGAACCCTGGCAAAAATGGTCAGAATCAACCTTTTAGAACTCTTCAAATTAGCCAGACTTTCACTAATCAAGGGAATGTTTATTTAAGAAAAAAAAAAAGAGCCGAACTTCGTTAAGAAAAACAAGCCTTACGGCATTTCAACACAAACTAATCCAATTCTTCTCTTCTCAGCTTTCAGTAGCTTTTGAAATCAACAACTACAATTATGGGGAAAATCAGCAATCTGGCAGAAATGGGAGGAGGCAGCATGGGATTGGAGTACTTTACAAAGCCCCATTCTCAGGGAATTGTCATTATTTGTCTTATCTGTGATTCTCAGGAAGACCCCATTTGAAAGGCCCTTTTTATTGGACCTGACTCTGAGCTTGCTCAGTCCAAGCAGTCTTCTCCTGTGGGACATTTGTCAAAAACAATCAGAAGCAATTGTTGAATTTTTGAACAACTGTTGAATTGCCCAAAGCATTGGATAATAGTTGAGGAAAACAATAGTTGAACCAAAGAAACATAAAAGAAAAATCTGGGAAATGAGATATCCATATGGGACTTTTAAAGTTCCAACATATTCCATGGAATCTAGAAGGCCATATACATGTGTAGGGTTGTGCAATGCCAAGAGTGTTATACATTCTCAGGAAAGATGTAACAGCCTCTAAAGCCTCAACTCTGGCTAATTTTAAGGCTCTGCGCAAGAAGATGTAAAGGCTAAGGTGTAGTTGAAACTACCTGGCTGAGTGTGGGAGGCAGGATTCAACATGCACACGGAGCCTCTTGGGAGAGACTAGGAGACTTATTAGTTCCAGACCAAAAAGAAAGGCAGTTAATAGACATTCTTTCTGAGGAAACCCAGAATTACTAGCTATAAATTTAAGTTAGCTATTTTAAATATGTTCAAAGGACCAAAGGAAGCCATGAAAAGGAAGTATAAGAACAATGTCTCATTACATAAAGAATATCAATATATATAGAAATTATTTGTACAACAAGAACCAAATAGGGGCATCTGGGTGGCTCTGTTGGTTAAGCATCCAACTCTTGATTTTGGCACATGTCATGATCTCGTGGTTCAGTTAGTGAGATCGAGCCCCACATTGAGCTCTGCACTTGCAGTGTGGAGCCTGCTTGGAATTCTCTCTCTCCCTCTCTCTTTCTGCCTCGCTCCTGCTCATGCTCTCCCTCTCTCTCGAAATAAATAAATAAACATTTAAAAAAATATAGAACCAAATAGAAATACTGGAGGTAAAAAATAAATAATTTAAATTTAAATAAAAGTTAACGGGAGAGTATGAACAGCAGAAAATAAAGAAATTCAGCAGAGTTGGAGATAGGTAAATTGAGATGTTATGGTTCAAGGAAGTGTGGGTGAAAAGGATGAAGGACAAATCAACAGTCACAGGATCCATGGGATGTCATCAAGCATATCAAAAGCCACATAACAGGAATTCCAGAATGAGAAGAGACCAAGAAAAGAGCAGAAAAAAATATTTGCAGAAATTAAACCTGAACACTTCACAAATTCAACAAAACACACTAATCTAAATAGGCAATAAAGGAAAATAAACTCCACATAGGGTAAATTCTAAAAGACTCACACTAGACACATCATAAGCAAACAATTGAAAGACAAAAACAAAGAGAATATCTTAAAAGCAGTAAGTGAAAAGCTTTCATCCAGTAGAGCGAATACTCAAAATTGAGCTACTGTTTTTCTCATCAGAACCATGGAGGCCAGAAAGTGGGATGGTATATTCAAAGTGATGAAAGATAAAAAAAAAAAACAAAACACAAGCAAACAAAACAAACAAACAAACAAAAACAAGGTGGCGAAAGGAAAAGACTGTCAACCAAGAATTTATTTTTTAAGGTTTATTTACTTTTGAGAGAGAGAGTGCATGCCCACGTGCAAGCAGGAGCCAGGGAGGGGCAGAGAGAGAGGGAGACAGAGAATCCCAAACAGGATCTGTCCTGTCAGAGCAGAGCCCAAAGTGGGGTCTGAACTCACAAACCATGAGATCATGACGTGAGCCAAAAATCAAAGGTTGGTCACTTAACCAACTGAGCCACCCAGATTCCCCTCAACTAAGAATTTTGTACTCAGCAAAACTATTCTTAAAAAATGAAGGAGCATTCAAATATTCCCAGATAACCAAAAATTGAGAGTCGTAGCCAGACATATCTTACAAGAAATATGAAAAACATCCTTCGGGCTGAAAAGGAATAACATTAGAGAGGAACTTCCATGGGAAGAAATAAAGAACACTGGTAATTACATAGATAAAAGTAAAATATAGTACAAATGTAATTTTTATTTGAAACTTTTTGCTTGAAAAAACAATGATTTGTGTTGATGAGCATAAAATGAACTAAGAGATAATTTGTATGAGAAGACAATATAACGTATGAGTGAAAAATATAGCTGTATAAGAGCAAAGTTTTGTATACTATTGTATTTAGTGTAGTATTATTGCAGACTAGTTTGTTGTAAGTTAAAACATTGCCATTCACAGATAATCCTTAAGAAAATTACTAAGAAAGAAATGATAAGGGAATTTGACAGTAACATTAGAAAATATTTATTCAACACAAAATAAGATGGTATTGGAAGAATAAAGGAAAAGAAACGACATAAGACCTGCTGGAAAACAAATAAGCAAAGGAGTGAAAGTAAATGAAATCAAGACTATAAAAACAACAGAAAAAAATCAACAAAAGCAAAAGTTGTTTCTTTATTTTATAGTCATTTTTTTAGAGAGAGAGAGAGAGAGTAGGGGAGAGGGGCAGAGGGAAAGAGAGAAAGAATCTTAAGCAGTCTCCACACTCAGTGTGGAACATGACATGGGGCTTGATCCCACAACCCTGGCATCATGACCTAAGCTGAAATCAAGAGTTGGATGCTCAACCAAATGAGCCATCCTGGTGCCTCAAACGTTGTTTCTTTAAAAAGATCTACAACTTGACAAATTATTATGTAGACAGAGCAAGGGAGGTAAAAAAAAATGATTCACTATACTAGAATTGGGAATGAAAAAGGAAATCACTATTAAACTTATATAAATAAAAGCTATTTTAAGCAAATACTATAAACAGTTGTATGACAACAAATTAGATAACAAAAATGAAATGGACACACTTATAGATGTACATAAACTAATGATACTGACTCAAGAAATAGCAAATCTGAGTAGACTTAAAGTAGGCCACAAGAGTAAACTAGTAATCAAAACAACTTTCCACAAAGAAAACACCAAAACCAGATGACTGTACTGGTGAAATCTACCAAATATATAAGAATTGACCTCAATGCTTCCCAAAGGCTGCCAAGAAATAGAAGAAACATTTGCAAACTTGTTCTGTGAGGCCTTTTGTCACCTGGCCACAAAAACAGACAATGACATTGCAAGAAAAGAAAACTACTAACTAATTTCACTTATGAGTCTAGAAGTAGAAATTCTCAATAAAACTAGTAGACTGAATCCAGCAAGATATAGAAAGGAGTATACACCAGGAACAAACTGGACATATCCCAGGAATGGAAGTCTGCCTCAAAATACAGAAATCAATCAATGGTATACACTTATTAACAGAATAAAGAACAATAACCATATGATCAATAACTGCAAAAAAAGTATTTAACAAAATTCAACACCCTTTCTTAATAAAAAGTATGACATAAACTAAAAACACAGAGGAACTTAATCTATAAAGGGCATCTGCAAACAGCCTACAACTAACTTAAGAGTGAAAAACGGAAAGCTTTTCTACTAAGATTAGGAACAAGATAAGGCTGTCCCCTCTTACCACTAATATTAAATATTTTACTGGGGTGCCTCGGTGGCTCAGTCGGTTGAGCAGCCGACTTCGGCTCATGTCATGAATTCGTGGTTCGTGAGTTCAAGCCCCGCCTCGGACTCTGTGCTGACAGCTCAGATTCTGAAGCCTGCTTCGGATTCTGTGTCTCCTTCTCTCTCTGTCCTTCCCCTGCTCATGCTCTCTCTGTCTCTAAAAAATAAACATTTAAAAAAATTAAATATTTTACTGGAAATTCTAGCCAGGGTAAGTTAGAAAAAGAAATAAAAAGCATCCAGATTAGAAGGAAGACTCAAATATATCTCTGTTTATGAAGTCCATGATTTTCAATATACAGAAAATCTCAAGGATTTTACAAAAAATATTAGAGCTAATAATGGTTGCAGGATATGAGATCAATATACAAAAATGATTATATTTGTATACACTAGAAATCAACAATACAAAAATGAAATTATGATGATTGTTCTCATAATAGCATGAAGTGGAATAAAATGCTTAGGAATAAAGTCAACAAAAGAAGAATGGGACACGTACACTGAAAACAACATCACTAAAATAAAGTTAAAACCTAAATAAATGGAAAGACATCCTTTGTGTATTGGAAAACTTAGTTTCGTCAAGATGTCATACCCCCCAAATTAATCTATAGATTTGACACAATCACAATAAAAATCCAAGCAGTTTTAGAACAGTCTTTTAAAGAAATCATTCTGGAACAACTGGATATCTACATGCAAAAAAAGAAGATGGATCCCCACCTTATAGCATATAAAAAATAAACTCAAAATAGATCAAATATCTAAATGTCAGAGTTGAACTATAAAACTCTTAGAAGAAGCCATAGACTTTGGATTAAACAATGGTTTGATAAATATGACAACTAAAGCACAACCAACCACAGCAAAAATGGATAAATTGTACTTCATCAAAATAATAATAATGATTTATTATTATTATTATTATTATCTTCAGAGAACACTATCAAGAGAGTGCAAAACAACTCAGAATAGGAGGAAATACTTACCAACCATATATTCAGGAAGGGCTTTGTATCCAGAATATATAAAGAATTTTGTATATACCTCAACAATAAAAACAAAAATACAGCGAAACCTCAGATTGCGAGTAACTTGTTCTGCGAGTATTCTGAGCAAACATTTCTAATAATTTTCACTTAATAAACAAGCAATATATTGTAATACGAGTGGTATGTGATGCTGAACATCACATGATTACAACTGAGCCAATGATTGTTAAAATTAGCTTTGATATACAAGTGGTTTGGATTACAGGCATGTAACAAATTATGCTCGCAAACACAAGGTTTTACTGTAAACCAATTAAAAATGGGCAAAAGATTTGAATAGGCATTTCTCAAAAAAAAGATACATAAGTGGCTTATAAGTATATGAAAAGATGTTCAACTTGTTTAGCATGTAGAGAAATGCAAATCAAAACCACAATAAGATAAAAATTCCATGCCCACTAGAGTAGCTATAATAAAAATGACAGACAATAACAAGTGTTAAGGAGGATGTGCAAAAATTGGAAAAGTCCTACATTGCTGGTGGGATGGTAAGTTAAGCAGTTGCTTTAGAAAACTGTTTAGCATTTCCTCAAAAAATTGAACATGTAGTTACCAAATGACCCAGTATTCCATTCATAGATATATACTCACAACCTTTGTCCACACAAGAACTTGTACACAAATGTTTAGAGCAGCATTAATTCCTCAAAGCCAAAATGTAGTAGCAATCCACATAACCATTTAGCAAGTGAATGAATAAACAAAATATGGGACATCCATACAATGGAATACTATTCAGCCATAAAATAAAGATGAAATATTGAGTCATGGTACAAAATAGATGAAATTTGAGAACACTGTATCAAGAAGCCGGATACAAAAGGCACCATATTACATGAATTCATTGATATGAAATATCCAGAATTGGCAAATCCACAGAAACCATAGTGGTTGCCAAGGGCAGGAGAACTGGGGAATGAGGAGTTTTGCGAATGAATATGTTATGAACATTTTCTGGAATTAAAAAGTGATACTGATTGTACAACTTTATGAATATACTAAAAACCACTGATTTTTAAACTAAAAGGATGAATTTTATGGTATGTGAATTTTATCTCAGTAAAAAGGGGAAAAAGTGAACTTTGCCTACTATAATCCTATAATCAGCTACTTGTAACATATTTGGGAAAAATTACATATCATACAAGATACATAAATATTGTCAGGATAAAATCAGTGATATATGGCCTGTCTGAAGCTGACAACTACAATTGTGTCTATAACTTGAAAATATAATTATATCTACTGTGTTCTTAGTGATATTTTCCATTTGTTTTGATTATTTAATCTTTTAAAAATATTTTATACTCTCCTCAGATAGATAAGCCATTATAATCATTTAAATACTTTAAAAAATAATTATGTGTGGAAACTTTAATATGAGACTTAATGAGTGAAAAAATGTTTCAGTTTTTAGATGGAAAGAAACAGGTTTATTTTTAATAGTACAAAAATAAGAATTTTAGGACACCAATTGGTTTATTTTATGCCCCCTTATTTGTACCTTTCCTTAATTGAAACTTAGATATGTAGGACTGAATTCATTACAATTCTTTATTCATAGCACATTATCATCATGTGTCTATCCATAGTTCATTTTCAACATTCGACATTCATAATGAATGATTTTTCATTCATATACTTTGTAATACATTAAATCACCCTGAACATACCATCCAACTTCAAAACTAGCACACTATCTTACTTATATCTAATTATGTAAACCTCATATCATCTCCAAGTCTTCTCTTCAGAACTAACTACTATTTTCATGTTACCATTTTCTCATTTTTCTCACATATAATTAATGCCTAAATATTATATAGTTAATGTTTACTTGATTTCAATCTATATAAAATGATATAGCATATATATTCTACTAGGAGCTTCTCTTCCAACACTAATATGATGTTAATAAGATTAATCATTTTTAAACATTCCTGCTATTTATTTATTTTTACTGCTGTATAATAGATTATTAAATCAGTATAATTTATTTTTTATCAATTTTTGGTCAATGAGTATTTCAGTTTTTTCCTGTTTTCCTGGTAACAGAATGATCATTTCTGTAAAAATTCTTACTCATGTTTTTTGTTACACACGACCTGAAATAGCTTTTATGATTTTCAATTTTATAAAATAGTGCCAAATTGTTTTAGAAAGTGGTTGAAAGGTCTCACTGGCAATGTTTTAGCAATACAGATTGTGTACAGGCCCTCGAATCCTTAATATGGTCATTTCTTTTGCATTGTGCCAGTCAAATGTTTCTAAAGCGGTACTTCATTTATGTTTTAATTTGCTTTTCTTTGGCTAATAGTACGATTGAACATCTCTTAGTAAGCTCATGAGTCATAAATATTGTATGATACACCCATTCATGATTTATTTTCTCTCTTTTCTTTTGGTTCATTGGTCTTTTTCCTTAATTAATGTGAAGGTTTTAAAATTACATATTTATTCTTGATACAAGTACTTTGTGACTATGTGTCACAAATATCTTTTATTTTAAAACACATCTTTCACTTTTTCTAAATGTCTTTGATTAATTAATTTTAATTTTAATGCTATATATACTATTAGCTTCCTTTATGATTACTTTGTACTTATTAAAATATCTTGGCTCTCCCAAAATCAGAAAGATGTACACTATTTTTTTCCAGAAGTTTAAAATTTTTCCTTCTCACTTTTAAATTCTTAATCCAGTTAGAATTTATTTTTGTGTATGAGATGAGTTAGGGATGTGTTTTCCAACCGTATTTATTGAATTATTATTTTTTTCTCCAATGGCTTTTTCAAATTTCATTTGTATCATTTCTCTAGGTCTTAGGTTGATGTGAATCTAGGCTCTCATTGGGCTCCACAGATAAGTTTATAATCTATCTCTTTACCAATACCAAGCCATTTTAATTATAACATTTTATGGTAACTTATAAGGTAAGTACTTCCTTATTCTTTTTTGTTGTTAGTGGATCTTTTTTTTCTAATTTTTTAATGTTTATTTATTTTTGAGTGAGAGAGAGCATGAGTGTGGGAGGGGCAGAGAGAGAGGACGAAGACATAGAATCCTAAGCAGACTCCAGGCTCTTAGCTGTCAGCACAGAGCCTGATGGGGGGCTTGAACCCACAACCATGAGATAACGGCCTGACGCCAAGTCAGAACACTTAACCAACAGAATCACCCAGGCCCCCTGTTAGTGGGTCTGTTCCTCCATATACAGTTTAGGCTATCCTTTCCTAATTCAGGGAAATTATTATCATTTCTTCAAATAATTCCTCTCCATTAGTTTTTGCCAACTTATTTGATCTTAATGTTGTGTTTCTACTTTTATCCTCCATAGCTCTTAAATTTTACATTTTCTCTTTATATATCTTTCTTGTTTCCTTCTGAGAGGGTTCCTTAATATGATTGAGTAAACAACTTGATCCTCAGCTGAATTCTATCTACCATTCTCATTTATCATGCCTTTATTGTGTTTTTACAACTGATACTTCCACCTGGCTCTTATAAGTCTTTCTCATTCTAATCGAATTTGCTACTATAACTTATTTACTTTTCTTAGATTTTTGTTCTGACTATTCTAATATTTCTGTTTCCAATGGTGTATAATGTCCAGTCTTTCTTCCTTTGAAGATAACAGTTCTCTTTAAATATTTAGATTTCATTATTGTACAACTTATTTTCCTGAGTCTATCACCTACTCTGTTTTATAATACATATTAAGGGGTTTAAGGCTGGCACCTGGTTCAAGTGAGTTCAAGGAGGCCGTGGAGGATTAGCCCTTAGGTGGAGAGCTCCAGGCTTCATTAAACCATTGTTAATTGCATGTATTTACTATAATTTTCACAAGGTCAGTTTTAGGACTTCACCTTAAATCCTGAAAAGGAGCAGCATTGGGAGAAGGCAATGTTCTTAGAAAAATCATTTTAAAAAATCATGGAAAACCAATAACATCTCACCTCTGTTCTTCAGCACCTCCTTCAAAGGGGCTTTCTGTGGGACTTTGATACTACCCATTGATGTCAGCAGAAAGGAACAACTAATGACTGTTCCAAGGTAGTAGTGGTGGGAGGGAAGGTAGAATATGGGTATGAATAACAAAATCCAACTAATTTTCATCTTATTCATCATTTTCTCACTACCATGGCTGCCCTAAGTCTGTCTACATTACGACTACCCACAATCCACACAACTTTTTCAGAATTCTTCTGTCTCACTGGGTCTTCTAGTTCTTATCTTGTTATTTTACTTTTTTATTTTATTTTATTTTGTTTTATTTTATTTTATTTGTTTTTATTTGTTTTATTTATTTTATTTTGTTTTGTTTTATTTTAATTTTATTTTCTGTTTCTTGAGAGAGAGAGAGAGAGTGAGAGAGGTATGAGCCAGAGAGGGAAAGAGAGAGAATCTTAAGCAGGCTCTATGCTCAGTACAGAGCTCAACCCAGGGCTAGAACCCAAGACCCTGGGATCATGACATGAGCCAAAATCAAGAGTCAGACATCCAACAGATGCCCCCCTTTTTAATTTAATTTAAGTTAATTTTAATTTGGGGGGGCTCTCTTAGCTTTTGATGTTGTTATATTGTGGATGCCGCTCTCTCCTCTCTCCTTTCAAAGGGTAGGTTTTGAGAGAGGAGGCTAAGTACCATTATGACAGAAGAGGCTAATTCCCAAGGTATATAATCACAATTGTTATTTTCTCCTCTTCCCTTAGATGTGTATTTGTAAGTTTTCTTTATTTCAGAAAATGATGACATGGGCTAGAATAAGTATTTTTAAGTGCACTATTTTGGCTTTCTCTTTCTATCTGCATTGGGGCCAGGGGGTGAGGGGGGGGAGGTGGAACTGCATTAGTAAAAAACAGTTTGACTTTCTCATCACAAAAACTGTTTCTTCCCTAAAGAAATGTGACATTCTTTTTTACTATGACAGTGGCAGAAAAGAAACTGACAGTGTATGGATATGTTTTCTGTAAAATTCCTCTGTACACTGGAAAGCACTTGGATTTTTCAGCAGCTATGATATCTTACTTATGAACCAGCAATGACTTTTTTTCTCCTAAAGCCCACTAAATCGAAGTTAACCCATCCATAGTTTATACTTTTTCCTCTGCTCCAGTAATATTACTAATGGAATTGGGAGGAAATCCTTTTAATCTGTCATGCTGCCATCACAGTTCAACCTGACTTTGCCTAGTCTAGGTTCAGAGAATTCTCTCGAGGTCTTTTTACCCTTGGTGAATTTTTTTACCAAATTACATTCAATAATTGTCTAAGTCATTACAGAGTAATTTATTGCCTATTTAAAAAACAAATATGTTATAGATGTTGGACTTAATACTACTATAACTATGATAAAAGTTATTATAATGCTGCCCTTCAGCCATTTTTTAATACAAAACAATACTACTTTCTCCATTCCTCTCTCCCTCTTTCTCTCTCCCTCACTCCCTTCTCCACCCTTCTCTTTCTCGCTCTTTTCCTCCTACTCTCCCTCCCTCTCTCCCTCATCTACACACACTACAATCCACGAGTACACAATGCAATATTTTTTGTTTTAATTCAAGCATAATCGACATCCAATGTTCTATTAGTTTCAGGTGTACAATATAGGGATTCAGCAGTTCTGTACATTACTCACTGCTCATCGCTAAGTGTATTCTTAATCCCCTTCACATATTTCACCCTTCTCCCCACCCACCTTAAAATGCAGTTTTATGAAGATAGAAGGAAAAAAAAAAGAGAGAGAGAGAGTAAGCAGACTCTTAATTATAGAGAACTAACTGATGGTTACCAGAAGGGAGGTAGGTGGAAGGATGGGTGAAATAGGTGATGAAGATGAAGGAGCACACTTGTAATGAGCACCGGATATTGTGTGTTGAATCACCATATTGTACACCTGAAACTAATATTATACTATGTTAACTAACTGGAACTTAAATAAAAATTTTTTAAAAACAAAGAAATAAGCAAAGCCAAAAAGATAATAAAGGTATTCACTAATTATATAAAAAATACAGTTTTAATTATTTTCTGGAAAACAGTTGAGGTGAATTTGTAGTGATCCTCTAGAATAAGCTGATAGTTTTCTGCCAAGGGCACATAGGTTAGAGATGGCTGGCTAGCTCTTGGCAGGTAGTTTGTTCTCATAAACTAAATAAGCTAATTGAATAATTCTAGGTAGAAATTGAGTTTGGCTTTATTACCAACAATGTCTGCAGAAGTGGTAGAGAACAGCCTAAATACCAAAAGCATGAACATTTTCATCAATGATAAGTGAATATTGTATACATGCTATTAAGTAGTAGAAACAGAATAAAGACCAAATGTTTTATTTTTAAATCAATAGTCAAATTTAATGGTCAAATTTACATATGTATATATAAATCTATACACACACACCTATATACATGTATTATATATATAATACACATGAAAAATTAATGTATTTGAAATGATGATCGTAAAAGGGTTTTTGAGATAGGGTAATGCATGCATATCTAAGGAACATCAATCACCATTCAATACAACTAATAATCATAAATCCATTCATTGACAATTGAAGAATAATAGTTTCAAAACACCACATATTGACTTGAATTAAAGGTTAGTTTCACTAAAATTCTGTGTTTAATAAGACACCCGAAACAATGCTTTCCTCATATTTAATTTTATGTGTATTTCAAAACAAAACTTATTTTTAGCTCCTAAAATTTGGGGTACAAAAGTACTTTATTGATAGTTTATAGTTTGTTTTTCCTTCACTTTCCCCCATGCCAGGTATCCAAAATCAATGCATTAAAGTCTACCAGCCATAATCACTGCATGATAGTGAAAACAGATTTTCTGACCACAAGATATATATTTTGAAGTGGTTCAACCACACTTATGAGAAAACATATCTATTTTTAAATCAAGTTCTCTTCTGAGTTAGCTTATAGTCTCTTTCTGTTTAGTGATATTCCTCATACATTGAGTTTAATTAGTGTATCAGAAATTTACAATATATACCTTAAACTTAATGTTTAGAGGTTTTTATCTTTAAGGAAATGTTTTATGAATCAGAAAAATATTTCTAATGAAATTTAACACTTATAAGACAGCAATTATATTTCAACTTTCAGTTGCCAACATCTACCTGTTGTCCCTTGTCCTTCTCACCATACCTCTTCCCCATTGCTTCTTTAGGTAATAGCTATTAGAGTGTCTTTGTGGAACTACCCATCATTCATGCCTATGCAGTTCAAGTGAGGTTGACCCCATCTATATCTTTGGGTATGGACATAGAGCTCATCAAATTGAGCAATTTGTTTTCCTGGATACAGTGATTTATTCAGGGATGGGCATGTGACACATGCAATGCCAGTAAGGATAGAGAAATGCAATCCTGGGACTTATGTTTAAACAGTTGGTTTAAAAATATTTAACCTCAAGGCTTCTGGGTGGCACAGTCAGTTGGCTCTCCCGGTTGGTGAGTTCAAGTCGGGTGTCAGGCTCTGCACTGATAGTGAGAATCTCTCTTCTCCTTCTCTTTCTCTGCCCCTCCCCAACTTGCACGCACCCACGTGCGCTCTCTCTCTCAAATAAACAAGTAAAGAAATAAAACAAAAACAAAATAAAAATTAAAAAAAACCTCTGACAATGGCAAGTTAGATTACACCAATCTACCACTCAAAAACAAGTAAAAATAGCTAGAAGGCTAATATAAAGCACCTTTTTAAAGGTATTGTGGTTATTACCAGTGCAGCAAGAAAACTCCAAAAGGTGAGTGTGACATTTGGCATCACTTTCTTCTCAGGTATTGCCAAGAAGCAGAGAATGGGAATTCAGCTGAGAACCTGAGCCAGAAGAGGTAGTTGAGAGGCTGAGATGTAGAATAAAGTTTTAATTCGTTTCATAAGAGGGGGGAAGCTCAAAGCAGGTGGGGTACTGATAAATACCCTGGGATTTCATTTGGGAAAATAAAGGTCTAAAGCCTAGGAGTAAGGTTATACCAGAATAGTTATGACAAAGCCCAAACTTTATATTAACTCAGCTCCTAATGGGTTAAAGACATTGGGTTCTTAAGCAGGGGTGATGCCAGAGTCAGCCCTCAGGAGACATTTGACCATATATGGAAACAAACAGTTTTGATTGTCAGAACTTGGGAAAATGCTGCTGGCATCTTTACAAAACAAAGAATTATCCAGTCAAAAGTACAAATAGTGCTGAGGTTTAAAAACCCTGGTTTAAGATGATTTGCACTAACCATATGGGTAAAAGGAAACTCTGGATGAATATATAACTTATTCTTTAAATTCTCTCTATAATTTTACATTAAATTCCCCTACTCAATTAAAATTTGATAAAAATAATTCACAATAAAAATAAGAAATAACTAAAAACCAAGAAAAATAGGTAAAAAACAGATGAAATAGAGATTTAGAAATTAGAGTATTTAGACTCTTATTCTAAAAGAATAGTGAATATTTCAAGAGTTGTAATGACAATAAATATTGACAGAAACCTAAAGGTTATAGAAAATAGTCAAATGGATTCTAAAACTACAAATAAATACAACTCTTAAACTATTGATTGGCACACAGGAAAAAAAATATTAGGAAAGATATAGGGATTTGAACAGCATAATTACCTAACCTTAGAACTTACTTGGCCTTTATGTATAGAACACTGAAGACAACACATTAGTTTCAATTGTTCCTGGTGCATTTATAAAAAGTAACCATATACTGCTCTACAAAGCAAATAAATTTCAAAAAGCTTATAGGGATTGATCATATACATAATAGGTTCTATGATCACGATGGAATTAAGCCAAGAATCAATAACAAAAAGATAACTAGAAAGCAGTCATATATTTGAAAATTAAAAAGTGCTCTTATAACTAGCTAATATTAAGTAAGAAAACGCTTATTAAATGTTCTAGTAAAGTCTAGACATATATTGTTAGACTTTTAAATGTTTATTATTATCTTCTAGCATACAATCCTGTACTTTGTATCTAAAAATAAAGTAATATATCCTGTAGGTCTATGTCAATGTTGCCTTTCTAGAACTTTTCAACTCTAGTTTCCATTATTTGGATCCATTACAAAGAGGTGTCCCACTTTGTAACATGGTAGTTGCCTGGAACCACACTTTGCATTCTAACCTCAACCTAGGTTGAAGCAGTTCTCTTTCTTAACAATTTAGGGGGCACCTGGGTGGCTCAGTTCGTTGATTGACAGACTCTTGATTTCAGCTCAGGTCATTATCCCAGGGTTGTGGGATTGAGCGCCACATCAGGGGCTGCTTGAGATTCTCTGACTCTCTCTCTCTGCTCCTCTCCCCTGCTCTCTCTCTTCCTCTCTCTCTCAAATAATAAGAAAAAAATTAGTTATTTTTCAATGAACTTTTTTTTTTAATTGAAGAGTAACTCTGTACAGACAAGTATGCAGTATAAATACATGTCTCTATATATGGTTGAATTTCAAATGAGGACAGACCATATAGCCACCACCCAGATCAAGATATAAAACATAACCAGCATCTAGAAATTCCTTTTGCTCCATTGGGTCAAAGAAGCAATCAAAGTGGAAATTAGAGAACACTGAAAGTACTACAAATCAAAACTTGTAGGAACAGTTAAATGAAATGATTAGAAGACAAAAATTGTGGACATGCCCTGAATCCTCGTCCAATGAGGGATTATCCAAAATTTTGAGCAGGCTAATTTCATGATATTTTAGGAAGCTTAAATAGCCAGTTGAGCAAAGTGACCCATAAAGAAAGTGAAGTCAATAAATACAAAAACGAGATTATGGTAGTAACGCAAAAGTGAGGCTTTTATATAGAGATAATCATAGTGAAAGTTGAAAACTGGGTTGAAGAGAGACAAACATACAGAGGAATCATTGAATAGCTGATGAGAAGGAGAAGGAAGACCAAAGGGTAGCATTACGACTTTGTTCCTGGATGCCAGTGACAATCAAGAGAAATAAAGTAGAAAAATGATTTTAGATAGATGGACGTGAATTGCTTTGGTCTCAACTTCTTGGTTATGATATTTTATGTTTGCCACTAAAAATAAAAACAAAATTGTGAGCTAGGTATGCAGAGTAACAGATTAGCATTGTATGGCAGTCTTAAAAAATGTGTTTTTAAAAAGCAATTTGGTCTTTCCATAGAGTGGGAGATTTGCATTGCAGGCTGGCTGACCATGTCTAGATCATCTATCCTCAATCCAATAGAATGGAAAGGGTACACAAATATCAGAAATGATTAACTAAAATTGGAACTGCTTACCGCAACTGATGAAAGTAATTCTTAACCCGGATTCATATTCAAATTTACTACATGTATTTCCCTGTGTACTTGTAAACTGGAATACAAACCTGAGAAAAGGTGAGTGGCAATTTTCAGAGAGGATTTAAAGATATATAGGCCACAGGAGTTGTTCAAGAAGAAGGCTTCTAATGTGATCTCCTTCCAGCTACTATTTGAGGCAAGTGAATGATACTGTCACTTCTCCAGATGTTCATATTCAGAAAACTGTTACTGTACTGGAAAAAGCATCTGAAGTTTACATGAGTAGACAGCTTAGGACAGTTCAGTATTAGGCCTGCTACATGAATGCTGTTTCTGAGCAGAATCAAGGATCAAGCTTGCCATTACATTTATTTATTTATTTATTTATTTATTTATTTATTTAAATAGAGAGAATGTATGCACGCATAAGCAGGGGAGGGGGAGAGAGAGGGAGACAAAGAATCCCAAGCAGTCTCCGTGGTGTCAATGCGGACCCCAACACAACAAGGCTTGATCTCATGAACCTGAACTGAAATCAAGAGTTGGACACTTAACTGACTGAGCCACCCAGGTGCGCAGGGTTTTGCCACATTGGCAAATAATGGTTAATGATTGAATGTGTTTTGCCTTCTAAGTGCTTATGATCACTTTCTTTTACTACACATGAGCCCTTGTTTGGCTTTAACATCAATTTCATTATTTGGATACCACCCCTTTTTTTTTCTTTAACCAGTTATAGAACGTTTGTAATTCTATTTTTAAAATCCTGTAGTCTCCTCTTTCAGCATTCATGGGTGTGCAAAGTTCTTATGTGTGTAAAAAGTGTACATAGGACAGAAGAGCTGGCTGAAGTGTCCAGTCTTGTCACTCTGATACATGTTCCCCCAAAAAAGTAATAAGCTTTATATCAGTTAAGTTTAGCTAAGCTAGCAAAGAATTTAAACATATTAATAAAAATGATTTTAAGTTAACATTTTATTAAAATGTCTCTAAATTGCCTCCAGTACCTAAAAAGAGTAATTATTTCCACAAAATCATATAAAACAAATCTAAAAATGTGTAATGTTAATATAACAAAACATTTAATTGATATAAAACATTGTATTATCTTTATTTTGGAGATAGAAAGAGTATTGTTCTTGGCCTGAGATATCCCAAAGTTCAAATTAGTAAAGTTTTAGTTCATGAGTACTTACTGTATAATTTTTAAGATAAAATTTGAATTTTGAGGATTTTTTTATTTTATTTTAAACAGATACCATAGTATGATTCTGTATCCTGGTTTAAAGAGTAACTTAATATATACAGCCAAGTTGAAAACACTCTCCAGATCAGTGAGGTCACCATGTATAAAGGAGTGTTGCTGCTGCTGAATCAGTCAGAAGCAAGGACTCTAATAAAGCAAGTCACTAGGGGATGTGTCATAGTTTTTCCCAGCTGTAAATTTCTCTATGCATGTGTTACAAACATGCCTGACACTAACTATGACTGTTATAGCTTAGCATTCATTTCCCCTGATATATTGACACTGGTGTGAAACATGGCAGCCTGGGACAAAGAGATTTGGTGTTCTCACGGTGAATCACCCCACACCAGCTACTGATAAGCAGTACCACAAATCATGGATAGCTGGCAAGGTCCTCTGCCCTAATTTGTTTTTAAAATTTTCATTCAGGCAGTGTAACTTCATTACATCCCTGCAAGCAAGACCCCAGGCATTGTGTGAGAGAGATTTACAGCCAAGTAAGACAGCCATTTCAGACTGCAGAGAAATCCCTTCCCCTGCACAGTGTCTGCACTTTTCCTTAGTCTGGTGAAGTAGATTTCTTATGACATTGACTTTTTTTTAATATAGATTTTTTTTTCTTCATATGACTGGATGAGGGAATTTACTACTGGATGTAATGAAGCATTCATTATCTCTGGTCATGGTCTCATTGAAAATCAATGTGTAAAAACTCTCTAATACCCTTTATTGGTATTCCTTAATCATAGTTTTCCTTTTCCTGTTAAAAGGTAAAAAGAATTCAGCAGATTGACTCCAGGTGAGGATATACATTTTGACATAGAGCCGGAAGTATGATGGAGAAAGAATGTATCATGTCAAACATCTTCAGCCATACTGTTGACAAACCAAATCTTGTCAAGTACTGGACAGTTTGCTTTCCCACCAAACTGCCTCTCCTACTTGAGCTATGCATTAAAACTTGGCAGATCAACTTTTAACACTGACAGAAATGTTGTTGCCTACTTACAATTGCTTGGAGAGTGAACAGTACAACTGAACTATTAAGGAACTTTGACACCCATAAACAATTTATAAAAACTTCGATTTGGCACAATGAAAACAACTCAACTGAAAAGACTTTAAGCAAGAGCGTATCAGAGAGAAAACCCATTTCCTAGAAAAGGATATATTTCTCAAACCAAAGAACCATTTAAAACAGCATGTGATTTATTGCTTGGAGGTAATCAAAAAGTCCTACCCTTCCTTCTCTGTTGAATTTGTGTTAACATAAAGAATGTCTGAATTACTTTTTAAAAAATTCATTTTTTATGCCCTACTGATGCACTTAATGTCACTATACATGGTAGAAATTTTGTAGAATATTGAATCCTTGTTTGACTTCCAGAACAATAATTATATTTTGAACACATAATTAGATTTAATCCAAAGCTGAAAGGGTAGTTTAAAGAGATTAAGCTAAAAACAAGTCCTGCTTAGTAGTAAATACAAAAATATATACATATATAAAAGTTTTGTAATACACATGTATGTTTCAAGTCATTCAGAGTTGAATCTTGGATGATTACATGTATTTTACTCTCATGTGTTTCTCATTTTCTTGAGGAAAAGACATTTTCTGGACTTCAGTTTCATCCTAGAAATGGGAGTGTAGATATAATGTAAAAACCTGTTTGTTAGAACTTCAGTGAATGCTTCATCCATATACTTTTTTTTTAAAAATTTTTTAATGTTTTATTTATTTTTGAGAGAGAGAGAGAGAGACAGCGTGAGCAGGGGAGGGTCAGAGAGAGAGGGAGACACAGAATCCGAAGCAGGCTCCAGGCTCTGAGCTGTCAGCACAGAGCCCAATGCGGGGCTTGAACCCACGAACCGCGAGATCATGACCTGAGCCGAAGTCGGACACTCAACCGACTGAGCCACCCAGGCGCCCCCATCCATATACTTTTGAAACACTTGTTAGAAATATGACCAAGAAATATTCAGTTCTCAACTTGTAGCTCAGCAACTCAAGGTGGAATCAGGAGAAATGCTGATAGCAAATAGGTGGGCAGTATCTGTCCTTCAGGCCCTCAGCCTAGGAAGAACCCAAGAATGGTGAACTTTGACTATCTTTAGTATTGTTTTTAAATCCATGCAATAAATCGAAACTATGTCAGTTTGAGATGTTGTTGGCAACATGTTTTTACATCCCCAGGAGTGAGGGGCATTTTGTTTTCTCTCATATACAGAAAACCCAGAAATGTTAAACTAGAAAAAAAAAATAGAATAGAAATTAGTATTTTTAACTCTGAGCAAATCCATTTTTTTTTACTTTTAATGAAGTAAGAATAATGAATATGCTAGTATTACTTTTGGGTTATTGCAGATATTCACTTTGAAAAGCATGCCTTTGAAGTTTATTCATTCGAATGGTGAATATTGTGTTGTGTGTTTAAATTTATTTACTTTTTGTCAAAATTCATAATAAAACATGATAATAAATGATATAACCAAATTTCTAGGGACAGCAAAAAAAATGAGATCACATGAAGAAAAATGATACAAATTCCTTTATTTCATTGTAGAATAAAGGACTCTCTTTTTGACTTTTATTTTCAGTTCCCCAAAGACTAGTGCAGGACATCTGAAGTTGTACTGCTCTTTCTCCCAAAGGTAACTCCATTTATTTCTTTATTCAATGGCACAGAGTTTAAGCAAATGCTTCAGAGAAAACACAACCTTTGCAATTGTCTGAATTTTAACTGGATACTGTGTTTAGATTTTCAATTTTCCTTCCTTTTTCCCTGCCAGTTTTGAAGAGAGTGTTCATATGCCTCACAATATGCTGAGCCCAAGATGATCAGCCAAGTCTTGGCTTCTTTGAGAGCTTAAACCCTTTAAACTCAGCGCTCTTTCCAGCTGGCAGGTCAGCAGCCCTGAGCAGACACTGCAGGTTTCTGCTTAGTTAAGTTTCCACAAATGCAGCTCTGCTTATTCTTAGCAAGAAAGGGGAAAGATTATCTGCCCCATGAACAGTTCTATCCATCTTCCTTTTCTTAGCACTCTGTGTCTAATCTGTTTGGCATTGCAGGGTTTTTTTTTTCTTTTTTATTCATAAGTTTTTAATTGACAGATATTATTAAAAACAAACAAACAAACAAACTATAAGATGTTAATGTTTTCCACTCCTGTAGGCATAGATTTACTTCTCATGAAACCTTCAAATGTTTCACTCATTTTCTCATTTTATATTAATAGACATACTTGGCAATATAATGCTTCATAGATTTATTCTTCAGATGTTAGTTTTTATGTAGAGATTCCGTTTACAAAAAACAATGTACACTTTCTTTAAATCCATTTCACTCTTCACATCAAAACTCCATTTCAGACATTTCCTCTTTAACGCTTCAACTCTTTGTTCAAACACTGACAGCTTTTCTTAGGGTTACTCAAATCAGCTAAACAAAGTTGGAATGTCTGTTTTCTCTTGCACATTTTCTTTAGGTCACTGTTAAAACCTCAAAGTAAAAACAAATGGGATTTAGGGTCGCACTTAAATCACTAATGTAGCTTACGAATGAAAATTCAGTATTGGCTGACATCAGCTTAAATAAGTATCAGGCTGCAAACATTATATTGCTACATGTTCTTCATTTTTGTATACATCTGCAAATGAAATTACTGGTTTGCATTGATTTGAGTTTGATTAGTTACTTGACTTTCCTATGGTAGAACTCTGTAAGTGGCTGAAATCAAAGAACCATGTAATGATGTCATTTATTATATGATTATTAGACTTAGTTGTGGACAAATAATAATAATAACTATTGATTTTGGCCTTATGTATAACAAGGAGCCCAAAGCAATATACTTGATTTTAAATTGACTATTCTGAATTTTAAATCCCTTCTCAGTTGTCATTTATTTATTTTTATTTTTAGCTGATACTTTTTTCATTTGTTTTTTTCTGAACTTTAAGAGAAAACCAAATATTTTCCATGACTTCTTGCTTATATATTTTGTCCATCTGACTTATATAGGTTGACCTACATTTTTTTGTCTTCTTAATTAATTAAGGATTTCTGGCCCAGAGATTTCTAAATGTCTTTGGAGAAGAAAATGATCCACATTTGTGAAGTTACTCTATAATTCAAAATTCATTTAGTGTTACGACAAAATATTAAGGGTAAAGGGGAGAAAACATGGGAAGTTTTTCATTGGGATGGAAAACTAGGTTCACAAGAACATGAGAGTCACAGTCCTTTAAAAACCTCTATGTAAGGCCACATTTAACAATGATGAGAATAATAGTGTTTTTATCTTTTAAATTATGAAGAAACTATCAAAATGTATTTTTTCTAACCTCATTTTTCAAGCTTAAAATTGCGGTCTCATATCCTCTGTTCCTCTTGTTTCTGCAATAACCTGAAATCATGTAGAAAAGACATCAGTTTTGACATCTCCAATAGGAAGCCCACACCTGAGAATCTGACATAGAAAACTCAGGTGCTCTAAAATCAGTCCTCAAGTTTTTTTTAAAAAGGGAGCTTCGAGCCAAAATTTTAGAGAGAAATATAATTAACCCAGTGTGTTCATCATTCAAGTTCTTGGAAGGAAACACATGACACATTCAAAAGAGGTGATTCAAGAGAGATTGATACTAAGATGTTTGTTTTGTTTTATTTGTTTTGTTTTGTTTTACAAAGGTGTTGGCAGGGTTAAGAAAAAACAACAAGGGATAGTTTTAGCAGAAAGCTGTTAACCCGTCTGTTGGTGAAGTGACAAGAGGGAAAGCTGATACTAGAACTCTGTAACACCTACAACTATAGGAGAGGTCTACTGACCCTTTGAGTTAAGGTCTCCACCATGATTAGCTTCCAACTAGACAGTGAAGGATCTAGCTTTATAAACTTCTTGCCTTTCTAATCAACCACTAATAGTTCCATTGGCCATTAGTCCTTCACTAGTAGTTCCATTGGCCAAACCAATTGGGAGTCAGAAAAAGGAAATTCATTCAATACAATTCATAAAGATCAGCTTTCTGGGGAACAGCGCAAAGTGGAAGGGTGTAGAGCAGATCTGTAGGCATAAGCAAAGAATATCCAGTACTATTAATTAAGTAAAATGCACAAAGTATTGGAGTGACTGGATAAATGGTACATTTCCAGATAAAGGGATAGTATACACAATAATATAAAATACCGTAAGAAATCATCCATCTTCACTGAGAATGCAAAGTGGCTCATTCCCACTTTACTAAATCATCAGAAAAGGTTATTTTTCATTATATAGTAATGACTGGGTAGTAAATAAGTTTATAGAAAAGAGGTGGTACCTTTTTTAAATAGAGAACTCTAATAACTAAAAAATGCTAATAATTGTGTGTAGCAGCCAAATGTTTACCATAATGTAGGAGAATATCGTGTATTATGGCAGTCTATCAAAATTATTCAATCAAATGGTAACTGTTTATTAAAGAGTAGCTATCTAGTCTGTGAGTATAGAATCTACATTGTGTAGATCCATAAAAAAATACCGAGTTGATCAAACCTAGAAATAAAGGAACTAAGAGGGGAAACACTATTTCATTGCCAATATCTTAGTCAATTCAACCTGAACAGCCATAGTATCAAATGCCTCAACTTATTTATTTATTTTTTTTTTAACTTTATAGTTTATTGTCAGGTTAGTTTCCATATAACACCCAGTGCTCTTCCCCACAAGTGACCTCCACCAAGACCATCACCCCGCTTTACCTTTTCCCCTTCCCCTTCCCCTCTCAGTTTGTTTTCAG
>CM053577.1:64031892-64165738 GCA_028646485.1 Cryptoprocta ferox
GTCCCCTAATTTCCCAGATCACAGTCACTCACTCAGGCATCTTTGAGGTCGTCTTCTTTCTGGCGTCTGTTTCTTCTTTCCCC
Organism: Cryptoprocta ferox; assembly: GCA_028646485.1. Taxonomy (NCBI): domain Eukaryota; kingdom Metazoa; phylum Chordata; class Mammalia; order Carnivora; family Eupleridae; genus Cryptoprocta; species Cryptoprocta ferox. Next base: position 64,031,976 of record CM053577.1, read on the forward strand.
CACTTGCAAATCCAAGTTTTATCCCTTCAGTCCTTCTCAGTTCAATCCATACGGGCGTGCTAGGATTACAGAGCTCCCTGCTCTTCCGCCATCTTGTCCTCCCCCTCTGCCTCAACTTATTTAAAAACTGACTTTTCCACTTCCTTATTTCTGTCAGTGATTCAGCCATGTTTTAAAGATTTTTACACCATTAATCAATGCATCATCTTTTTCTCCCTCCTTATTTTTTGTCTGGGCTATGTGCCTGTGCATTGTTTTCAAAAGATCATGCTTTTAAACTGGCATTGCTACAGTGAACACACACACACACACACACACACACACACAAATAGAACCACATGTGGGAATATGTGCACATGTGAGCTCACAGGTGCTTTGAAGAGGAAAATGCTTACTATAATGTTCATGAAATCTAAGTTTAATTTCAAATAAAATAAACGATTCAGAGTGAATATTGCAAACAGAATTGTATAGTGATTGAAGCCAATATGACCAAAAATTACAGAGCAGAAAGCACTCTTTAGCATAGATAGGAGACAGAAGTACAGTTAAGGATGAAAATGAAATTTGACTTTATATGTGAAATCTGGGGAGAAGTTATTCCTCAAAGAATAGCTGATGCTCTTGCTAGTGATTAAAAAAAGATTCCTTGTGTTATCTCTTTAGATAAATTGTTAGTGTCTCTCATATTTACCAGGGGTATTCTGATCTAGGACACAAACCTCTTATGATCTATAATAAGGTTTTCTCAACAAAAAATAGGGACATCGTCATAGAACTCCAGATATACTGTTCTTAGGACTGATTTCACTCTTAAAGAGTTTAATTCAGGCAGAAAGTTTATCTTGGCTTTTCTGGCATGTGTGTGTGTGCGTGTGTGTGTGTGCGTGTGTGTGTGTGTGTGTGTTTCAGGACCAAGGCATGCATTTTAAGAAAATAAATATAAATGTCATTTAATTTATTGTCATGTAATGTGATCCTTTAAGTCACTATGTACTTTTTAAGTTCTTTCATGTGTTCAGAGAAAACAGAAGGCAAGAGGTTCAGAAGGCCTTTCTGAGTAGCGCCCATACTCAAATCTTTTGGCTGCATTTTGTGTTCCCTGAAAAAAGATCACCTAAAAAGGTGATGGTCTCCCACCTAAAAGCACTCTGATAGAACCAGTGCATTTTTTGTGCCTAATGATAACTCAGGAAAATTGCCTAAATAGCATTTCTGTTTCAGTTTGATAATCACTTAGGTTTTACTGCAGGAATTTGTATATTAATATAGATTTTCTATAATTTGTTTAGCCTCCTGGCTTCATCCAATCCTCTAAACAATCTATAATGGGGACTGAGAAGGGCAAAGGAGCCAAAGTTTCTTTTTAAAGGATTATCAGCTAATCTGTTATTGTCTATAAGCTTTTATTTTTGAAATGTCAGAGGGTACAATGGGCTGAGTAATTAGAATACTTGCATTCCAATTGTTGTCAAGTATAAAATACATTTTGCCAGATGAAAATACATTGAATCGATTTTTTGCATCTTCTTTTAAGATCTGTCTTCAAAAGTTTTTCCTGATTATTTCCTTTTTTTCATGAGAGGAATTGAACTACTGTCAGGAATATTTTTTAAAAGAGCAATGACAACAATAATACAACAAGCATTTTTAAAGGCCTACCAGTTGTCAGACATAGAGCTAAGTGTCTTAAACGGAATTGCTCATTAATTCTTACAGCATCTTTTTCTGACAAGAAGTTGTACCACTTACATATGAGGAAACTAAAGAAAAGATCAATTAAGTGTACTTTGCTCCCTAGGACAGTAAGCGGACAATCAGATCTCACTGTTTTAACTCAGCCCTGCTGTGATGCTTCCTTAAACATAACCCTAACAGGGCTTTTTCTTTTCTTTCATTTTTTTTTAATAGAATAGACCATCAAAGGTCTTTGGAAATTAGAACTCATTAATAATCACAGGACCAAAAAGCATGGAGAAATTATTTTTTGTCTCAATTTCACACAACAACAACAGTGGAATGAGTTACTATTGGAAGGGAAAAGGAAACTGTTCTAGATTAAAAAAAAAAAAATAAAACAAAACTTATTGAATAATCTTGTACAGGAGCCCAAAAAGTGAGAGAAAGCCAAATGGCAAGCTTGAATGTTTGCAAAGTCAGTTTATCAATAGATATTACAAACCCCCTATAAACAAACTCAGGAAAGATATATTAACTTATTCGTCAGAATCAAGTGACACTAAAGCAATTTTATTCCAAAACTTAGAATTTTAGTATTCCCTTCCTGTAAAGCTAAAAGCGAGGATCCCTCTGTATGGCTCACAACATGTGTTTAATGTTTATTCTCTTTTACAGGGATACTCTTTAAGAAAAGTAAATAATTATATTTTATTCAAACCTAGATAAATATACTTACATTATTTGCATACCATAAGTGATATAAAAATAAAGCCATCTTAAATTTATTCATAGAAGAATGATGTCCCTTTTCTGTTTCTTATTAATGTATTTAAACATGATCTTTATTAGAAAGTATTAAATTTCTGTAGTTTTTAAAAGATAATTATGAAACATACAAATTATTTTATGGATTTATTATATTGTGCACTAATTTTTAAGAAATGAGATTTTTACTTTTTTTAATGTTTATTTATATTTGAGAGAGAGAGTCATAGAGCATGAGAGCTGGAGGGGCAGAGAAAGGGGGAGACACAGAATCTGAAGCAGGCTCCAGGCTCTGAGCCGTCAGCACAGAGCCTGAGGCAGGGCTCAAACCCACAAACTATGAGATCAGGATGTGAGCCAAAGTGGATGCTTAACTGACTGAGCCACCCAGGTGCCCTGAAGTGAGACCTTTGTTAAAGTTCTAAGAGCCAAATATAATTTCATATGCATATGAAATTTCTTCTCTTAGCCTCTTCTAGGGACTTAGTGCAATGTCACATATACTGTAAAGGTACACTTTGAAGAGAATTAGCATAGGTTTTGTTGATTGTGTGCTATCCATAACTGTAATCACCAAAGAGCAAAACACAGAGAATACCATAGCCCTCACCTTGTTGGTTAACAGTCCAATATAGAACTGCCAAAAACTTTTTATTTAGCTAGTAATTCTGTGTGATTGCTCTAAGCCACATCTCTCTTTCTAAAATGTGAATTTAGGAACCATCAATAGTTTATGCCTCTGACTGATCTTCAAATAAGTAAACATATTCCCAAAGAATACCTTAAAAAGAGATACCTTGGAAAAGTATTGTGTTTGTAAATGGGGTACATTCGTAGTTCAGGCTACTTAACTGTCCTGGAAAAATCTAAAAATCCTAGGAAATATAATGTTGATAATAAAGTATATTATTTTATAAACCACATCTATTCTAAAGTCATATTACATTTTGAAATATCTAGTTAAGTTTTTATTTTCTCCACATCAATAATAAAACTATTTCCTCTTCTAAGTTACATATGACTTGTTTGAGGTATAGGGTGAAAAAATGTTCCATATTAGCCTACTTCAGATTGCTTAATGGAAACATATTATGCCTTATGACTGAGGAACATATTTTTTTAACATTTATGGAACATCTATTACACACTGCTTATGTACATCCAGCAAATTGCATTCTGATCTTCTTTCTTAAATTAATTTACTGTGTAACCTTAATTCCTGAGTCTGTATCTCATATATGTAAGATAACTAAATGAAGTGAACTACAAGATATTTCCAAATGGATATTCTTTAACTTAGAAGAAATAGTTGTATATGACAATAATTTTACTTTAAATCTATCAGCATCATCATTTCTTGGACCTAGTCCAGCAACTGAACTTTTGATGTTTCAAAAAAAATCTTAGGAAGGGTTGACCTATAAAATAGCAAGATAGTTCTCTAGTGAGATTCAGAGAAATATAAGCTAATTTTAGGCAACATACTTTGTGTGTTCGGTTCTTCCCTAGAGGAGGACAAGCGTAAGAGACCAAGTAGATCTACAGTGAAATCTAGTTAAATATAAAGGTTTATATATTTTCAGTGTTTGAAAAGAAAATAGCAGTGTCCACATGGACGGCTAAGTGAACATTGACCTTAAGACTAGGTGTGTGGTATTTGAACTTTCCAAAGATAGAGCCCCTGCATAATTATCTCCCATATCTTCAGAAAGACTTTTCACAAAAAGTAATTTGTGAACCTGCTAGACACTACCAAATATTTAGTATATGGATATTCTTATTCAGATATATTTGTTTGGTTTTCTTATTGGTCTAATCCCATAACTACAGATCAGAGGTGCAAAGAATTTTACTTCATTATGTTTTTTTAAAGTTTATTTATTTATTTATTTATTTAGTGAGCAAGTTGGGGAGGAAGAGAGGGAAAGAATCCCAGGCAGTCTCAGCACTGTCAGTGCAGAGCCCAGTGCATGGCTCAGACTCATGGACCATGAGATCATGACCTGAGCTTAAGTAGGATGCTTAGCCAATTGAGCCACGCAAGCTCCCCTTCATTAAGACTTTTTTAACTTCTATCAAATATTCTAATTAACAATTCCAATAGCTTACCTCATAAATAGGATTATATAATTTTAACCATGTCCCCCATTCCAATCTTATGATCTCAATCAGAATGCAACAGAATATATTAGGTTTTCAGATGTATAACACTTTTCTCATGCTTTTATTTTTTCTCTACCTCATTCATTAACAATACTGAAATTTCAATTTTCATTCTTTTTTACTCTTTTTTTGAGTTTATTTATTTATTTTTTAAGTAATATCTATACCCAAGGGGAGCTCCAACTCATGACTTGAGATCAAGAGTCACATGCCCTTCGGGACTAAGCCAGCCAGGAGCCCCTCAGTTACCCTATTTCTGTCACTCACTCCATTAGATCATCATTCTGTCACTCACTCCATTAGATCATCATACCAGTGGTAACCACAATGTTTGTTGGTTTGCCAAATAAGGCCTTTATGACATTTTAGTGTATGCTGTGATTTGCTGCTCAGAATGTCCTTCAGAACTGAAAGATATAGTCCTTGCTGGTGTAAGTGCTTCCAGCTATTAGCCATCTTAGAAAATTGTCCTCAGCTGGAGAGGATCATTTCATTCCTGGTCTTGGTCCTTAAATGCATATCACTAGTGGATACATGATTATATAAGCCCAGCCCCCTCACCATAAAGTAGAATTCTTCTGAGGAATTCTCTCAGACTCTGTTATTTATTTGTGCTCAGCAGATGCTTTTAAGACTGTATTTTAGCCCAACTTTTCCCCTTGCCCATTTATTCTTTCTTTCTTTCCTCAAGTGCTTATCCTACACACTTGTCTCCATTATAGAGTCTGCTTCCTGAAAAGGTATCAGAATTATATACCATCTTTGAACATTTTTATTTGGTTTTGTACATAGAGCTTTAGTCATCCATGTTTCTGTAAACAAGAAATAAAATGAATTTATATGTTAGAAATAATTATACATAAAATATAGTATAAAATATGTAATAGATTGTATAGAACAGGAATCAGACATATTTTTCCTATAAACTATAGTTAATATTCATTGTTTAGCATTCATTCTTTTATAATTTAGTTACCTATACGTTCACTAATTTTTTAAAATTTAAATCCAAGATAGTATATAGTTCAATAATAGTTTCAGGAGTAGAATCTAGTGATTCATCACTTACATATAACACCCAGCTCTCATCCCAACAAGTGCCTTCCTTAATGCTCATTACCTGTTTAGTGCATCCCACACCTAATACCCCTCCAGCAACCCTTAATTTGTTCTCTGTATTTAAGTCTCTTGTGGTTTTTCTCCCTTTCTGTTTTTATCTTATTGTTATTTCCCTTCCACTATGTTCATCTGTTTTGTTTCTTAAATTCTACATATGAGTGAAATCATATTTGTCTTTCTCTGACTGACTTATTTCCCTTAGAATACTGCATCCTAGTTCCATCCATGTTGTTGCAAATGGCAAGATTTCATTCTTTTTACTGCTGAATAATATTACATTGTATATTTATCCATTCATCAGTCAATGGACATTTGGGCTCTCTCCATACTTTGGCTATTGTCAATAGTGCTGCCATCAACATTGGAGTGCATGTGCCCCTTCCAATCAGCATTTTTGTACCCTTTGGATAAATACCTAGTATGCAATTGCTGGGTCATAGGGTAGCTTTATTTTTAATATTTTGAGGAATCTCCATACTGTTTTCCAAACTGGCTGCACCAGTTTGCATTCACACCAACAGTTCAAAAGTGTTCCCCTTTCTTTGCATCCTCACCAACATCTGTTGTTTCCTGAGTTGTTAATTTTAGCCATTCTGACAGGAGTGAGATGGCATCTCACTGTGGTTTTGACTTGCATTTCTCTTCTGATGAGTGATGTTGATCATCTTTTCATGTGTCTATTAGCCATCTGGATGTCTTCTTTGGAAGTGTCAGTTCATGTCTTTGCCCATTTCATCACAGGATTATTTGTTTTTTGGGTGCTGAATTTGATAAGTTTTTTCCAGATTTTAAATACTAACCCTTTATCTGATATGTAATTTGAAAATATCTTCTTCCATTCTGCTGGTTGCCTTTTAATTTTGGTGATTGTTTCCTTCACTGTACAGAAGCTTTTTATCTTGACGAGGTCCCAATCGTCCATTGTTTCTTTTGTTTCCTTTGCTTCTGGGGATATGTCTAGTAAGAAGTTGTCATGGCAGAGCTCAAAGAGGTTGCTGCCTGTTTTTTTCTCTAGGGTTTTAATGGTTTCATGTCTCACATTTAGATCTTTCATCTATTTTGAATTTATTTTTGTGTATGGTGTAAGAAAGTGGTCCAATTCCATTCTTCTCCATTTGCTGTCCAGTTTTCCCAACCCCATTTGCAGAAGAGATTCATTTTTCCATTGGATATTCTTTTCTGCTTTGTTGAAAATTAGTTGGCCAAACATTTGTGGGTCCAATTATGGGTTCTCTTTTCTGTTCCATTGATCTATATGTCCGTTTTTATGCCAGTACTGTACTGTCTTAATGATTATAGCTTTATAATGCAGCTTGAAGTCCGGAATTGTGATGCCTCCACCTTTTGTTTTCTTTTTCAACATTACTTCAGCTGTCCGGGGTCTTTTGTGATTCCATACAAATTTTTGGATTGTTTGTTCTAGCTCTGTGAAGAATGTTGGTATTATTTTGACTGGTATTACATTGAATGTGTAGATTGCTGTAGGTAGTATCAACATTTTAACAATATTTGTTCTTGAGCATGGAATTTTTTTTCCATTTCTTTGTGTCTTCTTTAATTTCTTTCATAGTCTTCCTATAGTTTTCAGCATGCGGATCTTTTACCTCTTTGGTTAGGGTTATTCCTAGGTTTTTATGCTTTTGGTGCAATTATAAATGGTATCAATTGCTTGATCTCTCTTTCTGTTGCTTCATTATTGGTGCATAGAGCGGAGTAGCAGAGTGGTGCAGTGGAAGCGTGCTGGGCTCATTATTGGTGTATAGAAATGCAACTGATTTCTGTACATTGATTTTATACATTCATTAATTTAAGTTGGACAATAACTCCCTTTGAACATGAGTACAAATAGGACAGTGGATGACTTATTCTCCTAGATATTTCTAGAAGCCATGAAAAAGAGAATTAAGTTAATAAAAACCAGACTCTTATTTTCCTTTATTCATTTAAGGTTATTTTTAATGGACTTGATCTCATATTTACAAAGATGTTTTCCATCTTTCCTTCTCTGTATCAAACTAAACTGTTCCTATAACTTTAACTTTTACTACCAAAGTATCTTGACTATTCAAACATCTTGCCACAAGTGGAAAACACATATAAAGATATTATAAAAATGTAATAGTATGTAACCTTGTTTTAGCAGAATCAGATATTTAGTTCAAGCTGATTTCAAGGAAGTTTAATCCATGAAGTAAGGGAAAGATTTAAGTAAATGTTGGCATACCATGCACGAGATCTTTTGAAACTCAGAGTAATAGGGAAGACAATCAAAATGGGAACTGAAATAGAAAATTCTAATTGTCTAATTAAATCTGCTTCCTGATTCTGAGTAGATGTGCCATTATATTTGTTAGGTCTTGCACATAAAGTCCAAAAATTCCTTTCATGACTGATTAAATTCAAGGCCCCACATTAATCACAAGCTGTGTGTTTATCTTTCATTTGTTTCTCTTAATTAAAAAGAAAAATGGAAATTTAAGTAGTTACCTTCAAAAATGTCATAGGACAACGTAGCATGCATATGTGGCCTATTTTGTTTAGAGATTAGTAAGTTAAATGTGTTAATATATTCACATAAGAATTATCCAATAAATAGATGCACACATTCAGCTCAGTTGAATGGAAGAAAAGTAAATCATCAAATAAAAAATTACTAAGGACAAATCCATATGGATTATTTTAAGAAAACTGTCACTTAACATTCATGATTTCATACGATGAATTCCAACACAGTATGGTTTTCTAAACCCAAAGTGTGCTGTTTTGCAGCAGCATCTTCACTTGTTGTTAGTCTATGGCAATGAGTGCTGGCAGTAGAACTGGATAGAGATAACAATGCCTCAGGTGGATACATCCCTCAAGAAATAGGCGAGAAACCTCATACAGAAGACCAACAACAGCACATCTCTCTCAGTGGCATATTCCAAACCATAATGCACCTTAACTAAAAGAGCAGATTGGTAAGGAATATAATCATAGAGCTGTCGGATTTAAGAAATACATATTTAGGAAGTTCAGTTCAATTTACATTTTAGATAGACAATGGATAATTTCTCACTATAAGATACACTAAATATTGTATCTTGTATTTTATCTGGCAACTCTATATAATGTTTCCAAAGACAGATAAAAAGAACATATTCAAAGGCCAGTAAGGAAAACAGAAACCATTTAAGGTATTTCACAGAAAATTTAATGCAGAGAATTGGTTACATGGGTGTTAGAAGGCCTACGAGAGCAAAAGGGAAATAGTGAGGTAACTCAGGTGTTAGTAACTTCACGAAAGAGCTATTATCTGAGGGACAAAAGGGAGGGGTTTAGTTCCTGGAACCCACAGTGAACAGGAAAAGTAGCAGGGCTGTACCTAGACCTTGACAAAGGGCCCCACCATTGATACTGCAACATGGGGAAGGAACCACTGAAGTTAAAATATGAACCCCAGAAAAAGTGCCAGATGGGAATAACAAGACCACCAAGGAAGACAAGGGATTGATCTGACTGCTGACTGTGGGAAAGAGACTCGCTCCAAAATCAGTGTTAGCTGCTGCTGTATTAATGCTGATATCAATCCTCCTCTTCCTCCTCCTACAACCATTGGTAGAGCCCAGCCAGAAACCAGCTGGCCAGGAACTCTAAGAAATATCATTCCCCACTCCTTAAAATGCATAGACAAACAGAAAAGTGTGCATAGGGGCAAAAGGCAATTCCTCAAACAAAGAGCATCTTTTTAAAAATCTGGACAAAGAAAAAGGTTCAGAAAAAAATCAGTAATTTAACAGTAATTTAAGTTCCAAAATTAACAAATTAAAGAACTAACAGCTGAAGTGACATAGTTAATAAGAAAAAGACTTTAAGTACAAATAATTTCATCAGAGTCATTAGGATATTTCTCTATAAAAAAGAATTTGATTTCCTATGAACCGCAAATAAATTTGGCAAAGTAAAATTAAAATTATTTCAACTAACAGGCAGAAGAGATAAATGGCCAATCCAGAGATCAAATTAATCAAATGGAGGAAGGTCCCAGAGACTTATCTTAGTGTTAAAAACACATTTAAAAAAATGGAAAGAGCTAGACTATTCTAGGAGCCTCATCCAGTCTGGTGGTCAAGTTTGCTGACACTGACCAGAGAACATGATGCAGCAAATGCAGCAGATGGCTGGTCAGCTGGGCATGTTCAACCCCATGGCCATACCGTTTGGGGCCCAGGCACCGACACAGTAGCACTGACACAGGAGCAAGCAGAACTGATGGCATCATTTGGGCAGGATGGCTACCTGAACTCCATGGCTTCCTTCACTGCTGCCCAGATGGTGGCCCTCAACACGAACGTCTTGGCCGCCTTACCCATAACCCCAGCTTCCGGTGGCAGCATCTCTCCGTGCATCAGTTCACCAGCTGTGCGTACCTAGCACCCCATCCCCTACGGTAGGGTGAACGGCTTCACCAGCCTCCCCCAACAGGTCAGTCGGCAAGATGCAGTGGAACTTGTGTTTCCCACTGGTATCCCCGCCCTCCTACCCAGCACGGAGGCCCACCACCGCAGGCTCCCTGCAGCAGGCTACTGGAGTTAACAGTATGCAGATCTGCCTATTATGCTGACTATGGTCAGATAAGAGCCTTTCCTCAGTCACTTCCAGTGATACCCCAGCAACAGAGAGAAGGCTCTGTGAGCTCCAACCTCCCGTCCAACGCATAGACTGTCAGCCAGGCCATGAACGGCTTCCAGATGGGCATGAAGAGGCTCAAAGTGCAGCAGAAGCGGCCCAAACATGCCAGTCGCCCTTCCGATGCACCTAAAGGTCTTTCCCCTCGCCCCGGGGGAGACCAAGACACGCACAGGACAGGGTGCTTCATAGGCTACATTAAAAAACAAACCTCTGTCTCTCACTATTTGAAAATGAGAACTGTTGACATATCAGCCAATATCAATCAAGCTGAAGACTCCAGACACTTAGTGAACTGTAATATTTCATTAAGTATAGTATCTGTGAGGTTCAGAGAGCACGTGCTTGGGGGGAAATATATATGACTTAAGAAGACAATGAAAAAAATGGGGAAAAAAGCACAAAAAATGGCAACTTTAGAACAAAATAACTTGAGACCAGATGGGGATGTTGAAAGGCTGAGAACCAGGAAGAAATGCTGCTTACTGATTCCCAGAGCTTTTCTAGCCTGAGGGTACTGGGGCAGGCTGGGGCATGCTGGGGCAGACTGGGGCAAGCTGTGTAGGTGGCATAGTTCCCAGGGGGCAGCTGGGAAGAGCCACTAGCATCTCTATTATTCCTTTAGCTATTTGAGGACCAAAGGACCAAACTTTTTATTGCAGATGTGTAGCTCCATGTCAAACAGAGGGGTCATGGAAGAGAACCTCCTTCCTGAAGCATGGGTGTTCTTGAGACAGCTTAGCGTAATTGTCTGAAAAATGTAATGAAAAACGAAATTTAAAAACCACAAAAAACAATAATGGGAAAAAATGTTCAGTGCTTTTGAAAGAGTAAGATAATAGTTTTTTGATACTTTAAGAGGTGCTTTGATTATCCTTGTTCACCTCTACGACACTTTCCTACAGTTTTCTGTATCTTATGTCTGGATGGAGGCCTTAAGATGAACAAATGGGTGGATATTTGTGGATAGAAACAAAAATATTAAAACACATTAACCATGAAGTGTGAGAAAACAAGGAAGTTAAAATAGGGACTGACAAAGCAAGATAATTGTGAAAAGTTTGTAAATGCTTCTCCTTCCCCTCTTAAAACACTAATAATTATACAGAATTTTTAAAAAGAGAAGTTTAAAATGCTGGGATCTGATTTCTGACACTTCCACCTTGCTGATCTGATGATCTTTAAAATTTGTATTCCATTTCCCAGTACTATAGTTTTCAGAGTACACAGAAGAGAGGGTGAACATAGAACTCAAATCAGGTGTTTTCCTTCTTCGGGTTCATAGCCATGCAACTATCTGCTTTCCAATGCCTTTAAAAAAAAAAAAAGCTTCATATTGTCTATCAAGTTTTATAATTGTTCATGGTTGGGAAAAGCCAGGTCAAATATGCATTATTCTATCATGGAAGAGACTAGAATTCTACAGGGAGAAATTGATTAATCTAAAATCATAGTTTGAGAATATCCTCTCAGAAAATTATAGATTAAACAGATATGTAAGTTTCACAAAATGTGGCCATTTGTTTACATAGTTTACAAAGGAAAACTCAAATATCCAAAAACTAAAAACTTATGGACACTATCACTAATGAGTTTGTAATTGAATATTAAAAAAAGCATACTGTCTGGTCATAAAAGAATTCAAAAAAATTTAAAAGAATTTAGTACACAAAGTATGTTCTTTTACCACAATAAAACAAAATTAGATATCAATAATGGAATGATATCTAGAAAATCTTCAGATGTTCAGAAATTAAATAACATATTTTAATAACATGGGTCAGTGAAATCAAAATGCAACTTAGAGAGCATTCTGAATATGATGGAAATGAAAATACAACATATTATAATTTTTGAGATAAAGCTAAAATAGCACCTCAGGGAAATTTACAGTATTGAACAGTTCTGTTAAATTTTTTTGTTTACCTTAATAAACAAGAAAAAAAGAGAAAATTCTACCCAAAGTGAGTAGTAAAAAGAAAACAGTAAAGATCACAGCAGAAACTGAAAAAGTGTAAAACAGAAAACTAATAGAGAAAATTAATAATAGCAACTATTGTTTTTTGTAAACATCAAATAAATTTTTAAAAACTAGCAAAACTTATCAACATAAAAAGAGAAAAAATTATGAACATCAAGAGATGACACTATTTCAGCTTCTTCAGAAATGAAAATAATAAATTAATATTATATGTGCCAATAAACTTGACAACTGAGATAAAATGAAAAAAAATTTAAACACAAATTATCAAAGTTGACCCAAAAAGAAATGAATACCTAGATTTCTGGGGAAGATGGCAGAATAGGTGGATCCTAAGCTCACATCATCCCACAATACAAGTAGATAACACACACTTCAGTGTAAATAACGCAGAAAATGACCCAAGGCTGGCAGAACAGACTCTTTACAATTAAATGTAGAGAAGTGGTCACATCCAAGAAGAAAGGGTGGAGATATGGTGGGAGCCAAAGGGACCCACGGGAATTTCTGCAGGAGGAAGTGACATTGTGGGCATGGGGGAGAAGACTAGATCCCAGAGCAGGCACTCCAGGCATGGGGGCCCACACAAAGAAGACAAATCTCCATAAAATTTGGCCTTAAAAACCAGAAGAGTCTAACAATAAGTGAGGCTTAACACCTGGAACTTTAAAATAAATTTTTTTAATGTTTTATTTTATTTTTGTGAGAGAGAGAGACAAGAGACAGAGCATGAGCAGGGGAGGGGCAGAGAGAGAGGGAGACACAGAATCCGAAGCAGGCTCCAGGCTCTGAGCTGTCAGCACAGAGCCCGATGTGAGGCCCAAACTCACTAACCATGGGATCATGACCTGAGCCTAAGTTGGAAGCTTAAGGAATGAGCTACCCAGGAGCCCCTAACACCTGGAACTTTAACAATCAGTAGGCTGGGATCTGAGAGAGACAGCAGGAGGCATCCCCATCCTTAAAGAGACAGCCACACCAAACAGCCCTGCCAAGATACAGCATAGAAGCAGCAGTTTGATAAATACTTGTGGTATACAGGAAAGAGATATACTTACTAATCTCAGAGGTGCTATTTCCCTTCCCTGCCCCCTAGCTTAGATACATGAACACCTGCGTAAACCAGCACAGCACAAACACTATACATCTAGCTTGCTAATAGTACCCCTAGCCCATATTCTCCTGCAGAAATGCCCCCTTCATCTTGGCCTGAGCAGGAGTTTTTTTGAGTGGCTGTAGGTCCACTCCTTCAGCAAACCAGCATGGAACTTGCTGGCAGCTGCCTCTGAGTTCTCCTGTATACCTGCCCTCCTCCATCCAATAAGCCGTTGGCTGGAGCCCATTAAAAGTGGTGCCACAAGCCTGGCAGTGTGCAAACAGCCTCAACAGGAGCCATCTCCACTCCAAAATGACTCCTGCTCTAAGGAGAAGGAAAGATAACCATGCATGGCAATCTTATTGTGGCCTTAGTAGTGACAACAGGGGCAGGCATCTGGTCTAACTACAGTCCCCACGCACAAATGAAAACTTCCCAGGGGAAAATACAGGGAAAATGCCTTGCAGTTCAATGCTACTGCATCTCTGGCAAATGGCTGGTCTGACTCACTTCAAGCCCAGAGGCCCCAGACTAGTCCACTAACAACACAAAGACCAAACCTTGTCCACAACAGGCAAAGAGAACCATTGCAGATGACTGGACTGAAGGCAAATCTGCCACAGAAGGGCACATGCAGCACACATAGGAGATACCCCTAAAGCACCAGGTTTTGGTGAACAGGGGTCACTGCACTGTGGGACACCACAGGACCTCTGCTTCATAAGGACACTATTTACAAGAGCAAAAGATGTAGATGACTTTCCTAATACATAGAAACAGACAGACTTAGACAAAATGAGGAGACAGAGGAATATTCCTCAAATGAAAATAACAGGACAGAAATCACAGCAAGAGAGCTAAATGAAACAGAGATAAGTAATATGCCTGATAGAGAATATAAACTAATAGTCATAAAGATACTCACTGGGCTTGACAAAAGAGTGGAAGATCTCAAAAAACATAAAACTTAAAAAAGAACCTGTCAGAGATGAAGAAGTCAGTAAATGAAATTAAAAATACACTAGAGGGAATAAATAGTAGACTAGAGGAAGCAGATGAATGGATCAGTGACCTGGAAGACAGAGTAATGGAAAGCAATCAAGCTGAACAAGAGAGGGAAGAAAGACTAATAAATAATGAAAATAGATTAAGGGAACACAGAAACACCATCAAACATAACAACATTTGCATTATAAGAATAACAGAAGAAGTGAAAGAAAGGGGGCAGAATATTTATCTGAAAAAAAAATAGCTGAAAACATACCTAATTTGAGGAAGGAAACAGAAATCCAGATCCATGATCCAAACAAAATCAACCCAAGGAAATTCACACCAACACACACAGTAATTAAATTGGCAAAAATAGTGATAAAGAGAGAATTTTAAAAGCAGCAAGAAAAAAGTAAACAGTTACAAACAAGGATAACCCCCTAAGACTATCAGTGGATTTTTCAGCAGAAACTGTGCCGGCCAGGAGGAAGTGGCATGATATATTCAAAGCGCTAAAAGAAAAAAAAAAAAAACTGCAATCAAGACTACTCTATCCAACAAGGCTCTGATTTAGACTAGAGGGAAAGATAAAGAGTTTCTCAGACAAACAAAAGTTAAAGGAATTCATCACCACTACACCAGACCTACAAGAAATGTTAAAGGGGATTCTTAGAGTAGAAAGAAAAGACCATAAGTAGGAGTAAAGAAAGCAGGACACACAAAAGCAGTAAAATTAAGTACATCCATAAAAATCAGTTAAGGATTCACAAAATCAAAGGATTTAAAGTATGACACCATATACATAAGGAAGATAGGAGTAAAGAATGGATGCAAACTTAAGTGACCATCAACTTAATATAGAATGCTATACCCATAAGATGTTATGTATAAACCTATGGTAATGACAAGTCAAAAACCAGTAATAGATAAGAAAAAGATAATGAAAAAGGAATCCAAATATATTACTAAAGAAAGCCAGAAAACCATGAAAGAGAGCAAGAGAAGAAAGAAACAGAACTACAAAAACAACTAAAACAAGCAACAAAATGGCAAAGTACATACTTATCAATAATTACTTTGAATGCAAATAGACTAAATGCCCCAATCAAAATACATTGGATGATGGAATGGATAAAAAAGCAAGATCCATCTATATTCTGCCTACAATAGATTCATTTCAGACCTAAAAATTCATGCAAATTGAAAATGGAAGGATGGAAACGAATTTATCATGCAAATTGAAGTGAAAAGAAAGCCAAAGTAACAATACTTATAAAGGACAAAATAAATTTACAACATAGACTGTAACAAGAGACAAGGAATTACACTATATAATCATAAAGAGAACAATTCAACAAGAAGATACAACAATTGTAAATATTTATGCACACAACATAGTGGCATCCAAATATATAAAGCAGCTAATAATAAACATAAAGGAAGTAATTGATAGTAATAGAATAATAGTAGTGGACTTTAATATTCCATTTGCATCAATGGATAAATCATCCAAACATAAAATCAATAAGCAAACAGTGGCTTTGAATCACACACTGGATCAGATAGATCTAACAGATATATTCAGAACGTTCGCTCCTAAATCAGAAGATTACACATTCTTTTCAAGTTCACATGGAACATTTTCTAGAATAGATCACATGTTAGGCCACACAAGTCTCAACAAGAAAGACTGAAGTCATACCATGCATTTTTTCCAGCAAAAAAGTTTTCTATGAATCTAGAAATCAACCACAGGAAAAAATGGAAAGGACATAAATACATGGAAGTTAAATAACATGGTACTAAAGTATGAATGGGTCAACCAAGAAACAAAAAAGGAAGTCAAAAATACATGGAAACAAATGAAAATGAAATCACAGCAGTCCAAAATCCTTGGATGTAACAAAAACTGGTCTAAGAGGAATGTTTTAAGCAATGCAGGACTACCCCAAGAAGCAAGAAAAATGTCAAATAAATTACCTAACCTTGCACCTAAAGGAGCTATAAAAAGAATAACAAACAAAACCAAAAACCAGTTGAAGGAAGGAAATAATAAAGATTAATGCAGAAATGAACAAAATAGAAACTTAAAAGCAGTAGAAGAGATCAATGAAACCAGGAGCCAATTCTCTGCAAAATCAACAAAATCGGTAAATCTTTACCCAGAGGGGTACAGAGGGGAAGAGATCTCAAATAAACAAAATAAAAAATGAAAGAGGAGAAACAACAACTGATGCCACAGAAATACAAAGGATTATAAGAGAAGATTATGAAAAATTATATGGCAACAAATTGGGCAATGTAGAAGAAATGGAGAAATTCCTAGAAACATATATACTACCAAAACAGAAGCAGGAAGAAATAAAAAATTTGAACAGACTGATTACTAATGATGAAATTGAATCAGTAATCAAAAACTCCCAATGAACAAAGGTCTAGGACCATATGGCTTCACAGGCGAATTCTACGAATCATTAAAGAAGAGTTGTTAGTACCTCTACCTGTCAACTATTCCCAAAAGATAAAAGATGAAGGAAAGTTTCCAAATAAATTTTATGAGGCCGGCATTACCCTGATACCAAAATCAGAGAAAGACACTAAAGGGAGAGAGAGAGAAAGAGAGAGAGAGAGAGAGAGAGAACTTATAAGCCAGTATTTCTAATGAAAATATTACCAATCTGAATCCAACAGTACATTAAATAAATTATTCACTATGATTAATTGCGATACACAGGTGGTTCGTTATTTGCAAATCAACATGATACATCACATCAAACAAAAGAAAAGATAAAAACCATATGATCATTTCATTAGATGAAGGAAAAGCATTTGACAAAGTACAACATTCGTGATAAAAACCCTCAACAAAGAGGTCTAGAGGGAACATACCTCTATATAATGAAAGCCATTTTGAAAAACTCACAACTAACATTATACGCAATGGTGAAAAACATAGCCTTTGTCATAAGATCAGGAAACAGACAAAGATGTCCACTCTCACCACTTTTATTCAACATAGCACTGGAAGTCTAGCCACAGCAATCGGACAAGAAAACGAAATAAAAAGACATCAAAATTATGGTAAGGAAGAAGAAAACTTTCATTATTTGCAATGACTTGATTCTATATATAGAATGCCCTAAAGATTCCATCACATATTACTAGAACTGATAAATGAATCAGTGAGGTCACAGGATACAAAATCAATGTGCAGAAATTTGTTGCATTTCTATATACAAAAAATGAAGTAGCAGAAAGAGAAATTAAGAAAACAATCCCATTTACAATTACACCAAAAATAATAAAATACCTAGGAATAAACATAAGCAAGGAGGTGAAAGACTTGTACCCTTAACACTATAAAATGTTGATGAAAGAATTTCAAGATGACACAAAGAAATGGAAATGTATTCCATGCTCATGGATTGGAAAAATAAGTATTTTTAAAATATCCATACTACCCAAAACAACCAACAGATTGAAATGCAATCCCTATCAAAATACCAACAGCATTTTTCACATAACTGTAAGAAATAATTCTAAAAGTTGTATGAAAGTGTAAAAGACCCTGAAAAGCCAAGGCAATCTTGAAAAAGAAGAACAAAACTGTAACTATCACAATCTCAGATTTCAAGATATACTCCAAAGCTGCAATAATGAAAACAGTATGATACTGGCAAAAAATAGACATATAGCTCAATAGAACAAAATAGCTACCTCAGAAATAAACCCACAATTAATCTTTGATACAGGAGGCAAAAATATGCAATGAGAAAGACAGTCTGCTCAATAAATGGTTTTGGGGGAAATGGATAGCTACATGCAAAAGAATAAAACTGGACCACTTTCTCATATCATATATAAAAATAAACTCAAAGTGGATTAAAGACCTAAATGTGAGACCAGAAACCATAAAAATCCTAGAAGAGAGCACAGACAGTAATTTCTATGACATTGGCTATAGCAATATATTTCTAGATATGTCTTCTGAGGCAAAGGGACCAAAAGCAAAATCAAACTGTTGCAACTACATCAAAATAAAAAGTTTCTGCACAACTAAGGAAAAAGTAAAACAAACAAACATACAAAAAACTAAAAGACAAACTACTGAATGGGAGAAAATATTTGCAAATGATATATATAATAAAAGTTTAGCATCAAAAACATATCAAGAACTTAAACAACTCAACACCAAAAAATAATCCAATTAAAAATGGGCAGGAGACATGAACAGACATTTCTCCAAGAAAACATACAGATGACCAATAAACACATGAAAGGATGCTCAACATCATTCATTATCAGAGAAATACAAATCAAAACTACAATGAAATATCACCTCATACTTGTCAAAATAGCTAAAATATAAATTACAGGAAACAGCAAGTGTTGGCAAGGATGTGGAGAAAAAAGGAACCCTTGTGCACAGTTGGTAGGAACGCAAAATGGCACAGCCACAGTGGAAAACAGTATGGAAGTTCCTCAAAAAATTAAAAATAGAATTAACAAAATATCTAGTATCCACTAATGGGTGTTTACCCAAAGAATACAGAAACACTAATTCAAAAAGATATATACACTGCTATGTTCATTGCAGGATTTTTACAATAAGAAAATTATGAAAACATCCCATGCCCATCAATAAATGGATAGATAAAATAAATTATTATATATATGAGTAGATACATTATTATAAATATAAATATAAACATAAATATATAATGGAATATTATTCAGCCATGAAAAAAATAAAATCTTGCCATTTGCAATAACATGTATGGACCTGGACGATATGATGCTGAGGAAAATGAGTCAGAGAAAGACGAATGCCCTATAATCTTATTCATATGTGGAATTTAAGAAACAAAACAAACAAAGAAAACCAGAGACAAACTAAAAAACAGACTCAACTTTAGAGAACAAACTGATGGTCACCAGAAGGAAGACTTATGGGGGCATGGGTGAAACAGATGAAAGGGATTAAGAGTACACTTATTTAATGAACACTGGGTAATATATAGAATTATTGAATTACCATATTGCACACATGAAACCAAAATAACACTGTTTAACTATACTGGCATTAAAATTTTAAAAAAGAAATTGATAACTTATTTTGAAAATTGTACTTATAGTTAAAGAATATTCCCACAAAGAAAACTTTAAGCACAAATTACTTCCATGTAAAGTCTGTAATTCTGCCAAACATTTAAGAAGAAAAATATCTATTCTACACAAAGTCTTACAGGAAAGAAATCAAACAAGCAGGGAAACTTTAAATTTATTCTGTGAGATGACCTTTACTCTGAAACCAAAATCAAAGATATTACAGAAAAATAAAAACTATTGGTGAATATTACACATGAGCCTACATGCAAAATTCTAAACAAAATTTAGAAAATCTAATACAATGATATATAAAAAGACTATAGATAATGACCCAGTGGGGTTTATTCCACTACTGAAAGTTTGTCTTAATATTTGAAAAACAATCAAAGTAATTTATCATAACAGAAAACTATAAAGGAGAAAATGTGATGATTTCATGTAGAAAAAACATTTGAAAAATCTAACATCTATTCTGAAATAAAATTCTCAGGAAACAAGTAACATTAAGACCTCTTCCACCTGGTAAGGAAAATCTATGAAAACCAACAGCTAACTTTATACTTAATGGTGAAGGACTAAGTACCACCTTTAACGTAAGGACAAGACTAGGATTTCTGCTTTTATCACCTCTTCCCAGCATTGTGTTTAAATTTCTAACCAGTACAATAAAGCAAAAATAAGATATGAAACTCATACAGATTGGAAAGCAAATGTAAAATTGTATTTATTTAGAGATAATAATATCATCTATGTAGCACATTCTGTTAAATCTAAAAAGGCTCTTAAAACTAATTAGTAATATAACTAAATGACAAAAACAAAATCTAGTTTAAAAAAGGGGCAAACTATTCAAAGATATGTTGCCATACAAGAGATAGGGGTGATAAATAAGTACATGAAAAGATGCAACACAATATTTCATTTGGAAATGTTCATTAAAAACATAATGTGTCACTACATTCTTACTAGAATGGCTAAATTTACAAAGACTTATACCAAGTGTTGGTAAGCATGTGGAGGTTCTGGAACTCTCTTACAGTGTTAGTGGGAATATGAAATGGTATAAACACTTTGGAAAACATTTTATCATTTTCGTAAAATATGAAGGTACAACCACCACATGAGCCAGTTATTAGATATTTGCCTATGAGGAATGAAAGCATCTGTCCAAAGACCTATACATGAATGTTTATAGCAGCTTCAGTTTTAATAGAAAAGAAGCAAATCAAAACCCAAACCTAAATGTCTACACTTAAAATGGAATGCTACTCTATAAAATACAACACAAGCAACATCACAGTTAAACCTCAAAATAATTATGATAAATGAAAGAAGCAACACAAAAATGAGTACTGCATATAATTCCAGTTCTATAAAACTCTAGAAAATGCAAACTAACCTGCACTGACATAAAGCATATCAATAATTGCCAGGGAATGGGTTGGGGGTAATGAGGAAAGGCATGTGGGAAGGATTATAAATAACCCTGAGTGACTATTTGAAGGTATGTTCATTATCTTCATTATGGTGATAGTTTTATAAGTTCATATGTCAAAATTTATCAAATTGTACACTTTTAATAAACAGTACATTTTATGTCAATGATACGTTAATCAAGTTGTTAAGACAAAAAAGAAATACTGCAAATACTTAAACTAAGAGAAAAATTCAGAAGAAACAAGAGCTACATATAAACACAAAGTTTTGCAAACTGAAGGAATTAATAAAGATGGAAGTAGGAACAAGTGCCTATCAATATCACTCATTATTCCTATTCATTTCTATATTCAGAACTTGGTCATGACATTCATTCATTAAAGATATTGCTTTATAGGGGCTCCTGGGTGGCTCAGTTGGTCAACTGATGAATGGATAAAGAAGATGTGGTGTATATATATATATATATATATATATATAATGAAATATTACTTAGCCATAATAAAAAGAAATCTTGCTATTTGCAATGATGTGGATGGAACTAGAGTATTATACGAAGTGAAGTAAGTCAGTCTGAGAAAGACAAATATCGGGGTACCTGGGTGGCCCAGTCAGTTAAGTGGCCGACTTTGGCTCAGGTCATGATCTCTTTCTTCCTGGGTTCGAACTGCGTCGGATTTTGGGCTGAGAGCTCAGAGCCTGAAGCCTGCTTTAGAGTCTGTGTCTCCCTCTCTCTCTGCCCCTCCCCCACTCACAGTCTGTCTGTCTCTCTCTTTCTCAAAAACTAAACATTAAAAAAATTAAAAAGACAAATACCTATGATTTCACTCAGATGTAGAATCTAAGAAACAAAACAAATAAGCAAAAGGGAAAAAAAGAAAGAAAGAGAGGCAAACCAAGAAATAGACTCTTAACTATAGAGAACAAACTGATGGTTACCAGAAGGGAGGTGGGCAGGGACATGGGTTAAATAGGTGATGGGGATTAAGGAGGACACTCATGATGACCACCGGGTGTTGTATGTAAGTGATGGAATCAGTAAATTCTACACCTGAAACTAATATTACACTGTATGTTAACAGCTGGAATTTAAATAAAAACTAGGAAAAAATAAAATAAGATTAATTTAATTAAAAAAAAGAAAGAACTGAATGGACAGTCTTCTAGAGTCCATTCTGAAAAATTAGAGCTCAAAGGCATAGGCTGATAGTACAAACAAGATTCCAGCTGTGGAGCATTTGAATGAGAAACACCTCTTGCCTCTCAGCTACTATAGGCCTGGCAGAGATGTAACCAGAGCTCCGTCTGGCGTCACAGGGAAGGCTCACAGCAGCAGAATTGCTGTTCCCCAATCCAGCAGTCTAGGTACCTGTGACTCATATATAAGTCATAACTGTCTTCAGATCACAATTATAGTATCTGTACATGGATGTGTATACACACATGCTCACACACATATACACACTGTCTCACTGCAGTCAAAAAACTACATTATTAGTAAACATGTGTTCATTTACATATGTAAAAGTTGTATGAAAACATTTTTATTTTATTTCTTATTCCCTTCCTCTCAGTTGATAACATATTTTTAAATATTTATCTTAAATAGTTCACACTCCAGTGGGAAAATGAAAAAGAACAATTTTAATGTGGAAGATCTGCATGTTGGTTGGTAAGAGTAGTTGTGGGCTAATCAGGAAGATTTTTAAGAGGAGGGAGAGGTAATAACAATAGGCGCTGAACTGGAAATCTTGGCTTTGCCATGGAAAAGTAATCTACACTAACGCTATTGAAAAAAATGTTGTTTTGTTTTTGTTATATTCTTTCTTGTAGCTTTATATGCTTTCTGGGTTTTCTTATTATTTTATTTAATTATTAACATGATGTAGTTTATCATTCATTTAATTTTAAAAATAACTCACCTTGGGAGTAAGGTGACTAACTTACTTATTAAGGTCCTGTAGCAACTCTGCCATGGAATCTAGCCAGTCCATATGTCCCTGGACATATAGTTTTCTCTCCTAGGGTGGCTTTAGCTTTAGAAACATAAAAATAAACTACACTACAAGACATCAACTTTTTTAAAGAGCATTTTCTTTATTTATAACTGAAAAATGTGTACTTTTAAGAGAAAATATTTTTCTAACAACAATGTAAGTGTGAAATTTACACATAGAACTGTATGTACACCTGCATTCACACACTAATACATATATAAGCTTACACATTTCACAGATGTGATTACAGAAGTATAGCCAAAGAATAGGTAGTAAATTTTACAGGATCGCCATTTATTTCTAAAGTCTTATTTACAATAGAATATCCATTTTTCTTACTGTTTGCAGACAGCTTGGCTTCTTTCATTATCCAGGACTTTTATGAAAGGACATACACCATTGCTCTTCACTACATTCCAACATGTATAGTCAATGATTCAGAACAATGAAATCTCAAATAAAATATGACATAGCATTTCCTTTCAAGGTGAATAAGCAATAGAGCAGAGATAATTTAATAAAGTTGAGTAAAACATTATAATTTTAAATATAATATAATTAAATATAATATAATTATAATATTTAATAAATAAATATAATATAATTTTAAAATAAATAAATATAATGTAATTAAATATTTAATTAGTAATGACAGTTTAATCTCTCACAAGTATATATGTGTGTATGTGTATATATGCATATATATGTATATATAGTCTGTGTGTGCATATATATAATGCACATATATGCATGTATGTATGTGTATATATTATATACAGATGTCTATATACAACATACAAAGAGGCAAGTCTGTATTCTGATCACACACAGTTTAATAGCTGAAAAATGTATTTGTGACACACATACACATGATTTAAGAGGTATAAACATATTAGTTGTCTATTAAACCACATGTGATCAAATAGGAATTTGTCTTCCTTCCTTAATGAGTTCCTAATGTTAAATGCCACACAAGTTGTTAAAATACACAGAGTACCAATAATGATATTTTGTTGCTTAGTTTCATTTTTTTTAAGTGTCTCCATAGCTAGGGGTGCCTGGGCGGCTCAGTCAGTTGAGCGTCCAACTTTGACTCAAGTCATGTTTTCATGGTTCGTGGGTTTTGAGCCCCACATCAGGCTCTGTGCTGACAGCTCAGAGCCTGGAGCCTCCTTCGAATTCTGTGTCTCCCTCTCTCTCTGTCCCTTCCCCACTCATGCTGTGTTTCTCTCTGTCTAAATAATAAACAAACATTAAAAAGATTAAAAAGTCTCTCCATAATTAAAGTTATTTTTCCTAAGTTTCTAAATCAAATAGTGAATATAACCCTACTATTTATTGCTTGAAAGAACACTGGATTCTACCAGCCATCAGGCAGTCCTTTAAATTTTTTTTTTATTTTCAATAACTATACTGTATATGTTGAAAAATCATGTATATTAGAAAACACATGCTTGAAGTTTTCTCTGTAGTTGCATTTTCTTTCCCAGTAGTCTCATTTACAAAAGGAATAGTACACTCATTCCAGATTATTGAGTATTCTCATGGTTGATTTTGGCCTGGGGGTCTCATGGCTGCCTTGCCAAACTTTCCTTAGACTGCATGAATACACAGTGGTCTAGAATGTTTCCACATAGCCTTCTTTCCCTCTTTCTTCGCTTAGAATCAAATATAATGTATGTAAAATACACATTATACAAATACTATGTATAGATGCTACTTATTTTGGTATCGCTCTGTGTGTGTATGTGTGTGCACACATATTGTCACAGAAAATAGGCAGTAAGTTGGAAGTTTGTTTTGTAGGTTGGGGCATAGATAATTATTGGGAAAAATGGCACCTCAATATCAAAGATTTCATTGGAATTAATCTGGGAAAATATGCTGGTGAAGAGAAATGTTTTTTGTAATAGGTACAACGATATAGGAATTTGAAAAATATGAAGAGAATTATACCTACAACAGAGTTGGGTAGTTATTGTTATTGTGCTGATATCCTGTGGAAGGATGCCTAGACTGTGGGATGATAACATGCAGTTAATGGCTAAGTGTGAGAGCCAGAGAGCTCTTTCATAGCTTATAAAGTGGACTTTATCTTCTGAAGTGTATTGCTGAAGTCCTAATTGTTTAAGTCACAAAGGTTCAGAGACATTTGAATACTCATCCAAGGCCAAGTTACTTAAAGTCAGGCCCAGGTGGGAAAAACCTGGGATCATGAAACACAGGGCTGGTAATATATAACGATGTCCCTGAAGATGTTGACTTTCCAACTTCTCCTAGACTTTCTAAACTTGTCCAAGGGAACCCCTTCTATAATAACAGCTTTTTCTTTTACTTTTTTTTTTTTTACTTTTACTGTGGTAGAAGAAGTTGCAGAAACTACCCACATACAAGGCAACAAATGCCCTCCCAGAAGCTTCCCTCCCTTGGCTCTCCTGGCTGCCAGGTATAAACTAAGGTAAACTTCCAGCATAACCTATCTGAGAACTTGCTTGACTGCTAGAGGAAGGAGACCATACTTCTAAATAATTGCAAGAACTTCACTACTGGCATAAGTGAGAATAGTATCTACGTATTTGATTTTAATGATGCTAGATCAAATAAGCCATAGATTTTATTTCATGAGATAAATATATTGTAAGTGTCCATCTTTTCAGCAACACAATAAGGCGTTATTTCTTTAGATGACCAATCAGCCACTTTTTGGCAAGTTGTCTTTGTTGATTCCCTTTTATCCTTGAAGTTTCAGTCATTTGTTCTGCCAGCATTAGATACCTATTCTAGGTGTGAATTTTCCTTTCTTACGTGCAAATCTTTGGTGCTTACAGAATGCTTGATCCACAGGTATGGACAAGGGACACACTTTATGGTGAAGGAGGTGTAGGAGTGGAGTGGAGGTGTAGGAGTGGGCCATGAATATGGAATGTGTTGGTTGTATCACATACCACACCATGTTCCTAGAACACTAGAATGACCTTGTAAAAGTGAAGCTGAAACTATAACACCTAAAAAGATGAGGTACAATCCTTCAGGACATAGTGTGCTTATTATATCGCAGAATCCTTCTGTGCTACATTCCCAGTAGGAGGGATACATGATCCAAGGAACTAAAAAATGGACACTGGAGTGGTTTCTTTTACCATCACTCCTAATGACCCACCTGGGAATTTTGTGCCTACTATCAGCTTTGGGCTCCATAGAGTGAGCTCTGTAGACAGTCGAGTCCCCAAAGCACAAGCTTACCAGGGATACACCAAAGGTCCCATTGAACCACAAATTAAAGCTGTTATCAGGGCACTTTGGCATGGTTTTGCCCAGTGACAGGCTACCAAGATCAAAAAACACTCTCGGCAGAAGTAGTTAACTCTGAAGTTAACTCTGAATAGAATAAGATTTTTTATCTGTTTGGAGTTTATTGTGTTTTTTTTTTTTTTTTGTTGTTGTTTTGGTTGTTGTTGTGTAGGGATGCTTTTACACAAAGGGAACAGGGAAAAGTATGTGTTAAACATAGAGGATCTACCTGGACACCTCCTGGTATTCCTTTACCCCATTGTACCTGTGAATGGATGTGTGCAGGACTGAGAAGAAGTATATAGGAATACCAAGCATAGAAACACATTAGTAATGAAGGTTACCATCTTGTAATTATGCAGAACTTATTAAGGGTTAGGGGAATTTAGCATTGGGATAGTGGAGAAAAACATAAATTCCAGTTATAAGACAGAGATCAACTGCAGAAATGAGAGATGTAGTTTATCACAAGAAGCTTCCTTTCAGGTAGAGAGGCACAAGAGAACCATGAAGGAACTGATCCCTGAATCTTCGTGGAGAAGCAGACGTCAAGCAAAGCTTCTGAACTTGAAATCCTTTGCCACATTTGTACCAAAGCCATGTGTCCCATGGGTTGTTCAAAGACAATGTCTGAGCACAGAAAGATATTAGTATTAAGGTAGATGAGCTCCTGGAAGAAAAAAGTTTTTTGAATGGCTGAGTCTGTCTTGTATTCTCCTTGAAAGGTTAACCAACTCTTCTTTAGATTGCATGGCAGTCTAGGACACTTCTACCAACAATCCTTCACTCTCTCCTTCTCTTTGATCAGAATTGTATTGTCTGAAAGCACTCCCAGCCTTCAAGAGATCCATCCCAATTTTTTTCTCATAAGCAATTTCTTAATATAGTCCTTGCACAGTGAATTCCTTCATAGTGTAGGCTTCTTGGAGGAACAAGATTAACACAAATTGCAAATTATAACTCCAAATGTGACTCTGGTCTCATTCATAAGATCAGTTCTATCTGATATCATAATTATGTCTTTCCAATATTATTACCTTATCAAAGTAAATACTTTCAGATTTCATATTAAAGTGATAAATTTTTAATTGAGGATACTGAAATCCAGAGAGTTTAAGTGATTTGACTGAGACCACATAGTTAAGAATTCACTCATCTTCTGAATCCTATTGATTTTCTCCTAATTGCTTTAAGTCTACAAAACTTTTTTCCATATATTTGTCACTCTTTATCAAGCATCATCAAGAACTGGGGACAAAAATCAGTTTATCAAGCACCAACAGAGAATTGAACATTCCACATGAACATTTTCCCTTTTCTGTTCTTTAACTTATTTAATAATAAGTTATTATTATTTCCTTATTTCCAGAATTTTACTGTCAACCCATAAGGAAATATCTTAGTGATATCAGAGCTGTAACTGTGGGTCTATACTTGAGACATAAAGTTGCTCCTCGACTGAAATCTTGAATAGTCCTGAAGGCACTGACCTGGACTAAGATGCTAACATTGATGATACCATGTCATATTAGAACTCTCAACAGATGAAGGTGGCCTTTCTTTGACTCCCAACTTCAGAAGAAGACTAAAAGAAATGTCAGAGCCATAGGAAATGTGTATATGCATTCCATTTGGGGAGAGAGAGTCTTAATTATACCTGTTGATTTGATGTAATTATTAGGAGCACTCATTTCACTCTCAGAAGTGCCTTAGTTTTGATGCCAAAGTACACAATTACCAAAATATTAGAGTAATGTAATTTGCATACCGCTGTTGCAGTCATATTGTTGTCAAAAATAATACTCCCATCTGAAACTGCCTATCTTAAGGTGTCTTGCTTAGGAAAATCAAAGAAATGTACCATGTGCAAAGGTAACCATTCTTGGGACCAGTTTGAGCATCCGACCCATAGGTAGATCATAGCGACTGGTCAGTGATCTTGAAAGAGCTCTACCCACTAGGCATATGAGCAATAAACTAAGCCAATCAATCTGGACAAGAGATTATGAAGGGAATTGCTGAGAAGAGAGCAGATGTCCGAAAATAGGATATAAAGATACCTTGCAGGATTTGAGATAAAGCATACAGAGGTGTCTCAGATTTCAAATGACTCTTCTTCCAGTCTATGTGAATCCTTGTAGTAAAATCTACCATTTCTGAATATCATCTGAGTGAGTCTGCAGATGCTGAACCCAAAAATTCTTACCAGCACAGCAAACCGCAATTAAATTTCACTCCTTTACATCCTCATCTTCCCGTCCTCCTTAAACATTTCATATTCTTCTCCCCACCCCCCACCCTTAGATGATTTCTTTTCCAGGAGACTTTGCACTTTTAATGCAAATGAACCCTTCTATGTGTCCAAGAGGGCACCTCTACCTCTCAGTCTAGACCACTGCTATATTTAACCCAAAGGATTATATTAATCATATCTTATTTCACTAGGTGAATTTTTCAGGCAATTTGGTTCTCTACACTATACCCTAAGTTCTTAAACATGCAGACTACACATTTCCCCCATGTCCAACAAAGAAAAATAAACAATAAAAAAGTATAATTGAAAAAAATCTTGGGACACCTGGGTAGCTCAGTCAGTTAAATGCCTGACTTTGGCTCAGGTCATGATCTCACAGTTCATGAGTTCAAGCCCTGCATCAGGCTGTGTGCTGACAGCTCAGAGCCTGGAGCCTGCTTTGGTTTCTGTGTCTCCCTCTCTTTCTGTCCCTCCTCTGCTCACCTTCTGTCTCTCTCTCAAAAAAAAATAAACATTATTTTTTTTAATTAAAAAAAAGAAAAAATCTCCAGCTGATCAGAAAAGCAAAGACCTACATAGGCAAACAGCATACCATTTTGCGCAATCAGGATGTGATTTTGACTTTTAGCTGTCCCACTTGCCACTGTGCTTGACCTTTAGAAGTTTTAACCATTCTTTGCCTGGTATTCTCTATCTGTACAATGGTCATTATAACATCTACAATTACATTACAACACCTATAGCATTACAATGCTGCCTCCCTAGCATATTTGTGAAAATTAAATGTGATTACATATAATGCATAGTTATTAAAAAGGGACAGTATTCCCTTTCCACAAAATGAGGACAATATTTTTAAATGTTTAAAACTCAATTATTTACAGTACTTAATGAATACCTTGTAAATCTTTTTTCAGCAAGAAAACTTAAGATTTTTATTGAAGTCAATCTATACTATATTCTTCACTTGCCTGAATCCTTAAACACAGAATACAGATGATGATTTAACCTATTTTTGTTGGCTTATTTACCAATACTGGTAGTTGTTGTACTAGTTTGAATTCAGTGCTGACTCAATTTTTGTCTTTCAGCTCTGTCGGCAGGAGGTAAGAGTCTCTTTAAAGGCTGCCAAGGAGAAACACTATCACACCTTGTTTTAAATTAATGATTGATTTCCCTGAGCCTGTCATTTTCCCTCCTGAAACATTAATGATGTTTAGCAGCAGCCACCAAAATCCCTACTGCCTATAATTACTATTTCTTCACTATTTCTAAAAGGCCAGAGACACTGCACAAACAAGTACCTCTTATATGTACTGTATACCTGTATTCCACCTGTTTCACCACATATTAAAATCTTAGCAGTCACTCTTCTAAGTACTATCAATAATCCACTGACTGCCAGTGTTGGGGTTTTCATTGGTTGCTTGCAGATAGATAATTGAGCTCCAGAATCTCATCCTTTGTTCCTGCTCCCTAGAATTACTCCCGGTAGAAAAATTTTTAGGTCAGACTTTCTAGAAGCAGAGCCTGAGACAGTAGTTTGGGCATACGTGATGCATTGAAGGGCATTCTACAGTAAAACCTATAAGGGAGTGCATGAAATAGGATAGACAAAAAGAAGGAACTGGGCAAGGGTGTGGCTTCAAATAAGTCTATTCTTGGCCTAATATATGGGGCAAGCTGAAATCTCTAGAGCACAGATCTCTACCAGAGTTGTATCCCCTAGAGATAACTAGTCAGCCTTCCGTACTCACAGATCTGTCATTGCTTATCGGATGCTTCCAGGAGAAGGGTAAGGATGTGGAGTGGTCAACCTCATGGATAAGGGGCTGCTATAAGGAAAGAGGTATTATCTAGAGGAAAAGGTCAGTTGTGGGGATATATGTGCCCATAGAAAGGGAGTCTGAGTGGGGTTCAAACAGCATCTACTACAGGTAGATCATTTCCTTCCCATAATTTACACATGGGAAAGCTCAGAGGTAGGCAATGGAAAGATGCACTAACCTGCCCCAAACCTCACATCCTGGAACTCAAAATTTGAAACCAGGCTTCTCTTACAAGAATGCATGTTCTTAACCAACCTGGTATATCACCTCACACAGGGAAACAAAGAGTTTTACCTAGATTGAGAAGAAAAATAAGAGTAGAAAATGTGGGGACCAATCCACAGTACCAGTATGACTAGACTTATCTTAAGAAAAGGCATTTGAAATAAGCATACGGGAAAATATATCTTGATTCCAACTATGTGAAAAATATGTCTATCATATACACACTTTTAAAGGAGACTAAACATATAACTATTTTAAAAGGGGGTGAGTTAGGAGCACGGGCCTACCAGTATTGTACATGAATGATGTTATTTCTGGTTCTGTGCATGAGTACAAACTACAAATTTCAATGTCTTTTAATTCTTTTGGAAGCTATTTTTAATGTTAATACAAGATACTACAATATGCTTATGTGTATTTATAAAATTGCTTAAATCATGCCTAAGTTGTTATTTAGAACTAGCTTTGATTTTGCATTTTCTTTCTGAAAAAAGAAAGTGTGAAAAAATTTAATATTATTAATTTCCAAGTATGGATACTTAAAAAAAAGTTTTGAAGGTATTGCCTTTTGTCCCCATATACTTGGACATCATACTCTTTTTATAATCCCTTAGCATTCTTAATCGGACCTTCAGAAGATTAAATTATTATTGAGCAATTTATTTAGGATTATGGCTTAATTCATGATTCTAAAATGAACATACTATCAACTTTTAGGAGTAAAATCACAAGAAACAGCATAATCATCTAGACCAAATAGGGCTTGAGCAATTTAAAATACCCAGGATTTGAAGGAATTAATAGATAAGAGGATAGATTCATTATGTGGTCAAGAGGTCATTTCATACAAATATTTTAAATTAAAAAAATTAAAAACCTTTTCATTTTAAGACTGAGGATAAAATGGATTGGCAAGAATTAAAAAATGTTAGAAAGACTATAAATTATGCACCTGATTGAAGGGCTAATTAAAATTATCTTGAAAACACTGGACTTTTTATCTTTGAATTTTTCTGTCTGTGGATGAAATATTCTTCTATTGTTTTCTGAAGAAAAATATGCATAAAACCTAAATACTGTCTCTCTCTTTCTGAGAAATTTCAAATAAAATGTAGTATAACGTATAGTTCTGTGCTCCTATGCATGTCCTTCTTATACAATCTTTCAAAATTCTAGCCAGCCCAAAGTTCTGTAAGTGTTGATGGCTAAAGGCTATGGCAGCATCATTCTGAGAATTTCCTTGGGCCTCCTAGAGCCATCTTATACAAAAATGTCTAGAGGCTACACCTTTACACTAGGCACATCATAATGATTTAGGAGTAACAAGTTTTAATCATTTGCCTCAAGTTAGGATTCATTGACATTGCAGATTTCCACAGAGGATTAGATTGTGGCTAGACTTGAGCTGAACTCACATCTTTGCTGAGATGCTCTCTTAGTTCTCTTCAGTTTTTACTTCGCAACACTCCCTCAGAAAAGCACCTGCAAAAATCCTGGTATCAATCTATCTTGTGATTCTCAATCTATATTCTAGTGATTCTCAAAGTTTAATTGCTATCAAAGTCACCAGGAGGATTTGTGCAAACACAGATTGCTGATGCTATAGGTCTGTAGTGGAGCCTAAGCTTCTGCATTTCCAACAGTTCCCAGGTGCTGCTGCTTCTTTGTGGATACCATGTTGACAGTCATTATTCTATGATAATCAGCCTAAGATAGTGAGGTCATATTTATAAATTATGTGCTTCTAACTTTTATTCCTTGAGTAAACTGAATACAATTATAATGTATTAATGTAATTTAGCATTTTAATGTGTAAAAGAATGTTATGGATTAAAAAGTGAAAGATACTTACAAAAGTTCGGAAAAAGAAAATGCGGGTTAAATTCTTTATGCAATTTTATCCAGTAAATTGAGTGAGCACAGGGGCTTCTATTTACTCAGTTGGTTAAGTGTCCAACTCTTGATTTTGGCTCAGGTCATGATTTCACAGTCATGAGATCCAGCCCAGGTCCATCTCCACACTGGGTATGGGGCCTGCTTAAGATTCTCTCTCTCTCTCTCTCTCTCTCTCTCTCTCTCTCTCTCTCTCTCTCTCTCTCTTTCTCCTTCTGTCCCTCTCTCACTCTCTTGTTCTCTCTCTCTCTCTCAAAAAAAAATATATGTAATGAGCATATATTCTGTGTTTCAGGCAGTGCAGCCCATTAATACAAAAGATATGGAAGAAAACCACTCCCATCCAACAGAGAAAGCAGCATCATGTGAAATCCAGATTTCAACTAGAACAAAGATTTTAACTAGACACAGAGACTTAGGATGGAGGGGATTTGTTGATTATTGACCATGAGGTCTAGATGGTAAAGTGACACGGTTTCAAAAGATTGGAAAATATGAGAGAGGGTAAAATGCGGGTAAAGTGCTAAACTTTGTAAGGATTAAGGTTCAAAATATAAGAGTTGACTTGGGCTTTTGTTGGTGACTGATATGAATAGAGTCAAAGTCATTCATAAGATTCATGCTCTATGGTCTCAATGTAAAGGGTGGTGGAGAGATTGTGAAGAGAAAGGAAACAAAGGGGCACTTACAGGAATACAGAATTTTGGGAATATAGGAATACAGATGGAAGTCTCTAGAAATACAAATATACACCTAGTACTGAAACCTTTTTTTCACTTCCACCAAAGAAAGCCTCAAGCCCAGAGGTAAAAGTCTTTGACTAGGGAAACATTCTCTTGATGACAGTTGATGGAGGTCTACAAATGGGGAGTCTACTCTAAATGTGTAATTCAATCCTTTTCATAGGTAGTCATTACAAGTACCTCCTTTTGTCTACCACCTAACTTAGAATTTAATGCAACTTTTTTTTAAATAAAGAAATCTTTAATATTGATGAAGGTAAATGCATCAGTTTTTTTTTTCTTTAACAACATATGACTAAGGTCATAAATATATCCCAATACCTTTTTCTTTAGGTTAACTCACACACTAAGTCTTTAATCCATCTGGAGATTATTTAAACATGGTCAGAGGTGGGGCGCCTGGATGGCTCAGTCAGTTGAGTGTCTGACATCAGCTCAGGTCATGATCTCACGGTTCGTGGGTTTGAGCCCCACATCGGGCTCTGTGCTGACAGCTCAGAGCCTGGAGCCTGGTTCAGATTCTGAGTCTCCCTCTCTCTGCCCTTACCCTGTTCACACTCTGTCTCTCTCTGTCTCTCAAAAATAAATAAATGTAAAAAA
Source organism: Cryptoprocta ferox (assembly GCA_028646485.1). NCBI lineage: Eukaryota > Metazoa > Chordata > Mammalia > Carnivora > Eupleridae > Cryptoprocta > Cryptoprocta ferox. The sequence goes on from CM053577.1 coordinate 64,065,816, forward strand.
AAATATTTTTTTAAAAACAGAAAAAAAAACATGGTCAGAGGTAGAAAACAACTTTATTTGGATCTGCTGGTGAGCTGACTTTCCCATACTATTTGGTCATTAGTCTCTTTTCCTACTGTGATGACAGTTACATCATTTCCAAGTACTGAAAAATGTATATCTTTTTCTGGGAAATCTATAATTGTAAGAATATCTCTGCATCAATGCCATCCTATTGAATTACTGTACTTTGTAAAATATGACTTAATATATGGTAGAGTCAATTCTTAATTCTCATTTGTCCATTTTTCAAAATATACTTGCAACAATTTAGGAACTCTTTATTTTTCCTTGCATGTATGTGTTTGTTGATTAATTAATTACTCTTACCTACAAGGGCCTTTTATGCTGTTGCAAGTCAGAGACATTTTGTAGAGATGAAAAGAGAAAAGATTTAGACTCTAGGCTTAGGCAAAGGATTGGGAGCATAAATGGTATAGAGCCAATATATGTTAGGATCTTGGTGGCAGCCAAAATAAACTATCTTGCATTCAACAGAGCACTCTTTAGGGACCTTAAATTTTGGATATATACTTAGTTGGAATGAGAGTATCAGCTGATCTGTAAAAACTGGAGAGACAAGATGGGCACCATTAGTGCATCTCAGTGGCGTGTCTGTATGTTTTTGAAATGATTTATTTGATTTATCCATCAAGTAATTTGTTGTTGTTGGGCTTCTTATTGCTTTTTCTGAACTACTTGGATTTTGCTTTCTTTTTGCTCTGAAGTTCTTGAACCACATCTGCAGTACGATACACTAACACTATTCAATATATTATTGGAAGTTCCTGTTTATAGAGCAAGATACAAAACAAAAATAAGATGTAGGAATGAAATACAAAATCAATATCTAAATTATTATAGAGATAACTTTTAAATCTTCTAAAAGACATAAAACTACAACTAAATAACTTGAGAACTATGCCATGCTTGAAGATGGGAGAACACATTAATGCAAATATATCAGCTATGGACCAAATTAATCTAAAAAATGTAGAAACCGCAATAGAATATTAGAAATTTTAACAATGTGCTTCAAAAATAAATATGGAACTTTTTGTCAGTGAATCTGAACACATACACAGAGTGGGATTATAAGACGCCAGACTCAGAGGACCTCACTAAGATAAGACTCCATGCTCCACAGACATAATCTAATGGAAGCATCAGTATTTCTGTGAGAGAGGGACTTGAATAATCATCAATTAGCACTCAGGCATCTGGGACTTACCACTGGAACATTACACTGAGACCTGAGGAAGCAAACTTACTTTGAAGAGCAATTAGTGGGGACTCTGGAAAACCAAGAGGCCTCCTATAATTGGCTATTCCTCTGATAACTTCTTGAGCTTGAAAGAGTTCAAAAAAAATTATTGATGCTACATGAACCAGCCCATCCATGTAAGCTGTAGTTTGTAAAATATGACTTAATATGTTAAGGCATCCACAAAGGAAACACACTATGTTCACTGAGGAGAGGCTAGAAGATCTGAACATTGTATTTAATTACTGCCTACACTCCAGTAATTGGAAAGAAATGGCCTCAAAAACAATGCATATTTTCACAACCAGTACAGGCTAAAGAATGCCACCAGCCACCAGAAGCAGGAGAAGGCAAGGAACAGAGTCTCCCGTAAAGCCTCCAGAGGGAGCAAGACCTTGTCAACACTTTGATTTTGGCCTGGTGATACCAATTTTGGACTTTTGGGTTCCAGAACTATAAGGGAATAAATTTCTATTGTTTTAAGCCACCAATTTTGTGGTAATTTGTTACAGCAGCCACAGGAAATCAATACAAGATTCACCTGATTAATCCAGGATGATCTCCCATTTTAAAATCCTTAATCACATATTTTTCCATACAAAATAACATTTACCACCACCCACCCTTTTTTTAATATATAGGTTAATGTTCATAGGTTCCAAGGATTAGGTTGTAGCTCTCTTTTAGGAGATAATTATCCAGGTTACCATACCTGTCAATGATTTATTCTGGAATTCTCCCAAAATATTTGTTTTTTTTTGTAGTGTCCTATTATGGTTATGGTGTAAAGGTTTTATAAGCCTCCGGAAATTTTAAAATTTTCTAATAATTACCATATCTGTGCAAAGGTACATAATATTACTACTAATCAGGAAAAAAACATACAAATTGAATAATGAAATTTAACTTTGGCTCTATTGAACTGAAAATATTAGGCAATCAATAATATCAAGGCAGTCAAGGATTTGGGGAAATGGAATTATTCATGCACTATTGAGGGAGTAATACATTATTACAGTTTTATTTATTTATTTATTTATTCATTCATTCATTTATTTTGAGAGAGAGAGAGAGTGAGCACACACCAAGGAGAGAGGCAGAGAGAGAGAGAGGGAGAGAGAGAATCACAAGCAGGCACCATGCTGTCAGCATCTGACATGGGGCTCCAATTAATGAACCCAACTGAGCAAGATTATGGCCTGAACTGAAATCAAGAGTTGGATGCTTAACTGACTGAGCCACCTGGGTACCCCTGCAGTTATTTTTAAAACAATTTGGCAACTTTCATAGAAATGAAATGTGTAATTTGACATATCACTCTTATTGTTTGGATACTGCTCTAGAGATATTCATGTTTAAGGACTCAGATTTAAAGGTATTGATCACAGTATCATTTTTTGTAGCAAAGACTTGGGGGCAACATATTTGTCTACATGCGGAAATGGATAACAATTTTATATTAATTCCAAAAAATTTACTTAATAGACATAAAAAATAAACTTTGAATATAGATGTGTGTGTGTGTGTGTGTGTGTATAATGATCATATGGTTGAAATAAAAATTAAGGACCTATTGAGTTGTACCTCATATGGCCATGTAATAGAAGGCATCAGGGAAAGAGGTTTAGAAAGTAAAGTGAGATATTACAGGGTGCTATATTAGTTAAGGTTTTCTAGAGAAATAGAACTAATAGTTTTTCTATCTATACATCTACCTATCTATCTAAATTATTTTAAGGAAATGGCTCACATGATTATGGAAGCTGAGAAATCCTAAGAACTCAGGTTGCCACTCTGGAGACCAAGGAGAGTTACTGGTTCCTTTTTGAGCCTAAGTACAAAGCAAGAAAAGACCAATGTCTCAGCTCAAATATAGTCGAGCAGAAAGAAAGAATTCTTTCTTACACGCCCTTTTTACTCTAATTGTTTTTAACATTTATTCATTTTTGAGAGTGAGAGAGACAGAGCATAAGTGGGGGAGGGGCAGAGAAAGTGGGAGACACAGAATCAGAAGCAGGCTCCAGGCTCTGAGCTGTCAGAACAGAGCCAGAGGTGCGGCTTGAACTCAGGGACCATGAGATCATGACCTAAGCTGAAGTCAGATGCTTAAGGGACTGAGCCACCCAGGCTCACAGGCTCCTATTGCCCTTTTTATTCTATTCAGGCCATCAACTGATTGGATTAGGCCCACGTTCATTGAGGAGGACAATGTGCTATTCTCTACCAGTTTAAATGTTAATCTCATCTAGAAACACCCTTATAGGTACATACCAATAATTTTTAACTAAATATCTGGGCACTGTGGTACCCAGTTTAGGTTCACACATCAAATTAACCATCACAGATACTACATTTGAGAAAAAGAAAATGAACTGATATAATTTATTGCAACACACATTTTAAAACTAGAATGTAGGAGCACCTGGGTGGCTCAGTCAGTTAAGTGTCCGACTTTGGCTCAGGCCGTGATCTCCTAGCTCCTGAGTTCAAGCCCTGCCTTGGGCTTTGTGCTGAAAGCTCATAGCCTTGAGCCTGCTTTGGATTCTGTGTCTCCCTCTCTCTCTCCTCTCCCCCACTCACACTCTGTCTCTCTCTTTCTCTCAAAAATAAATAAAAAGAAAATTAAAAAAAAAAAACTAGAATGTAAAGATGTAGTGAAAAAATGGAGAAAAGAAAAGAGGGATGCATGTGATAAATTTCTTCAGGAGTTTGGTAGAGCAGGAATTTAGAGAAGAAAGTGAAGCAAATGGTATGTTCCAACTTGCCACTTAATACTGGGAGGCATATTCAGTCCTATCTTGGTTATCTGTTAGTGAACTTTGTGGGACTTAAGTACCACGTTTTTCCTTAGAGAAACAATTTGGGTAGGTATAGACTAATGGATTTTATCTAAGAACTACCAACTAAGGAAAGATGAATGGTATTTTACAGATCAATTGTCCCTTCATTACATTTTTTTAAATCATGACTGGAAATTTTGCAATACATTCTAAGGGATAGTTTGCTCAAAAAATAACTAATCATCCCTCTAAACCTTGATCTTCTCTTTTTCCTCCATTGCAGTCTACTTATAATAAGATATATGGTGAACACATTTTCTATTTTTACAATAAAACTGTAGCTGCTCTTTCTTCATCTCACCCAACATCAGCTTGTGTATTTGAAGCACAAAGAGGCAGTACTACCTATGAATTTTTTAAAAAATATGTGTATGTGTGTGTGTATATATATTCTGATAAGGTATCTTTACTTCCAAGATCACTGTAGGATACATAAATTCCAGCATAACTTTGTTCTCTTTAGCGCCCTCCTAGGAAAGATGTTATATTTTGTGTTTTTACAGGTCCTTGTGTGGTGTTTTCTTGGCCTGGTAATTTGCATTAATGGATATTCAAGAAACCAATTTATACAGCTCACTGATGTAAGTTATAACAAAGTCTGGAGACATATGAGGACACATTTTCAGTAGGCTTTTGAAAATGTGCTGACACATTTTAGGAGTGCATCTGTTTTTGCTTGCAAAAACTCACATTTATGTGTGCAACATGAGAAATTGAATGCACAAACAGGTGGTTTTAAATGGTTTTAAATACTCAAGCAGAATTTAAATGGAGACACTCACAACCTTATTGGAGTCTATTGAAAATTCTTCCAAATCTCACATTTAAACTAGTGGCAACTGTCTTGGTATTCCTGATATTTGTGACTTGATTCTTTCATTTGAAAGAGCACTAAATAAGAAGTCTTATAGATAGCTTTCTGACTTTACTAATGATATACAGTGTAAAATTAAATGAGTTGTAAATGTTCTTACACTTTAGTGTGTCATACATTAACTAAAAATAAAATATCAATCTCAGAGAGTAAATATATATATATAAATGTTCTGTTTCAAAACCTAACCTCTTTTAAAGAAATATAGAAAATTATAAATAATGTAAAAATGATGCATTATAAAAGTAACATTAGGTCTTTAGTCATATCCATGTGAATTTAAATGCATATGTACACACATGCACACATATACATATCAAACATTTGTTTAAGGCTCTACAGTAGGTTGGATATTCTGCTAATCAATAGAAATCAAAAAAAGTTAATAATGGTTCCTGCATCAAGGCACATTCCGCCTTTTATAAAGATATTCAAATAGATATTTTTAGAATTTCAGGGAAAATGATAGAAATATGTGGAGAACAATGAGAGTCACAAACAAGAATATTATTTTTAGGGGAAGAAGGGCAGTGTATAATGCATAAAAGACAGGAGAGATATTATTAGAAAACTGAGTTTGAACTGAATTCTGAAATATATATATGGCATTCATACAAAGGGAAAATTGTAAACAAAGATGTCATTGGGAATGGAGAAGAAAGACTATATATGAGGTTGATTAAAATGAAGAATCAATTGCATCTCCAAGTTTCTGACTTGGGTTATTATATAGATGATAATGCTAATGACAGAGTTAAGGAATATAAAAGATTCAGCAGTTTTGTATTAGAAGAGAAGATAATTTCTGTTTTAGTCTAAGACAAGTTGGATTATCTCTGGATCTTTACAGTAAATTTGCCCAGCAGGCAACTGGATCTATGGGTTTGGAGCTTAGAGACCTAATGCCATGTTCCTCAGGGCTTCTCAAAGAGAGGTATATATCAGAATCACTCAGGGTTTTGTTTTTGTTTTTTCTTTTCCCCTCATTTACAGAGACCATGGCCCCAGTTCAAATTTACTGACCTAGATGTGTGGTAGAGGGACACAAGATCATATTTTGCAAATGTCTCCCTGTGCTCTGATATGCACTTTAGATTTCATATCCCTCATATGGAGTGATGGAAGTCACTTGAGTGGAGGGTACTGTCAAGAGGAAGATCAAGGACTGCATCTGGGAGATATCAGATTGAGAAATGAGCAAATAAAGGGAATTAGTGAAAAAAAGGAAAGAAGATTTAGAGGTCAGGAGATATCAGCATATCTAAGTAAAGACTCAGATATGCTGATTTCAAGAAATGATCAACATATTTAAATGTCACAGAAGTCAAATTACAGAATTAAAAGGAGTATATTGCCTTGGGCAATTAGAAGTCCACTAGGGGTTTTGCTAGTTCTGACTCTACGAACTATTTTCTCAGAGGGTGTCAAATATTCCTTAGAGTTACTCGTCTTGGGCAGAAGGTGAATATGGACTTAAAGTGTGGGAGGGAGGAAGGCAGGGAGGAGACCAGGATCAAGGGAGATTATTATTTTTTTTAATAGGGAAGAGTCTTCAACATGTTTGTAGCTTTAGAGAAGCAATTAGTAGATAACAGAAGTTGAAAACAAAGAAAGGAGAGGAAAATCAACAACCGACAGTAAGATTCAACAGGAGAAATAATTAAAGAAGTTCTACCATGAAATGAAGCTTATGCCAATATTTGCTATTTGTACTGGGCTCTGTAGAAGGTAGATGTCCCCAAAACCTGTTAGACATCATTCCTGCCTTCTATGCACGTATGAAGTACATTAGGTAAGACTGATGCTGACCAAAAAATAAAATACATATACATATGTACATATAACCTGATACTCAAATTAAGTGTTAAAGTTATTCCTTGACAAGATTGTACATGTGATTTGTTGAGAAATGTCCCAGGTTTCTAGAAGTTGAATATAGATACAAACTACAGTAAATATAAACGTCTACCTCATTTTGAAATATCTTTTTTTTTTCAAATCAAATACTAGTGGATATATATAGTTCTTGAGAAAGAGTTCCATTTCTTATGGCACCTACCATTTGGTAGACTTGATTAACATAATATTATTTGGATGCATTCATGTATTCATGGCACAGCCAACTGAACAGACAATGAGAAGTGTTTGAATTGCTTTTCATTAAAAATCTCCTATCAGTGTGAATGTCAGAGTGAACAAATCTCTACAAACCATATTAGTAGTTAGACCAACTAGAAATAAAGTAAATCAAGTATCCATACCCTATCCTGATATGAAAGCAGTAATATTTCCTTCTAAATCACTTTTTATGTTAATTTATACTAAAAGGTAGAAAATCATGAATTCTCAGTGTTATTTCCAAGAGGACTTAGTCAGAGAAGAAATATAAGAATGTATCTAATTTCAAATTTTTGTGGTTATTTTACATTTCATGTACATATGTCTTGCCTCTCCAACTAACTTCTAAAATCTGTGACGGCAGGAAATATGTTTTTGGAAGTACATATCTGACGGAGAGCTGTTTGCGGACTCTCAATCATCCTTGTATCTATTTACTAATTACACTGGTTGATACATAGTTAGACCTTGGTGCTTCATTGAGGGAGAGAATAAACAAATGGCATACTTATCTTATAAATACATTGACCTATTTTTTGTTAAACACTATTTCATTCCTGATGTACCCTCATTTTTGCCATCAATATTTCTATAGAGCAAATGCAGACAATTATAGCAACCTAAACAGTGTTGTATGTTTGAAGATGTCAACTTTTCTATAAAGGTGGAAGGGTATAAACAAATATAAATACTGTTATGATATTTAGATGTTCTTAACCAAGAAGAGTGACAACTCGAAACCACAAAGGTATGGACATATTGGGAAAACTATTGATATTTTTGCCTTTAGCTCTTAGTTTGAGTCTTTGTAAAAGTTTTTAGATTGTACAGAAACCTGGGAATTGTCTTCTCTTTAGTAATGTGTCTGGGAAACATCACAGCTGTTCATTAACATATGAATTTAGTAGAGTTTCAAAATTCCCCAATCATTGTTATCTCTGAGTATATTCTTTGTTGTGAAAGGAAGTGAGTTGTTATTTTATTTATCTGAAGATTGTACTGTGATAAGCAAAGTGTCAGTAATAATCATACCAAATGTTATCTACCACAATAGCATCCAATTATGCTTTACATGTCTTTCATCAAGAAAAGAAGTGAAGGAGTTTTTAAATTACTTATCATGACTTGATGAGTTGAACATTTTAATGAAAGTTGCTTAAACTCAGAGTAAGATCATTAGAGATACTAATAAGATAGGTTTCAGACCTGTCATGTGTCACAGCACATAGAATCCAGGATGATTCCTAAAAAGTACAAAAATTTACTTTAGCTCTCAAAAACTCACATTAATTTGGGCAAAATAAGAAGAAACACATAGATAAATATAAATACTAAACAGCTAACATTTGTCTATTGAGGTTTTCATATCTTGGAGGGTAAAAAATGGACCCCCTTAATGAGATCTTTAAACATAAACAACTCTCTAGAGAGGAACCTCTGTCTTGCCTTTCTCTTCCTTTACATAGTTGTCTCCAAATTTTTTTTTTCTTCCTACCCCTACCACAGAGAGGTTCGACATGAGTTCAGGGATGGTTATGGGAATATGTTCTGGGAAGTATAGCAAAATTAATTAGAACTATTATCTAAAAAGAGGTTTATTAATAGAGTCAAACAAAATAACAGCATTTTATGTGTCTTCCATTTTCATATGTGAGAAAGTTGCATTATGCCAAGGCAAGCATAATCTCTTAGAAAAGCAAGTTTAACAGAGAGTTAAAGAAATAAGAGAATGGACTAAAATATCTATTTTAATACAAGATTTTATTTCAAAGAGATATCACTAGAGGGAAAAGGAAAAGGAAAATGATGAAAGGAATTTATTTCCCATTAAATACATTTATACATTCAGTGTGTACTTCCTCTGGCAATCTGAAATATATGGCTCTATTTTAGCTTTTAGTTTATAATTCATTAACCTCATTCTAACATTATAAAGCCTATGAATACTCTGGTTTGAACACATCACACCCCTCAAAGCCTACTACAGGTCATTATTTCCTACAGTATAAAGAGCAAATTCATTAGTCTGAATTCATTAGCCTGAAATTTAATATATTTCTCACTTGCATTTCTAGTAGGACTCACATACCACATATTCACCTAGATATGATTCCTCTGCACCATTGGCATGCTTTGCCAAACGTATGTGACACATTTTCAATACGTTTGCAATCAAGCTATTAAACATTTTTAATTTGACATAGGGCATAGTAAGGGTATTTGTACCATGGAAACTGTAAATGCCACAAATCATGTCTGATTTTTTTTCCTTCAAAGAGCCATTTGTTGAGCATTTAGCAGCATATCACTGCTCAATACTTAAACATACCCTGCACTCCCTGTCTGCCCATAGCATTCCGTTTTGTTTCTGGATGCCTCACTTCTAGATTAGCCTGCTGAATCCCATCTACAGTGTCCACTCTTCTTATGATCTTACTCAAATGACTTCTTTCTGGCTCATCTGATTTTCTTTATTGATCTACAGGGCTGATCTACATCTGTGGTCCATGTAGCCTAAGTTCCTTACTGTCACCTCTGTTTCCCAATACATGGATCCTAATATTTGGATCACCAAGATTTACCAGTCCTCTATGATCACTCAAAATTCAGCAAGAAAAAAGTTCAGATTTATCAAAGGCACTTTTGCTACTCTTCTATTCTTATTTTGCTAATACCTAACTGTGTAGGGTAAAGCAAAATGTAGAAATGCTAATCTAGCGAGAACAGATCTTTCCTAAGTACGAAATTACTTCTACTCTTCCAAATCCCTTTAATGCATAAAGTTCACTGTGTTGATGTGGAAAGAGGAATTTACTTGAGTAAATAATTTCTACTTGAATACTGTCAGGAAGGTGCTTCTACTCCTTAGTGCTAAGTCATTTTGTTTATAGCTGCCTCCTATTGGTCTCTATCAAATGTTTATGTAGTGGCAGCAGATAAATGGTAAGAGACATGCTTAGATTTTTTTTAAAGTTCATATGTTACACATTCACCATGATATAAATTTAATTAACAAACATATACATGTATTTTTTATGTTTTGTATATTTTGAGTGCCTAAACTGAATCAATATAAAATTAATTCACTTATTTTTTTCACTTTTTTAACAAATATATATTAATTGTGTACTCTATACCTGGAGATGTCATAACAAATTTTTTAGCTCATGGATTCCGTTATGATAGGTGAGAATGACAATTGTCAAATGAAAAAAAAGGTAGATTATAGATAGATAGATAGATGATAGATGCAGTGATAAGTGCTATAAAGAACAATAAAGCAGGATAAGAGGATTGAGGGCACTCAGTAATTATATATAAAGTGAATTTCCTACTAAAAGTAATTTCATAATAGTGTATTCTAAAATATGCCGTGTTAACATGCAGTTTTGATCTATTAACACATCTTTGCAAAAGCCTTCTACAAATATAGCAGCGCCTACATAGCTGCCAGTTGCCAAAATTCTTTATATGTATTCTAACATTTAATCTTTCTGACATTTAATATTTAGGTGTTATTATCCCCATTTTGCAGAAGTGGAAAGTGAAGGGTTTTTTTTGTTTTGTTTTGTTTTGTTTTGTTTCTAATACTTACTAGGTTACCTATTAATTAAAATACTGAACCACCATTCAAAATTAATTTAATTCTTTGGGCTATTATGTTAAATGTTTAGCTAATGAATTTAATCCAATTGAAAAAGAAGGAATTGGTTTTAAAAAAGACACTATAATTTTTGTGTTTAACTAAAAATGTGAACTATGTGGTAGGATATCTTGGTATATTTACTGATGCGGATCTTCCTCCATCTGTATTTCTCTAAACCTATGACCTTCTCTTATTCCAGCCAATAAAATGTAAGTCTTCTGTCTTCTCAAGATGTTCATATAGCTAAATACAGTTAAATAAATAAAGTTTTTGGATTTCGATGCCAAAATCCAGTATCTGGATAGAGTACTAAAATAGTTTCAAAGTTTTCCTCCCTAAGTAATTTCAGAAAGTTTGAAGTTCTATCTAATAGCAGGGGGACCTGTACTCCAGTTTTAGCTGAAACTTGGAGACATGGCAAAAACTCAGCTTTCCATGTCATGGAATGGCAATGGGGCAGAGAGCCTTATAGTTTTATCTACAGCCCTGATTCCCTGTGTGCTAAAGTGTGATATTACAAAGATAATAAAGAGCCTCAAGCATCCTAAAAGAATTCTAGGCAAACTTTAGTCTGAATCTGGAAAGGACTTGCATTCAGGAACAAGGAACAATGCTTCGGCAACCCTAAAGATTAGATAGGAACAAGGATGTTTTATGAATGTCAGCATCCAGAGATGATACAGTTCAAAGAAGAGGTGTGCTGCCCAATGCCTTGGGGATAGCAAAGGCTATCTATGTATAAATGCAGCTCTATGAAAGGAAGTGAGATTATAAGGCTTAGGACAATTCTCAGTCAACTGACCCAGTTTGCAAACACCTGACAGAGTGAAGACTTGAACTGGCACACTGCACTGCATTCTTGAAAGATAATGTCATATTTCTGGCCAGTTTAATTTAGTGAGCAAAATTTGTGGCCACTATAAAGGAACTGTAGTCTTAGAATTAAAATATTCTAAGGTATTTAAGGGTAAAAAAAATCCTCTCTTTACATTAAAAGATAAGAGGCTTTACAGTTGTCTTTTACATAAAAAGATAAGAGTGGGAATATAAATTGGTGCAGCCACTCTGGAAAACAATATGGAGGTCCCTCAAAAAAGTAAAAGTAGAAGTACCATACAATCCACTAATTTCACTTCTGGATATCTACCTGAGGAAAAGGAAGACTCTAATTCAAAAATAATGGAATATTACTCGGCCATAAAAGGAATGAAATCTTGTCATTTATGACAACATCGATGGATGCAGAGTGTATTATGCTAATGAAATATGTCAGGAAAAGACAAATACCATATGATTTCACTTATATGTGGAACCTACAAAACAAATGAAGAAACAAACAACAACAAAAAAAAGATAAACACTCTGGTAAATATAGAGAATAAACTAGTAGTTGCCAGAGGGGAGGTGGGTGGGAGTATAGACAAAATAGGTAAAGGGGATTAAGAGGTAAACTTTTAGTTATAAAATAGATAAGTCATCAGGTTATAGTCAATAATATTCTAATAATGATGCAGTGACAGAGTAACTATGCTTCTTGTAGTAAGCATTTTGTAGTGTATATAATTGTCAAACCACTATATTGTACACTTGAAACTAATATTATCTGTCAGCTATATGTCAATAAAAATTTATAAGTAACAAAATGATAAGGTACTTATAATAATATCCTTTAGCATAAAATAAAACATGTTATTAATAGTGGATATGATGAGTGAAAGGAAAAAAAAGAGTAGCATCTCTAGCTTTTAGGCTGTTGAACATGAGTGGTAATCCCAAGATAATGTTTTTATACAACTTGGGGAGGAAAGACAATTGTTTTCACTATTCAAATTGAATGCTGGACTTGAATTAGCTTAGATTTATGTAGGATTTAACATAGAAGTGTTTCAGAAGTGGATATCACAGAGAAGAAAAAACATACTGGTGCCTGGGTGGCTCAGTACATTAAGCATCCGACTCTTGATTTCAGTTCAGGTTATGATGTCGTGGTTGTGGATTGAGCCCCCTGTCAGACCCTACACAGAGTGGAACCTGCTTTGGATTCTCTCACTCCCTCTCACTCTGCCCACCCCTGCTCATAGTGAAGCATAGATTGCTGGAGTGCCTGGGTGGCTAAGTTGGTTAAGTGTCCAACTCTTGATTTAGGCTCAGGTCATGATCTCACAGTTCATGAGATTGAGTCCTGCTGATGGTGCAGAGAGACTCCTATGCTTGGGGTTCTCTCTCTCTCTCTCTCTCTCTCTCTCTGCTCCTCCCCTGTTCTCTCTGTCTCTGTCTCTCTCTTTCTCTCTTTCTCTCTTAAAAATAAATAAACTTTAAAAAACATAAATTGCTGATCAGAACCTGGATAGAAATATTGCCAGCAGCCAGCAAAACGTTCCTACATAGCCATACCAAATTATGCATACATTTTAAAGAGCTCCTAGGCACACTGAGTTTACTCAGTAACTTCCTCTTCTCTTCAGGTTAAGAGAAAATCGGGTGATATTTTGGGGATGCCAATTGCTGAAAAACTAATGAGAAAAATATTATCCAAGTTCTCAAAAATTGTAATCACTTTTGGTGACATTTATGTATCTCCTGCTTTACTAAAATTAATTGAGAATTTTGTCATCTTCTGAAATAAGAGAAGATAACATAAAGCAATATTCTGTGCATTCATAATTGTGATAGGCTTCTTTTTCCTTTTACCTGTTTTTTAATCAATGGCATTAGACAGAAGTAGGTCTTAGAAAACAAAATGCTTATTTAAATAAGATAACCATTATTCCTCAAGTGTAATGTTTTGGAAAAATATTATTATGGTAAGCACATGTTTCAGAAACCTCTTTTGTGGGTTAAGTAGTATAACTTGATGAAACAATTCTGTCATGTGTGGCCCTTTTTACACGAGAAGAAAGAATGTCTCTGTTTTAGCCTTCAATTTTCAGGGTCGTTTTTTAGAGCAGCTACCCCTTGCAAAATGTAAGTCTCCAGCTACACTGTAGAATCTATTTTTATAGAAGGAAATATCCTTCTGTATGATCCTCAAATGAAAAGCTGTCATCCGTCTTCTGAATAGGCTTTATCCCTCCTTCAATGGCTAGTTTTTGAAACTGCTGATGACTAGAAGCAATTCTTTATAACTCCCTAAATAAAGACATCAGTCTATCAGCAAAAAAACAGTACATGAGCCGGAAGGGGCAGCTGTCTCCAAGAGGGGGTGGGGAAAAAGAACACTTACCAGCTTAGTTAAAAGCTGTTAAATGTTATTATTGAGTGTGTGTCAATGCGATCTGTCCTTACAGTTTAAAATGCTGCTTCAAGCAAAAGGTTTTTTTTTCCTTTCTCTTTTTTAATTTATGCTATATTAACCTAAGTATATAAATTCTTCTGTGCAAGAGCCTTACCCTACCATCAAAGGTAATTAAAGTCGGAAAGGAAACTTCAAAGCCAAAATGAGAACTGAATCCTAAAATGATCAGTTCATTTTAGGATTAATGAAAAAGCATTATTCGGAGCATCTTAGAGAAAAGCAAAGGTGAAGCAAAAATGTCTATAGTGCGTCATCCACATACCTCACCCCCCCAACCCTGACCTTGCCTCTTTATTGTACTTTTTATGTGAAATAGGATATATTATAATGAGAATCAGTGAAAAGGTGCAGTGTGATAAGCTGTTCAAAAGCAAATGGATACAGTGAGAATTTGTATTTCACATAGCTTATGTGTTTTCTTTGTATAATTCTCCCCACCCCCAACCTGCATCTTGGAAAGATTTTAGGATCTTCTATTTCTCCCCCATGTTTTGAAAAATAAAAGAGCATGCACATTGATGTGAGTCTTTTAAAAATCTGTTTTTGCTGGTCATTTTTTCATCTCCTATAATATGTAAAATCATGTTCTTCAGTCCTGAAAATGTTATGGAATTATGTCATTAAAGATTCCTCTCCTCTATGTTCTCTTTTCTCTCTGTTGGCTCTGTTAGATGGGACTTCTGTGTGTGTTTTTTTTTATTATTATTATTCATGCAGTTCCTTTCTCTCTCTCTTTCTCTCTCTCTCCCTCTCTCTCTCCCTCTTCCTTTTCCTCTACCTCTATCTATGGCATGTATACATACACACAAACAAGGTGCTATCTGTTTTAAACCCAGAACTCTTTGTTTAATGCTATAAATCATTGACTTTTACTTCTCTTACTTCCGCTGAGATTCTCTTTCTGTTCTTTTTCTGGCAGATTTTCTTGATTTCTTCTTTTAAACATTCTATCTAATTTTCTATTTCTGCTTTTATATTTTTAACACCTGGAGGTGTTTCTGTTGTTCTCTGATTATTTACTTCTTTTCTATAGGAACAACTTGTTTTTATTTCATGGATGTAATATCTGTGTGTGTGTGTGTGTGTGTGTGTGTGTGTGTGTGTAAATTCTGCTTTCTCTCTTATTTCAATGTCCAACAAGTCATTTTTAGTTTTTGCTTGTCTGATTTGGTGTGGTGATATTATTCTCTGTCTTTTATACTAGAGAGTTGGGTGTTTACACTGTTAATATTTGAGGATGAAGGTCCAAAAAGTTAATTGTAAGCTCTGTGTATGGTTACATGGTCAGATAACTTTTGAATGGCAATGTTTAGTGTGGTATGCTTGATTGAGGGGTAATCTTGCCATTCTATAAGATTATCAAATATGAGATTCAAGTATTATATTTTGTTGTTCATTTGTTTCCTCCAGATAGTTTTCTGCCCAGTAATTTAAACTATTTACCAGTGTTCTATATAATCAGAGTAGGGAAAGTAAACCAGAGGATAGCATCAGTCTTACCCTCAATTTGTATCATATTCATTATTTTTGTCCAGATAGTGTGTATGGATGTATATTTACATACACATGTATGATACATATGAAAATTATCAATCTTAGAAATGTGCATATAAAATACTTGAATCTAGACCAGTGTGGTCATTTTCTAAAGCTATGTTTTTCCTTATACACTGACTAGGTCTTTCTAGTCAGCTGGGGAGAAAATGTAACCATCCAGAGAAATTGCCTGCCACCTAGAAGTGTTTCCAAAACATGACTATGCATTAGAATCAATGAACCAGAGAGTGTTCACTTACAACATTTGACTATTTCCCAAACCATGCCTTTTGAGTGAGAATTTGGGGTTATGAAGTTCTGGGAATTGTTTTAGTTTTGGAATAATAATTTTTTACTTCACCTGCTCATTCCTTTGAGAAGTATATAGTAATAAATGGCCAAGAGTATAGGCCTAATAAAAAAAGAAGTAAATTCCCAGACATAAATAAGAAAACAATAAATAAAGAAAATTTCCTTTTTCCAAATTCTAGTTCTTTAAGTTGGTATTCTTCTAGGAAGTATTATTTCTGCCCCAAACCACCACTAGAGTACCTAAAACTTTACTTCTTTCCAATATGAAGAGTGCTGGGAAGCATCATAGTGGGAAGTTTTGAGGCTGGATTTATTCAGCTCAGTTATTGTTCAGTATGAATAACATAATTTTAAAAAAAGAGATGTACTATATAGGTCACTGATCCCATGACCAGGTAATCCAAATGGATTTTTCATAGAATATCAGGAGAATTTACATGTATATTTCAGGCTAAGTAATCAGTGACTAAAGTCAAAGTACAAGTATTTTCCACACTTGCTCTGTCCTAAATATTATCTGGTATAGTTATTTAAAAAAAAAAAATTTCTGAGCCTGGTAAAAAATTACTGGATCCTGAAACTTAGAGTCTTTAAAGAATATCAGTGAAAATCTTCATTTGTAGCAAATACATCACAAGTTTTTTAAACAAGCACATTTAGGCAACTTTGTGCTAGACTCTCAACTTCATGAAGTCAGGGTTTGGTTTCTGATTTTTTCCCCATTTCTGGATTTACTTTCCACATTGTCTGACACTAAAGTACTCAATGCATAATTATGAATAAGTTAGTTTTTTCAAAGTAGTGTAAATTGCAGACTTTCAAAACTGAATATGAGAGAAACTAGACACAGCATGACATAGCAATAAAGTCCAGAATATAAAAAGGAAACCTAAAGAATAGTAAATTTCATCCATGAAACCACTGAAGCTAGAATTTAGCAATGATGGTGGCACATGTCATGAATAAACATTATAAAGTTTTTGGTCATTGAGAGAGATGACTCCATAACTGTGAAAAGAATGTTAGAGAAATTATAATTTTTGTAAGGACATATGTATGAAAATGAGGAAGAGGAAAGAAACAGACAATAATGAAGAAAAGGATGAAGAGGAACAAAATGGAAATATTAATTCAGTCTCCTATATGGCAAATTAAACTCCTGGCTAAATCAATACAATTGGTGCAGACTGTTAATACATTGTGACTTTTTGTCTATTTTTAAAACAATCTTATTCTCCTTAAAGTCACAGTTAAAAAAATACTAATTCTGGGTAAATCCATCTATCAGCTGTTAGATAGATTGGTGTCAAAGTTGAACATAAGTAATTAGTTATATGAAAATTTTCTTCCCATTTCCTTTAGTCTTTCTATATTGTCATTTATCTAACTAAATTAAATATCCAGTTCATTTATTTTATGTAATTTGTATTAATAATAAAATATATACAGCTATGATTTTTCTCCTCTGATCATACGTTTAAAACTGATATCTGTGATTGTTTGAATCATAGTCTACTTATAATTTTTACTTATTTATTTTTCATGTTAGAGCAGGTTTATGTCATAGTTTGTATTTTCACGTTGGTTTCTAATTAAAACAATTTTTTAAGTTGTAGTTATTGATTATATTACATTGTGGTCAGAGATGTGCTATGAAAAATTTCTAATGTTTTGTAATTAAATTTTTTTCTCAAATTATGATCAGTTATAATTGTTCTTAGGGCTGGCATTTGAAAAATAAACATATTCTCTGCTTCCAATGCACACAATTAAATGAATTTAAAAATAAAATTTGCTATATTCCTTATATGTTAAAAACTCTATTGTCTTCATTGGTGTCCATCAGATCTATCCAAAAATTATTTAATTTATAAGCATCTTTGATTTTTCTTTTCAGTGTGATGTCATTTGTAACAATATTCTATCATCTTTATGAAGTAACATATGTTTGACAATATAAAGTCAAATATAAAGCATCTTGCTTTGCCTCTTGTTTTATTTGATATTAATATTCAAAATCTTGCTTTCTTGGTTTTGCATTTATATTTCACTCCTCGCTTATTTAAACGTCCATGCATTGTGGAATGCATAGAAACTTGAATATATTTTTTCTTACTATTGCTTTGAACCAATCTGAGAGTACTTGCCCTCTAAAGGGGAAAATTATATTTAAATATAAATCATTAATATTCATTGTCAAACTAAATATTTACGATTAACTTTATCTTATTGCTTTATGCTTTAAATTTAGGCTTTATTGTTGTTTCAGTGTTTTTTCTCCAAGTCTTTTGTTCTGTGGGCTAATATAAGTCTTAAGTACATTATATTTTTCCCTCATGATCTAGAAGTTTTATATCTGACTTGTATTGCATTTAAATTTAACTTGAAGTTTAAAAATAGACTGCAACACAAATATTTATATACAAATTTAAGGAACACTGAAATTAAATCCTGTTTTTAAATACCTTCTAGGATAAAGTATAAACTTACAATTTTTTTAATGTTTATGTATTTTGAGAGAGAACATGAGCAGGGAGGGGCAGAGAGAGGGAGAGAGAATCCCAAACAAGTTTCATGCTGTCAGTGCAGAGGCCCGCACAGGGCTCTATCTCATGAATGTGAGATCATGAAATCAAGAGCTGAAATCAAGAGTTAAGCTTTCTGATGATGCTTAACACACTGAGCCACGGAGGAGCCACTAAACTTGTTGTCTTTCAACTTACTAAATTTCTTAATTTTTAGAACTCCTAAGAGTATGAGTGAGTTTTAAGCACAACTTTATTGTATTTATTATTTTAGCTATGTGACTAGCATTTTTCTTACTTTAGTTTTATAGCCATTGAGGATATCCTCTACAAAGTACTATCGCTTGTTTTTATAGCTTTTTTTTTTTTTTCTGAGAAAGATAGATGTAACACACATTTCTGGTTCTTTTTACCTGTCAGAGCTGTAAAAATACCGTACTTCTCTGCAAGATTAAAGCTTATATCTAACTGAGCCATAGTGCAATATATGTGTAATTTGGAAAGAGTTTTCTCCATTTTGCTAAATGATTCATTTAGACAATGGAGAAAGACAACTGTATGCTCTCTACTAGCTGTTCTGGTTATGGTTTACCTTATCTATCGGATATAGATATATATGATCTATCTATCTATCCATTTATTTACCTATCTATAGATAGATATCTATCAAATTTTAAATTTAAAACATGTGTTGATTATAAGAAATAAATTACTGAAAACAATTATAAAAACTGTGTTTTTTTATGGACATATAAATCAAAATAGCATCAACATATAAAAGATGGTGGTATTTGTATCCTATAAATAGTTTAATTAACATGATGATTTACATTTACAAGTATCAAATTATGTTGACATTGTGAATAACTGTTTATGCTAGTAAAAGTAAAGATGGTAATCAGAAATATTATTATGAGTTGGAAATATATTAAATATATATTGATTATTATATAATTATATAATATATAATATACATTATATTAGTAATTATATATCATTAGAGTTTGTATATAACTATGTATAGTAGAAAACTACATACCATATATTACATATATTTATAGCTATTATTGATTAATCACATCTAGATTTCATAGAAATAAAAGATGCCTAAATTTACATGCGATAATCATTCTTATAAGTAATAAATGATACTCTAAGTTGGAAAATTGTACGTCTTTTCCAAAGGCTTCTCTCAACTGAATTGGTAAGTCCATAGTGGAAATAACAGAGATTTTGGTATTTTTCAATGATTAAGTGATTTTTAGGTCAAAGTTGATACATAGTTACATGTATTTATTATAGCAATGAGAGATCAAGTAACAATAGAATATAAATACAGGATCTATCCCTATATTTATAATAAAAATTAATATATTTTATTATCCTGCATAATTGGAAAATATAAACACATTTTTTTTTTGGTGCTGCTGAAACCAGTCTCTCTGCAGGTAAAAAGAAAGAAAAGTTTTGGTAGGGCAAAAAAAGAGATTCTTTGAATTGCTTAGGTAGAGTAAAATAAAATCAGAGAGTAAGTTCTCTTTGTAAGTATAAATGTGATGTTATCTGCCTAGAAACAATTAAAACAAAGGAATAAAATATTATGAGACAATAATTATGAATTAATAAATTTCATTTTAAAATATACAAAAACATATTATAAGGAAAATGGAATATTTATCAATTCATATAATAATAACTTGAAACTTTATAGAGTTAAAAAATCACACAGGATAGCACTGATATGATTATACTTCAAATTTTCTATATAAAAATAATAAGAAAAAGAAATCAACAGGTTAGGGATGTATTTTCATTAAGAATTATTTAGAAAGTATTATTTAAGACATATGAAAATAGATTTATTATCTCATTATATAAATGAACAAATACTATGAACAATACAGTTGTAAATGATAAATAACCCACCCCAAAATTAGGTTCCTATTGCCTAGTAATTAGAATATAAAAATTAAAACAGTTTTGAGGTACTATTTAAAATCTACTAAATTGCCCCAAACATTAATGGAATATTCAATAAACTGTAAACCACTGAATTTGACAAAATAAATCATTCATTGCTTGAAAAAATATGCCTAAAACATCTTCAGTGATCATGTTCACATTGATTAATAAAACTACTCTCTGGAATTTATCTCAGAGAATAAACATTATTTTTAAGAGGTAATAAAGACTTTTGCATGAATAAATTTGCTTTATTGAATTAATGAAATGACAGAAACATAAATGATATAACTAAATAAATTAAAATAACCTAAATATCCCAAAACAAATTAATAACTAAGTTAGATTGCCTTTATCTCATGGAATATTAGGCAACTATTAAATTAAAATCATGAAATCCATCATAAATCATGAAAATGTATGTTAAAAATGTAAAAAATTATCAGAGACAAAACTATTTGGACAACGATTATAAAAAGCTATGTCATATATGAGTGCCTATATATGTACAAAATAGCTTTAATTTTAGGTTGTTGGACCTACGTTTCTTTGTTTACAAAACTGTAAAAAAAATTATTGTAAAAGATAATCGATGGGTACATTTTTATTATCAAAAGGAAAATAGTGCTAATTCAGAAAAACAAACAAAAACAAAATCTTTCAATAAACTAGGTATATAGCTAGTTAAATTTGCTTGCCATAATTAGAAAGCATACATTCTAATAAAATTTAAGGGGAAAGGTAACAGATGTTAACTTTATTTCTTGTCTGCATGATTTTACAAGGTAATTTCTTTATACAATAAATTAATGCCATAAAAGACATTGACTATGGATGTATTGTTGACAGCCATAAATACAATATGGATAAATACAATATGGATATTGTACATAAGTACAATAAATGTCAAACAAATTAAAAGAATTTGCAAAAGAAATCATTATACATACAAAAATTATGCACCTATGATTATATACACATATGTAAATAAATCAGTGAAGCCTAAGCTTTATAGATTAGCATTTACTCTGTAGTAGAAAAAGGTACAGAAAATATCTATTCTTAAAGAAACACATTTTTAAAGGCAAATTTAGTTCTAGACATTAAACTTCAAAAAGATAGGAGAATGCTTTTTAATGAATGTAAAGTAATATTTCAAGGGAAAACTACTCTCTAATAGAAAGTTACTATTCATAGAAACTAATTATAAGAGAGGATTTCACTAATTTTAAAGGTGTCTGACCGAGGTGAAAAATTAACCATGAATCATACTGCCATTGGCTGATCACCTCGTGATGTGTCAGTACTTCATCATGTGCACCTAGGGTAGAGTCCTCTTGGAGTTCATTGACCCACACATGTTCAATCATCACAGATGCATTTGCCACAGACTGCTCGATGTGTATTTGTAGAATGAGAAATCGTTAAATGATACATTTAAAAATTCTAAATTCCAACAAAATTCCTTCCTTTCTCTCTTTATAGTGACAAGTAATTACTCAAAGTGATTCATTCGCAGATAGACTTTAATTAGCTAATACTGTTTGTATTATAATTTAAAGAAAATGTAAATGAATCAGTCATTAATAAAAATAGTTTTTGATTGGATTAGTTTCCTTGAGTTTAAAAAACATGTTCTTTTCATTTTTTTATCATTGGTAAATATTAAGATTGACCATGTTAAATTTGCTAGCATTTATCCATGTACTTTATGTGTGAATCTAATTGACCTCATATCTTTGTAGCTCAAATGAGGTTTTCATATATTCATTTGGGAATGTTTTGGCCAAATGTACTGCTGTCTTAAATCATGTGAAACAAAACAAAATATATTTCAAAAGCACAATTCTTCATTTTTGAACTGAAGAAATCTAAGCTTCTGTATTGTTGCTGTATCATGTTCAATAAAGGATAGCATACTTTTAAAAGGACTTAAAATAAGGAAAAGATTTGGTATATCAAAACAGAAAAATCCTAAACTAGCATTTTCAATAATACGCAAAGATGTTGGTTCATGTGCAGTCAATGGGATTTCTGCAGGGAGGAATCAACTCATATCAAAAGATAACAGTAATGTTTCCTCTGTTTATACTGAAGTTTGAAAAGCTTCTTATATCTCATTTAATATAGTTTTTATTTCATGGTTGATTAATGATGTATATGCTTTAATCAATATTTATTCTTTATTTGCCTAGGAATTTTTCCTTAAAGATATTCTCTACATGCCAATATTTTTGAGAAAAAAATTCTTGTTTGAATAGTAAAGAATGATACCTAAAATCTCTAATATATGAAGAAGTTTATTGTTAGCTTTTTATTTGCCAGAGGTTTTTCCATATGTTGTATGTGCATGGATGTTTTCCAAAAAAGGAGAAAAAAAATCTCAATCTGTGTATTTGGAAGTGTCTTTGATTTTTGGTCAGATTGATATGTGTATATTACTCTTTTTCTACAAAAAGAAAATAGTAAACTGAGATAGTTAAAAGAAGATACCTTTATAGGATCTATTGAGACTACTTGTTACAGCAGTGCAATACCACAGATTGATTAACTTGTCATACATATATGATACTTATTTAATTTACATTTAAGAATATTTTCCAAATTGGCTCTCAAGATAGAAGGTCTTTTTACTGATGTCTTTCTTCATAGCTTTTTGCAATCTCTAAAAATCATTCTGCTTTCTTATATGCTGCTTGTGAGATTATTTCTAAAGTACTTCCTGGGAAATAGTCTCTTTGAAACTGGCAACACTTAATGAAAAATATATACATATTCATCATTAAAAAGAGGATACTGAAAAAAAATTGCTGGTATATAATCACTCTGAGCAGAAGAATTATTTTGAACATGAAAAAAAATCATTAACTGTAAATAATCCAGGGATCAAAGATTTGAGGGGGGAAACAGTGGACTAGAGGGCAAACTCTGAACCCTGTGTGGGCCGAATAAAGGGGCTATCTGAAACAAGCTCAGAGAGGAAAATAAAGTTATCAAGTTTGTGCCAACCCCGAGACTTCCCTCAGAATAAGGCCAGGAAACATTAAAGGAAGTTATATCAGTCATTATACATAGTGGAAAGGAGCACAATTTTTGGTTAACTGTTTTCTGCTTCAACAATCATGTTAATGATAAGGAACTTTTCTATAATTCCGAGTGAACTTTTAATGAAAGAAAATAAATACGTGATTTCTGCAATTTACTTTTCTTCAATAAAACTCTTTCACTCCAATTAAATATTGGAGATCTTATTTAGATGTATTTCTGATCATGCAAATTAAATATGCAGATTTAGGAATGTCAAAACAGATCATTAGGCTCAATCATGTCATTTTAGGATTTACATTTAAAACTAACCCCACAGTTAACTAACAGTGTGCACTTAAAATTGGGCTCATTTTATGAAACTTAACATCACATACATATTTTTCTCTACATGTTATTTTTTGGATATAAATACATTCAGAGAATTATATTTCTATGGTGGCATTTTATCAAAAAGCAAACAGGTAATTGTTCAACATTTCTCTATTTTAAAGAGTGCTAACATGTCAATTAGGGCACAATTTATTTTTTAGACACAAATTTAAAACTTTTTGAAGTTGGGAATAATATAATAAATTTTTTGTATCACTCCATTTCTAGGAGCTTAGAAAAATAAAGTGATGAACACTTTCTGAGATCATAGAAAGTGGATATAACTAAAAATTAGCAATTATCTTTTTTCTAAGTTGACAATATTTACACAAAGACTGTGATGAATAATGATGAAAAACAAGAATTCATCTTTTTCAGGCTAGTGGGAATGAGATACATTGAAAAAAGTTCAACTGTTTTCTAGTATCTGTTTCATGACAAATTGAAATATTAAGAAAACAGTCTATAAATTAAAAACATGAAATGTGATAGCATCATTAATTAGGTTTAGAAGAATCGAGAATAGATCCTCAAAATGATTAGATAGATAAATAGCTAGATAGATATTCAGGTATAGAGGTATATAGTTACACAGACCTTCTAAAACAAACTAGATGTATTTATAAAGTATCATCCTACAAATGGTTTAATGTTATGGGCAAATGTTTAGGTCCACTCTTCTGGCAATAGGTTTATATAGTTCTGAGTCATTTCCAGTCATCCATTGCCCCTTGTGATGAAGTTGAAAGAGCATGATTTTTGAAGTAAGAAAAGAGATAATTCTAATTTACTATTTGATTAGCAGTCTGGACATTAGGGAATTTAGAGAAATAACCTCACATTGCTCAGACTGTCAAAAGGGGAATAATAAAACATATTTACAAGGTTATTATGAGAATTAAATTAACTCATACATGGAATTACACTGATGGGCAATTACTAAGTACTAATCGAGTAGATATTTTCTTCCTTTTAACATCCAAGACTCAAAAATAAGTTTGAGTACCTAGGTCCAGCAATGGATTGACCTAGAAATAATTTAGTTGAAACTCAGTGGATTTTCCAAATTAACTTGATTTGGTTGCTTTTTGGTCTCGAAAGGAATGCATACTATATTTGCAAAAGTGAGGTTTGACACCTTTATCTCTTTATCTGTTCCCACTGGTTATAAGTTAACCCAACAACCCAACACATTGTATAATGCAAGAATTAGTACTATTTCTATTCCATCTCTAGCTGATAAGATCAGTCAGTATAAATATTGTGGAAAAAATGACTCCTAGCTCAGGTATAGTCTTCATTTTCTACAGTATATAATTTCTGTGGTTTTTATGATGCTTTGCCTTTGAACAATGACCACAAGCAAAACATTGCAGCCATAGTAAAAATTGCTGTTTGAGATTTACTTATCACACTTAGTCTTCTATGATTATCACTGAATACATTTCTAATCTCAAGGAGACATTAAAACTTTAATCTGGGTAACCATTTTGTAACTTAACCCCTCTCATCTTGACAAGTTTACTTCAAATCCTAAACAAAAGAAGTTACTATAGAAATAAGAATGGTCCCAGTAATAACAAGTTCAATTTCTGTTGCCATCTCTGTATCTATCATCAAGATAGTGCCTGTGCCTCTATCAGAAGCAATAAGAAAATTTTGTCTCTAAAAACTTATTAAAAAACATATTTTAAGAAAGACAAATATATGTAAGCTGTATAGTTTATAATACCTTTCAGACAGCCTATTTTGGGAGTTGATATGTACCTAATTGTTCTAAAAGATGGGAGATTTGAATTTGCTATTGAACAGAAAACTGGTTTATAAGAAAGACAAATGTAATGGCTGGTTTGTTTTGAGTTGTCAAACTAAGTTTATTCTTATTTTCATAACAGCAACTCAATAGTTTACTTAGTGTACTTAAAAATAAAATTTATAAATATATGTAATATATAATAAAGCCATAGCTTATTAATAAACTTGTTTATATTTTCTATGAATATGTTCCTCATATTTGTTGATTTTTCATTTACTGACATGAGACACAGACACAATTTTATATATTACCAAATGCAACTTACATGTGAAAATTATTCTGCCCTCTTTCAGCAAATGTATTCCATTAAGATTCTATAATTATCAGGATGTTATCAACACACCATATTTTGTAATCACAATAAACATTTAACTGAGTCTTCAGCATTGACATATTTCACTTTATTATTATTTTTTAAAAAGCATATAATGGAAACTAGATTTAAAAAAGGACATATTTTATTTGTGATTAAATTTATCATTGACATAAAACAAAAATTTGTATAGTTTCATTGACATAAAACAAAAATTTGTATAGTTTCTTATATGAATTGTGCTTTTTTTAATGGGAGGTTTATCTATTTGGTAAAATGAAGTCAAGTGATAATATTTTATTAAGTAATATCTAATTCATTTTGAGATATTGTGGTATTTTCTCTCAAGGATAACTTTAGGGGGCACTGTGCTGCCAGTAGAGAGCTCTCCTTGGACAAGTTCAGATCATCTTGTTTTCTTTCTTTCCATATGAAAATATCTATCAAGTTTTTCAAAAGAATCATGTCAAAAGTCTTAAACTTTATGAAATTTGTGTTTTTCAATAGGACACTGTATGGAAGGACAATTTTGAAAATTGTTGAAGAGAATATGTCTTGCTAAAGAGTTGTATGTTTGTACTAACTTGAAGCTGAAAGTTATCTCCAGTTTGTTCTGGAGTTAGGAAACAAACCATCCAACAAACTCAATAGTTTACTTAGTGTACTTTAAACTAAAATTTATAAACACAGGAAAAAGCAGAAAGTCATCTAGTGGGGGCAAAAAAAGGGGTGTGGTAAGGATTTTTACAATAATAATTCATTGTATCGTAACTGAAAAAAAAACTCAATGATAGTGGCCTGAAAAAAAGAACAGCTAGCCATAATCAATAGTTAAGGTATAAAGAATCCTATGTAAATTGTAGTTAACAGGAAGGACAGCAGGAAAAGGGGAAATAACAATGACAACAACGAAACTAAAATGTTACCCACAAGTATACACATTTGCTGTGTCCAATGGCTTACCCCTTTAAACCTCTCCTCCGCCTCCACCCTCACTCCATCAATCATCTCTGACATCTGTATTATATTCTGATTCCAAAGTAGTTCTTTTGTCATCAGAAGAGATCAAAGCTAAAACTTCAGGAGAAGCAATGCAACATGTTAAGGGAAACCCCTCCCCTTTGCTTACATCTTTCAGATTGTCTGATTGAAATAAATTAAGCCGATTGCTTCTAATAGAGCTACCTGGAGGCTTTCTTCAGTCTACTTCCAAATCATACAGTATGAGCTAAAGTAGTTATACACACACTCACACACACACACACACACACACACACACGGAGGTTACAATTGTTTTATATACTTTAAGGCCAATAAATGTTTTCCCTTCATATTAGAAATGTATAATTAATATCTCCTCTTCTTACCTTTTTAGCTGATATATAAAGGTAATGCTTATGACACACATGTAGATTTCAGAGGAACAAGTCAGAGTTGATTGATTCAGAAGAGAAAATATCTTTTTTGTATATGTCTTAATTCCCCAGAAAATACATGCTTAGATATGAAGGTCCCATGAAAAGGAAAGCAAATAGTTTAGAGGATAACAAATGTTGAAATAGAGGCATGCTATAGTACAAAGAACAGTGAAACATTTACTTAAATGTTGATTTTTAAGAAAAGGATGAACACTTGTGCTACTGATAAAAAAGGAGTTCAGTTTATGTAATTGATTTATTCACAAGAGGTTGTGAGACAATACAAAGAGTATGAGCAGGCAAGTAATAAACATTTAACAAATATTTTGCTCATATGTATATGACATATATGTTTCACATATATATGAAAGCAAATATGTAGCAATGTAAAGGGAAAAAAATGAAAATGCCTAAAAAAATGTTGTGAGTTTTTCTTTGCTAGAAAATAAAAAGTGTGAATAAAGATTGAAGTCTGTTCCTAATTATTTCTTTAAATACTAAAAGGTTTATGTAAGTGGCCAACTTTGTTTAAAAAGCTGTTTAACTAATTTTAAGCCCGCATTTGCAGAATCATTGGCGTTCTAAGCAAATTACTTTATTTTTTCTGTTCTATATTAATGTAATTATTGGGAAAATTATTTGCTATGGTAATACTTAAGACTATATGAAGATCTTAAGATGCTTTGTTTTTGAATGTCAAAGGTATCTGGAATTTCAGAATACTTTTTCTCTAGCTATATTTCCAAGCATTCCAATGCTATTAGGGCTTAAATCAATGGGGAGAATTAAGAAGAGTAGAAGAAAGAATATTAGATAATCCCAGATTTTATATCTTTATCAGTGTTCATTGGAAGAATTTTAGGAGATTAGCAACAGGCTAAGTGGATTTCTTACTTCCTCCTGTGAAGTTTAATAATGTTCTTTATCTCCTGTTTATGGCTTTGAAGAAGTTCAACATTTATAAAGGAATTTCTTGAAACTCTTTGCCACTTCCTTCCCATATAGGTATGAAATTCATGGAAAATCCTGTAACATGTCTTTTTCTTGGATTTCCTTACTTAAAGTTAGCGATTAGATACATATAGTGTTTGTTGCCATATGGATTTTGTGATACTCCATGGAAATTGTTAATACTTTAAAAATCACAATAATAATTTTAATTCTGCTTTGCACTTTCTATAGTAATTTCTGATAATGCCTGGAACTTTTGTATACATACACTACCAAGGAGTTTCTACATCAGAAAGTATATGTCTATGTATGAGGAAATAGTTTTATTTCACAGTAAAAACTATATTATATTATATTTTTTAATATTTGTTTGAGACCCTAGATTTTAAATGTATACTTCCCCCCCATATTAACGTTGAATTTTAAAAGAATCTAGAGAACTTAACATGTTTTGTAAACCTTGATTATTTTCTTTTAAATATTTATCGTTTAAACAATATTTTTATCTGTTTATTTGGATCTGGTCTTTATTTAGATTTATTATTTTGCAAGACCTAAATTCTCTTTTGATAAGCATATGTTGAATTAATAGAAAAAATTGAATTGTCCTATGTTAATATGCACATATATATGAATGTATGTATCAGTAAAAGGAAATATATGAAATAGTTTAATTTACTATTTTTCACCCCTAAGAAAAATACTCAAAATCAATGATGTTCTTAAAAGAACATATGAAAACTATAAAGTTTACTTAAAAAGATTGATGAAAATATTTTTCTCATCTATATTTATTGAGTAATCCCAAAAATACACTTAGATTTACTGCAATCCAGAAACATTTTAAGAGTGAAGTAGAATGGTTATTTGTGGACATGGAAGGATATTTTTATATTTAGGAAAAACAGTCTTCCCTACTAAGAATATCTGTAGAAAAGTCCTTTTTGGACTGAACTTTGTCAGCTTTTATTCATTTTTTCTGAGCTATTGTACAAAAGTAATAAAATAACAACCAAAGTCTCCGTAAGAAGAAAGCATTTGCCTTTTTTCTAATACCTTAATTTTTAGTCCTTATTTGTGTCATGTAAGGTCTTCCTATTTACAGTGTACTCTGGAACCAAAAGCATCAGAAACTCCTGGGATCTTGCTAGAAATACAGAATATTAAGCCTAGCTGAAGACCTAGTGAATCAGAATCTGCATTTTAACAAGATCTCTAGGTAATCCCTTTGCCTCAAATTTGAGAAGCACTAGTATATGATAACAAAGTCTTGAAGTAAAATTTAAAATAATAGCCGGAAAAGACCAGGATAGAATTAAGGAACATCGTAAAATATTGCTAACCCTTATGATTTTTCCCCCTTGGGTCATCTGGCTATATTTATGTTCAATTTCATTATTTCAGTAAATATAGCTTTTTTTTTCATGTGTTCTCATTTATCTTCAGATAAACTTATCTCTCATCTCTTATTACAATCAAAATATAATGAATAAATACCAATTTTTCAGTAAGAAGTCATTAAACACTGAAGGGTATTAAGAAAGGGAAATTCCACCCCTTTGACTTCAATACACAAAAAAGGTAATGGCTGCTTAGTTGATGGCTTCTTTAGAGAGCGCTAATGGAGTCACCTTCTTCCAGCAAAGCTTGTCTGACTCAGCCACCCAGAGCGTGCAAGTTGAATACCTCATTTAAGTGTTTCCGGTTTCTTAATTGAGCTATAATCATATGCATGCTGTGTTTCATAGGAGAGAAAACCGTGACTTTTTATGGTTTGTGCTAGTTCCTTGGGAAATTAGAATTCATCATAAAAACTCACCAGGAATTTTTTTTAAGGTTGAGTTATTTTACTTTTATAAAAGAAAAACTAAAGATTAGAAAATATGAACTTTTTAAAATCCTTTTTTTCCCCACCATACTATATATGGAGAAATATATCAATTAACACACATATGGCCTAGAATTTGTGTTTTATATATTATCTCTTTTTCCTTGAGAGCTGTGAAAAACTCTTCTGGCACATTATATGTAATATTGGGTACATTATTATAACTATAAGATGGTAATTATGTTAAAACAATGAGTATAAAACAATGAGCATAAAACCATGAGTATTTCCAATTGTTTTATTATATTCTTACATTAGCTCCATATCTGGAAATATTCAAATATTTTTAAAATGTTCAAATTTTATTACTATGGCCTTTATCTTTAACATAAAATATTCTAAATTAGGCATTGGCAAACATTTTTTCTCAAAGGGTCTGATGGTAAATATTTTAGTCTTTGCAAGACATACTATCTCTGTCTCAAATAGTGAACTCTATTTTCTTGGCAGGAAAGGAGCTGTGGAAAATATAAAAATAAATGGACATGCCAGTATTCAAATAAAACTTTATTTACACAAATGAGCAGCAAGCTAGATTTGGATCATGGTCCTTAGTTAGTTGACTCCTTTTCTATTTTTAATTTACAAATAAGGATTTTAAAATAAAGTAAATAAGCTTATTTTAAAACCTAAATTAGTACCTGTCTGGGTAATACAAGCTTTAAAATAAAATAAATACATACATATCTGTCCAGCTTTCTGGAAAAACATTCATTTCGCCTAGTTTCTCCAGACTGGCACCTAAAACTAGATAATTCCCAAGCATCCTATAATTTTGATTGTGTAGCTTAAACTTAAGAGTCTCATGAGTTAAAATAATGTAATATTTACAACCTTTCATTCCATGGGTAATTTCATTTTATTTGGTCCAAATGGAAGGGGATTTGACTTGGAAGCTGTTGCGCTTGGCATGTACTCTTATGCCAACTAGTGCCAAAAAAGAATATATAAGAAAGGCTTTTTATATACCTCTGAATTAGTATTTTAGCTCATTTCTTCTCTTTCTTCTAAGCAATTTATTAAATATTGACTATTTTTGCCTTGTCACACTAGTGTTCCTAGCATACATGTTAGGAATTTGTTGAAGATAGTCTATATTATATATTACAAAGTTTCTGTTGTGAATATTGATATATTTAACAGAGTTCACATTCTCTAAGATTTCCCCTGAAATTTTTTTGAACATTTTAACAAATCTTATATTATTTCGGAAATATTCAATCTCTTTTGGGGGCAGGGGATATGTCCCAATGTAAATTGTATTTTTGAGTTATAATAATAATAATAATAATAAAATGACTTGTTTGGTAAAACTTCAATTTTTAATTCTGCGATTATAATTAGTAGGTAACTTTTTGAAGAGTCACAAGGGTTACTGATATGAATGTATTATTTTTATATTATCTCCATGCAGACTGATATGAATTAATATTAAATCTGAAATTGAATGGAAATGGATGTCATAATCTACCATTTATGTGGTGGTTTCTAAGAAAGTCAGTGTTCTGTACAACCAGTAGACTCTATGATGGTCATGAATAGAAATGTGCTCGATCTCCAGATCTACTGCAGATAGTAATATATATAACCAAAAATTACTGTTAAGACACATTGTCTTCCACAAATACAAACAGATAAAAGGGGAAATGCTGCCACACTTGGTGATATTGAATTAATCCACTTAAATCTCTTATATTTCAAAAGAAGGTCTATGTATTTAGAAAGCCTCTAGCTTCCTTGGGGCTCCTAAAGAGCTATGTGGTAGAAATAAAAAGCTCTTTACCACAGGGATCCCTACAATTAAGAAAAGCAGAGATTGTAAAAGTTTGCTAGTTTTGAAATATTAGCTTACCTCCTACTTAAATCTGAACAAAAGCACACTATGGCTCTGGGTCAGCCCAATACAGACAAAACCAGAACACTGATTTGCCCCATACAAGGAAGTACAATGGAGTGGAAACAGCAGCTACTTAATATATGAGTTAAAATTACCCGTGACTGAAGTGAGCACATCAATCAAAAGTTTTGGCATGTAGTGAGCCAGACAAACCAGTGTGGTGAGCTTGAGGGCAGGAAAAGCTTCTGTTCTGTATTCAACAGTTTTCAAATTACCATGACATCCCTTTGCATACACCACCGACTTCCAGCAGGTGGATTTTTGAGGCATTGTGCTTCAAACACAAAGATGGATCAACTAGGAGCATTTGAGATAGTTTCCTGTTTTGTGTTCTGACAACTAGGGTTGCATAAAGCCTTCCAGATTCTTAGCATTTTTCAGATGTTGGGGAATGAATAAATATAGATCATTGAGTGCAGAAAATTCAACAATGAGAGATGGAACAGAAACATTTGTAGATTCTGGTTTGGGTTTTAAGTTAAAATTGTATATTCATTTGAACCATCATGATATAAATACAATTTGTTAAAGTGATTTCATCCAAAGTCCTATTGTGACTGGTTGTCTTCCTCAATTTCAATTAATTTCTAAATATCATGAAAACTGAGAGCTTTCCTTAACACTTATATGTCTAAATAGGAATTTTGTACAAGCATGTCTAAGAGGCAAGTACAGTACGAGGTTATTGTAGAATACACTCCATCTCTCACATATGAGTTCATTTATTAATTTCAGGTTGAATTCTGGCCACAGATCTATATAACTGCCTCACTAAATCTCTGAAAAGCAACTATAGAAAATGTTAGAGCAGATTTGCTTCAATAAGAATATGGATGTGCAAAAACATGGTTAGATAATTTTACTTGCTCTCTAATTAATTTTTTCTCTATTGCATAATATAAGCAAGTAAGATTCTCTGTTTTCTTCAATACCATAACCACTGGTAACTTTATTAATTAACCATTTAAAACAACTCAGTTTTTAAGTTAATATTTGAAAAACCATTACAACATTTAAAATATTATAACCATAAAGTAATAAAGCAGACTTGCATCTGACTATAAAGCAAACAAAATAAAAATCTGGTACACACAAAATACATACTAAAAATGTTTTAGTTACAGTCAGAAAGGAACTGAATTAGTGAATGAATTGAGAAGTGCTATGTTAATGCTACAAAGCCATCAAGTAAATGAATTATTTACTTCAATGATTGTGAATGGACCCGTACAGAAGAAAAAAATATATATATACATATATAAAATCGTCTGTCTGATCATTTTACCACCTGATCTAACCAGTTAAGATGTCTGTGAAATTAACATCTAAATGATTTCAGATATTGATGTGTTAGGCCTCAGATAATAGTTTCCTCTCATAGCATGCCTCTTTTCTTCCTGTCCTCCAATTATTGCATATTATAATAATTGAAATATTCATGTTCATAGGTGGGGCAGGGTATGTATAACTTCTTTTAATAAGAGACAAGACACGTTTTTAAAGAGATGTTAAAAGTGCTTTAGTTGTATTTACTATGCGACCATTCTGTCATACCACTTCGTATATGGAATGATAGAAAAAGCATAGAATTACAAATGTCTCCTGCAGAATAAGGCAAAGTTCATAAAGAATTTATATAATGGTTTCTATATTTACATCAGTATGTTATTTTTCTAACAATATGAATTTTATTATTTCACTTAAGTATATGCAAAAGACACAATTATAATACAAACATAGTAAACTTCTGACAGATCTAACTGGTACCTTGTGAAGAGAATTTAACATTGTCTTGTGAAACTAAACATTTGGAAACCTTACAACATAGCAATAAACTCACAAAGAAATATCCAGGAGAACTTTGGCACCTAAGTACCAAGATATGGTATAAAAATATTCATGTCCCCATTGTCTGCTATAGCAAAAACACTGAGATCACGGTAAATTCTCACTAGGAAAAGAAAGTATTAATACATTGTGATCTATTTACAAAATAGAATATTATACAGTACTGAAAATGAACCATAGCTACAAGCAAATAACCTGAGTAAAGCTTGTGAACATATTATTGACTTAAAAAAAAGTGACTTCAAGGAGTCAATATTCAGTAAAATAAAACTAAAAAGCATATTAGTGAGAAGTAAGTTTTCTGAAAAGGAAGCATAAAGGCATATGAAACATAAATAATCAGAATGTTGACATCACAGGAGGAACACACTGGCAGTATAAGTTTTTGGCAATATTCTGGTTCTCTGGTTAAGTAAATAAATAAAATAAAATATGGCCTGGCAAAGGACCATTGATAATAGTGGTTAAGAACCAAAAATTATGATCAATCACTTCTGTGCATTTCAGATTCTCAGAAAGAAAAAATAGCCATGACCGTATATATGAGTAAGCATGGGCAGCCACCACAAAATATCACAGACTGGTAGTGGCTTAAACAGCAATTTATTTTCTCAAATTTCTGGAGGTTAGCAGTCTGTGATGAAGGTGTCAGAGAATTTGGTTTCTGGTGGAGGCTGTCCTCTTTGCTCGTAGAATGCTACCTTTTTGCTGTGTCCTCACATGAGCTTTTCTCTGTGTGAACGGAGATGCTCTCTGATGTCTCTCTTATCAGGACATCAAAACAGTCAGATTAAAACCCCCGCTAAATGACTTCAGTTAGCCTTAAATACTTCCCTAAAGGCTCTGTCTCTAAATACAGTAACTTTGGGGTTTTGAGTGTCAACACATGAATTTGGGGGAGATAGAGTTATAATTCATAACACTGCATAATAATAATACTTTAAAAATTATTTTTATATGTAAAATAATTTAAGAAATAAAGCGCTACTTAAATTTAAATATTTATATTCAATACTAACTATAAACATATTATATTTATAACAAAATAAAATATTTTATATATTTAGAAATTCTTGCTAAAATGAAAAAAATATTAGTCAGTTTTTATTCCAGTTTCTAAGGATATTGTTCAGTGTGTAGGGGAAATGAAGACATGAGGAATATTAGAAAATTATGTTATTTTTTTAAAACTAAAGTCTTCAAAATTGTATATTTAAATAAATGTTACTTTCAAGTAAGTTACTGAATTTGAGAGATGCGTGCCTTCAAATAGGAATAATCAGTTTTTAAATGATAGTTTCAGTTAAAACCAAGCCTTGTCAATAAGAACCTTACTCTGAAGTAAAAGACAGGAGAATTGTATTAAAGTTGTATCTTAGCTTCATTATTGAACTTATTTTTCTCAGTAACTAATTTGAGGGAAATGGTTAAATGACAATATAAGTTCTTTTGTTCAGTTAAAAGAAAGCTTCATAATATGTAGATGCATCTGAAATACGCAGTGTATATATCGACAGGGTCTTACCCCATGGCAAAGAGTAATGTAAAGTCAATGCTTTTATTTATATTTGAATTTACCTATTTCGCAGTATTGAAAAGTCCCAAAACACTGAATAAAGTTAGATTTTATTCCAATTAAACAGTTTTAAATTTTGATACCTTTACAGTTCTGCAGTTTTATAAGAATAAATATATTTATTTATTCTTATATTGCAAAATTAGACACTATTTCATTAGTCTTTTAAGAAGCATTTAACATCAACAAAAGCTTTTCAGAAAATTTACAGAGGATATTTTTGTCTTTGTTCTGAGTTTCTTTAAGCTCTAGATGGACTGTAGCCAGGATGCATATTTATAAATTTTTACAGACAAGTGAGCACATATACTCATCTATAAAATTTACAGCTCATCATGCTAGCTATTTTTCTGCTGTTTCCTTTTTAATTATACTCAAAAAACTTAAATGACCATGGAAGAATATTTGGCCATTCTGATAACTTTGTGATTATGAGTCACGGCCTAGGACTTCACTCTGAGTGGCCTTTTGTTACCTATTTTGTAACATTATGTGTGCGAATATAGAGGGTAAAAACAAAGATGATCCATTTAGAGAGTTATGTCTTAAAACTATCCCCCTATATTTAGTTGGTGCATCTGTTTCATGGAAGTCTCTGTGAGGACAATGAGGATTCTGAGTATGTGAAGATTTGGATCCATGCTGGTTTATGCTGGGCTGTTCTAGATCCGTATCCATAGAAGCCTGCTGAAGGGCTGGTAGGAGCAGCAACAAAAACTCATTAGTGATGGAGCTCCAGTCCAGAGCACGGCAAGACCTGGGCTGCATGCTACCCCATGCCAATATTTGCACATGTGAGACTTCCAAAATGGGGGGGGGAGATGAATGCAGGGGATGACAATGACTGAATGAATAATCAAGATTGGAAGAACCCATAAGGTGAACAATATGTTTGCAAAGTGGGAGCCAGGTTGAGAGTAGCCTTGAAATTTAATTAATAAAATTAATCAGGTTAACTTTCCTTACCATTTTCTTGACTGGGTTTCTCAAATTGCAGTACAATGAAGCTCTATTGAACACTATTATTGCTTATAATTGCATTCCAACACTCTAAGGTCAAACCTAAGCTTTACAGAAGCACAGTGGTCCCATTAGTGGCTGCTTTATGTACGTGCTCCCAGGAAGAAATCTTTATGAGGTATTCCTTCACTGTCCTGTGACTTATTCATCTGATTTAACAGCATTGACCTTTGCTGAGAGTCACTTCCTCTCACAGGAAGCCATCTGGAGACCCAGGCGTTCCTGTGACAGAACCGTGAGAATTGGTGACTGTGTAACAGGTTTAACTGGCTCAAATTAAGAAGTGCACACAATTTGTTTTTAGTGCTGCATCAATTTTCTTTTTTCTGAGATTTCACATCTTCTAGAATTTGATATGCCCTTTTTTGTCTTAGATAATTGTTAAGTAATTCACAATAAGAAAAGTTCCTTTTTCTATATTTTTCAGCTGTGGACTAAAAATCCAAAGAGATGTGGCAATTCAAACTTTATGTCAGGGAATGAATGAAGGAACCACTCTTCAGTACCCCATATAGGCTGATCTATTCTGCTTCCAAATAATACCAACTCTTATGTAAGGATGAGAGCCCTCTAAGCCAACTTCTCACCAAACCAAGGAATCCCTTCAATGACCATCTGGACAGTTGTCCAGCCACAAAGTTCACTGATTCATGACGCAAGTAATTTGACTAGTTGAAGACTCTACCAGAGCTTTTTTATATAATTTGATGAAATCCAGTTCCCGTCTTTCACCTTCTGTCCTGCCATGTTTGAGTCATATGACAAGCCTATCCTTCTTTTCTGTAGTAGAATGGATAGATTTATTTGAAACAGGAAAGAATAATAGTGCATGGAAAATGTTTTGGTCAGGAATTCCCTTCTTAATCAAGTGGAATAATGACAATAATCTCAAAAGTAACTCTCAAATAATTTTACAACCTATTCTAAGTACATTGCATGTATTAATCCACTTAATCCTCACAAAAACCCTCCAAGGTAGGTGTTAGTATTATTATCTCAATTTTACAGATGAAGAAATTTAGACACAAAGTGGTTGAGCACCTACCCACGGTATAGAGATACTAAAAGGAGAAGTGAGATTTATTAAAAACTTCTTTCAAATTAAAATATATTTTAAAACAGAACCAACAGCCTCAAATATGAAAAATCAAAGACAGTAACAGTTGATCATTCTGCCATAATTGATGATTGGGTGGGGAGTGTATTCACAGACCCTACTAAGTACAGCAGGCAAAGTTAAATAGCAAGCCATCATGGAGAAAAAAAAGAAACATTTTATCAAAGAGTCAGGGATGAAAAGCAAAGAAAGAATTTGAATAAAAA
Organism: Cryptoprocta ferox; assembly: GCA_028646485.1. NCBI lineage: Eukaryota > Metazoa > Chordata > Mammalia > Carnivora > Eupleridae > Cryptoprocta > Cryptoprocta ferox. The sequence goes on from CM053577.1 coordinate 64,103,694, forward strand.
TTTTTGGCAGTTTTGGAATATATTTTTATTGATCAATTGCAACCAAGGCACACAGCAAAAATGTAAATAAATAAGGATGCAACAAACAACTTGGATGTTCTATTGTGATCAAACTAATGTTCAGGTTTAAGCAGGATTGGTCTTTAAATACAATTCTTACCTATACAGTTTGGTACCTTAAATATAATATTCAAGCAAATGTTAAGTTCACATGTATTTCCTTCATGTTTCCCTCGTAGACAGTAAAAGCAAAAGGCTTAAATGGCTTCATAGCCTAAATATCTTAATCTTGCAAATATTTTTGAAAACTAATAATGGAAGATAAAGATAAAATGATGTCATAAATAAAAGGTTATTTTTTGAGTTATTTGAAAAAATGTATTATCAATATATTAATATAAGCATGCTATTTTACTACACATAGTATTATTTTGGAAATTGACAGCTTGTAACCGTCCATCATCAAGTACTGATTCTTCACATAGTGAGGGTAAATTGCACTAATCCATTCAGAATCTTCTCAAGTCTCAGCCAAGAACAAACATTGTCTGTGCATAATGGATATAAATGGGTAATAGGCCCAGAAAAATTTAATTCCTAGCTTTAGCTTCAAAACTGTCACACTAACTTATTAAACTATAGTTGTAAAATATATATTATGAAAATATATGCCATATTCACTGTTGACTTTTATCTCCTTATTATCTCAAACAATACTTACTGAGCCTCACTAAATACATAAGAGATATCATTTATTGTTAGCTTGAATCCCATGCATTATGCTGCTTTCTAAGGTACATTATTAAGTAGACCCCAGCCCTTGCTCTCAAGGAGGTTACAGTCAACTAGACAATAGATTCATATAAAAAAAAAAATATATATATATATACTATGGTTATAGTAGACTCTCTCTCTCTCTCCCTACATACATAGTTGTGGGGATTGGGGGGAGAGAGAAATCTGCAGTCTGTGTGCTAACTAAAGTATGGACAGAATGCTGTAATAATTCTGTGATACTGGAGGAAAACTTCACCAAGGAAATGTCTTTTGAAGTGATTATGAAATGATCTTTAAAATTAACTAACTGAACATATGAAGTGGAGAAATTAGGAAAAGGCATTTTATTGAGCAGGGGTGAACTATACATAGGCACTGAAAGACAAAAGTGCATAAGGAGTACCTGAGAAGGCAAATCCTGCAGAAGCACAGGTAGTATGAGTGGAATCTCCAGAGTGAGCTTGGAGGACTCTACTACTCATGGCATCGAAGTTATTAGTTTTAAGATGCATCACTATTTTACTTGCCACTGAGAAGGAAAACAACTGCCAATTAAACTATTCACAATGTTTCTTATCATTTGGTATATATGCCTATGTATCTGCTGCCCTAGAGGTAGATTCCTATTCCACAAAGAAAGATAGAGAAGCAGACGGACAGACAAGGTAAACCAGATAACAAACAAGTGTCAACACTTCACCATTGTGTTTGGGCGGGTAACACTATGTCACACACTATTGAAATAATTGGCATAGAGGTATTAAAATGGATAGCAAATATGTAGGTGGGTGCTAGTCTAAATTAAGTGCACAATGTTTAAAATATAAAAATAAAACAAAAACAGCAGCAAGAGCAGCAGCATGAAAAATATTTTAAAATACAACACAGAAGAAGCGAAGATTATAGAATGTATGACACACTATTAGTTGAGTATTTTTGGGATACTAAAATAGCAGGGTTAGGAATCTAATACTTGCTCTTGATATTACAGTATACATTTGCAACATACTCTTTTCTAGGAAACTCAAATTTCAATATATGAGAATGTAATACATTTTAAATGCATGCTGTAAAAATTTCATTCATTGAAAATACTGTTAATTTTATCTATTTGAGTGTTACTGAATTTTAATTTATTTTCAGATATTTTTAATAGGAACTCTCCACATTTTGAGTATACTCTACATAGGTTGGTTCCTTCTCCAAGTAGTAAATTTATGGCCACCTCAACAAAATTTTGTTACAAATTCTACCTAGGTGACACCCAATTCTGAAAATGAGACAATTGATGCTTTGAATAAACATACTATGCACATTCTATTCATTGCTTCTTGTCTTAGTCTCATTGTAAGAATACATCTAATATTAAAGATGTTCATATGTTTAAATAATATATAGTTTTCACTATATAGGTAGCATAATAAAAAGATGTTAATTATAGGTGTATAAGAGTACATTTTAAAACAATTCACATGCCATAAAAAGGACTGACAGATTTTTTTCCCAGAGAAAACCAAGTTGACTATTTAAATTATTATTTTAAATGTCACAAAACTTATATTAAATTCATATTAAAATCTCAGATATTATATGTTAGTTTTGTATTTAGAGCAATGCATCTGGCTAATATTCATGGTGGTTTTGCCAGTTTTATTTGGTTTTGTTAAATTCAGTAACATACAATATAATGTTTAGCTCATGAAATCATATCTGAGAAAAAAGAGTATTTGAATGGACCGATAATTTCAAAGAGTAAAATTAAACGTAAAATAAGAAAATAATCACAAAGTTTTCATCTTTCTAATAAATGCCCAAAGATCTGACTGAACAACATTGCATGTATACTTTCCAGCAGCATTATAAAAACCAAAGTGAGGTCACAAAGTGAGAAAGATTGTAGCAGAGTTGGAAAAAAAAAAACAGACCAAAACACCAGATGTCAGTTTCATTAAAGTAAAAGCTTCTGATATTGAGAAATCTGCTGATAAAAACACTCAAATCCACCAAATAATTGGGTCAAAAAACAGATCCCATAGGATATGCAGACGGTCAGTGAGTGAAATGGGAAAGGTGCTTGGGTGTGAGGGGAGACGGTGTGATTCACAATATGAAAGGAAATGAAAAATCAAACGAAATAGAATAAGCCTCCACTCTCGTTTCTTTTAAAAAGAAGCCTGGCAAGACAGAGTTTATTTCACTTTTGGCCAAGGAAATTGTCCCTCTAAGCTATGGGAATGAATTGTCTCTTTTTAACTGCCTTTTCTCCCTGCAGTACATAATCACTGTCTGTCACACTTTGATGTCATAATCATCCGCTGAAGCTCCACCGTTAAAGAGTAAATCTGCTTAACTCACAAAAAAAGGAGGAAAATTGCACAGAGGCACTTGCTTCCCTTGCCTCAATGGCAGCCCATTTGAATTACAGAAGTGCAGTGTTATGTCACTTTGGTATTACGGGTGCCATTTCAAAAGTCAAAAGCCTATTTTTAAAAATATATCTTAATCAGTTCAAACAGAAACAGCAACCATTTGCCATTAACTGAGTACAGTACTTGTGTGTGTGCATGTGTGTGTGTGTGTGTTTGCATGCACACACGTGCACACACACGCACATGCACGTGTAAGCAGCATGAAAAAGGCATTAAACAGCTGAGGAATGTTAGTGTATCTTCAAGCTGCCACTTTTGAAAAGTGAAGAGCTCTTAAACTTTGCATCTACTCTTCCCTATCTGAAGAAATATTCTGCATTAAGTGTTCACTTCTTTCTGTACCAGAAGAAAGAAGTTAATTTAGTTAACCTTGTCAAATAAGTTGGAAAATTTTTGCCATTGATTATTTTTATGATGATCAATGTAGTTTTTTAAATTATTTAATGTTTTTTAATGAAAATCTGAATATTTATTTATTCTTGATCTTGGATTATTTGAATATTGAATAATTTCTTTTTATAAATGATCGAATGGGATAGTTCTGATCAAAATAATTCCAACATCTATGAAGGCAACATTTTTTTTCCTTTTGCTATACCATACCATTCTGCAGCAAGATGTTACATTAAGAAGTTTACAATTTCAAGAAGGAAAATTGGGTTTCCACACAAGTGGTCCATATTATCTCTTCTGCAAGCATTTTCCATTTGAATTATGGTTATCTTTAATTATCTCATATTCTTCAGTAAGAATGGGGGGAAAGCTTGAAGAAAGGTAAAAATCCCACTTTGTAAGTTTTCTGTGAATAATAATTTGCTGCATCATAATAGCTAATGTATATATTGAAGAAACCCCACAGGAAAATCTATCAGTCTACTTTGTATATTAAATATTAAAATCTAGGAAGCATCTGGGTGGCTCAGTCGCTTAAGCATCTGACTCTTGATTTCGGCTCAGGTCATTATCTCAGGGTTTCATGGGTTCCAGCCCTACATCAGTCTCTGAGCTGGCAGCATGAAGCCAGCTTGGGATTCTCTCTCTCCCTCTGTCTCAGCCTCTCCCCAAATTGCATGGTCTCTGTCTCTTTCAAAATAAATAAACTTTAAAAAATACTAAAATATTGTCCTTTTCTGGAACAGGGCATTTGAACCTCTATTGAAGTGGTTCCTGCTGCTGCTAAGGCTCTTACCACGTTCATAATAATAAAGAACTCCTCAAAAAAAGAAACGTCCTTTCAAAGATTGTTTTAAATCAGCCTCCACAGTAAAATATTTAAAAACCAGGAACTGTTTTATACTGTGAGATTTTATGAAAGCAGTAAAGGAATTGTTGCGTTGGATGTTCAGTGTTTATTTCACGTGAAGTGAATAATCTTAGGTTAATTTTCAACCCTACAGTAAGATAGTAAAGTCCTTTCAATGTAACCTTCTTGATTTAATGGATTTCAGTCCTGTGTTTTCCCTTACTACAGTGTCTGTACTTGCCATTTCTTTGCATACAGTATAGAATGATATTTTAAACTTTCATGTTCAGATTTTCTCAGTTACATGATTTAAATTTGGTTACATCACTCAGCAATAAGGTAAAAAAGTGATTGCATTCCATTGCCTTTATCATGTGTAGATTTTTTATTCAACAGCAAACCTATGCAAGCAAAATATTAAAATATAAAATACTAAGCATTTTTCTATCTGTATTAATGCAGTCAAACTCATGGAATGCATTTCAACTAACCATTCCTCTCTTTGCTCATGTAATCTCTGATCTTGGGGTTTTAATTATAAGTTTAGGTGATTCATTCAGAAATAGGAAAGCTACATTAAGAAAATGAAATCTTCTTACCAAAAATGAGGACAAGTTGCTTTCATAACTTGATCAATGGAGGCATTATATGCCTCTTTGACTTAATTTGTCAGACTTAGCTTTTTCTTGCATATGATACTATAAGTTTTGCAACTTTGCTGATGGATAAATCCTTTAAAAAGGAAGGTTCAAATCATATATGGTAAAGGGATCTAGCTCCATTGTAAGACTGCCCACTCTTTCTTAACACCAATTGGAGATGCTATTTCACTAACATAAGAAAAGCTTGATACAACAAACAGTGTGAATCACAGTTCACCCACAGCTTGTGCAGCTGTACAGGCAGAAAACCTCCATAAATCAGGACCTTCAGGACTTTCTTCCTTCTCTCCAGCTTTATTCTTTTGAAGATTATACATTCTGAGTTGCAAAACATCAGGCACTGTATCTAAAAGTCATGAGTTCTGTATTCTCCTGTATGTCCCTCACCTCTTACCTCAATCTAGCTCATGAGGACAGGGAGCTATAGATGTAGTTAATATGACCGTTCGTAACTGAAGTCAGTAAGTGGGATAACTGCTTAATCCCATCAAATGTTTTCTGTAAATGTTTAGCAATTTAAAAGCCACAATGTTCTTAATATAAAAGTATAGTTAGGACTAGATATCCAATGGACTGAGGCTCAGGATGGGAAAATCATGGTAAATAGAGCATATGTGTGTGTGTATATATGTGTGTGTGTATGTATAATATATCACATATATATTTTATATTATATATCAAATATATATTTTGTATAATATGTATTTATGTAACATATATGGCAGTCAATAGAGTTGTGGAGGCTCTAGTTTCTGTTTCCCATATATCCATATATATGGATTTGAAAGGCTGTGAGAGGAAAGATAACTCCAGAAATGCTCTAACATTGTTAACTATTATTGACAGAGAATAATTTTTCAAAATTAGTTGCAATTTGCAGGCAGGGAAATAATGGTCTTAAATGTCAAATCAAACATTTTGCCACTGAGATTCATGATGAGAGAAGTGACATGCCTGTTTCTGAACTTTACAGAGACACATCTGGAGGCAGTTTGGATAATGGTTTGAAGAAATTGATAAGGAGAATGCAGGGAAGCTAATAGGAAAATAAAGAAGAAATTCAGATCTGTAATTATGAAAATCTGAGTTAGGGATTCTGCAATACAAATGGAAAGAAATCAGCAAAATTGGGAACACTGTGTAGGAAGCACTGAGTAAAATTAGGGACCACTTAGAAGTTGGTTATGGAGAGGAGAAGTGTGTTTTCTCTTTGTTTTTGTTTTTGTTTGTTTGGATTTGATTTTGATTTTCACCAGACTCAATGATTGTGGAAGGAGAAAATATAAATTTGTACTATGAATTGTGACTTTGAGCTTTCTAGCTTGGATGTGTTGGAAAAAGGTGACGGTGACTGGGACACAAGTACAGGAGGAAGAGTTATGCGAGGAAACACAAAGAGAATGGTTTTGGAAACATACATCGCTAGCTGCACTCAGCGACATAGACGTAGCAATAAGAAAGCTTGATAAAATTTCATTATGTTGTTTTATTGTTTGCATCTTATTTCTTTGTAGTCCTGATGCCTGCCTACACACTAGCCAGCAGAGGCATCCCACCCTTCTCTCCTATTACACTGAATTACTCCCAAGCTGACCCCAAATACACAAGGCAATTTCATTGACACTATGCTTATTTGCAGGCCTCCAAACAGCTATATTTTTCTTTCCAGTGAAATTCTGTTCATACCTTCGAGCTCCTGATCAAAAGTGTTATCTTCTTCAAAAGGGTCCTTTCATACTCCCTTCATCTGTACCTTCACAACCCTTGATTCACACCACAGCCATCAAATTATTTTCTGGCATTTGTAAGGATGGTATTTCAATCACTGTCACCACTCCTGCTCAAGAGATGAATCGATTGTAAGGACTTTACTAATAGAAGCTGTATCTTATTCACACTTGTATGTCTGACACAAAATTATCTATGAGGGGATATTAATAACTATCAATTGGATTGAACCGAAGAGATGAAATATGCACCCATTAGCCAAGAGCATTGCAGAAGAATTGAATAATCACATTGAATAACCTAAGAATGTATTCCTTATCTTACCATGAAAGCCAGATGTCAACAGAAGTTTCCTGGCCCACTGAAATGTAACTGTTTGCCTCAAGGATAAATCTCCCTCGTATCATTCCCATTGGAATTCTTGAGCATTCTCCAAGATCTCTCCTGTATCGAAGACCTTTTGTTCTCATATTTAACTCGGTATCTCAACTTTTTTCTTTAGTGACTTAATTTAGTCCTTAGCTCATGTTACTAACTTCTGTATGTTCCTAATGTTTCAAACTGCTTGTGACCTAGGCACAAAGCTGAGCTTGAATTGAGTTTCACAAAAAACCTCTCCATCATCAAACATATACGTGTGCATGTATGCATACTGGGCTATATCAAGGGGATGTGAGGCTGAGGTGCAGTGCTATTTTGTGGACATAAATTACCTCAACTCTAATATTTGACATAGTTTTCTAAAAGCCATTTGATCAACTACTAGAGACTTTTTAGTGATCACTTCCCAGCACAATATCCCTAGCTTCATGCCACCTTATTGAGTCTCTGATTGCTTTCTCCACTTTCTGCTTCACTACCTCCCTTCAAATTCTTCTTCCTCAGTTATTCAAAGTGATTCAGCTGTAACCAGCCCCACATTAACCTCTCAGTCCACCTTTGTTGCTCATATCCACTCAGGAAGTTATGGTTGTACATAGCATGTTTGTCGTTGTTGTGTTTTTTTTTTTTTCTTGCATGACATCTCTATATCAAAGTCCTATTTTCTTCAGTAGAAATGGAAACAAAATGAATTTGTTATAAAATATTAGTCTAGAAATTTGTTTCCATCATATGGTAAGGATAAGTTTTCCTGTATCTTATAATAGTACAGTTTACAGTTTATTTTCCTATATTAGCTGAGAATTCTTCAGTTACAGTATGTGTTTTCTTCTTCAGCATTTCTTTGGTCGTTTTCTACAGGGTAGTCATTGTGCCATTTTTTTTTCACCTCTACTTTCATAATCATTTGGGTATGGGAATAAAATGATTCTCTATATTTATTAACCTCAAATTTCTCAGTTAGTTTGTACTCCTCCCCTTGCCAGAACACATGTATTTACAAATACACTTTCCACTAAGTTTAAATAGTGTTTTGCCTAGAAGATAGAAGATATCTTGAATAGAAGATATATAAATAAAATTAAGGCAACCATTATCCTCCTGATTTCTTGATATTATATCTCCTATTCCTTATCTGGATTCTCATGGTTTATATTTTGTTTTGATAATGTTGATTTTTTATTTTTATAATTAAGGCTTTGTGATTCTACTCTTTAGGCAAAGTTAAATGCTCTAGATTTCGTACTTTAAGTTAAATTAAGCATTCATATTTTGCACTGGGAAATCATTAATCTACTTCAAGACCAGAAATTATCACAAGTCCTCTGTGTTCTGTCAGTCTTGTTTTTCTTACCATCATTAGATCAATATCATCTTTTGGTCTCTTAGACATGTGGTTCACAGCCACGCCATTTCTCATTCCACATTCTGTGTATTCCAAATCCTGTTTCTTCCTTCACATCTCTAAAACACCATCCAAAACAAACAGTCCTTTCTTCTTCTTTTAAAAACATGTTTTCTCTTGTCCCTGGGGGCAGATACTGTCTCTCCCATGGTGGGTCTGAAGTGTTTTGAGAACAGATGCTATAAGAGAAATAATCTTCAAGACACAAAGCTGTGGGGGGCACAGAATTTATTACTAGAATGCATCTCTGGACCTGGCTGTCCCTCCACCCCTTTTATCCTTGACCCTGGATGGCAGTTGGGCAATGCCTGTGTTTAAGTGAACTATAAGCCTTTATGTTCAGTACAATGCTTCACTGTCTTAAAGTGCCCATGAGTGTTTTTATTAGTTAATTAAGATACTCTTGTTAATACCTAAGATAGAGATGTTAACAATAAAGAAATAAAGATTGAATGCAGTGGTGACCATAATCAGTGGGATATCCAATTAAAAATATCCAAAAACTTATCACCAGTAACAAAAAGTGTTTTGAGAAAAGTCCAGCTAGGAGTGAGGAAACTATGATATTTCCACATGGAGAGCCTGGCAGTTTTCAAATAGGAGGTTTTAAATGAATACATCCTGAATGCTTCTTATGTCAGAGACATAGGAGAGGTTTACAACCTTGGAGGAAGTAAAGAAGAAGAAGAAGGAGAAGAAGAAGAAGACTGATGGGAAAAACTGCTTAGGCAATCATTAATTCTGCTCACTAGGAATTCTGCTTCTTCTCCCTTGTAGGCACATGATAGGATGACACTTCTTTATCCTCTTGTAGTTACTTGTGGCCATATGGCTTGCTTTGGCCAGTGAAGTTTAAATGGAAGTGACACAAGTCATAATAGTTTTCACAGCACATGTGCAATTTGCCACATTCTCCTTTTCCTTCTGGCGTGGTTATGAGCAACATTTGAGACAGTCACTGCTTCCTCGGCCTGGGCTTCCAAACACTTCACTGAACAGAGAGTCCTGATGCCACATAAGGTCATGTGGGGCAAGTGAGATGCCTGTTTAAGAGGATGGGTTTGGTGGTTAATTGTTACTGCACCATATTCCAACCCAGCCTGTTTGACGCGTTTGTTTTTCCAACATCTTTGCACAGGACCCTGAAGGCAAAAATTTTCCACTGTTTATATAGATTATTAAAACAAAAATTCCTTTCCTTAAACCTTGATGACTTTACATGTTAAAAACTAAAAAGCAGAAGTTAAAATTTCTATTATCATCTCATCTTCTCTAGTGGCAAACATCATAAAGACTCTCCTTTTAGAGCAGAAAATTTTGTTTCTTCTTACAAATTATCAAAGTGGAGAGGAAAAAACTTATCTTTCTTTGAAGACTCATACATGGCTGAATAAGAACATTCAGGCAAAGCTCAGGACACATATTTGTAAGGAATAGTTTTGAACAAAAACATGAAAGTTGGAGAAACAAAAAGTTCTCAGTGTTTTGAAAAATTACTCCTGGAAATGCTTTATAAGGAACCATAATATAGATTAATGAAGAATCCATGTGAGTAATTTCATCTACAATAATAATTTTTATATTAATATCTGCCTAGAATTTTGAAATTGAATTTTAGAAAATTATTTAGAATTCAAAATTTAGATAACAAATTTTTCCAAAATTTAAGATATGATAGTTAATTTTTAAAATGACAAATATTCATTTCAAAATGAAAATAATCTTCTAAGGCAAATAGTCATCAACTATTTACTTTTTGTAAATTTATTTCAAAGGTGGATTTATTTTTTTAATAGAACATTTAATTTTTATTTATTTCTTTATTGTATTTTTTAAAAATGGAACATTTACTTTTCAGTGCATCAGTACAGGTATTTATGACCACCTTTAGACAAAACAATGCTCTAAGTGTGATGAGGTATATAAAACTATATAACATGAGTTATAGCTTCAGTGTATTTATGTAGAAAAATACAAAGTATCAGAGAAATATAGATATTGATATGAATAAAGAAATGCTATAAGAATTTGGAGAAAAAGAAAAAAAGTATTATTAGCATATATTGTCTTTTCTCAAAGTAGTAGATATCTAAACATGCCTAGGAAAACTACAAATCCTCTCATAGTCCCAAATCTAAACTGCAATGGATCGTTTAAAAATTAATGGAATAAAGTAATAATGAAAAATCATTAAAGTTAATAAACAACAAACATATTAAAAACATCTAGTGATTGATTTGTATTTTTAATATAATTTCCAAAAGCATGGTGCTTTCCTTTACTAAATGGGATTGTTTTTAAATTGACCATTCCAAGTAAATATCCTGTAACAACTGTCTCTCTTTTTCCAGATTCCCTAGACCATTCAGATTAAATTCTGTGTGGTTAGTGGGAAATGTGTGCATTTACAACTGCTTGATTTTTCTTCTAGCTATAGTTAATTTGCAGGATTAAATCAATTCATGACACAATATACACAACCAAATATCTATACAATTTGGAAGAGAGCAAATGTTGGGATCACTGTTGAATACTCATTTACATAGATAAAAATAACAATAACAAAGTTATAAACATGTGTAAAAACTTGAAATGTACAGTTATTTTTGCATTCTAAAGAACCATCCAAGCCACATAAAAATGAACATTTAAATCAAAGAAAACAAAACCAAAAGAATAATTTGATGGGAAATATAAATTAAATCCCAAGCTCTTGTATACATTTTAATTTTTTTTCTTTTGTTCTATTAGTGATTTTTGGACGACATTTTTAAGCTGTTCATAATTATTAAAATTTGAGATACTTCTAACTTCTATGTCAATACCTTCCAAAATATCTTCAAAAAACTATTTTTACAGGTAGAATATACTTTAAGATTAAAAAAAAACATTTGACTGCTAAAGAAAGCTCTTTCCTCTCATAAAGCCAAAATAAGAGGCTATTTCTTGGATTTTCTCACATGTCTGTATATCTAAGGGCTCAAACAGAACCTGATGTTGGAGAAAAATGTCCTTCGGCCACACAGTCATGCTGAAGCTAGCTTGATGGTCTGGAGGTGAAAGCTTGTTATTGATAAAGGTTTGAACTATGTCTATCAGACATCCTGGAGAATTGCTACATTTTCTGAAGACAAGGTAGAAAAAAAACCTGCTTCTCAACCTAAACCTTCATTTGCTAGAGTTTGGATAGTATCCAGGAAAACAAGAAATCCCTTTCTATCTGTAGGAACCTTGCTGTCAAGAACTTTATTCTGTCTTATTTCAATAGTTTTTTCTTCATAATATGAAGGATGCATTAAGTTGATCACAAAAGACTTTCACTACTCTGAATTACCTGTTTCACCTTGGAAAGCCACACAGAATGAACCTCTTAAGCCTTTTTAAAATGACCTTTTTTTTTCATCAGCAATGATTTATCTTTTCCCTCGAAAATCCGTTTTACAAAAGGGAGTATGATTAAAGGAAGCCAACCAGCACAAACACTTGCTGAAGATCCTGCTTATCTGGAACTCACTTGACAATGTATGTTTTTGGGGTTGGGAATGCTGCAGGTTCAAGGGATAATTCTGCCTTTCAGGCACTTCAATTTATTTCATGCCTGAGCACTGTCATTGTACGCAGACAAGATGAAACGCATCGTCGTGTAAAGAAATTGAAATGGAATCCTACTTGACCCAGCAGGATGGGGCATTATGTTTGACTCAGTAGTGATTCCTGGGATAATATCTAATTCCAGGAGGAAAATTTCTTGATATGGCCACCTGCTGTGAACGGCTTTGTCCAGGGATCACAAGTTGTTCTGGGTGAGTAGGCTCAGGACATGCCTAGAAGAATGCAGCTTGTCTCCTGCTGGCATTTAGATCTCTTCATTTTCTCGATGCTTTCTATTCAACAGGGAACAACTGAATGGAACAGGGGGGTTGGGAGAATATGAAGCACTGCACACTCCAGCAGCAACAAGAGTCAAGGCCCGCTTGACCTGAGATTCCTATTTATTTAATTTTTTAGAGAGCCATCATTATTTCTTCACAGGGCACTTTTTAATTTTTACACTTCTCAGGCCAGCCCCCTTGCATGTCTTTCTCTGTTCAGTGTGTGTGAAGTATTTACTTTGAAAAGGCTGCACACCAATAGATTAAATAAAATAGGAACACTCCATGTCTCACAAGAGGGAATCGTGCAGACAGCTTTATTACTTCTATCAGAGAACAAAGATTTTTTCCCAGCATGCAGAGGATTATTAGGCCAGAAGCAAATAAACGGAATGTGTGATGTCAAAGCTTCAAATGCGATCAAGAAAAATTGTCTAATTGATTTTGCTGCAATTATGGCTTTTTAAAAGCAATTCCTCATGTTTGCTTCTGAATTAATCTTTTCTAATTTTAAAATGTTTATTTGGATACAAATATAAGGAATAATCCATTATCCCAATATTCTCTTCCCCCCAAATCTAGAGAATACAGTTTTAAACTATCCTCACTCACAATGAAACATTCATAGGTTAACATGATATAAATTTTGAAATGCAGAAGCCTGGCAGATATCATATTACCCAAGTGATCAAAATTAATATCACCAAAGGTAAGCACTTCCAGAAGGATAGAGTAAGGACCTCTGAAAATCTGCTTCTGTATAAAAACAATGAAGGCACAGGAGGAGTTGTTTAAATTAGCTTTTTCAGAACTCTGGAAATTAACTAAAGACCTTTAAGCAGTTTGAGGAATTTATTCAATAAAAATGGCTGAATCTCAGTAAGAATAGTGAGACCTGCTTCCTTAGGAGCAAAGAGAATGAGCAGCCTCACAACCATGGTCACAGTAAAAACCAGGAGCCTAGCAGCCACTGGGAGTGGGTGGGGAGAAGAATGGGATTGGAGATCCCCAAAAACCTTCATCCCAGAGAAATGTCATTATTTGATCTGTCTGGTGGTTTGCTAGAAAAGCCTCATGCAAAAGTTTATCTTTATTTGACCCGGTTCAGAGCTCATTCAGTGGGAAAATTCTATCATCTTATGTTTGTTTAAAAAATAAGTGACAATTATTTAACACACAATTACCTGAGGTGGTGATATTTTGAGTCAACAAGAGATGATCAACAAACTTAAGGAAAATCTGGGGGAAATAGGAAGTCCATAAGAAGCTTTGAAAAGATCTGAAAAATTCGGGGCACCTGGTGGCTCAGTCAGTTAAACGGTCTACTTGGTCTCAGGTCAGATCTCACAGTTTGTGAGTTCCAGCCCAGCATTAGGCTCTGTGCTGACAGCTTGGAGCCTGGAGCCTGCTTCAGATTCTGTGTCTCCTTCTCTCTCTGCCCCTCGCCCACTCGTGCTCTATCTCTCTGTCTCTCAAAAATAAATAAATGAAAAAAAAAAAAGTTAAAAAAAAGAAGACCTGAAAAATTCTTAGAAATCTAGAGGGACACGTATACGTGCAGGATTGTACTAATAACCAAGAAAAACCTGAGGACATATAGTCTCTCAAGTCTGGCTGATGTTGAAGCTCTGAACAGACAGGCAGTGAAGGCTAAGGTAAATTTGTAAAGTTCTAGAGCAATGCAAACCTACCCCAGCATAGACAAAGAGCTGCTTAGCCAAGAATGGAAGAGCTAATGTGCTAGGCATTTAAAGAAGTCTCTGTTCAATCATTTTCTGATCATGAAGCTAATTAAGCAGAGACTTAAGTGACTAAACAAGACAAAAATTCAGACTTTACAGAATTAGTACAGGAAAACCACTAAAAAAATCATCAATAACAACAGCAATAATAATAAAACCTGGGGAGGGAGAGGAATTTGATTCCTAGAAATACTACAGTATATAATTTAAAAGGTCCAGTTTTGAAATATATACTTATATTTATATTTATATTATTTCACACAAAGACAGGAAAATGTGGCCCATACACAAGAAAAAGGCAATAAATATCTGTCCTTCTTGGTGTCTAGATGATGGATTTACTAGGCAAAGGCTATTATATATGTATATGTATATGTATATGTATATGTATATAAATCAGCTATTTTATATGTATGCTCAAAAAATAAAAGAAACCATGTCTAAGGAATTAAAAAATAGAATACAATATTTCAGCAAATAAAGAATATAGATAAGATTTGAAATTAGAGGGGAAAAAAACAAATAGAAATTCTGGAGTTGAAAGATATAATAACTGAAAAGAAAATTTTACTGTAAGAGCGCAACAGCAGATTTGTGGTGACAGAGAAAAGAATAAGCAAACCTGAAAATATGTCAAATGAGATGATCTAATGTTTTTAAAGATGATCTAGTCTTAAGAACAAAAAGAAAAATGAAGTAAATTAACAGAGAATCATAGAATGGTGGGATACCAAAAACACACCAACATATGCATAAAGCAAATCCAGAAGTAGAGGAGAAAGTAAAAGTGACAAAAAGAATATATGAAGAAATGAGGGCCCCAAACTTCCAAATTTAATTTAAAAATTAATCTATAAATCCAAGAAGTACAATAAACACAAAGTAAGCTATTCTCAAAGCGATTCACAACTAGGTATAAAATAATTAAATTTTTGAAAACAAAACCAAAGAAAAAATCTTGAAAGCAGAAAAAAAAATGGCTCATCACATACAGAGAGTCTGAAAAGATTAATAGCTAAATTTTCATCAAAAACTCTGGAGTCCAAGAGGCAATAGGATGACATATTCAAAGTGTTGAATTCAAAAAGAAACTTTTTGCAATAATTCCATATCCATCAAAACCATACTTCAAAATGAAGAAAAAATTAAGACATTTTTGTATTGTTTTAAATGAGAGAATTTATTGCTAACTAGCACTTGCTTTGTAAGAAATACTAAAGGAAGTCCTCAGGCTGAAATGAAAGGACATTAGACTTGAATCCACACAAAGAAATAAGGGGCACCAGTAAAATGAACTACACATGTAGATATAATAAAGAGCATTAAACTATTTTTTGTTTATAATTATTTTCTTCTCCTATCAGAATTAAAGGACATGTGCATAAAGCAAAAGTTATAATATGTTTATAAATAACGAAGACATAATTTGGGTTAATAATAATAGCAAAAACGATGGAGGAGGAAATGGACCTCTAGTGGAGCAAAATTTTTGTATAGTATCAAATTTAAGTTAGTATTAATAAAAACCAGATTGCTTAAATTAAAATGTTAATTGTAGTTCCTAGGAGAGCCTAAGGAACAGCAGGTAAAAGGATGTAAGGGAGATATACCAAGCAAACATTAATTAAATAGTTGGAGTGGCTTAGATAATATCAGACAAAATAGATTTTAAGGCAAAAAAGTGTTACTAGAAAAAAGTACTTTTTTAATGATAAAAGTATCAATCCATCCAGAAATTGTAACAATTATAAACTCATGTGTTCCTAGCAACAGAGCCCCAAAATACAAAAGGCAAAAACGGATAGAATTGAAGGGAGAAAGTGATAATTCAAAATAATAATTTGAGTATACTTCAATAAAAAATAAATAAGAAAATAATAAAGTTTAAAACCCCTGCAAAATTAATAATTTGAGACCTTAATACCCTACTTTCAATAATGTAGAGGTCATCTAGACAGTAGGTCATCGAGGAAATAAAATATTTGAATAATGCTATTAACAAACTAAACCACATTTTATAAGACATTACACCCAAAATAAGCACAATACATATTTTTCCCAACTGTACCTGGAATTTTTCTCTAGAATAGACCATATATTGGGCCATCAGAAAAACTGAATACACTTAAGAGGACTGAAATCATACAAACTATGTTCTTAAATAAAAATGGAAGTAAATTATATATAATAATTGAAGGAAAAATGGGGAATTCACAAATGTATGGAAGTTGAACAACATACTCCTAAATAATAAGTGAAAATAGAAAATGTTTTAAGATGAATGAAAATGAAAATGCAACCTATCAAAACTTACGAGATGGAACTAAAGCAGTGTTTACAGAGAAATGTATGACCCTAAATGCCTATATTGGAAATGAAGGAAGATCTCAAATAACCTAACCCAAGGCTTTAAGAAACTAGAAAAAGAAACCCAAAGACTGCATAAGGAAGGAAGTAATAAATATTAAAGAGGAAATAAATTATGTAAACATAGAAAATTAATAAAACCTAATCTTGCTTCTTTTAAAAGATCAACAAAATTAAAAATCCTTAAACTATACTGACCAAGAAAGAAAGAGAGAAGGCTCAATTTACTAAACAGTAAATAAAATTGGGGATATCACTATAAAAACTACAGAAATAAATAAGATTATAAGACGATATTATTAACGACCAAAGCCAACATATTAAATTACCTAGGTCAGGAGACTCACTCAAGAAGAAATAGAAAATCCTTATAAACCTATAAAACATAAAGTGATTGAATTAATTAAAAAAAACTTTCTACAATGAAAAGTATATGCCTAGATGGATTCACTAGTGAATCTAAACATTAAAAGAAAAATTAATTCAATTTCTTCACAAACACTTTTACAAAATAGAAGAAAAGGAAATACTTTCCAACTCATTCTATGAAGCCAGTATTATCCTGATATCAAAACCATACAAAGACATCAAAAGAAAAAAATAAATAAATAGAAAAGAAAGAAGGGAGAGATGGAGGAAAAAACACCAGTATCCTTTGTGCATCCCAGTAATAAATCTGGAAAAGAAATGAAACAGTATAATACAATGAAAGTAATATTAAGTAATTTCTCCTCATAGAGGTTTTAAAAAATGCATTAAATGATTTTACACCTAGATTCTAGGTGAAAATCACCTAGCCAGTGATCAAGTTGAGCAGAAATCATCTCAAAAAGTTAATGAGTGATGGGTATACATATCACTTACCAATATACATGCATAAAAGCTCTTTATATATGAGACAGGCTGTATTTACAACTTATAATTGAAGACAAATAACAATAATAAAAGAAGAATACTTATGTAAAGCTAAATCAAAAAGAGTTCTACTAATTTTCCTTTTGTATCCACAATTAAATGTAGGTGCAATGACTTCATGCCTAACTAACTCACTGTTTTTTTTTAATTTTTTAAAATGTTTATTCATTTTTTGAGAGAGAGAGCATGAGTGGGGAAGGGGCAGAGAGAGAGGGAGACACAGAATCTGAAGCAGGCTCCAGACTCTGAGCTGTCAGCACAGGGCCCTATGTGGGACTCAAATTGATGAGATCATGACCTGGCCAAAGTTGGACGCTTAACGAACTGAGCCCCCCAGGCACCCCTGTTATTGTTTTTGGTTAGGGAGAGAAAGGGCTCTTTGGTTTGTTGCTTAAACACTCAAGTGGCAATTGCAGTTCTGTTTGTTGGTCCTTCAGAATTACTGATGTTAATAAAATCTGTACCTGCCAAATTTTGAACTTCATTCAATGTAATAATACAAATTCTATGATATATCAAATAAGGATGACATGTGGTATTTAAATATTTAATTATTAACTATAAAGCCAATTTGTGTGTGTGTGTGTGTGTGTGTGTGTGTGTGTGTATACACACATCCTTTTAGATTAAGGGAGGAAATTTCAAAATTATTATCAGATATTTAAAAGGAAAGGGATGATGGCAAAGAAAAAATATTTAAGATAAATAATCCAAGTTTCCACCTTCGGAAACTAGAAAAAGAAAAGCAAATTACGCCCAAATTAAGCAGAAGGGAAAAAATAAGAATTAGAGAAGAAATAAATAAAATTGAACAGAAGAAATCAATAGAGAAAATCAACAAAACCCAAAGCCAGTTCTTTGAAAGACAAAACCAATAATCTTCTATCCAGACTAACTAAAAGAACAAAAACAGAGAAAGAGGACACAAATTACTAATATCAGTAGTGAAAGAGGGGACATCACTACAAATCCCATGGAAATTAAAAGGATAATGAAAGAATACTATGAGCAACTCATTGCTACAAATTTAGTAAACTAGCTGAAATGGACTAATTTCTTGGAAAACATATCAACCAATATTCACACAAGAAGAAAAAGCCTATCTAAATGGGCCTATGTGTATTAAAGAAATTTAATCATTGTTTTTAATACTTCCCAAACATTTGAAAGCACCAGACCCAGATGGGTTCACTGGTGAATTCTACGAAACATTTAAGGATGACATTATACCAATTCTCTAGTCTCTTTCAGAGGATGGAAATACTTCTTAACTCTATTTATGAAGCCATCATTACCCTACTACTAAAACTAGACAAAGATATTACAAGAAAAAAAAAAACTTTAAGACCAATATATTTTATGAACACAGATGCAAAAATCTTCAATAAAATATTAGCAAATCAACTACAAAAAGGTATTAAAAAATTATGTACCACAACCAAGTGTGATTTATCCTTGGAACACACAACTGGCTCCACATTCAAAAAATTAATTAAGGTAATCCATCACATCAATACTAAAAAAGAAAAATCACATAATAATATCAATATATGCAGAAAAAGCATTTAACAAAATCCAACACCCATTCATGATGATAACTCACAGTACATTAGGAGTAGAGAGGAATTTTCTATTTTGATGAAGAGATGATAGTAAAAATCAGACATTCCAGGAAAACTAATGATAATTGAGGGAAATGGACATTAATTTGAAAGCTGTAGACTTTGTATGTGCTAAAGAATAAAGTAATCCTTATTCCTTGTTAAGAAAAGAATTCATTTTAGATAATTTCTTGGACCTAGCTAACTGAAGGAAATATATCACATAAATAAATATCCTATGCCTGGTATATGAGTACCTGCATGTTCCCACATTTTTTTAACTACTTTAGGAAGACACTTTTAAGGGCAAGCCATGGAATTAACAAATTATCAAATTCTCTTTCTCAGATGGCTTTAAGAGGAGATAATTGAAGAGAATTGAAAGTTGCTATGTAGCCCACTAGGTCTTGATCAATCAACTCACAAATTGGGGTATTAAAACTACTCCAATATATTTGATTTGTAAGTTTTGAGACCACATATATATTGGAGACATTCGTGTTATTTCAAAATTTAAAAAATTTAAACATGTATTTATTTTGATTGAGACAGTGCGATTGGAGGAGGAGCAGAAAGGGGAGAAGAGAGAGAATCCCAAGCAGACTCCCCACCATCAGCACAGAGCCCAATGTAGGGCTCAAACTCAGAAACTGTGAGGTCATGTCCTTAGCCTAAATCAAGAGATGCAGCCACCCAGGCATCCCTCAAAACGAAAAAAAATTAGACTACATTGGTGTGATTTTACTGAATTATTAACTTGCTTTTGTATTGCTTTTAACCCAGCCTTTCCCTCCTTTTCCTCCCCTTATCCAAACAAGTAGGCCATTCTCAGCTCATTACAAGGGAGGCATCTATCACCATAGAAAGTAGAAGCTAAGGAATCTTCCTGACTTCAGTTTCTAAAGGTGCAAAGCTTTGAAAGCAGAGGTTTCAAATCAGTCATCGGGCCAAATCTTTCCTGGAGAAATGTTTTATTGGTTAGTGTGATGTTGGCCAACACGTTGTTTTAAACTAAAAATGGTGGCCCACATTTGAAAACGGAAGATTTAATATTTGTATCTAGCTTTCTAACTTCTCTAGAAGATTCAGATCTTGCAGCTCGGGCAATATTCCAACATGTAACCTGTGGAAGAATCTGATTATCAGCTGGCTGCTTTGCCTGAGACACATGCTCTCCCATTGGCCCTGGTCCCTGCCCATGTCTTTGTCCAGCATTGAGTTACAATGTCAGTTATCTTTAACATCTTATATCTACTAGATTCACGCATGTTACCTGCCATGAGCCTGAAGCTATCTAAGAGACACTTGCTTTCATGGAAATGTTGAGATTCCAGTTACAGATAGAATTTAAGGTAGAAACAATGTGCCATAAAACCAGTGTATTTAAGGACCGACGTTGCAACTTTGACAAGAGATGACAGTAAATGTCAGGGATGGGAGAAGAAGTGATAAGAGTTTATAGTTACTGGGTCAGTTGAGAGGGAGGCTCTATGCCTTGCTTCCCTAGGAGAGAATAGGGATCTGAGAGCTGAGGTGATTTATACCACAGAGAGGAAGCAACACCTGAGAGTGGAAATAATTCTGTGATGTGCTTTGGCCTATATTGACTTCAGTAGTTTTAGAGTGATTCCGCTGCCCCAGCATGATTTGGAAGGGGCAGAATGATTTCTGTGTGCTAATGCATGGCACAGAATTAACTGTGAAGGCTGCTAGATCTAAAGTTCTGTTGCCAAGAGGAGTGAGAGATATCCTGGCAGATGCCTGCATGAACCAATCATGTGGAAGACCAGATTCTAGTATACCCATATCCACCCCATGTTCATGAATAGTTTGATGTTTAATGAATTCTCAGAGAATCGTTACAGCAAATTGATACGTTGAATTTATCTATATTCAACATATATGAGAAATTAGGTATCATGTGAACCTGGATTTGAAGGCTGAGCTATACCCCCTAAATGATAGTGATAGAGGTGTCTGGGTGGCTCAGTTAGTTAAGCATCTGACTTTATTTAGCTCAGGTCATGATCTCATAGTTCATGGATTCAAGCCCCGTGTTGGGCTCTGTGCTGACAGCTTGGAGCCTGGATCTTGCTTCTGATTCTGTGTCTCCCTCTTTTTCTGGCCCTCCCCTACTTGCTCTCTCTCTCTCTCTCTCTCTCTCTCTTTCTTTATTTCTCTTTCTCTCTCTCTCTCTCTCTCTCTCTCTCAAAATAAATAATTTTATTTATTCTCAAAATAAATAGATAAACTCAAAAAATTCTTTAAAAGATAGTGATAAAGGCACGCAGTGCTTTGAGAACATTCAAAGAGAAAATAACAACTGTGTCTTCAGAGTAGTGGGCTTTCCTGGAACAGATGTGGCACTAAGAGCCACTAGAACTGACAGCATCCTTAGCCATAGTGGTTAAGGTAGATCTTAATCTCTTAGCCAAGAGTGTTATATCCATATACAGTTCTTTTTTTTTTTTTTTTTTTTGAGCTAGCCAGGTGCTGCTACAAATATATATATCCAAGATTGCATATAGTGCACTAATGATTTCAGGAGTAGAATCCAATGATTCATCTCCTACATATAACACCCTGTGCTCAACCCAACATGTGGTCTCCTTAATGCCCCTTGCCCATTTAGCCCACCCCCCTACCTACAACCTCTCTAGCAACCCTCAGTTTGTTCTGTATATTCAAGAGTTTCTTATGTTTTTCCTTCTCCCTGTTTTTGTATTATTTTTGCTTCCTTTACCTTATGTTCATCTCTTTTGTATCTCGAATTCCACATATGAGTGAAGTTGTATGATATTTGTCTTTCTCTGACTAATTTCACTTAGGATAATACACTCTAGTTCCATCCATGTTGTTGCAGATGGCAAGATTTCATTCTTTTTGATTGCCGAGTAATACTACATTGTATATATAGACCATATCATCTTTATTCATTCATCTTTTGATGGACATTTGGGCTCTTTCCACACTTTGGCTATTGTCAATACACTGTTATAAACATTGGCGTTCATCTGCCCCTTCAAATCAGCACTCTTGTATCCTTTGGATAAATTCCTAGTAGTGCTATTGCTGGGTTGTAGGGTAATTCTATTTTTACTTTTTTGAGGAAAACTCCACACTGTTTTCCAGAGTGGCCGCAACAGTTTGCATTCCCACCAACAGTGCAAGAGGATTGCCTTTTCTCCACATCCTCACCAATATCTGTTTTTTCCTATGCTGTTAATTTTAGCCATTCTGACAGGTGTGAGATAGTATCTCATTGTGGTTTTGATTTGCATTTCCCTGATGATGAGTGATATTGACAATTTTTTCATGTGTCTGTTAGCCATCTGATGTCTTCTTCCGAAAAGTGTCTATTCATGTGTTCTGCCCATTTCTTCACTGGCTTATTTGTTTTTCAGGTGCTGAGTTTGATAAGTTCTTTATAGATTTTGGACGCTAACCCTTTATCTGATGTGTTATTTGCAAATATCTTCTCCCATTCTATCGGATGCCTTTTAGTTTTGTTGATTGTTTCCTTTGCCATGCAAAGGACTTGATGAGGTCCCTGTAGTTTATTTTTGCCTTTGTTTCACTTGCCTCTGGAGACATATTGAGTAAAAAGTTGTTGCAGCCAAGGTCAAAGAAGTTTTTGCCTACTTTCTCCTCCAGGATTTTGATGGCTTCCCATCTTACATTTAGGTCTTTCATCCACTTTGACTTTATTTTTGTGCATGGTGTAAGAAAGTGGTCCAGGTTCATTCTTCTGCATGTCACTGTCCAGTTTTCCCAAAACTGTTTTGCTAAAGAGGCTGTCTTTATTTCATTGGATATTCTTTCCTGCTTTGTCAAGGATTAGTTGGCCATAGGTTTGTGGGTCCATTTCTGGGTTCTCTATTATGTTCCATTGATCTATGTGTCTGTTTTTGTGCCAGTACCATACTGTCTTGATGATCACAACTTTGTAATACAGTTTAAAGTCCATAATTATGATGCCTCCAGCTTTGGTTTCCTTTTTCAGGATAGCTTTGGCTATTCAGGTTATTTTTGGTTCTATAGAAATTAGAGGATAGTTTGTTCTAACTCTAACTGAAGAATGCTATTGTTATTTTGATAGGGATTGCATTGGATATGTAGATTGCTTTGGGTAGTTTCGACATTTTAAAAATATTTATTCTTCTAATCCATAAGCATGGAGTGATTTTCCACTTTTTTGTGTGTCTTCTTCAATTTGTTTCATAAGCTTTCTATAGTTTTCAGTGTATATATATATTTTTTTTTTCACCTCTTTGGTTAGGTTTCTTCCTAGGTATTTTATGGTTTTTTGGTGCAATTGTAAGTGGGATCGATTCCTTGATTTCTTTTTCTGCTGCTCCATTATTGGTGTATAGAAAAACAATCCATTTCTGTGCATTGAGTTTATATCCTACAACATTGCTGAATTCATCGATAAGGTCTAGCAGTTTTTTGGTGGAATCTTTTGGGTTTTCCATATAAAGTATCATGTCATCTGCAAAGACTGAAAGTTTGACTTCCTCCTTGCTGATTTGGATGCATTTTATTTGTTTGTGTTGTCTGATTGCTGAGGCTAAGACTTTCAATATTATGTTGAATAATAGTGGTGAGAGTGGAAATCTGGGTTGTGTTCCTAATCTTAGGGGAAAAGCTCTCAGTTTCTCCCCTTTGAGGATGATATTAGCAGTGGGTCTTTAGTATATGGCTTTTATAATCTTGAGAGATGATCCTTCTATCCCTACTTTCTTGAGGGTTTTTATGAAGAAAGGATGCTGTATTTTGTCAAATGCTTTCTCTGCCCCTATTGAGAGGATCATGTGGTTATTCTTTCTTTTATTAATGTGATGTATCACATTGATTGATTTGCAAATATTGAACCAGTCCTGCATCCCAGGTATAAATCCCACTTGATCATGGTGAATAATTCTTTTAATGTATTGATGGATCTGTTTGGCAAGTATCTTGTTGAGAATTTTTGCATCCATGTTCATCAGGAAAATTGGTCTATAATTCTCCTTTTTAGTGGGCTCTTTGTCTTGTTTTGGAATCAAGGTAATGCTGGCCTCATAGAATTAGTTTGGAAATTTTACCTCCATTTTTTGGAACAGTTTCAGAAGAATAGGTATTAACTCTTCTTTAAATGTTTAGTAGTATTCACTTGGAAAGCCATCTGGCCCTGGATTCTTGTTTTTTGAGAGAGTTTTGCTTACTAATTAGATTTCTTTACTGGTTATGGATCTGTTCAAAGTTTCTATTTTTTCCTGTTTCAGTTTTGGTAGTTTATATGTTTCTAGGAATTTGGGCATTTTTTCCAGATTGCTGAATTTATTGGTGTATTATTAATCATAATATTCTCTTATTATTGTTTGTATATCTACAGTGTTGGTTGTGATCTCTTCTCTTTCATTCTTGATTTTATTTATTTGGGTCCTTTTCTTTTTCTGTTTGATCCAACTGGCTAGGAGTTTATCAATTTTGTTAATTCTTTCAAAGAACCAGCACCTGGTTTCGTTGATCTGTTCTACTGTTTTTTGTTTTTTAATTTTTTTTATTTCAATTGCATTGATTTCTGCTCTAATTATAATTATTTCCTGTCTTCTGCTGGTTTGGGGTTTATTTGCTATTATTTTACCAACTCTTTAAAGTGTAAGGTTAAGTTGTGTATCTGAGACCTTTCTTCCTTCTTAAGGAAGGCCTAGATTGCTATATAATTCCCTCTTATGACTGCCTTTGCTGCCTCCCAGAGGTTTTGGGCTGTGGTGTTATCATTTTTATTGGCTTCCATGTACTTTTTAAATTCCTCTTTAACTTCTTGGTTAACCCATTCATTCTTTAGTAGGATGTTTTGTAGTCTTCAAGTATTCATTTTCTTTCCAAATTTTTTCTTGTGGTTGATTTCGAGTTTTATAGTGTTGTGGTCTAAAAATACGCATGGTATGATCTCGATCTTTTGTACTTGTTGAGGGCTGACTTGTGTCCCAGTATGTGATTTATTCTGGAGAATGTTCCATGTGCACTCAAGAACAATGTGTATTCTGCTGCTTTAGGATGAAATGTTCTGAATATATCTGTTAAGTCCATCTGGTCCAGTGTGTCATTCAAAGCCATTGTTTCCTTGTGGATTTTATGCTTAGATGCTCTGTCCATTGCTATAAGTGGGGTGTTGAAGTCCCCTACAATTATGGTATTATTGTCAATGAGTTTCTTTATGTTTGTGATTAATTGGTTTATATATTTATATATGCCTCCAAATTGGGAGCATTAATGTTTACAATTGTTACATCATGGATACATTCCTCAATTATGATATAATGCCCTTCTTCATCTCTTGTTACAGTCTTTACTTTAAAATCTAGATTGTCTGATATAAGTATGGCTGCTCTGGCTTTCTTTTGGTGAGCATTAGCATGATAGATGGTTCTCTATCCCCTTATTTTCAGTCTGAAGGTGTCTTCAGGTCTAAAATGGGTCTTTTATAAACACCATATAGATAGATGTTGTCGTCTTATCCATTTTTTTACCCTATGTCTTTTGATTGGAGCATTTAGTCTGTTAACATTTAGAGTGAGTGCTGAAAGATATGAATTTCTTACCATTGTGTTGCCTGCAGATTTGGAGTTTCTGGTGGTGTTCCCCTAAGAGTCCTCCTTAAAATTTCTTTCATGGCTGATTTAGGGCTACAAACTCCTTTATTTTTTGTTTGTCTGGGAAACAATTCATTTTTCCATCTATTTTGAATGACAGCCTTGCTGGATAAAAAAATTCTTGGCTGCATATTTTTTTCTGTTTCAGGATGTTGAATATATCCTACCTCTCCTTTCTGGCCTACCAAGTTTATGTGGATAGGTCTGCTGTGAACCTGATCTGTCTTTCCTTATAGGTTAAGGACTTTTTTTCCCTTGCTGCTTTCATAATTCTTTCCTTGTCTGTGTATTTTGTGAATGTGACCATGATATACCTTGTTGATGCTTAGGATTTTTTGTTTGTTTGTTTGTTTTGTTTTGTTTTGTTTTCCATCTAATGGGAGTTCTCTGTACTTTTTGGATTTTATTGTCTGTGTCTTTCCCCAGGTTAGGAAAATTTTC
Source organism: Cryptoprocta ferox (assembly GCA_028646485.1). Taxonomy (NCBI): domain Eukaryota; kingdom Metazoa; phylum Chordata; class Mammalia; order Carnivora; family Eupleridae; genus Cryptoprocta; species Cryptoprocta ferox. The sequence continues at coordinate 64,129,898 of CM053577.1, forward strand.
TACTATGATTTGCTCACATAAACCTTCAAACCTTTTTTCTCTGTCTTCATTTTCTGGGACCCCTATTATTTGGATGCTAATCTTTTTAGTGAGTACCGGAGCTCTCTAATTTTTATATCATGCTCTTTGCCTTAGTTTCTCTCTTTCTCTATGCTTCATTATTCCCCATAATTTTGTATTCTCTATAGCTGATTCACTGCTCTGTTTCACCCATCTTTGCCACCATGGAATCCATTCAAGATTGTATCTCAGTTATAGCATTTTTAACTTTGTCTAGATTAGATTTTACTTCTTTTATCTCTGCAGAAAGGGATTCACTGCTTTTTTTTAAAAATCCCAGCTAGTATTCTTATTATCATGATTCTGAATTCTAGTTCATATATCTTGTTTATATCTATGTTAAGTCTCTGGCTGCCATTTCTTCCTGTTCTTTATTTTGGGGTGAGTTATTTCATTTTGTCATTTTGGAGGAAAAAAATAATTAATAAAATAAACAATTAAAATTGAAAAATTGAAAAAAAATACACAAAAAAATTAAATAAAGGAAGCTAGGTGCTAGGTGATTTTAGTCTTGTTGCTGAAAGAAGCTTGATAGAATAGAGAAAAAAGGGAAAGAAAAGAAAAGAAAAAATAAGAAAATATTTTAAAAGTTATAAGATGTGTACAATGAAATCGAATAAAATGAAATGAAGAATTAAAATAGAGTAAAATTTACAAAAAATAAAAATATAATAAAAATTTTTTTAAATATTTAAAAAAACAGAAAATAAAAATAAATTTTTTCTCTATCTGTATCCAAGAATATGAAAAGAAAAGAAAAAGCAAAGAAAAAGAATAGATGGACCAACAAACAGAATGAAATCCAAATGAAATTACATCCAGTTTCCCCTAGAATTCTATGAAGCACTTTACAGTCCATACACTAAGCAAATGGAGAGACTTATGGTGAACCTCTAGGGCCTGCACTTGGTTGGCCCAGTTGGATGGGGCTTTGTTTAATGGCTCTGTTCTCCACTAGGTGGCGCTGCTTAGCTTACTGGGGTGGATTGATGTGGCACGTGTGCACATGTATGTGCATGCATGGGAGAGGTGAAAATGGGATCACCCAGCTTCCCAGTCTCTGGCACCAGAACTTTCCACTCTCACTGACCAGCAATCAAGCACTCCTTCTTTGTCTCCAGCTTTCCTGCTTCTACACCGTCCACATCCAAGCTGTCGACCTGCCAGGCAGCACCTCCCTCCTAAATTATATCTCATATGGGGTTGTGTTTCAAACCCCTCACTTCTGAGAGCTTTGCAGCTTGGACCTGCTCTGACATTTTGGGGGAGGGTCTCTCAGGACACTGGCCTGGTGCTGATTTGCCCCCAGAAACATTTGTGAGGTCACGCTGTTGTAGAGGTTTAGGGATTGAGGCCAGGTGCCTGCTTGCCTCAGAAAAATTTTGTGCAGTTGTGTGGCAGCAAAGGTTCAGAGATTATGGCAAAACACAACACACAGCTGCTGTCAGGTTTCACCGTACTCTAGCATCTTTGTTCCAATACCATCAAACGTGGCTGTTCTCTAGGGTCCACTGGTCCTTTGTTTGTGGGGAGGCCATCAGCCTCTAACAAATGCCCTCCTACCAGGGGAATCACTTTTCCTTATGTGGCCCTCAGACCCCTCAGACCTCATTGCCTGTGAGGATTCTCCCTTCCCACCAGAGCACTGCCAGAATTTCTGACTCTGCTTTCCCCTGTTTATAGAGTCTTAACAGTATTGAAACCCTCTCCTTTCTCTGTTCTCCCTTTCTTGTTCACTTGTAGGTGTGGAGTTTCCACTCTTTCTCTTTCTCCCCACCTACTTTCAGGGGGAGTGCTTTTCCTGCACTCTCCCCCCTTTCTCTGTCCTTTCTCCACAAACACTGCTCTCTACCCTCAGCGGCTTTTCTCTCCCCCAGTTCACCTCTCAGTGACACGTACCTGCTAAGTTCTGTGGCTCAAGTTATACAGATTATTGTGTTAATCCTCAGGTCAATTTTCTGGGTGTGCAAAATGGTTTGGTGCTGATCTAGCTGCATTTCAGGGATGAAAGAAGCAGAGAATTTCCATGCTGTTCTACCCTCTTGAACCCTTACCTCCATATATATTCTACTTTCCTCACTTATATTACTTATAAGCTAGCTAGCTAGTTAATCAGCTGATTAAGTTTTTATTATATATGTATATATTTTTTCTTTTGTTTTCTATTTAAGATGCACATTTAATTTTCTTCAAAAGTAATTTGTTGTCCTCATAAAGTCTCTGTAAAGAATTCCTACAGACTCTATAAAAGGTATCTGAAACTTAGACTTTAGGTCTTACCTGAGTATAACATTGATTCAGGAGCCTAGAGTGGGGGGTAAAAAAACCACAAAAAACCAATAAGCAGAGGCTGCCCTAATGAGGTCTGTTTCCACGAGGGTATGTTGCCTGATACACTTGCACCTGATACTCTCCGTGTTTTCTTATGATTAGATCACGTTTTTTCACTTCTACTTTTGAGAATTCACATCAAGTGGATTCACATATCACTAAATAGATATCATCACTGTGCCCTTTACTTTTTCTGACCCTTTCTTCAGTAGTCAAGTGTACTTTTCAAAAATGAAACAGATGATGAAACAGAGGGGACAATGTTCAGAATAAAAGTCCATATAATGAGTGTCTATCAGCCCTATCATCTCACAATTTATAGGTGGACCTGTTGAAACAGCAGCCCCAGCAACATCCTAAATGAAAAGTCTCTGAGACTAACCTATTATGAATTTTAGAAAATATGAATAAAGTGAAAATATTTATTTTTCCTGGGAATTCTTTTCTATCCCCTAAGGGCCTTTTTTTTTTTTTTTTGTGGTGGTTCAGGCTCTGCCCCCTACTTCTCATTGTTTTGGTTTCACTGTGGCATTTTTGGTGACTCTGCAGGACTTCAAAGTGGCCCTCACTCCATATCATTTATCAACTTTTCTACCAATTCCCTGTCACTTTGATGTCCCACTGAGTAGCTGGCAACAGCACAGCAGGCCTAAAACAAGACAGAACTGGCAAGACCCAGGAGCAAATAGTTAAACTAGAAAACAGTGTCCAGTGTGAATAACTCAGAAGCAATCTAATGACAGCACTATGATGAGCATGTCCATCAGTGGTGAGGAAAAGCAGATGTACACACACACACACACACACACACACACACACTGCAACTTTAGTGAAGATATAGTATCAAATCATAGGATGATCAAACTTTAGAGGGATTCAAAGAGCAATAACCCAATATGAGGAAATCAAATGACAGAGAAGTAAGCAGTTCGTTATTCATCAGGTTAGGGGTAGAGATGGACAGAGTCTTGTTTTCCTCAGTCTCAAGACAAGTTCCCATGACACCTTTCAAGATATTGCCAAGCTAATTGTGTGATTTCCATAATTGTTATAAGGGTTTAAATATCAACTGTTTACATTGTCATTTTTCTTTTTAATTAAAATAGTCCTAATATTTGATGTCAAGAAGTTTTTTTTTTTTTAATTTAGATATATATGTTTTCACTAATGTACTTCCAAAGTATTTTTATCTTGATAAAACCTGGGTTGAAATTCTGTGTCCAAATTATCGTGAAAATAATTTTTCATCCTTTAACATTTTTACTTTATTTTCAGGAAGACAGCAGGTTTATCTTCCAATCTTTCTATTAAGTTTTTAAATTTTTTGCTACTATGTTTTAGAGTAGAATATATATGCTGAGTCTTGATCTCACAAAATTTTTTATAGCAACTCATCTTCTTTTATCATAAGGATAATATATTTTCACTTATTACTCTGAGAATAATAATTGTCTTATTTTTTTTGTTTTTTTTTCCAAATTCTCTCCCTCTTACAAAATGGCATTGCTTTTAGTTTTCTTGATTTTCCTTCCTTCCTTTCTTCCTTCCTTCCTTCCTTCCTTCCTTCCTTCCTTCCTGTCTTTATCTTTCTGGTTATTTCTTAGATAACTGGCAATTCTTGACTATTCAGAGTTAAGAATGAAGGACTAAAACTTTTTTGGAAACTATGAGTGCAGGTACAATGCATCAAATGTGAACTTCATTTTTGGCTAGTCTGACTAGACCATTTCACTGGGAATGTGAATACCTTTTTTTTTCTTTTTTTTTTCAATGGCTAGATATTTAGAAGGAAATTCCTAATCCCATATCTTGAATAATAACCATTCTGATAACATTCTAGACATGATTGAGAGAGAAGTGCTGGGAATCTCAGAATTTATCATGTAAACATTCACTTTTATCATCCTTTTATGAGTATGATATGCTGTGCTTCAATGGGCCTAGTGTCCTTCAATCCATATACCTTCTGTTAATCTCTCCAATCTTCTGCTACTACTGTAGAGGAGATTTGGAATTCTAAAGAATTTTTATATGGGCTTCCAACCAAGTCTTGTATTTTAGCCCCACATCCAATACCTCTTCAGTAATAGCTTTTGCCACCAATCCATACCCCTTCGAGTAACTTTGCTCATTTGTCTTCAGTTACCTTTGAGTAACTTTGAGTGACTTTGCTCATTTGTCTTCAGTCACCAAAATTATGTATCAATATTCTCCATTCTCCATTCTTTGTAGATTTGTCTTATTTCCCAACCACTGGGATTCTCTGAGTATTTCATGTATTTAACCTTTCATCTTTAAATTAATATCTGATCTTTTTTTTAGGTGATTATAATGTCATTAGTATTTATAAAATAAATTTCACTTTGGTCTTTTCTGACACTTAAAGTAAGTGCCATTGGAACAAATAAATGAAATCAATCCAACTCAGACAAAGACAAGCCAAACAATTCCTAAGATATGTATAATCTCCTTCTATAGGTGGTTATACAGGAGACTTATTCCTTCTTTATCATGTTCACATATCCCTCATTCAAGAAAAACAAGTTGGCTTTTCCAGGGGAAGGAACAGCTTTATTTACCTAAAGGTAAGTTGGCAAATGCCCTTGTCTATTAGATGACATTAGTTAGATATACACATGTTTAAAATCAAGTACCCTTTTAACTGTCATAAATTAGTAGAATTTCAAAGCAACCAAGTCAGAAATGGAAGAGGAAATATATGTTATGTATATATGAAGAGTGGACCTTTCTGGACTAGACTTGCAACAGTAGCATAGTGAAGAAATCTCATGAAGTTGAAGAATTCTCATGAGGTTGGACGAATCTGATGTAAAAGTGGGGGCAAGGATTTGAGGTGAGTATTGCCCAGGGAAGAGACAAAGGGCACTCTAATCAGAACTGCATGCCACTTAAGATGAACAGTTTTCAGAAGCCAGTCTAGCGGCTGGTGGATTTATGTGGTCAAATTATTCATAACTAGAAAAATACTTCTAACAACTGAAAGAGCACACCTCCCAGTTGAGAATAGTTGGGGACAGTATTGGATTAGATAGTCTTCCCTCCAAAATTTATATCCTTCCCAGAACCTCAGAATATGACTTCATTTGGAAATAGGGTCATTGCAGTTAAGATGAGGTCATACTGGAGCAGGATGGGATTTTAATCCAGTATGACTTGTCTCCTTGTAAGAAAAGAAGAAGACATGGAGAAGGAGACAAAGGGGAGAATGTCATGTGATAACAGAGGCAGAGATTGGAATGGTGCATCTATAAACCAAGGAATGCCAAGAATTGCCAGTGATATCAGAAGCTAAGAGAAATGCATGGACCAGATTCTTTCCAAAGCCACAAATTTTGGACTTCTAGCCTCTAGGGAATAAATTTCTGTTATTTTCAACCACTCAGTTTGTGGTAATTTGATACTTTTTTTTCAAATTCTCTACCTCTTACAAAATATCTTTTGCCTCTAAGTTTTAAGCAATCTAAATATATCTAATGTGAGATAATTGAGCAACTGATTTCAATTAACTAAAATTTAAGAACGTGTGGCTAATGGCTAATGTACTGGAAACCCAATTCTATTCTTTATACCTTCTATAGACATGTAGGAAAAACAGGCTCACAATTTTGCAGACAATGTTTATGAAATGTAACCAATATCCAGCTTTATCGTAAAATGTAGAATCTTTGAGATTGTGGATAGAATCTAGCACATATCAGTTTCCCTACCTTTTTCTTCCTACATAAATTTGTTCTAACTGAAATCATAATATTAAATGTTTCAATATTAAATGCTAGACAAAAATGTCTTAATAACTAAATAAAGTGACCAATTATAAAATATATACACAAGTTCAAAAGGATGTAATATATGTTTACAAGTTTCATTTAAAAATTTATTAATTTAATTTTTAGCATTTATTTATTTTTGAGAAACAGAGACACAGAGCATGAGTGGAAAAGAGGCAGAGAAAGAGAAGAAGACACAGAATCCAAAGTAGGCTCCAGACTCTGAACTATCAGCACAGAGTCCAATGTGGGGCTCAAAATCCTGAACTGTGAGATCATGACCTTGGCCTAAGTTCAACACTTAACCAACTGAGCCACTAAGGTGCCCCAAAATATATTGATTTAAATAATCCCATGTATAATAGCAAGCAAAAATTTTAAATAGTAAGGAATGAAATGAATGAAAAAAGTGCAAATTTTCATCAAGAAAATATTAAACATCTCCTAAGGGTCATAAATTCATAAGAGTATGAATCATATCAACTTGCTGTGTATATACACTCAATTACATTTTGTCAATTCTCTGTAAATTTATCAGTGAATTAAATGCAATGCCAATAAAATTATATTGGCCTAAACTATGTAAATCAAATTAAAATGAAAAGGGAAACTTCAAAAATTATTAAATTATATATACATATAAATTACTATATATTAAACTATATATAACAAAAGAAAGAGTATATATTTTAAATTTATAAAGATTTAATGTCTTAAACACACAAAGGAAAGAACATGCCAATAGAAGAAGAAGTAGACTAGGAACACAAAAATAAAATTAACAAAATATTTACAAATATCTGATCAAGAAAAGGTACAATTTTCATTTTGAAAGGCCTTTTAAAGTTTTAAAGAGTTGGGATCATTATGTTCCAGAGTTTGAAGGATTACATTAAGAATTAGTAACTGACAGTTAACATGTGCCAGATTAGTTCTCTGATCAATAATGTCTATTGGTAGTTCTTGGTTTTCTATGAGAACAAGTTATTTGCAAATGAGCTTTAATACCTCTCGAAAGGGAAAAGAAGAAGAATCTGTGTAATTGTTTGGCCTGGAGAGTTTGGCCGAATGATTTCTCTTCACATTCTTTCAGAAAAGTTTAGAGAAGGCAAGTATAACCTTGAATGGATAAATGATCAAAGCTATGGCTCTCATATACTTACAGAAGTCTAAGTTGTAAAACAAAACAAAACATTACAAAACAAAACAAAACAATATCCCCACCCCCCACCCCTCCCCCCAAAAAACCCAAAAGAGATTGTTTAACCCATGTCATAAGCATTAAAGGGAGGAGTGAATATATACCAAGTCATTTGTTGTCTGGAACTCTGGAAGGGAACTTTCATTTCTTATTATCTTTTCTTAATTTTTCTTAAGTTTTTTTTTTTTTTTTTTTTTTTTTTTTTTTTTTTTTTTTGATAGGAGAGAGAGAGAGCGTGAGCAGGGGAGGGGCAGAGAGAGAGGGAGACACAGAATCCGAAGACAGGCTCCAGGCTCTGAGCTAGGTGTCAGCACAGAGCCCTATGCGGAGCTCAAACCCACTAACTGTGAGATCATGACCTGAGCCGAAGTCGGACACTTAACCGACTGAGCCACCCAGGTGCCCCTTTGTATTTTTGATTAGCCATGGAGGGATAATGTATATTGTTACATAGAGCAACACAGTGATTTAGATAGAAAACATTACTATCAGAAGTCAGAGGAAATATCTGGACAGCATTTTTAATATTCTAAACACTATTTAGGATCCATAAGGACAAACTTTGGTCAATTTTCTTCTTTAGCCCTAGTATCAGGCATACTATAGGTGCTCAAAAAATACTTGTTGGAGTTCCTGGCTGACTCAGCCAGTAGAACATGTGACCTTTGACCTCAGGTTGTGAGTTCCTATGTTGGGCATAGAGATTACTTAAAATCTTTTTAAAAATTTTGTTGCGGGGCACCTGGGTGGCTAAGTAGGTTGAGCGGCCGACTTCGGCTCAGGTCATGATCTCACAGTTGGTGGGTTCGAGCCCCGAGTCGGGCTCTGTGCTGACCGCTCAGAGCCTGGAGCCTGCTTCAGATTCTGTGTCTCCCTCTCTCTCTGCCTCTCCCCCATTCACAATCTGTGTCTGTCTCTCTCTCAAAAATAAATAAACATTAAAAAAAAATTTTGTTGCATGGGTGAATTAACTGACATTCAATTAAATCTTTTCTCATTCTTTCTAGTTTTGTTATGCAAAATTTTCTTCCCTTGTACCTCCATTTGAATTAGGGACAAATGGTTTACAATTTTAACAGAAACACTGTAGTTTGCTCTTTACAACTATAATCATTGATGGAATCTGTATTTGGGTTTTGATTTTGCAAAATGAAGTCAAGGTGGATTGCAAAAGAAAGGGGAGACAAAGTACATAGAGGAAATTCAGAATAGTATGAGGAAAGTAGATGAGGCTTACAAGATAAACTCGATAACTCACTTAGAAATGAGAGAATGTAAAGTTACACTAAAGTAGGACAAGAACATATCCTGAAATTCAGTGTCTCCTGCTTTCACCAACACTCTTAACCATTTAAATTGCATATATTTTTTATTCAGTTGTCTACTCATTCTTAGTTATTTTATTTTAATGAAAAAATAATGGAAGTGACATTGATCAAACTTATTACAGGATTTTAGCTAAATGATTTATAAAGCAAAAATACATAGGGCCATCCTTGCCTCATTTTCTGCTATCTTAAATATTGTTTTAAAATCTCTTCCAGTTTTGATACAAGAGGTATTTGAGGTGTTTTAAAAATGTGTTTTCAGATTTGTCAAGAAAAATATGTTTTCCTTTGGGTGGGTTCTGATGCTTAATTTATATCTGGTTGCTAAGAAAACCATGTATGTGTGTGTGTGCGCGCATGTGTGTGTGTCTATGCACACACACAAATGTACTTTTAAGTGTTCATTCTCTTGCTCTCAGAACTGACATTCCTAAAAACTGATAATGGTTTTTGCATGATGGAGTGATAGATTGATATATTGCAAAGATTAAAAAAAAATTCCCATCCTTTCATTGTCATTTCTACATAAGAAAAAAAATCATTTAGAGATGATCTCTATTTTAAGAGCAAACCATAAAAATTACACAGGTTTTATTACTGAGCACATATTAAAATCATTCTATTTTACTTATGTTTGAATGCAATAGCAGCATCACAGCTAAAAAGCTAAATGTAAGAAGCATTTAAAAGATTTCTTCTATTTCTCCTGGAAGGTATGTATAGATGAATTTAGGGACAGTCTATACGGGGCTATAATTTTTTGTAAAGCCTCCCAGGAGGTATTATCTCTTAATGACAACTAGAGAAGGAGAGAAACAAACAAACAAACTTGTAAGATTATGTATGTATTAGTTTTCTATTGCTGCTGTAACAAATTACCACAATTTTGGAGCTTATTCCAATACAAATTTATTATTTTATAATTCTGGAGATAAAAAATCAGAATCGGTTTCACTTGGATAAAACCAAGGTGTTGTCAGGGCTGCATTCCTTCTGGAGGCTGGAGTCGAGAATTCATTTCCTGGCTTTTTCCAGCATCTAGAGTTTGTCCTGCTTCCTTGGCTCCCAGCCCATATCATTCCATCTCTCCCTTCATCATCATATCCACCTCCCTCTTATAAAACTCTTGTGATTGCACCAGGCCAATCTAGATATTCCAGATAATATTGCTATCATGATATCCTTAACTTACTTACATCTAAAAGGTCCCTTTGGCCATATGAGGCAATGTATTCACAGATTCTGTCATTATGATGTGGTATCTTTCAGAGCCATTATTTTACCCAACACAACAGTTTATATATAACATTTTAACTTGGCTATGTAAATCACTGAAGATATTTTGAAAGCATAAATTTACTATTGTGAAGAAGTAAAAATGGCTTTTTCTTTTATTGCTTTTGCCTAAATTCCTTCCAAGTTGGAGTTCAAGATTGAGAAGTTAGCAAAATATTTGTGCTGGGCTCCTGACTCAGCCTGGCACACAGTAGGTGCTCAGTTTTAAAAACCATCCAAAAGGTCCTGACATCTCTTTCTCTCATAGAAGACATCATAATAAGTTTGAGAAATATGTTGTTGAGCACAAAGAATGAGGTAGCAGGTGACTATCAAGGATCTATGGAGGAGATTGTGGGGAGATTGTCTCACTTCACTTTCCTAGCCATTATCCATTAAATCAGCAACATATCTCACAGGTGGATGAAAAATTTTATCAATCATGAAGAATATTTTGTTTCTATGGCTTCTGAGGTTACTGAGGATGAGACATTAAACTGACCTCAGAAATATAAGTCTTGAAGAAAGTATGTTTTTTCCAATTTATTTCCTTTCACTTTAATATGAGATTCCATAAACTTAAATTCACTTCAGAGTCTCAAACACAGTGAAGGCTGTCAGAGACTCCCCTTACAGAACCACAATTTACATTTCAAAATAAAAGGGTTTAAAAGTACAATCTGGGCATGTGCGTTTGTGCATGGATATAGTTTCAATATGAAAATTTGCCATGAACAATTATTTCAGACTCCACAAAGAACACTATGATATTCCTCTGATTCATCTAATGAGAAAACAATGTACAGTTTAAAAGACAAAGAACCAAAACTGAGCATTAGCTGCAGATCTTAGAAGGTTAGAAGCAGAATATTCTACCCAGGAGGAACAGTAGTTTATCAGTCAGAAAATTTTGCAGATAACCTTTTACAGAAATGTTACTTTGGAGGTTAAAGTGATTTACCAAAGAGGGAAAAAATAAAGAAATTGATTAAGTAAGATAATATGAAATGAAATATAATTTAATGACTGGTGTAATGACTTAGAATATGTATAATTACATAAAATGTTTAAAATAGAAATTACCTTTATTCAACTTGGTTTAGATATGGACCAGCCTTAGACAGCTAGTTGAAATGTTGTGGTGCTGGGACACCTGGGTTGCTGAGTCAGTTAAGCATCCGATTTTGCCTCAGGTCACGATCTCGCAGTTTGTGGGTTTGAGCCCCACATCAGGCGCTGTGCTGACAGCTCACAGCCTGGAGCCTGCTTCAGATTCTGTGTCTCCCTCCCTCTCTGCCCTTGACCCACTCGTGTTCTGTCTCTCTCTCAAAAATGAATAAACATTAAAAAAATGTTGTGGTATCAATCATAAAAAAACATCTACATGTATTAATGGATCTTCTATAATATTTAAGCATGTATAAGGACACAGAGACTTTCTACCATGTTTAAGGTGATTTAAAATTTATTTTGATATTATTTTATTTCATTTTATTTTTAATTTTTAAATATTTATTTATTTTTGAGATACAGCGAGATACAATGTGGAGGAGGGGCAGAGAGAGACAGAATCCAAAGCAGGCTCCAGGCCCTGAGCTTTCAGCACAGAACCCAACCTGGGGCTCGAACCCACGAACTGTGAGATCATGACCTGAGCCGAAGTCAGTTGCTTAACTGACTGAGCCCCCCAGGCACCCCCTGATGACATTACTTTAAATAAAAACTTAAATTTATGACAATATATGTGTGATTTGGAAAGACAAGAGTCAGTAAGGAAATTCAGAAGACAACACACTTCAGATTGAGTAATGAAATGAAATCAATGATAAATTTTAAATTTTCAAGTTTGTGGTTCTCAGAAATTTATTTTTCATTGTATACTAAAATTTGTCATCTGCCAAGAATTTCTTTAGATCTAGGTGAATCTATAAGTCATGCTCCATTCCTTCTTTTTCAAGATTATTTCAATGACACAGTACTATAATCAATATTTTCTAAAAATTGGACCAACTTTTTGAGATCAACTAGTTCAGCTACTTTCAAACTTTAAGGACAGCTGAGAAAACAGGAAAAGAAGAAGTGAATTGGTTTTCTATTGTGTGAAATAAACTATGCGATATTAGTAATTTATAACAATAAGCATTTATTTAGTACCCTCACATGTCAGTTGTTACAAATAAACTGTAGGTTATCTAATTTGGCAGAGCTTGGCTGAGATGGCACTATTTCATACTTCTCTCCTCTTCCTTCTCGACCCTGAACTAGCTGGGTACATTCATTGCACGTTGATTGCAGAGGCAGAAGTAAGCAATCCCAACTAACATATACATATTAGGCTTCTGCTTGCACTGCATCTCTTAAAATATTACCTACTAAAGCAAGCCAATTGCTGGATTGTATGGTACTTCAAAACATTTTAAGGAACTGCCAGTATGTTTTCCAAAGTAGTTGTGACCATTTATAATCCCACCCATATATGAGGGCTCCAATTTTTCAACATCCTTGACATACTATTACCTTTTTTATTATGCCTAATCTGGGAGAATTCACCAGTCAAACCATTTGGTGTTGGTATTTTCTTTCTGGAAGATTCTTTTATTACTAATTCAAACTGTTTAGTTGTTATATATCTATTTAGATGTTCTACTTCTACTTCTTCTTGAGTCAGTTTCAGTACTTTGTGCTTCTCTGCCCACTCCATGTAGGTTATGTGACATGTTGGCATATCTTTGTTAATTGTAGCCCAATATAATCCATATATTTCTTATTAACCTCTGCTCTTAGTAATTTAAGTCTTGTCTCCTTTTTTCCTGGTCAGTCTACCTAAAGGTTTAGCCATTAAAATAAATCTTTTCAAAGACCCAACCATTGGTTTTGTTGTTTTTTCTCAATTGGTTTTGTCTTCTGTGTCATTTATTTCCAATCTAATCTTAACTATTTCCTTTCTTTTACGTACCTTGGGTTTAGCTTCCTCTTATTCTAGTGACTTAAAGTGGTGGCTTAGGTTATTGATTTGAGATCTCTCTTAGTTTTTAATATAACATTATATTAACCCCAGTATTGGAAGATGTATTTCTGCTTTTGAGGATGAGATAAGGGCGTTCAACTACTCAGTGTTTGCCAACGTGTCGCAACACCAAATGACCAGACAATACTTTTGGAAAATATCTGGGCACTTAAAAAGCAGATGACAGAAATCACAATGCACCTAATACACACATATACCTGTTTTGGATTAAGTGATGAATCAAATTTAAAGAGTTCTAGAAATAAGGAATGAAAGATTTATTCGTGTTTACTTTCTTAGCGTTTGTTTAAACAAGCTAAAACTCTTTTAGTTATGATTAGTGTATCTCATTTGTATGGATATGAAGGTAATTACTTTATTTACTTATTTTGTTTTGAAGGTAATTACTTTAAGTCAAGTGATTTGAGGGATGCCTGGGTGGCTCAATCGGTTAAGCTTCTGACTTCGGCTCAGGTCATGATCTCCCGGTTTGTCGGTTCGAGCTCCGTGTGGGGCTCTGTGCTGACAGCTAGCTCAGAGCCTGGAGCCTGTCTTCGGATTCTATGTTTCCCTCTCTCTCTGATCCTCCCCTGCTCATGCGGTCTCTTTCTCTCAAAAATAAATAAAACATTAAAAAAATTGAAAAAATCAAGTGATTTGACAGAAAAACATCTCTGCCTATCAAAATACTATTTCACTGTTTTCTCAAAAGTGGCTTTTTTGGGGATGCCTGGGTAACTCAGGTGGTTAGCGTCTGACTTTTGATCTCAGCTCAGGTTCATGTGTTTGAGCCCTGCATCCAACTCTGTGCTGACCGCACAGAGCCTGCTTGGGATTCTGTCCCTCCTTTTTCTGCCCCTTCCCTGCTTGTTCTCTCTCTCTCTCTCTTTCCTTCTCAAAATAAATAAACTTTAAAAAATAAGAAAATTTGGCTTTTTTTTTGCTATTTCTGTATTTAATTCATGAACTTCATAATAAACATTTTCCAGAAAGAGATATAATCTCTCCATTTCTACAAACAATATAAAGAGCATAGATATCTGAATAAAGTCAATTTAGTGTTTCTAAGGACTAAGAATTCAACCACCAAATCAACATATTTTTGTTGCAGGCAAATGGTAAAATATGAAAAAATTTCTCCCTTCATCAAAACAACATAGGTTCTTTCTTATATAGTAAGTTTCAAATGTTAACATTCTTCAGTGGGAGAGTTGCCAAATTGAAAGTGGGGATTAAGTTTAAATAGAATCACTTCTCCTTCCAATCCAGATTGTGTATTGCTCTTATAAGTGGTTTAAATTTTATGTCCCTTTTCAGGCAAATATGAAATTGCAAAGACCCTACGAAACTGCTGTCATCTCCCTTATGGGAAGTCAGCAGCAGGCACTTCCAGAGCAATAGGGAAACAAACTTTTACTTCTTTACTTGATGCATCTCCTTCAATCAAGTCTGTCCCAGGAGAAGAATGATGTTTGCCAAGCCAAACAGCAGGCTGAAAGAAACATCACTTTTAACTTAGGGATAGAGAAGGAGAAAAAAATAGGCCAAGAAAAAAAAAAAAAAGTTTGCTGTATATTCAGAATCAAACTGTGTAAATAACATACTACCATATTCCCATGTGTGGAAATTGCATGTTATTTCTGGACTATGGAAGGTAATTGGATTATTAGAGCAAATTATTATACATATCCACGCTTATGTTTTCGTTTCTCTCGTTGATAATTCAACTCCACTTTAAGCAATCCACTGTCATGAAATTAAAAAAAAAATAACCCCTTAATTATTGCACTATTGTAATCAATCTTGAATTTCACCATGAATATAGAGAAAAAGTTATGTTTTAACAGATAAGCTAAATATTATTTTAAAGATATTTTCTTTTTATGTTTACAGTTTACTAATTGCTTTCATTTGAAATCTGTGATAATACCACATACTTCACTACATAGACTCTCTTTTAGCATGATCATTTGTTTTCATGCTTGGAAATATATACACAATAAGATCGTAAAATCATTACAGGCAACTGAATAAGTATATAAGATCTTTTAAGTTGCCTAATAACATCTTTTGTAAAACTATAAACATTTTGAAAAATAATCAGAAAACTTTTTTTGTTCAGCCTTGTGGAATGCTCCTTTTCCGTTTATATTAAAATGAGCTGTGGCATATTGTTCAAATTTAAAATAGATTAGATCTATTTTTGAACAATTCTACTGATTAAAATGAAATGCTATTTTTTTCAAGGATTTCTGAACTTCTGGCTTCAAGGGTTCCATTTTATTCTTTTCTTTTTCTTTTTTCCCTGGGTACTTGATTGTTTTCACTCACTTCAACTTGGAAACAAAGAATTGTTAGATACTGGGGAAATACTCTTTATGTACAAGAGCCTATTTAATCACTTGGAAGAGATAATATCTGTGCACAAAGAACTCTACATAATAGTGAAATCTTATAAAGAAAAACTAGCTCATAGTCGTAATCAGAAAAATGACCATGTTGCAAAAGACAATCCAGGCTTCTTGTAATCAGGGTAGCTTTAGTTTTTATTTGACTAAATAGAGCATTGAAGTAGCATTGTTTATACCTGCAGGAGTTCCTTTCTCAGTTTGCATTACTGTCACCCGATTAATCAAATAGGCTATCAGAAAAAATAATTAAATGGCAAGTTAGAATTTTAAAGGACAGTTTGCTCACTACACATACCCAACCTCAATTTTTTGGTGATCTATCAGCAGAGTAGTAATTTCTGTGTTTATCCTGTCATTTTGAAAACTTTGGTCTTAGTCCGATTACTCTGCCTGGCTGCTGAGCATCATTCTGGGAAAATAAAAATTAGACAAATATTGCAAAACCAAACCTGAAAGCATGGTATTGTTGCAAAACAGTTTAGCATATTAGTAACAAAGGGATGTCAATGTTTTAACTATTTGACCCAGATAACTTCTGTGTTCATGGAGTCCTAAAAGTACTCATTGGTGATGTTCAGAAACTTAAAATATACCTTGCTTGAAATATGCTTTAATCTTTCAATACAAAAGCAATAGCTCAGCTCTCTTAAGAGAAGAGGAAGCCTGAGGAAGAATAAAAAGACTTTGTAAAATTAGCAGTAACTGACATTTATTGATAGCTTACCATATGCCAGCAGCATTGCAGCATCATTACTGTTTTTGTTGATGAACCTCTTTTTGTTATATTTGAGTATGGTTGACACAACAATGTTACCCCATTGGTCAGAGGAAACTGGGACTCAAAATACGGAAATAATTTCCCTATGATCACATAGCTTATAACTGAAGTTTTTGGAATTCCACATGAGATAGTCTGATTTTAGTACCCTTGCTTTTAGCCAATACACTCCTGTCTTTCTTTTGAATAGGATGAATGAAGATTGGTATTGACTTAAAGAAATATTTAGGTTACTATGCTAAATAAATATTTATGAAGAATATTAAAATCTCTATAAATCAAATTTTTGAAACCTGATCGCAAGAATTTAGAAAGCATTAATTTTTTAAAATTTATTTTAGAGAGAGAACAAGCATATGCTAGTGGGTGAGATGGACAGAGGAAGAGACAGAGTCCATCTTAAGCAGCCTCCATGTTTAGCGTGGAGCCTGATGCCAGGCTTACTCCCATGACACTGGGATCATGACCTGAGCCCACATCAAGAGTGGGTTGCTCAACCGACTGAGCCATCCAAGTGCCCCTCAGAAAGTATATTTGAAGACAACTATGTGAAATAACTACTTTTTAACTGTATCATAAGTGGCTTCCACTGGTCACATTTTGGGGGAAGAAGTGTACGGCATCCTTCACTGCTTGAAGCAGAATTTGAAGTAAAAATCAAATGGAGTTAGGTTATATTTAAGAGTAATCAAAGTCAATATTCCTGAATTTTCTCTTCTTAACTTTTACTTCCTTTCCAAAATTTGTACTTGTTTTTAGATTGTAATAACAACACAACATAATAATTTATAATAATTTAGTTGGCATAATTAACAGGAAAAGAAAATTAAAACACTTAGAAGTGGCATTTTGTTTAATTTCATGTATACCTGCCTGTGGCATTGCTAACCTGATGTCCATAACCTGTGCACCTCTGAATTTGTGGTTGTGATTGCAGGGAGGACCATGTAAGGTAGAAATAGTCTCTAAGAGAGTCCCATTATATGTTCTACCTTTGTCAATGACACCAAACATTCTTTCTAAAGTGGATTAAACCCACATATTAAAGTTACTAGGTGTATTCTGAGCACTGTGAAGCAAAACAGAACATATTTTCTTCAGTTCAACTCCCCTTGAACTTTTAATGGATATGCTGTTGATTGAGAGGAGCGCCTCATTTTATTTTAAATACAGCAACTTAAAATGTGCTATTTGGCTCTAGAACCGAAGCCTACTGCTGCTAATTTAGCAGTTAAAACATATTTACATTGAGAAATTATTGAAGAGTTTGAATTGTTTTCCTATTGGAAAACTAAGTCACTGTTGCACTGAGAAGCACTCTATTGACAGCTAAAGGGCAAAAAAAAAAAAAAAAAAAAAAAAAGGCATTAATTCTTGTTTTAATGGTGACTTTTAAATTTTTCTTTTTTACATTTATTTACTTTTGAGAGACAGAGTGACACAGAGCGTGAGCTGGGGAGGGGCAGAGAGAGAGGGAGACACAGAACCTGAAGCAGGCTCCAGGCTCTGAGCAAGCATTCAGCACAAAGCCAGACGCGGGGCTCAAACCCACAAACCGTGAGATCGTGACCTGAGCTGAAGTCGGACACTTAACCGACTGGGCCACCCAGGTGCCCCTAATGGTGACTTTTAGATGGACACAAAAATATTGACACCTTTATTTTTTTTAGTGTTATCTTGATAAATGTTTTTCTGCCGTAAATTTCATTGTAGTTAAGATTTCTAAGTGGTTCTAATGAAGAAGTTAGGCAGAGGCACATGACATCCTTGCTATCCAACTACAGTATAATCTGAATCAATGAAGCTTAGGAATGATCCAGATATAGGCTCGATCTGATTTAACATATTTAAGTTAGGTTCTCAAGCACAGGAACCGTAGCCGGGATACAAGCAAAACTTTTAAGATACCAAGCTAGAAAATGGTGCCCCAATCAATTGCTTCAACTTCAAAAGCAAGTTTCTAAAATTCACCCAAACTAAAAGTTTTGGCACTCTAAAAATATGCATTTTACATATATGATTGCTACTTGGTAAATCTTCCCGAATTTGCTACCTAATAGCTCTGTCTAGTGTTGAAATTCATTTGGTTGGCTTTCATAGCACCAAACATAAAGCAAAGAGTGTTTATTTTATTTACTTGCCCCATTAATTAGTTACTTGCCCTATTAGTTAATCAAGAGATAATTTTCAGATATGTATCGGAAATTTTAGTGCCATAAAATATATGGATTTTGCCAACTTTACTCTCCTAAATAGATTAAAATATTCCCAGAATGTTTCAATAACATAATAGTGAACAAAAAAGCAATACAAAATGGTAAGGGCCACGTAAATTAAAGTACCATGTACTTACTATAATATTTGATAAAGTGCAACAAACAATGTTCTCAGTTATTCTTATAGTGATGGAATTTTCCCATGACATTTTATTTATTAATTATGCTTAGGTCCACATTAAACTTCTGTCTGCAATTATGCAACTATAATTATCAAACCTGGAAATGCAAACTTCATTTTGTTGCTCTGTTAGTATGCTTCAATTCTGAATGTAAAGGTCCGCATTATAGTTCTTTGTCTTTCTGCTGAGATTTTCAGCAACAATAGTGGTTGCCAATGGAATTATCTCATGCAATGAAAACATTTTAAATTACAATGATCTCCATCTTTCCATTGCCTAATGGATATTGTTGAAATGGTGAATATTTTGTTCACACCTCTGGGATCTTTGGTATAACTCTGATTTGTAAGATTTAAGGCCCTCTATCTCATTACCAATTTATTCTCAACCTTCAACAAAAACATTTTTTTTTTTTTTTGTATCTGCACACAATCCACCTCCCTCACCCACACATTTTCCTTGTCTGGTTTTAAGCTCCACACTAT
Organism: Cryptoprocta ferox; assembly: GCA_028646485.1. Lineage (NCBI taxonomy): Eukaryota > Metazoa > Chordata > Mammalia > Carnivora > Eupleridae > Cryptoprocta > Cryptoprocta ferox. The sequence goes on from CM053577.1 coordinate 64,148,960, forward strand.
AATATGTTTGAACTTTGGATCTTTGATATAGTCAACTTCCTCTTGTTTTAATATCTAAAGCTGTGGCTGGATGCATTATTGATAAGTGCACTGGGAACTTCTGCTGAAGCTTAGGAAATAGTTATTTGGTGTCTGAGTCATGAAAAAAAGATTCTTATGGAAACTTCATTATGCCTTTTCTTACACATGGCATGTGTTTGATTACTTCTGCCACCTTCTTAATGTTGATTGTCACTTTATTTTCTTTCTCCCTGAAATTGCTAGGTATCATTTAATGCAGAGAATATATCCATCTGTAGTGTAAATTATGCATGTTTTTATTTTAGCTCACTTGCTCTCAAATCCAAATTCTTTTTCTGAACAGCAAAAAGTTAATTTTACATTTATGCATCTTTCCATGTGCTTTGTGCTTAGTGAGATAAAGTTTGAAAAGTAGTATTCACTTTTTCACTTCTCTTTTTTAATTAAAAAAAGGGCTGAAATATTTTCAACATTTTTTTTTTCTCAAAGGAAACCTAAGTTGCTACATCCTGACCTTGGGCCAAATGTACAATTGTACTGCTTAAAACAGCTGATATGAATTTATCTCATATTCAAAATGAAACAATACTTCAACAAATGCAGCTTTTATCTAATTTCATTTGCTTTTATAAGAATGATGCACTTTAAGCTCACAAAGTTTCTTCCACCCATTTCTGTGGACTCTGGCTTAGAAGTATATCCCCCTGTCCTGCTAACAGAGAGGGACTCTCAGTGGCAAGCCGGTTGTTTTTTTGAAGAAACTTATTCATGCCAGAAAAAAAAAATAGAATCTTTGAACAACAGAAGCTGAGAGACATTTCAGCTGAATGAGTTTATAGAGCATCTGAAATCTAAGCCAGTACTGATTTTCCATGACATTATAAAGCCCTGTTAAAGACACTGGAACCCTACACACTTTCTGTATGTACCATGTTCCTATAGTCATTACTATAAGTGAACGACTTTATGAGATGAACATATTTTTTTAGTATACTTGGAGTTCAGATTTTTTTATTGTCTAATATATAGTTTTAATATTTATTTAAAATATACAGGTATCATATTATGCCGAATTTAACATTTAAGAAGTATTTGTGTGGTTTTTCCCTCTAAGTAATTCTCTGCTTATGGTCAACCGAGATCTCTATATACACAATGACTTCTCAGTAGCTTTCATTATAATCTTCTAGAAATAGAACAGACATTTAAATCATATAAAGGAAGGTAGACATTTAATAAGTACTTGTCTTGTTTTCCAGTGGCAGTTTATTTATTTATACTTCCTGACTAATTGCATTCTAAGCTTTATTGTTGGCTTAATTATTTTTCTTGAAGTAGTAAGAGACTATTATTTTTTTCTCCATTCTTGAACTATAGTAAAATGTTCATTCATTCATTCAACAAATATTTGTTGAGAACCCACTACACCCCACTTTTCTAGGTCTTGGGATTTATCAGTGATCAAGCAAGAACAAAAGCCCTGTCCTTATTAATTTTTCATTCCAACAGGGAAGCACACAATAACATAATAAGAAGTAAATTATATGTAAGTTAGAAGGCAATAAATACCATAAAGTAAAGTAAAACAGGGCTAGGAGGGCCATATTGCATAGGAAGTGTTATTTTTCCGGATAGCCTTGATGAGAAGGTGATTTGAGGGCATAAGGGAATTAGACATATGGATATATGGGGAAACAGTGTTCAAGCAGACAGAATAATTAGCGTGGAACACAGTAATGTGGAAGCTTGTCAAGGATGGTAGTAGAAAGCAAGATCAGTGTATTGGAATGCTGTGAAACAATTGAATAGCAAAAGATAAGGTTAGAAAGGTGACTTTGGGATACAGGTACATAATGTAAGGATTTTGACCATACTAAGTAATTTTGCTTTTACTCAGGGTTTTGAAAATAGGAGTGGTCTGACTTCTAATGAAAAGATTACTCTGGATACTGTGTTGATAATATCTTGTGGGGATGAAGAGTACGGATGGGGAGACCCATTGGAGGTCATTACAAGGATTCTGGCCAAAGATATTAAGAATTTGGAGAGGAGTGGTAGCAAGTTTCTCAGATTCTTAATATAAATTTGGCATCATTAAAAGGTTAAAAAAATCAGACTTTAGGACATGGTTAATGAGTCAGAGTTATTGATTATTCTAAGAATTATATTTCTTACTCTATCATTTACTTTTCCTTGATGCATTAGCATAGTTTATTAATTTCCATGATAGAGTAAAATTCTAAGAATTTGGAATCAACTATCATTTTTTTAAATACACATAACTACCCTCCTCTGCACAATGGGCAAAATCTTCTCCATTCACAAACTACATCATCAGTGACTATGCCCAGCTCCCATGAAAGTATGTGTTTCTGGTTGGAAAATTAGATTCTATTTTTTTTTAATTTAGTTATTTATTTTGAGAGAGACAGAGAGTGTGAGTAAGGGAGGGACAGAGAGAGATGGAGAGAATTCCAAGGGCAAGCCTGACACAGGGCTTGATCTCACAAACCGTGAGATCATGACCAGAGCCAAAATCAGAGGAGTTGGACAATTAACTGAATGAGCTACCCAGACACCCCTAAAGCTATAATTTATTAACCTCTACTTATTTATTTAATAAAGTGCATGTTCTATCCATCAGCTCCTAACTTAAGAAGGCAATTAGTCACATAGGATAAGGGAGTGAATTATCCGTGTGGCCAACTCAGAATCTGTGTTAACTTTATCAAAAAGCAGGAACAATATACTATGAGGAAAAAATCAAGTAGAATTTGACGTGGATGTTCACTTTGAGTAGAATCTAAAAAATTTTGGGGTTATTAATCAGTCAGGAATAAACATTCAATGAGATAAACCCATGCCCTACACATCTCCACACGACTGTTTTTTAACTCCCCAACTGGTCTTAAATCATGTTATGCATTAAAAAAAAAAAAATTTAGACTGCTTTTCTATGTGATATTCTAAGTTTTCTCCTTTGTATATTACTAAATGCACATGGCAAGAAAGAGACAGTTGAAATATTTCCCAATTTATTATTTTCATTATGTTTCAACTGCAGTCCAATATTATCTGTGTATCCCCTTGATAGTCAATTTTTGCCTTGTTGATGTTTGCTGCTGTCAGAGAATTCTTTAAGTTAAGTTCATAATTCTTTATATTCACACATATTTAAAAAAATCATACCTAACAACCACTTACACACACTCTCACATACATTAGTTATACTTTCCTGAAGCAAATATTTTAAGGATTCAAAATAGAAAAGAAACTTTAAAAATTAGATAAGTTGTCTTTTTTTTTCCACAGGAAGCCAAAGAATAGTAAATCTGCATCTTTATGAACATTTCTAGGGCCCTAGAGAATTAGTGGCAGTTAAAGTCAATCTCATATCATACTACTTACCAGTTTTAGTCTCTTAACTCTGAAGTCTTTGCTGGTATTTCCAGCTTAAAAAATTAATGCTTAGGGGCACATGGGTGGCTCAGTTGGTGGAGCATCTGACTCTTGATCTTGGCTCAGGTCACGATCTCATGGTTTGTGAGATCCAGCCCCGTGTCAGGTTCTGTGCTGACAGCATGGAGCCGGGCTGGGATTCTCTCTCCCTCTCCCTCACACACAAGTTCTCTCTCCTGTGCGAAATTACATTACCCATCAACTTTGCCTTCCCTCAGTCCTTATCACACACTGCCTAGCACTACAGTGGTGTGTGAGCAGATGGAATAGTCCCTGCTATATTGCAAACATCTTGGGTTGAAGACCTTGCCTACTTCAATGTAAACTCCAAAAAACAACAATGCATGTCTGCTTGTAGTGGACATTTTAAAAATTGTCATGAATGAATGAAAGGATCAGGCAGAATATCATTGTAATATTCATAGAACCTAACAAGTAAATACACAAAATTAGACTAAATTAATATTTGTTGAAGAAATAAGAGCAAAGTGATGTTGGGGTGCCTGGGTGGCTCAGTTGGTTAAATGACCAATTTCAGCTCAGTTCATGATCTCGCAGTCTGTGAGTTCGAGCCCCACGTCAGGTTCTGTGCTGACAGCTCAGAGCCTGGAGCCTGCTTTGGATTCTGTGTCTCACTGTCTCTCTGCCCCTCCCTGTTCTCTTTCTCTCTTTCTCTCTCTCTCTCCCTCTCAAAATTAAACATTTAAAAAAAAGAGTAGAGTGGTGTCTTAATTATGTTTATATCTTTTGTGGTGCTGTGTAGGTGGTACATAACAATGAGCAGCCCTGTTCCAACACACACACACACACACACACACAAGATTGAGTTGCAGCATTAGCCAATTTCTTTTGGTGTAAGCATTCCCACTATGGCAGATTTCAAGTTGAAAATGTGATGCCACTGAAGCGAGAATTGGGAAGGGATGAGCACAGCAGGCTTCAAGAGCTGGTGGTAGCCAAGTGTAGCTAAGGGAATGCCTAGTACACATAATAAACTCTCAATGATTTATTTATTGCTAATTAATTAATACAAGTTTTAGACATATGTTTAAGCTTGAGAGAAAATTATTTACTGCATAAATAAATGTTGTTTTTCAAAATTGACTTCAAAATTCAGAGGCTTCAGATAATTAAATCATAAATGCAGGTCTTAAATCACAAATAAATTTATGCAACTACATACTAGAAGTATTTTATATACATATTATATATACTACATATATATTCTATATTACATATATTCTATATTACATACATAATATATACTATGTATATATTACATATATATAATATATTATATGTATATAGCTTGCTATTTGCATTTATAATTTATTTTATTTTATATTTTCTTGGTGAATGACCTGATCATTTATTTTTTCAAATCTTAGAATAAGTCACTGTTCCAAAAACAAGTATCAAACAAATGTTTCATTATTTCAATATTTCATTGTTCCTGGGAAATTCCCCCCTTCGGATTTCAGATTTGGAAGATCTTGGTAAACAATAGAGCATGGAAAACTTACTAAAGTGTAACATTGGCTTTGACTTTGACTTTGTCGGAGTTTGGTGCTCTCCAGTGTAACAGCTGTGGTAGACTTTATTACACAAGTTACAACCACCAATACCCCTAAAATCAGGTCTTCATGGTTAAAAAGGATACTTCTACCTTACTTCTCTTACCATATACTAGATTTGATTTGAAAAGAGTATAGTAATTGGGATTATGTTTGTCTGCAGATGAAAGAACTCAATTATCCAGCTTAAACAAATTGTTTTTTCACGTAACACAGAAGTCTGGAAGTAAGCCATTTATGATTGGTCTGTGTTGCAAAAAGGAATTAACCAAGCTCCTTCCTTCTTCCCACTAACAAGCTGCTGCCTCACATCAGAGTCTAAACTGAAGAAAAAATGGTGGAGGTCATCAGGCTCATGCCTTATTTCAAGAAACAAAAAATTTTCATGATGCCCTCCACCCCAATTCAATGTCTGATTACAGCTCATTGGCTAGCACTTTGTCATGGGTCAAACCTTAGAGGCAAAGGAGCCAGGAAAACATTGTTTTGTTTTGTTTTGTTTTTTTGCCCCTAACTAAATTAACATTGTATTAGTAAGGTTAGAGGACAAAAAGGATATTGGGCAAGAAACTGTAGTGACATAAGTCATACTTACATCATTGCTGCAGTATGAATAAGGAATTGTAATCTCATGGACTAAATATATCAGTGAGAAAGTAACTTAATTGAATTCTATTACTTGCTGTGTCATTTACTGTACAGAGCTGACTATCTCTGACATGTGGGCCATACAGTGTTTCATCAAGTATCAGTAATTCAGCCCATACTCTATTCATGACACTAGAATAGTTGCTACTGAGAATGCTGGGAATTAATCTTGCACTAGGCTGACACTAACAAATATGACAACTGTCATACACTTTCTGCAGTACACAGATGAAGATGATAATCCTTACACTCTGACATTGTTCATGTTCACAAAACACAAACTGCTGTGCACCTTTACACAAATTACAAATTAATGCAAATTTTCTATGGCTAAGCTATAACTGGAAGAGTTAAAATAATAACTATTATCACAAACACTTAGGATCTCCACTTGTTAGCCAAAAACCTCTTTGGAACTGAGAAAGCAAGCAAGCAAGTATAATGTATTGAGTTGACTTTCTAAACTGGAATTGAGAAGAAATGGGTCGGGGGCAAATTTGTTCATCTTGTATCATATCAGTCTCTATGAAAGTCTAATGACATAGGCATTTGATTTATATTAATATAACCTAGGGTCCTGGTTTATTGTCTGCATACAGTGGTGAGAAAAGGAGCTGCATGCAGATGCAAGAGCAACAGAAATCATTCCAGATTTTCTAGAAAAAGAAAGAGAGCAAAAAAGTGAAAGAGTGAGAGCAAGAGCATGAGAGGGAGAGCAATAGACAGACAGACAGACAGCAGGGAAATGAAAAAGGCTGTATGGCTTTGGAAAGATTCCTAGCATCTGGTCTTCAAGTTACCAAAAACTTGAAGGACTGAAAAACAATACAGAATCCTATGTAGGATAAAGCTTCAAACTCAGGAATTAGGTTAGCTTGTGGTTCTAGTCTTAGTCTTGCTGCCTACCATCTTAGTGATCTTAAGCAAGTCACTCAAATTCTCAGAGTCCAATGTGCTTTGTTAATATATTATAGAAAACACCATAGTAACAAAACTCCACACTTTCTAAGTACTACATAATTCCACAAAGGTGTCTCTGGGAAGGGCATGGCAAATTACAGGTTGAAAGATAGCTTTTCAAATGTATTACTAAGGAAGAGTTAATGTACACTGTAAACTGGCATGGTTAAAGAAGGCTAAGGTGAACATTAAAATCTGCATATAATTTAGAATGATAGATAATATCAAAAATGATATTTCAGGTTGTGAAGATGGCACAGGTAGAGGTACGGAGGGAGGAAGGGGTAAAAATGGTAGGTACTATTGTGCGGATAACTCAATTTTAGACGTGAGGTTTTATTGTATATTTATTCTGTGTATTTAGAGATCAGTTTAGAAAAGTTGAAAATCTTGAAAATCACATTAAAAGTGCATTTTACTTGTGGGTAATGAGAAAGCCATACATATTCTTGAGAAAGCTATTTACACGATGAGATTATTGTAGTCTATTTTCCTCTAGTAGAGAGTTGCTTTATTTCCTCCAGTAATTTTCCTCCAAACTGGTTACCCTATTGGAGTTAATCATGGCATTTAGTGAAGTTATTTTAGGAGAACTGAATTAAAACAGACAACTAAAAACCATGTAATTCTTGACTTTTAAGCACAAGTGACTTATTTAGGCATTAGAACAGAAAGATTTCACAGAATATAAGAGATTATCAAGCAGAATCAAATTTTCCTACTTCTCAGACCAGTGTACTTTGGAAGTAGGAGAACTGAAAGAAAATAAGAGTATTTGATCCTGTCCCCTGGCATCATCCTCTTTCCCCCTTGGGTTAAATGGAAGTAAGAGGAAGGAATACATTCTTTTTGTTGAACAGTGGACAAAGGGATTTGTCTTTGCTCTCTGGTGTCTGTACTTCTGTACAGTGGAAGCGGTTTCATAGACAACCTTATTTTTCATGACAGTTTTGAGGAATGGTCAGCTATTTTGTAGAATGTCACACTATCTGTGTGTTTCTGATATTTTTCTCATGATTAGACTTGGGTTACACTTTTTTTAGGAGAAAAATTGCAGAAGTAAATGTCATTCTCATCACATCATATGAAGAGCATCTCTGTTGTAGGACCACCAATTATTGGATTAACAATTCATCTTTCTTTTGAATTTTTATATTTTTAAAAACTGTGATAAACTGTATTAAATATGAACCCCAGTATTTTAAATATTTTAAGAGTACAGTTCTATTTCATTAAGCACATTCACATTGTTGTACACCCATCAGCACTATCCTTTTCCAGATCTTTTCTGTCTTTCTAAATTGTAACTCTTTACTCATTAAATACTAACCCCATTCCTCTAAACTTCTGGCCTCTGGCAACTCCAATCCTACTTTTTTCTCTGTGAATTTGACGAGTCTAGATATCTCAGTAGTTCCTTTTACTACAGCCATCAGTTTCTCCTTTCGCATGCTAACCCCACATCCCACTTAATGAACCTCTTTCTGCCTAGTCCACAACCCCCATTCACTAATATTTTTTTTCAGCTTCAGTGAGGTGTAATTGACAAATAAAATTGTAAGATACTTAAATAATACATTGTGGTAAATTGATATATGTAAACATTGTGAAAGGATTACTTCCATCTAGTTAATTAAGACATACAAGCACATCTATCACCTCACATATTTATCTTTTTCACATGCGTGAGAACATTTAAGTTCTACTCTCTTAGCAAATTTCAATTATACAGCACAATACTATCAACTATGGTGACCATGTTATACATCAGATCCTCTGACCTTATTCATCCAATAGCTGAAAGCTTATACTCTTTTACCAACCGCTTCTTATTTTCCCAACTCTCCAGCCCCTGACACCTACTTTCCTACTGTTTTCATTTAGATTCCACGTGTAAGTACACCACACAGTATTTGTCTTTATCTGTCTGGCTTATTTCACTAAGCATAACACCCCCAGGTTCCATGCACTGTGTCACAATGCACAAGTCTTCTGTCTTTCTTGTGACTGAGTAATATTCCATTTATATGCCACATCTTCTTTATCCATTTATTTATCCATTGATGGACACAGTTGTTTCCATGTGTTGGCTCTTGTGAACAATGCTGCAATTAACATGGGAGTATGGATACCTCTTTGAGATCGTCATTCACTGTCGTTTACATTTAACACTTTCTGCTGGATAAATAACTGAATTCAGCTATTCAGTTACTGGTTATTCTGGCATACCAACTGATAGAAAACAGTAACACTGGAAAATAAAAATTCCACAATAAGCCACATTGTGTGAGAGAATTGTTAAGGTTTTGCTTTAATTCTGACTACTCTTTTTCTTCTATTACCACAAAAGTTGGGCAAAAAAACAACTCCCTCAAAATGTTTCCTCTCACTGATGTCTATCTTAAATCTGCATGTGTTCTGAAAATTAAGTAGGAGTTAATTAACAATTAATATTTATTGACTTCTCTGTCAACTTAGTTACTTTCTCTTCTAAATCTTGACTTTCTTGCGTTCATAAGAAACATACGACTGAAAAACGTGTATGTACAGTAAACTTAGTTCCCTTCCTTTTTTTTTTTTTCCTTCACTAAGGTTTTGCTTAGCCTTCAGGCAAGTTTCTCCTTTTTATATGAGTCAGTTTTATTTCTTTAGATTTCAAGGCATAACTGACCTATATTAAATAGACCTTGAGTTTTATGAAGCACAGTGAATAATTAAGAGCTCAACTGTTTTCAATAAATTAAGATCAAATTGAATTTTTATAATCTACTATTATTCTATATTATAGTTTTTAAATAATTGTGGCATATATACAATGACTGTAGTACATGTTATTTATTTTATGATATTTTTATAACTATTATACAATATAAACATAATGTAAGTAAAATATATTTGAATATAATTTTAAACTTTTAAAATATTAACAATTATACTGTGAAAAATATACATGGAAGTTTTCTACTTTAGAACATAAAGTCGAAACCTCATGAATGATGACCTAAAATCTACAAGTCAGAAAATGAAGTATGTTTTTTTTTTTCATGTGAGTATATTCATGTAGTCAATACATTTTGTACCTTTAAAAACTTTTTAATTTCTATTTAGGGGCGTGGAGGAAATATTTTAAAAAATTTTTTAAAGTTTGTTTCTTTCTTTTTGAGAGACAGAGCAAGCACAAGCAAGGGAGGGACAGAGAGAGAGAGTGAGACAAAGGATCTGAAGCAGGCTCCAGGCTCTGAGCTGTCAGCACAGAGCTGAAGAAGGCGGAGCTTGAACCCACAAAGGGTGAGATCATGACCTGAGCCTATGTCTGATGCTCAACCAACTGAGCCACCCAGGCGCCCCTAGTTTTTTTTTTTTTTTTTTTTTTTTTTTTTTTTTTTTAACAAATATATCAAAGAATCATGCCATTCAGCCAGCACTGGATGAAATCTTGGGCCACAAGTCTACACACTGCTTTGCAACTCGTCCCGTGATAGCAGAACTTTTCATTTCTCCTTTAATATTTGCTAGCCCTCATACTTTCTTCAAAATAAGAAACAGGCCATCTTTTCTCTGGTATGACTTTTGTTGTTGAATTATTGCTGCTGGATATACCTTCTTTCTGAGCTCTGGTTTGCCTTTCCTCACTATGGCCATCACCATGTCACTCACCAGCAGCAGGAAGTCTGTTCAGTTGTCCTCAATCCCCATCACAGAGATGATACACAGACTTTTGGCTCCTGTGTTGTCAGCAGAGTTGATCATGGCTCCTACGGGAAGACTTAAGGAAATCCAGAATTTCGCACTGGGGGACCTGCCATGGCCTTGCTTAGACATCTTGAGTGCAGGAAAGACACAGAAAAATAAAGCCTGTACCTTTTTTTAATTTTAAGTTTATTTATTTTTGAGACAGAAACAGAGCATGAGTGGGGGAGGGGCAGAGAGAGAGGGAGACACAGAATCTGAAGCAGGCTCCAGGCTCCGAGGTGTCAGCACAGAGCCCGATGCGGGGCTCGAACCCAAGAACCGTGAGGTAATTAGACCTGAGCCAAAGTCGGACGCTTAACCGACTGAGCCACCCAGGGAACTCTGTACCTTTTTTTTCTTAAATAATTGTATTAGTCATTGAAATAAAGTTGAGGATACATTTTTGTAGTAAATATTTTTGTCTTTTTATTTTTATTTATTTTTTATTTTTGTCTTTTTAGATCTGCCAGTAAAATCTGGAGAAATTCAAGTTATTTCGTAACTTATAGCAAATGGCATATGATTTTTGGGGGGGCCCTGTTATTTGAGACTTTTAGGTAAAAAGTGCTATGAACTGCTGTTGATCATTCAATATCATGACTTCTTTAATATCAAGATAATCATGAGATTAGAGGAACTAAAAACAGAAAAGTTCTCAGATAAATATTATTTTTTAAATTATTTTATTTTTTTCATCATGATAAGTGTACTCTTTAATCCCCATCCCTTATTTCACCCATCTCCCCACCCACCTCCTCTCTGGTAACCATCAGATAAATAGTCTAATCTCCACATATGGCAGATTAAAAAAATCAGAAGCTAGGAAGGATAAATTATTTTGTTTAAAACTCAAGAGATGTGTATGGCAGTTTCCATTAAACATGCTTCCTAAAGCATGTGGACACACACACACACTCAATACAGACATACAAACAATATACAGAGACAAATGTGTTAAAAAGATAATTCATGGAATTTGGGGAGCAAATTCTTCCAAGGAGCCAAAAGGAAAGGAGCCAATCTGAATTGTAACTATAAAAGCAGTGAAGAATTTGCAAATAAGTTTACCTTTTGAGTGGTAAACAGGAGGATCAAGACATAATCAACTTGGACAGGGATAGACAATCTATTGTAGACAGACAAAATTTCTCTCAGAAGAGTAAGCTTTGAATGAATCCTGATTGCACGAATTCACACGTCCAACAATATATCAATATCAATCAGAAAGAACGTAGGTTAAGCATGAAAATAAAATAAGCAGAGTTCAGTGTCAAATATAATCACTATCCATCCAAGGACAGCTCAAGGACGTGGGGGATATAAGCTAAAGGCTTTTTCTGCACAGTTGTAACATTACAGCTTCGTCTAATTCCATCAGCTATTATTCAAATCTTATAGTTTATTCTGGTTGTTTTGTGATTTCATATTCACCAGGCCACCTTCTGACTGAGCTGTGTTTTCCCTTTGAAGTATCTGAAGAGAATACCTAGTCTGAGGACTTAACTAGTGTATTTACTACTTATATTTCTAGTTGTAACTGAACAGCCTCCTGGTTGGATTTGACAATTCATGTATATTAGCTACAGGGAAAACATGTTGGCCATTGGACTCAAAAGTCTAATACCTCAACAATTATTTATGCCACCAAATAGCATACATTTCAATGTTTAGCATCATAATTATAGATGATTACTATGAACTGGTGCTGGAGGCTGACCAATCAGGTTTTGAAGACTGCAAGATTCTGGACCACCTCATAAATTCATGATCTAAGGAATCTGAAGTGAAAATGAGCTCGTTACAGTTTCCCCAGGATTACCACATTAATGGTAGGGCTTGTCTGTACTCTGAAATATCTAGAACTTACTTTAATAAGACTTACTCAGTAAAACACATATTGTGATTTCCATTTGATACATGAGAGAACTAAGGTGTATTTAAGTTATATAACCTTTTTTTCAAGCTGGCATAATTAATAAGTGGATCTAGAATTTGAACCAGGTCCTCGTAGGCAGAGGTAGCTAACTCAAATGACTGCAGGGGTAATAAGTGGGTAAAGAAGTATAATGCAGATTCCTTAAGACTGTGATATTGTCATCCTGTAACAACACAGGTTACCAGTTTCCCATGAAAAGTCAAATATTCTAATTTTATGTGAAATCTTTCAATTTTGAAATATTGTTACCTAGTTTAAAAATATGCTTTGGACTCTATGAACTGAATAAAACACTTATACGCAATCCCGTTTGGGCTATGGGACACCAATTGTGGCCTGTGAGCCAAAGTGAATACTTCTGTTATCTATAGGAAAATAAGATTTCTCTAAATTCTGGAAAAATAATTATTCTTCTGAAATGATATTCTCTGATGAGCACCCAGAGTGCTACTATTTTATGCTATTTACTCACTTCTTCGATTTGGTGATTTAATAGCCAGAACAAGTGTGACTGGGTTTTTTTTTTTTTTTGTACACAATTTGTGAAAGGATATCCTACCTCTTTTGAACAAGGGATTTCAGATGTATCTGAATGCAATTAGAATTTTCCTAAAGAAGTAGTTACTTGATATTTCATCACATGAACAAGTGATTGAAAATATTGTCTGAAATTATTAAAGAAAAGCCAGGACTGTATGCCTTTGAAACCAATTTTCAGTAGAGTAATTACTAATAAGGCACAAACCAACATTAGAACATGGATAATTTGTGGTATAGATAATTATATATGAGTTGTCTTCTTTGAAAACTGTAAATCATTTTCATTCTAGTGTCAGCACAATATTTTCCAGATGCCTTTGGTATGCCTTTGGTATGAATGAACTTTCATTCAAAAGTTAAAGAACCTCTGGACTCGAAGGATCCAGCTGAAATTTATAATTATACCAGATAAACAGCGCTCAATGGACAATGACATCTTAGCCAAGACATGGTTCTGTCTAGGTGAACTACACTTTACTCATGCATATTCTTGTTCTCTCTGAAACTTACAAGAATAAAATTTATTTGCCTCTCTTCATAAGAATGTATTCGTGTTCCACAGTATATACTTAAAGGGATTTATCTCTTTATATTAAAAAAAAGAGAGAAAAGAGGTCACTACGTCATAACTCCTATAGAAACCATAATTTTATATTGTATGCCATCTACATAATATAAGTTAAAAGTTTAAAACAGTTTAAAAAGTTGTCTTAGTTAAAGGGAGAACATCCTCCAAATAATTGGTTTGAAATAAAATGCAAAGAGTCTGAGGAGAATATGTCAGTCAGAATAGTAGAGAAGTGCCAATTATTATAGAAGTAAAAACTACACGTTATGTTTTCATAGTGTTGAAGTTTAGACAAACTAGCTTTGGATCGGATTCTCAGACTCTGAATGCAGATTTGCGCTCCTGACAAGAAAAGAATCACCTAATTTCAGGAGAAAACAGGCAGACAGCCGTATCCTACAGCAGTTTTCTGTTGCATTTAAAGCTGCAGAGTGACGAGGAAACCCATAAGATGGGTCAAAGCAAGTGAATAATTCTCAGTTGAGAAAACAATTGCTTATTGATTGTAGACTGGGCAATTTTTCTTCAAGTTTCCTACCTCTTATGGGACCCCACCTAAGAGACAGTGTGAGCCCTAGTGTGAACAAATGAAATAGCCATCTTTGGACCAACTCCACTGAGGCTTCAAGTAATATCAGAAACTGACCCAAGGATGCCCTAGATATTGCACTTCTAAAAACAGGTCTTGAGATGCAGTGCCTTTTCTTTGATTGTTTAAAGAACAGAGACTTTGTGTATTCAAAGCCAGGAACCAAAATCACAAAAGCATATCACTACGGAAATGTGTAAAATTTATCTCAGAAATACAAATTAAGGAAATCTTACAGATAAAGTGTCTTTCTATTAATAATTTTCCTAATTAGAACCCCAGTGGTGCTCATATTTTCTGGTCCAAAGATAATAATTAATTAAACTATTGATATATATTTCTTTTTAAAATGTAGAGGCTGTTATGTCATTAAGTTAATAGCTATTTATTAAGTACTTACTGTGTACCATTTACCTACAACTGAGCTAAGAACTGCCACTTCCAAAATGAACTTTATCTGATATAGCCTACTGGCAGAATGAATAGTGCTGGGAGGTATCAACAGGGGCCTCATCACTAGGCTTCACCTAAATCACTCCTGATTTATGGCTATCTCTGTTGTCCTTAAAGATCTCCTAGAGTAGAAGTGCTACACATTCATTAATGAATTCTATTAAGGGAAAGTTCTCCTTAATAACCAGTGTTATCATGGAGCCAAAATCTGTTTTGTCTAATTTTATTGCCATTAAAATTGTATATAGTTGGACTACTTTAACATGTCATAATTCAAAACACCTAACTATGCTTTGGATAGTTCCCTAACTATGCTTAACTATGTTTCCTGTTTCTTTTTATTTTTTTGCTTACAAGAAATGTGTGTCCCTTTTTATATCCAACACTAACCCATGATACTCTGAGCACTACTTTCATCTTCCATCTTGTGCCATTATTTTTTTCTCTTTCTCCGATATTAGCTGGCCCTAAAGGTGTTCACATTTCTCTCATATTAAAAAGAGCCCCAATTTATTCTTACATCATCCCCTCTGTTAATTTCTCTTTGTTCCATCCTAGCCAGTTTATTTTACCTTTTCTTCCATTCTCTCCTTAACTCCTTGTGAGCTGACACTTTTTCTCACCACTACACAGGAACTGCTCTTACAAAGATCCCTGTTAGCCTAGCGGCAAAATCTAATTTCCACTTATTATTCTCACATTACTTGAACATACAATATATATAACTCCACTGACCACTGCTAGCACTAATAAAATGGTTGTAATTTAGAACAATTTAATATATTATCCTTTAAATTTTAGCCTATTTTCGATTTAATGGCTACAGTCTCTCCTGGCTTAACTTTTCTTACTCACTCCATACACTATCATTTGTGGTTTCTCTTTTTTCTACTCACTCCTTAGATATTGGCATTACTCAGAGTCCTCAGCTCTTATCTCTTCTCTTTCTTTGTGGCAGATCACTTGCACAATAGCATGTTTCCTTACTACTTAGTTATAGAAAACTCCAACTCCATATCCCAACCCAGACCCTTTTCTGTTGCTCAAGTTCCAAATGCCTCCTGGTACCTTTAACTGGATGAATATGTGAACTTCATCCCTAGTTCTAATTGCTAAGACCACCATCTCCCTTGTTCATCTGCAAAGGTATGGGTCACTATTCTTTACTCTCTTTCCCTTTACTTTCCATATCTAGTTAGATACTAGTTTCTGCTCCATGACTTATACATCATCTCCATTTTACAGTCCTTAATCTTAAATCTCAGTATCACTACGTCATCCCCCAAAATAACCACTGCTTTCATCTTCGGCTAGTTTCATCTTCCTTAGCTTTGTTCCTTTTCAAGGAAATATGACTTTCAAGTCATTATCAAAACTGTTTTCAGTATAATGCTTCTCAAACACATATACTATCATGTTACTTCTACTTACGAATTTTCAACTGTTCACCAATGCTCAAATTTTATATTTGGCACCTTCAATCATTAATAATCTTATTCCCACCTGATTTTTCAGTGCTGATGCCCTGTCACTCACAGCCCACAGTCTGCTACACCCAGCTATGCATACACATACACATATCCTATGTTTTATTCATATCAAGTAACGTTAAAGTCCCCACTTAGAAAATGCCTTTGGTGCCTGTGTCACATTTCTCTCCACCACTGGTTTCAGATCTACTGTGGTGGACAGTTCCACACAAGTTCTATTTCAATGCACTACCCATGTGGTAATCCTCAACCAATAATGGGCAGAAGTGGTGGATAAATATTCTATTATTCTGACCTTTGGGGAACAATTTGGAGGTTTTCCCTTTATTTTCAGAGGCACTGACATAATTGAGCCCTTGTTGCCTCTACCAAAACTCAAAATGAAGCCTTGTGTTGTTTTTACTTCTCTTCCCTTCTCACTGTGCTCTTTCCCTCAGTCTTGCTTACTAGGTTGGCCTCCCAAATAAACTGCCTGTATTCAAGATATTATCTAAGGTTTTACTTCTGAGGAACTCAAGCTAAGCCTCTGTCACACATCAGCCTTTGAACATGTCACTACACTTTTCTAAAGTCCCCCATCTACCCATGATTCACATGAAAAGTCCCATATCCTCTTACATTATGGTTTGTGAGCATTTATTTAGTGAGTGTTATCACACTTTTTTATTTTATTTTTATTTATTTATTTATTTATTTTTAAACTTTATAGTTTATTGTCAGGTTAGTTTCCATATAACACCCAGTGCTCTTCCCCACAAGTGACCTCCACCAAGACCATCACCCCGCTTTACCTTTTCCCCTTCCCCTTC
>CM053577.1:64166238-64196675 GCA_028646485.1 Cryptoprocta ferox
CCACTCTGACTGGCGTGAGGTGGTATCTCAGTGTGGTTTTGATTTGTATTTCCCTGATGATGAGTGATGCTGAGCATCGTTTCATGTGTTTGTTGGCCATCTGGATGTCCTCTTTGGAGAAGTGTCTCTTCATGTCTTCTGCACACTTTTTTAAAAATCCCCATTTTAAAAAAGCATAACTTTTTTTGTCATTACTAAGAACTATTAGTTTATAATCATCTTTCCTATTATAGACCATAAGCAGCTTGAAGGTGCAGAACAAGCTTAGTTACCTATGTATTCCAATGCCTAGAAGTGTGACTTAGTAGTAGTGATATTGAATTGTTTCTATTGAACAAATGACACCTGTGTTTTAATAATGATGACACTTTGTATTTTAATAATGATGACATTTGATAAAGGAGATGAGACATGTTTCTGATATATTTCAGTGATGTGATCAAGAATTCTTTAATTGAATTTTAAGAAACAATAATAATAAAACACAGCTAAAATTATTTTTAAATATTTCTGAGCTAATATCTATGATACAAAAAGAGCAATACTTGTAAAAATCCTAAAAACCCAGAGATTAGTGGAGATAGTGCCAACTGGAACTACAGGGACAGAAGAGAGTGGCCAAATTGAAGGTCCTAGAGACTAAAGATCCAGTTGGATCTAGTTGCTCTTTGAGTTGAACTGGAAAACATGTCCAGAAGCCATGAGTCTAGAGTTGTTAGTGAGTATTCACATGTGAAATGAGAAACCATAAATATAAGAGGAATAAACCATAGGCAAAGCACAGAATAAATTATATACTCATAGGAACAAAGACAAACTTTTTTGGGATTATTGAACCTGAGAAGATAGCCACATTATGAAAAATCAAAGCACATAGGAAAGAGAACAAAATTAAGCAAAGTCAAAATCTGAATAAAGTTATCTTAGAGCAATTTGGCAAAAGAGACAGAGGTTGAGTTATCTTCTTTTTATTGGAGACTCAAGCTAATTTGAAGAAGTAACCCAGCTTAACTAGTGATATCCCTCCCTATTTTTCAAAGAGTTTTTCCTAATGGGGCTATGAGGAATGTATAAAATCAGATTTCTGGGGGCGCCTGGGTGGCTCAGTCAGTTAAGCCTCTGACTTCGGCTCAGGTCATGATCGCACATTCGTGGGTTCGAGCCCCGCATCGGGCTCTGTGCTGATAAGCTCAGAGCCTGGAACCTGCTTCAGATTCTGGGTCTCCCTTTCTCTCTGCCCCTCCCCCTCTCATGCTCTGTTTCTCTCTGTATCAAAAATAAATAAAAAGCATTAAAAATTTTTTTAAATCAGATTTCTATAAATTAATGACAAAATAATGAGCACTTAAGGATAGTTGATTTTTAACGCAATTGAATGAGTATATTTCATATTATAGGTTATGATATTTCAAGAATACACTTGATTCCAAATGAATAACAAAGATGGTTAAGAAAGGAAGCAAAAATTTTTAGAAATTCTAAACTTATATAGGAATATGTAAGTATTTAAGATTAAAGTAGAGCAAAATAGAAATAAATTAATTATAGAAATGTATTACATATTGTTCATCCAATGAAGGTTAATACTGGTGTACCAAAATTATATTTAATAACTTACCCTGAGACAGGTTGGAGTGTTTCAGTGGCAGTTTAAGTTGTGTAGAAAAGGCATACATGAGGTAAATTTTAACATATAGAAAAATGAAGTACCACTTTGAGTGTTTAAAAGTTAATTACAAATCCTTATCAAAATATTAGTAAACCAGATCAGATAGGCATTAAACATCATGACCAAGTAGGAATTATCCAACTAAAGAGTGTGAAGTTAATTTAACATCCAAACATAAGTTAACATAATATATCATGTCTTAGTTTTCTATTGCTATGTAAGATAATATTTTCACAGGGGCTGGGGATTATAACTTTGAGGGCTAATATTAATGTATTAATATTAACTTTAATTCAAGTCTCAAATTTCACAAGTCCTAGGTTTCATCATTTAAATTCTTGAAATTAGCTAAGGGTGAAGCTCTGGGCATAATCTATCCTGGGGCAAAATTTCTCTCCATCTGTGTACCTGTAAAATGAGAAGATAAGTTAACCACTCCCAAAATACAGTGCTGGGACAGGTGTAGGAAACACTTATAGATAGCCCCATTCAAAAAGGGAGAAAATGAAAGGACAAAAGGAATCACTTGCCCAATAAAATTACAGTCAAACAAAGCAAACTCTTTGGTTTCAAGGGCTAGGAAGAATCATCTGTGGCTTTCTGTAAACAGCAAGAAGAAACTAGGCCACACCTTCAGCACTCTGCTTGGAGATCTCAGCTAAGTATTCAAATTCATTGCTTAGGAGTTCTACTTTTCACATAGCTTATAAGACAGTCCAGCTAAGCTTCTTGCCACTATATAACAAGGATTCCCTGTCTTCCAGTTTCCAAACATGTTCTTCATTTCCTTTTGAGCCCTCACTCAAAATACTTAATACTTATGTTTCTGCCAACACTCTGTTTATGACTATTTAAGTGCTCTCTAAGAAAACGATTTTTTTTTACCATGTTCCTCACTTCCTTCTCTGTTCTCACTAATGGTGCCTTTAACACCCAGTTTATTCAAGGCAATCTAGAATTTTTCTAACGTTCATCAAATTCTTTCAGGCTCTGCCTTCTGCCCAATTCCAAAGCTACTTCCACATTTTTAGATATTCATTAGAGCAGTACCCCATTTCTAGTTCGAAGATCTGTATTAGTATACTGTTGCTACTTAAGAAATTCATAGGTTCCATGGATAAGGTGTGAGTATCTGGACATATTTTGGGGCCATTATTCAATTAATCACATCACATTAATAAAACAAAGACCAAAAATCACATGGTCACCTCAAAAAATAATTAAAAACTTCACAGAATTCAACATTCATTTATAAAGATTGCCAAAAAAAAAACTATAAAATCTATGTAAAACCCACAGCTATCATCATCCTTATTCTTTATGATTAGAAACAAGGCAGGGGTGCCTGGGTGGCTCAGTCGGTTAAGCGTCCAGCTTTGGCTCAGGTCATGATCTCACGGTTTGTGGGTTCGAGCCCCGCGTCGGGCTCTGTGCTGACAGCTAGCTCAGAGCCTGGAGCCTGTCTTCAGGTTCTGTGTCTCCCTCTCTGTCGGACCCTCCCCTGCTCACGCTGTCTCTGTCTCTCAAAAATAAATAAAAAACATTAAAAATTTTTAAAAAAAATTAAAAAAAAAAAGAAACATGGCAAGAATGTCTACTCTTGTCCCTTCTGTTCAACGATGTTCTGGAGGTTCTAGCTGGTGCAATAAAGCAAAAACATTTTTTTTCTAACTTAACAACATATAGAGATTTGAAAGGAAGAAGTAAAACTGTAATAATAGATGACATAATTCTGTATACAGAAAAACTTAAGGTATACACATTCACCTGTGCCCACACACTTTTTAGAACTAAAAAATTAGTTTAGTAAGGCTGCAGAATGAAAGATCAAAATATAAAATTAAATTGTATTTCAAAATACTGAAAATGAATAACCCAAAAATGAAGTTATAAAAATGATTCTATTCAAAATCACGTAAGAAAACTTAGGGGGAAAGTCAACAAAATATAAGGGTTTCACAAAGAAAAGCATAAAACATTGCTGAGAGACATAAAAAGAGATCGAAATAAATGGAGAGAAATTAAAATGCTATCTTCTGTTCAACACACCTACCCCAGTGTGGGTGGCCTCTACTCACCTCTCGTAGACACAGAGATGCTCTTTTTCCCTTGCTTGGATCCAACAACCCACACTTCTCTGCACTTCTTTTCTGGGTGACAAAAGCCTATTCTGTTCAGCACAACACAATGATTGTAGACTAAATCATTCAGGTACAGAGAGAGAAAGGTAAGTAAGAAGAAATAAAGGGAGAGAAGAAAAGGAATGAGGGATTAATCTCTTTTAAAATTAGATAATTTTCCCTTCAAAATCATCTTTATATGTCTCCATATACAGTCTACAGGCCACCCGGTATAATAATCCTGTTTCCCAAGTGTGTTACATCAAACTAGAATGTTGCATTTAATACCAAGCACCACTATTAAAGAGAGTCAAGAAGAGGACAAAGGTGGATGAAGATACTGAGGTTATTTTGCCTGGAAATGTTTGTATGAAGACATAACAGTTTTCAAATATTTGAAAGAATATCATGTGGAAAGGAAGATGGTACAAGCTTTTGGGGGCTTGTTTTTTTTTTTTTTTAATGTTGCAGAAAAGATACTAGTCTCAGTGGAAGGGCCTTAAACTGAACATTGGGATCACTAAGAGTTTTATTTCTGTAGTCCTCAGTCAGAGGCTGGATAGTCATCTTCAAAGTTGTGCAAATATCCTTTTTTTTTCAGGTAGCAGTTTATTGTAAGTCTACTCTAATATTAATTATATAGCTCTTATGTTAAGAACATGTCAATTAAACTATTGTAAACTTGGAATATTTGAAGCTTCTAGAGGGAGCAAGAGTTCCTTCGTAGATGTCAGATGCAGATTTTACAAATGTTATTGGATGTTTCACTGATATCCATGAGTAGATCCTGAAGCAATTTCCTCTAACTCACCAAAGTCATGGACTTCATGCCACATGATATTACTATATGCAAATTTACATGACCCACATGCATGTCTACTTCACGTTGGAATGGATAGTGTCCTTGAACTGGTGATTCAGTTTCAAATCACTTCCTTGATAGTGGCAGTGGGAAACAGAGAAATGTCGAACTGTTGCCACAGGTTTTTCCTCTTCTTAACAAATGAAAACATGCCAGTTAGAATTCCAAACACTATAAAAATACCTTTACAATGTTGCAGCTTTAAAAACATATTTAAAACATATGAAAATTTCAAGCACCTGCATTTTCATTCATTAACTTACAGGATAAATCAATAATGAAAGCAAATGACATGATGTCGAATGAATGAACTCAATTTAGTAAGCCAGTCATAACTGAGAAGTCTGCATGTGCCGTATTCACTAACATGTCCAGTCTTTATATTAAAAAAAAATCTTATTCCTGGAGCTGAGCCGTACTTGTACTTTATAATATAGTTTGGAGAAATGTAAAATAGCAGCCAAATACACTTATATAAATCAAACAGATCTCATAGGCTTTCACCATATGCACTAAGAAAGAAACAGGTTTACCAGTTTATTTTCACAAAGGATTAGGACTTGAACTCATCAGGAGGAAGTAAGCAATGTAAAAGGCATTGTGTGACAAGTGCTCTAATATTTGAATCATTAAATGAGGATTTCCCCCCCCCAAAGTTCATAATTTAAATGAGTCAGCAACCTGATTAGGTAGCATTAAAAATTAGCTTTTAGCTGCTAATAAGCTTCCCCTTGGATACACAGCCTGTTTTCCTGAGGCAAAGAGAAGAGGGAGCTGCATGAGCCACTGTTTGCAATGTATGAATAAGATGACAAATGGAAAGAGGGCGGGGATGTTGATGAAGAAGGTTTGATTAGCAATTGGCAGCATGAAAACTTCTGAATTATTTTGCAAATTTAAAGAAAGGTTACACATGCAGTTGGTGAACAGAATTATAGACACAAAAATAGATCTATCTGAAGAAGCAGACATTTTGTTTTCATGCATGTGATTTGGGTATTTTTGCATCTCTTTATCTTTAATCAAAACTAGGGCTAGGATCTTGATATGAAGCAAGTGGAATTTACTTATATGTTGCTTGACCATCAAGCAAATGTCGCTAGCATTTCCCCAGGCCACACCAGTCTGGGATAGCAGTGGAGTGACAATAAGTAACAGAATGTAAATGATAAGTGCAAAGCTTCACCAGACTGTGGGAACACATGAGGTCACATTTACATTAATCCTCCAAATCGCCACACCTGGAGCCTCCACCTGTTTGGCTAGCATAGGGAATTCCAGGCTATTACAAGTATTCTTCTTCCCCAAGGATTTGCAAGCCCCCAAATATTGCATATTGCTTTGAAATGTCTCAAAAATACATAACAATTAGAACTAACAACCATAGTTGGCCAAAACAGGAAGAAAAAAATATCATAATAACAAGACGACCAGAGGTAGTGTAGTTTCATCATGGGTTCACTAGCATCATCAAGGACCCATTTTCCTTTTATTGCTCACCCAACATTAATGAGTATGACCTCACTGATGTCCTAGTTTCTGGGAGCTACTGTAACAATATACCACAAACTAGGTGGCTGAAAAATATGGGAATTTATCTTGTCACTGTTTTGGAGTCTAAAATCTGAAATCAAGGTGTCAATAGGGACATGCACCTTCTAGGGAAGAAACTTTCCCTGCCTCTCCTAACCTTGTGGCCAGAAGTCCTTGATGTTCCTTGGCTTGCAACTCCCTATTTCTGCTACATCCACTACATGGTATTGTCCCTGTGTATCCGTACGTCTGCATTTCCCTCTTCTTATAATGACACCAGTCATTGGATTAGATCCTGTTGTCTTCAAATATGACCTCATCTTAATGTGCTCACATCTGTGAAGACACTGTTTAAGTAAGTTCACATTTACAGTCTGGATGGACATAAATTTTGAGGGGACATTGTTCAGCCCAGTACACTTGGCCTTCCACCAGTTCCCTCAAATTTTCAGAATGGCTGCTCTTGCAGTTTCACCTTCTCAGCATAACTCTATACAGAGGAATGAAACAAAGACTATCTCTACTTCTTTTCTCATTTTCAGAATAAAAAGTCAATTTCTAGTGGTTCTACCCAGCATACATTCCTTCATATCTCATTCAAAAGGAATGGTTGCCCTTTCTAAACCATTAATCAGCCAGAAGGAAGAACAATTTCCATGGTTGGTATATACTAAGCATATTTCCATTCCTGGGTTGTGAAGGGTTTAGTCTTTGCTAAAGCACATAAATACCCATTTCTGAACAGAATTAGGGTTCTTTCCCTAAAAAGATCATTTGTAACAAAGGAAGAGTTGGAAAATGACTTCTTTACACATGTGAAAGACTAAATTCTATTGATTCTTGTCATAAAAAGCAAAAAAAAAAAATTAGCTGCGTATTTCACGTCTAGATACTATAATGCCAATTCTTTATTAGTCCCAAGAAATTTCTACATCATCTACAATTCTTATGTTGGCTACCTCAGTTGCTTCAAGCAGTGGGGCCACCAGAGGGTAGTCCAGAAAACAGTCACTATGAATGCTCCTGCCTCCACTTTTGCCACTGATGAAAAACAAGGAAACCAACTACTACTGTTTTTTGGCTTTATTCTATAAAGAGTTCACAGATTGAGACTGTCCAGTTCCAGTTAATCATTTCCATAGACCTTAGTATAGTTTTATACATTCATGAAAAGGATGGTATTATGGGCTAAGTTTTATGCACCCCGCTCCAAATCACATGTTGAAATCCTAATCCCCAGTACCTCAGAATGAGAGTGCATTTAAAGATAGATCCTTTAGTGAGGTTATATGAAGTCATATGGTTGAGTTCTAATCCAATATGACTGGTGTCCTTATAAGATGAGATGGTGACAGGAGATGCACGTGCAGAGGAAAGAACACGCGAAGATGCAGCGAGAAGGCGGCCTTCTGTAAGTGAAGGAGAAAAGTCTCAGTAGAAACCATACATGTTGACACCTAGATCTTAGACTTCTAGACTTGTGGAACTGTAAGAAAATTAATTTTTGTCATTTAAACCACCCAGGCTGTGGTATTTTGTTATGGCAGCTCTAGCAGACTAATATATTAATCTAGTTGCAGCACCTGAATGACTGAGGATGCATTCCTTCCATGTGCAGTTAAGTGACAACTCATAAGAAAGTCACCTAAATTCTATAGTTTTCAGATTTTTGGTGAATTTTATCTTTTAACACAAACACACATGCAGAAACACACACACACACACACACACACACACACACACACACAGAAACACATATCACTATTCTTTCAAAAATGAGCCCTGGCACTAGAAAGGCTTGCTCAGAACAAGATCAAAATATCTGACATATATTATTCACTCTCTGACCATCCTACTATGAATTCCCTCTCAGTTCCTCATTGTCAGGATTACCTCGGCTACTTTTTTTCCTCATGAATATACTACTAGCCAGTATGCACTGACTGCTCACCAGCAACAGGCATCCCTATGGCAGAGGATGTAGTTTGTAAGTGCACAAGCTCTGGACTCAGATTTCCTGGGCTTGGATCTCTGTTCTTCTATTACTTCAGGTGGGTTGCTTAAGACCTTCTTGTCTCCACTGATAACATGTATAAAATGAGGGGGGAAAAGGAGCTACCTCATGGGCTTATTAGGATGAAATAAGGTTATATGTGTAAACACATAAGAAGTGTTTAGTAAATGGAGGCCAGAAATAATAGTAACAATGTCCTTGCAGGGTCGAAGCATTGTAGAGTGAGAGGGCAAGTTCGAGTTAGACAATAACCTTCTCTGTCCCTTCTACACATTGATCTGAAGGCAGCATTGCTCATGCCCTGAACATTCATGATTTTATCTCTCATTATATCCTTCCATGCATCTATCTTTCTCTGTCTCCCCTGCTCCCTCTCTCTCTCTCTCTCTCCATTATATGTGTGTGTGTGTGTGTGTGTGTGTGTGTGTGTGTCTATTTCTTTCTAGCTCAAAACCAATTCTTAGAACCTAAAGGGTAAAGAAAACAGACTATAAAACCCGCTTATACATTCAATTGATTCTACTTTACAACTGAGTACCCACAATGAGTAATGGGCAATACACCATGCTGGATTTCCAATGAAGAGACAGACATGTTTCCTATCATCATGGGGCTTGAAATTTAGCAGATGATGCGGATAATTGCAGTATTTTCAAATGTGACGAGAGCTCAAAGAAGCACAAAGTTCTATGGATGCATAGGGTGAAGAATAACTTACTTTCTGACCTGAAAGTTGTCAATTAGCCATGATAGGAAGGGAGAGTATTGCAGGCAGTGACAAAGAGTGAGGTCCTGGCACAATAGAAGGAAAGATACAGTTGAGAAAATGAAACATGATTAGTGTGATTGAAGCATAGACAGTGAGTGCCAAATTAAGTACAGTAAAATGTGTAGAAGTCAACAAAGCCCTGATCCAGGAAGACCCTATAAATCATGTTAAATATTTTCATCTTTATCGAAAGGTTGTGCAATAGAGCAACACAATCACATGTGAGTTTTTAAAATATCACTTTGGCTGCAAAAGAAGTAATGGGTTGCAGGACAAGTGGGAGGGAGGCAACTCTGTTACCAGGAAGGCCAGGTATGAGACTGTAAAAATAGTTGATATGTCAGGTGAATAGGACAGTTTCAAGGGGTGAACAGATGGGTTTGAAATAAATCAACATCTACGGTTATTGAATAACGTCTGGAGTTGTGGCTTGAGCACTATTTGGATGGTGTTGCCATAAATCAGGGAAAACAAAAGAATGGGACAGTATTATAGATGATGAGTACAGTTTGGCTTATATAGTTATAAAGGTGCTTGGCACATGGCCAGATGAAACAATGCAGAAATACATAGGTCTGGAGCGAAGAAGAGTGTTTTGAACTAGAAGTCAGACTTTGGGGGTATTTAGCCATGGGAGAGACAACTACCACATATGAAAATGTAATCTAGGTAGAAAAGTTAGTACATTCTCAAATAGTTGCTGTGAAGATTAAATTAAATCACAAAATGCAATTGGCATATTGTTTGGTGTGCAATTAAATACCATTTAACAATGGGTTATTGTTATTTATATTTATATCCACACAAACTCACAAAGTTAGTACTAATATGATTACCATTTTAAAGATCAGGAAATAGAAGTTAATAGAATAAAGAATTTATTTACAACTGTCCCACAATTAGTAAGATTTGGATCTAGGATTTAGTCTTATGTCCATGTCTGTCTAAATCCAGAGCCTCCTGTACACTAAGCCCCCTTCCTTTTTCTTTTTCTTGTTTTGGTAACAACTAATTCAAATCTATTTTTTTTATAATTGAAAGTATTCTTTGAATATCAAGTTTTCCTTGAAAAAAGCCAAATGAATACATAATCGGGTCATTCAGAAAATGCCATAATTTATGATACTGCCATTGCAAAATTGTACTAACTAGGCAGAACATTAAAAAGGAAGTATGTGTTTCCTATTAACCAAGACACCAGTATGTAAAAATCCATGTGTTTTTAGCAAAATATGACAACTTTTATTACTTAAAAGTCAGCCATAGTGTCAGATATCATTGGTTTGAAAAGGATCCTTGAGTTAAAATGGAAGAATCAACTCTTGAAACAAAGCGAAATGAGTTACATCTTTGGAATATTCATTTTGAGGCTCATTGAGGGAGCTCCTGGAGGGCTCCTGTGCCTTATGCATTTTCATTCACACCGAGTAGAGCTCAGCCCTGCATTGTCATTTGCAAGGTACTTGTTTGAGTTATCTAGAGCTGAATTATGAGAGCAACTTCATCCTTTAAGTGTTATTGCTCTTTCTCTCTGGCTCTTCACTCCTCTTCCCAGACTCTGCTAAGGTACTTCAGTGGCTATAATGAAGTGAATCCAAATTACTAGTTTGAGAATAGCAAGAGACCTGACATGCACACAAAATATTCTTTTAACATTTCACTGAACTAATCATCCTAAAGGATTTACTCTGTCTTTCATAAGCTTTTATCCTGCTTTGATTTTTTTTCTCTTAATGTATCTTAGTAGTTTAGCTCAAGGAACTTTTAAAATGTCATCCTGAATCTTTCAGGAAAGTTGTCACGCACAAAATTTTTTTGGTTAATATATTTAGTTGATGATTTCAGACAGAAAAAATACAGTAAAAAGACTGATCAGACAAGTCTTATGAGTCCCTTATTAGTCCTTATGTTTATATACCCACAAAAAATATACATAGCGTGTTTGCTGTGACTAATTACTGAACTCCAATGTGCATAGCAAGAAAAATAATGCATTAGGTTCATTGTACTCTTCTGTGGTAAAGAATATCACAGTAGTTTACATGAAATTTCCTTATTAGATAATAAAAGTTATATTAAATTTTGGAAAGAGCTTTAGGGATTATGGAAGAGGGACAAACTTATGAGTGTTAGTAATTTAGGGATCAAATATATATAATTGTCATTATCATCCTTAATAAACCTTTGAGTCAACCAAGGAAATCAGCCCATTGCTTTTATAAAAATAAAAGTTAGATCATATGGCATGATTTAGTCTGTTAAGCAAATGAGCTTGCCCAAAATGTAGCCTTGAAAGAACACTCCTATCCAGGTATGGGCACAGCTAGAGAATTGTTGACCTTCCCTAACACTACTTCTATAAAACTTACTACACTAAGCAGTAGGGAATCTGTGTTTCAGTCACACAAGCATATTCCAAAGACAAAAACAACAGAGCAAGTGTTTAAACTAAACAAGCTGAATTCCTTCTTTCAAACTGACCATTCATTTCCTGAAGGGGAAGGAAAGAGGTAGCAAAGGGATCAGTTGAATTACCCAGATGGTGATCTCTCCACCTGAAAACAGGTAGAAAAGCAAATAAACATGCCCCTTCACAATGAAATCAGGTACAAATTTATAGAGCAAATTGTCACAAACTTCTGTATCTGTTAGTAAATAGTCATTTGTCTTCAGTTCAAATGAAGAATGTTCTGAATGAGACCTCATTCAAATTAGAGTCCTCCTGAAAAAAAAAAAGAAAACATGAGTAATCTACTAAGAAACCTTGAAGAGTCAGTGTTAAATTTCACACAAAGACAAGAATTACAAGCTCTTTATTGTTCAATATGCCATTCTTTGTTCATCAATAGGTGTCCATCCTACTATTGCCATTGGAATGAGATCTCCAGAGTTGCCTCCAGCTGTCTCCAGCCAGACCCTGGGAAATTCTTCATGAAACAAAAAAAGTCATCCAAATTTGCTGCAAAGTACTGACTCTTTTGCCTACAAATATTGGCTTTTCTGGGATCTATGAACAGGAGACAGGTATATTGCTACCAGTAAAATTGAGAGAAAGTGAAATACTTTTACCCAAATTTTAGAAAACAATTGGCTAAATAACAATTGGCTGGAGTCATCCCAAACAAATTTGTCCAGCAACAAGAAAAAAACTATTTACTTCATCATTTTAATTTGCTGGTATTTAACAACCTTCCAACCAGAAAGAGAATCATGCAAATTTGTTTTGTGTGTGTGTGTGTGTATGTGTGTGTATAGGATTATATGATTTTACACTGTATGTTTTAACTCTTTTAAAAAATTGTTTATTTATTTTTGAAAGAGAGAGAGAGAGTATGAGCACTTGAGCATGGGAAGGGCAGAGCAGGGAAAGGGCAGAGAGGGAGACAGAGAATCGGTAGCAGGGTCTGCACTGACAACAGAAAGCCTGATGTGGGATTTAAACTCAAGAACCATGACATCCTGACCTGAGCCAAAGTCAGACATTTAACCTACTGAGCCACCCAGGTACCACTGTCCTTTATGTATTAACTCTTAACAGAAGGAAATACTCTTTCCATCCTCTTTCTTATGTGTATAATGCACCCTGCTTCTCCCACCCTCTAATACCTCAGCACATACATATTTTGCTAGAAATGAAGTCTATGAGGATTCTTATCTAAAAATTTAGCTGAGCCTTAACAAGTGGCTATTTACTCTTTCCACTAGGAAGTTATGTAGACAGGGGCAGCAAATAAGAGGTACATGACATAACAATGCACCCTGATTAACTTTAGTTTGCTCTAAATTTTCAGCAATGTTAATACCACCAAGCAACTTGTGTTCTGGTATTGTAAAAGGCAAACAAAGAATGGGGCCATAAAAAGGGAATGAGCCATGCACTAATATCACCACCATTCTCCACTGAATTCTTAAAAATATGGCACAGTCTCACCACGATGAGATTGGAAATCTTAAGTCCTTCATAAATGTGAACAAAAACTAATGGTGATTGTGAAAGAACATACAATTTGTAGAAGCCTATAAGTGAAAAATGCAAAAAAACAGCGTAAGAAAACTCCCTTTCCTCATGTAAACTAGAAAAAATAAAAGTTTAAAGAATAGGGGAAACCAGCACTTAGCTACGGAAATATTATGATGATACAAATATATAATGTACATGACATATTCATCCAACAAAACTATTTAGAGTACACAGTTCTAGGGCTTTGGGATAATTTTGTGAATGAAACGGATAAAAATCTATCAATACAAAGAGAACAAAACAAAGGTAAAGGGCCCAATCTATTGATCACTGTGTGAAATCTGTTTGAAACAGAAGCAGAAACATGTCATCAAAAGTCAACGACTTCCTGGCCCCTCTGAAGTGAAATAAAGGATCTCAAAAAGAGTGACGACGTTATTACTTCCACAGAAGAGCCTTCCCTGGGAAACTTGAACTAGGAGAAAGGCATTCTGTGGAGAATGACTATAAATCCCTGTTGGCATATGTAGCCCTTGTTTTCACCTTTTTTCCAGTGTCCACAACACCCCCATCACCTCCACTCTCAGTAGTGTGTTGGTTTGAATGCGGAATAATAAGTCATTTTAAATTCAACACTATAACTGTGATGAACCTAAAAACTGCTTCATTGCTGCGGATAACCTTTAGGGTTCAAGGTTGCAGATTTGTCCACTGCTTCAGACAAAGATGGGACGTTTTTTCATCCAAGAGACAATCTAGCTGTCTGACTACTGATGGAACTTGCTTGTCCTTTACATACATCTGTCAGAAGCCCAAGACTGATTCTTGAATTTGCCCCCCATGGAGCAGAAAAGCTGTCTTTTCCCTAGCTGCATTTGAACCTTAATGGGTATAAATCCAGGTTCAGAATACTACTTGACAGCAGTGACTAGGTGACTGAAAAAAGTTTATTCCAAATATAGACTTGTTCCTGACAGTAAGGCTCTGGAAAATCAGAACATTGACATTTGAGAACAATAGGATCAGCATTAAGGTGGGAACAGCAGGGTTATTTATTCTTTGACTTATTTGCTTTTTCATGCAATAAATATTTATTTATTAAATATTACCACACACTGGGCTATGCTGGTCCTCAAATAGAACAGTGTCAGCATGAAGAGTTTTTGACCTTAACATGATCCTGATGCCATGTAATTAAAGGATTTTGTTGCAGGAAAGAGTAGTGAAGTGTAATTCTAGGAATTATGTAGTTTGGGACTTTAAACAGAAAATATTTTGGTTTCATCCCAATGACTTTAGGTTTAGGTTATAAAACTCTACACTTACAGATAGAGAAGGGTTATACAATTTCTACATATACACATAGAAACAGACTAAGAAAAGAAAGTTTGATAGAAACTACACAAGTGTTTCTAGTAAAACTACAAAGAAGATGGAGATATTTTATTATCATCTTGTTTGAGTACCAGGGTCATAAAGATTCAAAATTATAAAGGAAGTGGTACCAAACTGGTACTCCTATTTTTTATTATGTAAATACTACTTCAATTTTTCCATTGATGACACAGAATCAACCTTCCTATAGAGCATTTTATTAGAAAATGCCTTGAATATGCACTTGGTGAATGGTTGTTACATGCAGACAATAAGCAAAACCTAGCATTCACGGAAGCAGGTGGCATTCTGAAAACTCTTTCCTGAGCATATCTTCCTAATAGTGTCCATTATCTACAGCATGTTTGACTTCACGCATCAGTATATTCACTGCACAGCCCTCTTTGTAAACACACCAACTCCACTCTGCAAACTTTCAACCCACATTTTTATTTGTGCATCAAACACATCAAAGAACAAAAGATCTGTGGGAAAATTATGCACCACCACATAACTCCTTTTGTCAGAGCATAGAGCCTTAAGAAGTCCCCTTAGAGTCTTTTATACAAAGCTTTGCTCCTACAATGAGTTATACTTCCCACTTCCTCTTCATCTTTTACTGTCACCTACTTTGTGGTTCATCTCCTTATTTGTTCTTCTCTCAATTCTGACACAAAAGAAAATGGCAAAAAAAAATCTATTAGGAAGTGTAGAAAGACTATGATGGGCCAATATAGATAATTAGTAATAAGGAAATAATGAAAAATATTGCACTATTACTGATTTATATAGCTGAAATGTCAACATGAATAAGTCTCCTAAAATGTAGTCAATCTGTCCATACACTAGGTAAGGACCAAATTTGGCTAGAAAACAAAGTAATATAAAAAGGATAAGCTTAAAGCAATCAGAACTGATGGAAAGGGCTAATGAGAAAATTGATCTGTTTGCATGGTAGGGAAGGTGGAAATAATTCCTTGCACATTACGCAAATCAAGCCTTCATAATTAAATTTGACACAAATACAGGTATAACATCATTGCGTGGGACATTCGGTTGTACTACAAAGTAATTTAAGTTGGAAATGTAAGTTCTGTTAGAAATAAGTTCACCAACCTAATAAGACCAGAAACATTTTCATGATACAAAAGAAAAAATCAATAGCACTTTTTCTGATTTAAACCTTCAGTGCAGCCTGGAAGAACAAAAAAGGGAAAAAAAAGAAATCTTATTGAGTAGAATCCAATAGTGTAAAATGTGAATAGAAAATGAGCAAAATACAGATTAAAAATTAAGTAGCACTTTTTTTTTATCCCAAATTAGTTGTGTTTTTGTACATTCCCTGAGCACTAGCTTACTATAGACAGTGAAACAGGAGAGACTAGTGAATTCTAGACAATATTAAAATTTAAATTACTTGTATGTTTATTA
The DNA here is from genome assembly GCA_028646485.1 of Cryptoprocta ferox. Taxonomy (NCBI): domain Eukaryota; kingdom Metazoa; phylum Chordata; class Mammalia; order Carnivora; family Eupleridae; genus Cryptoprocta; species Cryptoprocta ferox. The sequence continues at coordinate 64,181,972 of CM053577.1, forward strand.
TTCTCCAGTTTTTATTTATCATTTAAAAATACATGAACAAGTCAATGGCATACTATGTTTAGGAAAATAATGAGGACTTCAGGAAGAGTATATACTGAGCTATTAAACCTGGACCAAAGAGAAAACATAAATGTATTTTCATTTATTTGCTAGGAATAGAAATAATGTGTGATTTGGTTTGATTTACATCAATTGGCAATTTAGAATACTTAAAAGAGAAATTTGTTTAGTGGTTTCTTAGATGCCTCACTGTATGTGCCAACCAATTATCAATATATTGCCTCTCTGATGCAAATTTGTCTTTCAGTGACTGATTTGAGATCATTAACTGAGCTCTTTCAGCATATAATCTTCACAGTGAACATATTAAGCTTTGTCAGTAGAGGGAGCTGGAGGGGCATTGCAGGAAAGAGAAGGGGAGGCTGAGTGATGGTTAAAGTCCTGGTTCCAAAGTGCTCCTTGAGCTTTTCCTTGTTCCTACTGTATACAATGTCAGTCATGCATGTCCTGGGAGGAGAAAGGACATTCTCTCCAACTCCAAGCCTAGAGGAGGCAGTCGCTCAATGACCTTGTAGCCATGGCCCCCTGATTATAGGCACTGCATGATCCAGAACTCAGGCCTGCATAGCCTAGACTCCATTATGCATTCCCACTCATCATCTTCTGTTTGATGGACCCTCCAAGCTCGAGTCTTATGGAATGTAAGCTCCAGGCCTTCTACATGACCCAATGACCCCTTCTGTGTATCTTCCCACCAACATTGTCTTGCCTGAGCTTTGTGATATTGTTTCTTGCTTCTCCAGTGACTGGAATAGATTTAGCTCTGGCAGCGCAGCAAAATTTTCTGGCACCCATTGGGCTGCAACTGTATCTTTTTCAATGATGTCAGAACCCAGCCTTGGGGACAGGGCCAGCCTTCCAAATTTGTCTTTTCTGAGATGCCCTCTGTGTACTAGAATATCCTTCAGAATTCACTTTATATTTTTCTAGTAACCTACTGTGTCAGGGTTTCCAAGACCATTCCAGTTTCCATGATTCACCAGAAGGATTCACAGAAATTAGCATATAGTTGTATTCATTGTTATGATTTATTACAGGTAAAGGATACGCGGAAAAACTAGCTAAGAGAAAAGTTGCATGGAACCAGGCACAAGGTTACAAGAGTTATTTACCAAGTTGAGTCACACTGACTTATTTAATTCCTTCAGCATCAAATAGTGATAACATGTATGAAGTACTATCTATGAGGGGGCTCATTAGAAGCTCAGTGGCCAGGGATTTCATTAGAGATTGGTCACATAGGCACTGTCTGCCGAGTATGTGCCAAAATTCCAGATTTCCAAAGGAAAGCAGGTGTTCGACATAAAACATATTGTTTGCATAATCAGTTTAAGTACAGTGCACTGTTGTTATCAATGGAATGGTGAAAGCCCAAAATACAAGTTCCCAGATGCCAAAAGCCAACTTTACATGCAGGCCTTCCTAAGGATAAGAGTCTCAGGCCTGTTATGTCAACTATTTTTTTCTGTTTACCTAGCATTGTTTAATATCCTTTATATTAAACTTACTTTGTTGAATTTACTGTGTGATTTCTGCCTTTTGATTGGACTTAGGCTAATGTGATGTATAAGTTACTTTTTGGACATATTAGACTTTTTCAATGTTACCCTTATCTCCAATCTCTTCAGAAAGTATTTTGAAAATTATTGCTGCAGAATACTAATTATCAAAAGTTAGCCTCATGACATCAAACAATAATTCTAATTAGACAATTTAGGGAAAGAAATCCAGGCAGCTGGTAGCTAGGTTTATGGCTGTACCCAAAAGTCATTTTAGACTAGAGCAAATAAAAAAAGGAACAAGTGTGAAGTCTGTAAAACATGTTCTTGTTTTTATGTAAAAAACTTTTCTTTCAACTATTTTGCTCTATTTTGAATATTCAAATTATTTAAAAATATTCATTAAGGAAAAGGATTGGCTACTTTAAAATTCTATGAGCTTAAGAATGGGAAATGGGAAAATGCTAAAACTGGAGATAGCAGACGCAAAATATATTTTACACATGTCCTAAGAAGCAGGTGGAGAATTGAAAACGCAAAGCGATCATGCAGGAAACTCATTCTGGGTGCTTTCTGATAAGGCAAAACTGCCATCAAACCAGGGCAGGACCTAGTCTGCTGTGCTAGCCTTTGAGTTTTACTTATTTGGTTCCGGCAAAAGCTAAAAAGCAAAATTGAGTTGAAAGGGCCATTTTTGTCTGTGGATTTCAGATTCCTTGAATTCTTGGAAAGCAAAACAGAAGAATCCCTGACTAAAGGCTTTCTGGTAAGTACCTATGAAAAACTATGATTCCTATACATAACAGGATGAAGAGAGACTAGCATAAGCCTCTCTGGTGTTGCAGAGTAGATAAAAGGTAGAGGCCATCTGTCATCAAAATTCCCCGGAGAAAGTAGGTTCTGTTTGGATTTTGCTGGCAGAGAATCAAATAATTTCAGAGGATAAATATACTATACTTAAAAGCCAGTCAACCTAACCCTATAATTTTACAGATAGGAAACTGAACACAGGCAAGTTTATATGCCAAAGAAGCACAGCTAGTTAAGGGCACTGGCTAGTTAGTAGCATGCTTGTAGGAACAGAACTAGTAGCTGTAAAACACACAAATTCAATGCTCTTGTCATAGACCACTTGATTACATCAGAGAGAACAGACGATTTAGAGATGTGTGACTTCTAGCACAGGAGAGCTGAATAAGATTGCGATATGGAAGGCACCGAAAAACCTTATGTGAAAATCATTCAGTACTTAAAGCATCAGGGAAGGGAATTGTTTTGGATTTTAAACCTTATAATCTTTATTTACCGGCTATATATTCCATAGAAACTTCTAGAGATTATTTTAATTATTAATCTTCCTGATGTTTTACAGACTATATCTTCTTTAGGTAAACAGCATAATAGGTTTGAGAGTTTTTTCCTTGACTATTTAAATTTGTCATGCAAGGAGCACCTGGCTGGCTCAGTCAGTAGAACGTGAGACTCTTGATCTTGGGGTTATGAATTTAAGTCCCACATTGGGCGTAGAGTCCACTTAAACAAACAAACAAAATTTTTTTCAGGTGTATTCTAATGTATATATTAAATGCTTAGCATCCGGTACTCTGGATTAACATTCGGCAAGCATTGGTACTCATACCTTATCCCATGATATTTTATACTTTCTGACAATCCATATCATAACTGTCATTGTTGTCTTATCTACTAATTGAATTATAGTTTAAAGGTTTAGATCAGCTGCTAAATTATTAGACAGGATGCACATGGTCTTGAGATATTATAGTTTTCTTTTCTGGGTTATTATGCACCCTCATTTAGCATTAGTGACACATTTCTTCCAACAAAGATTATTTTCTCCAACATCCCTGCTTACCTTGGACTTCTTCCTGAATGAGGAATTGAGGTATTATTTTTGTTGTTGGCCAATTCTGAATGTAAGGAAGCATAGCCTTTTAATCAGTCATATATATTTCCCTGTAGCTTTTTTTGCATTTTATCTAACTTTTCCCCATACAATGTGGGAGAAACAAACAGATACAACCAAGGTTGTCATTCACATGTATAAAAGAGGTATTGTGACTATGGTAGGGCTTCTCTTGTCTGGACTCAACTTTCTTCTTTAATGAAGCCTTCTTTAGATGGTATTATTTGCATGTTCTACTCCTTCTGGACTTTACCCTTCGGGTACGCTCATATATTTTCAATACTCTTTCCAAAATAAGAACTCAACAACTGGGCCCAGTGCGTTTTGTCAATGCAGAATACAATACGGTGTTTCTTGTTTTCAATTAATGAGTTATTAATGAGTTAAATCCTTTTACTATTTTAAACAATGTTTTTATAGTAACTGAAACTCCTAGTGTATATTTTCACACAAACAACTACAGAACCAGAAATCTTCTTTTACTGTACTTATGTAATTAATTTTATGAACATGAACACGTCTTAACTTTTATTTCTATAGATAGTACTTAGATTTTAATGCTTTTTAAACCAATTTCATCCTGTACTAGCTTTTATCTATATTTTTTGCACTTGTACATTTAATAAGAAAGCTATTGATGCGCTCATTGAAAAACACTCAATGAAGGTTAAAGACCCATGACATCAGGTATGAGAATATACCTTGCACCTGGCTGATATCAAATCTATTTATGTGCTATATACTTCTAGAAGTCTGGAGAAGAGCTTATAAACACAATATCCTATTACCTTAAAAACTTACTGAATTGCTTAATTGTCACTCTTCTAGCATGTTTGCTTAACCATCTGCAAATCCTTTACTAAATTCAGCATGTACTTTTCTGGATTTTACACAAAGATATCTTAGAAGGCTTTGAAAAGGCCATGGAAGAATTAAAATTCTAGATATTGTGTCTTTAGTTGTTACTTTAGCTATACTTAGAAAATGGAAATGAAGCTAGTTTAGAACTTTTTAAAGATATTCCATATTTTTATTTGTTCTTGGTCCTTTCAAAGGTATATTTTAGGGAAATTAAATGACTTGAGAATATATCTCATTGGAAATCCTCATATTATATGCTAGGGAAGTCACTGACAGAAACAAAGGGAAAAGATGGCATCTACTTGATTTTCACAGTTGGAATCTACTGGTGAAAATAAGAGTAATGCTTCCAAAAGATGATAATTATTCAATTAAGAATGAAACTTGTACACTACTCTAGGAAATACTGAAACCAAGAGATATTACTTTGTTGCGCTACCTTCTGCAGGTCTATGGAAACAACTCAGCCAGTGACAGAGAAACACATTTGATTTTGTATAATAGCAAAACACAGTGGAAATATAGTTATTTAAGTGCAGCAGGTCACAGAAGGGCAAAAGATCCTATTGTTGAGAAAGAAAGCCTTGGTCCTTTTGGTGAAGCAGGATTCATACTCTGGCAAATATGCCCAGAGTTTGGTCCCATATCACCATATTACAGGCCTGTAAGTAGTATCTCAATATCAAAACAGCAGGTGCTGGGTTGTTTGGAAAGTTGCTGTATAAGAAATCCACAGATCAGAGGAAGAAAAGGGGCACTTAAAATCATTAACACATTAATGGGGCACCTGGGTGGCTCAGTTCATTAAGCATCTGAGCTTCTGACTCTTGATTTTGGCTAAGGTCATGCTCCCAGGGTTCTGTTAGTAAGATTGAGCCTTGCTTCAGGCTTTGTCATGGACAGCAAGGCACCTGCTTGGGATTCTTTCTCTTCCTCTCTTTCTCTGCCCTTCTCCTGTTCTCTCTCTCTCTCTCTCTCTCTCTCTCTCTCTCTCTCTCCTCTCTCTCTTTCAGTAGATAAACCCCTGAAGATAAGTGATATTGAGCATATTTCAATGTATCTGTTGGCTGTCTATATTTCCTCTTTGGAAAAATATCTATTCACGTTCTCTGCGTATCTTTCAATTGGATTATTTGGGGTTTTTGGTGTTGAGTTATAAAAATTCTTTATTATTTTATATTTTAAACTCTTATCAGATATATCCTTTGTAAATATCTTCTTACATTCAGTAGATTGTCTTTTTATTTGATTGATGATTTCCTTCGCTGTGTAAAAGCTTTTTATTTTGGTCTAGTCATAATACAGTTTAATTTTGATTTTGTTTCCCTTGCCAAAGGAGACTTATATAGGAAAATGTTGCTAAACTTGATTTCAAAGAGACTACTATGTTTTCTTCTTGGAGTTTTATGGTTAGAGTCTTGGAGTCTTACATTTAGGTCTTTAATCCAGTTTGAGTCTGTTTTTGTGTGTGATGTGTACATGTAGCTGTCTTTTTCCCATCACCATTTTACTGAGGAAACTTTCTTGTCCCTATTGTATATTCTTGCTTCTTTTGTCATACGTTAATTGATCACATATTGTGGGTTTATTTCTGGACCATCTATTCTGTTCCATTGACCTGTGTGTCTATTTTTGTGTCAATATCATACTGTTTTGACTGAGAGTCTGTTTTCTAAATGATGACTGGATAATGCAAGAACCTGTAATGAGAGTACTAGGTCTTGACCATGTGGGGGGACTGTAAGTCATTTGGTAGACTTCGGTTGCCCTCCCTTTAAATAATTAAATAAATGTTTATATTATCATCCACAGTGCTGCCTTAGTTACCTTCAAGTAATCCAATTTGTTGTGCTGCAAAGCATCAAATTAATCTATCAAAATACCCTTAGGCATAACCATAAATGTTGAGAGAACCCAACCAACATAGTAGTACTTTAGACTAACATTAATTCGGTAATGCTATAAATTTGATGACTAAAATGTATCAGGGACCTTGCAATCCATGCATGCTTTGTCTCATTTCATCCTCAGAACATCCCTATGAACTAAGTACTATTATTACTCATTTTTCAGAAGCTACACTAATGCGTAGAATTGTTAAGTAGCTTGATTGGAGTTACATAGTTCTTTACTCATCTGGAAACTTGCTGTAGGCCTCCCACTTTTAACTGGTCTGCTAGTCTTCTGTCCTATAATATGACTTATAAAACATTAGAGAAGTAGTATGGAACAGGCCTCTTAAGCAAGTCAAGGTAACATCTCACGTACCTTCTTAATAATTTGTCGCAATTTTGTTTCATAGATTCTTCTAGGATTTTACGTTTTTTTTTTTTATTAACTTTATAGTTTATTGTCAGGTTAGTTTCCATATAACACCCAGTGCTCTTCCCCACAAGTGATCTCCACCAAGACCATCACCCCGCTTTACCTTTTCCCCTTCCCCTTCCCCCCTCAGTTTGTTTTCAGGATTCAAGAGTCTCTCGTGTTGGATTTTACGTTTTTGATATTAGACTCGATAAAAGTAGTTTTGGGAAAAAGCTGTCCAACAGAACTTTTTATAGTGATGGAAATATTATAGGCTGTATGGTATTCACTATGATACCTGATAGGCATTGTGTCTATTGTACACTTGAAATCAAGCTACTTTAACTGAAGAACTGAATTTAAACTTTTATTTAATTCTAATTAATTTAAATTTAAAAATAAGTAAAGACATGGGGTTATTGGTTACCATATTGGACAGTGCAGTTCTAGAACATAATTTTTGCTTTTCAAAATAGAGTCATTTGATCATATAAAATTATAATTTTAGATCTTGTTTTTCTAGTAGAAAAATCATTTCTTAAAATGTTATGCAGAACATTAATATATACATAAAAAAGTTAAGGTGCCCTTGTCAAAATAACAAGCTAGATTTTACACTAAGAATGGAGGACAGCAGTTGACCTCTCTTCTTTGTGTTTCACTCCAGCAGTCCCATAGAGGACATCATTTGAAAGTAATTGATAAAAATATTGTAGTGCTTTCTTAATACTTTATGACTTCTTAAAGATTTATAAATTAATTTTATGATTAAATCATTTAAAGACTTACCAAGAGCTTACCAATGTGTTATTAACAATGATACTGACATTAAAAAATCTTGTTCTCATGTAACTTACAATTTAGGTGAAAGATTTTTTTTAAATATCCAACATTGCCAATATAGAAATACAGTGTTTTAAGTGCTATAGATGACACAAGTATGGAGTACAGAGGAATGCACAAAGGAAGAGGAAAGACTTCACAGAAGACAAAACATGTAGGCTGATTCTTGAAGGAATAGTATGAATCAGGACAATGGATATAGGTAGAGAATGGACATTCTAAAAATAGAAATTCTCTCAGCATTCTAAATAGTAATTATTTGAAGACATAGGTTTATTTCTATTCTCCAAGGGCCAGGTAAAATTATTTCTTATCTACTTGTTACCTTTTAATTCTTTATCCTAACCATTTCTTCCTTTTTCAATCAAAAACTAAATATCATGGGGCTGGGGGGGAAGAAACTAGGTAATATTTGAATACTTCTGCCTTTTCCATTATTTACATTCTTTAAGACACTTTTTTCGAACTTGAAAAGAAAATTAACTTTATTCCCCCTGCTTTTAAACAGATCAGGCAAAACAGAAAACAGAGATGTGTTCCATTGGGAATATCAAGCAGATTTTATGTAGAATCATACACCCCTGAATATCATAAGCTAAAAAGAGACATTAAAAACAATAGCAATTTATTTGTGTGGGAATTTATAGTTTTAATGACTCGTATTTTTCTAATTCATTCTGTGAGGTTATAATGGACAAATATATATTTTTTGTCAAATAATGATTTCACATGTTATTTGAAACCAGGTGAAAAAACAAATGATCCCTGACTATTGCAGACTTTTTTGATGTTTTAGAAATGTGTCTTAACAATTAAGAGGCAGATAATCTCAAGAATAGATGTTGAGAGAGAGAGAGAGAAAAAAAGATAATTTTAACAAGTAGCATCTGATTCCTAACTACGTGATTCTTTTAAGTCTTAAACATTTGAACATGAAGAAAGAATAGTGAATCATAAGAAAGGAAGGGTGAAAAAAGGAAACTAAATTAATAACAAATGAAAACGGGGCACAGAATATTTTTTAAATGATAAGAAAATCTCAAGAGTCAAGAATAGCTAGTTGAAAAACTGTAAGGACTCAGGCTAACCCAATTAAAGATCTTTTGATAACAATGCCAGATATAATATTCTGTAAAACATTAAAAGTAAATACCATAGATAAAAAATATTCATAAATAAAGAGGAAAGATGAGAATTGCATGCTGAGAGGAAGGACAGTATATAAACAGTTATAATAATTAGGTAGTAGAATGATCTAGTTTAAAAATTAACATCTGAAATTCCTAAATGATAATCATACTTCTTTCTCAAATACAGTTGTATTAATGTTGACTTATTGTCTATATATTTTCCTGCAGGTTGACATTAATGTATGGGTTACAGACTGTAGGGAACTCAAAGAGTATTACTTCTTGATGGTCATTGGTGTCTAGCTGATTTATTTTTGAACAGTCAGCTATGTCTATCCTGATGGCATGTGCTATAATGATCAATGTGAATGAGATGTATTTCCTGACCGAGCCAATATAAAAAGCATGAAAGTGAAACATTGCAGAAGTGTAAAGTCATTTTTACTTCTGTTTGGAAAGAAACATACTTTTACTGCCTTTGACCTTTTAGTGTTTTCTTGTGGTTAGCCATCACATCATCCAATTCTATAAAAAATAATCACTTCCAAAGTGGCATAAAATAAACTAAGATACCGGGTATAGTATGAAAGCACTCAGTAACATTCAATGTAGACCAGAAAGGTCATATGCACAAATCATCAACTACAATGTATTTTTGGTTAAAGCTTTCATGATGTCAAGATTTTAAATATATATTGGTCTGAGAATAGTAGTTCTCCTTTCCTCCCTGGCTGCCTGAAGCTCGGCCGCCATCATGAACAACACAGTAACAGTCTGGACCAGGACGTCTATGCCAGTTGATATTTCAGCAGAAACAAATGGTCATTGATGTTTTTCACCCTAGATAGGCAACTGTACCTAGACAGAAATTCAGGAAGAACTAGTCAAATGTACAAAAAATACATTCAATGTCATTTTTGTATTTGGATTCAAAACCCATTTTGGTGGTGTCAAGCCATGGGCTTTGGCATGCTTTATGATTCCTTGGATTATGAAAAGAAAAAATGAACCCAAACATAAACTTGCAAGACATGGTCTGTATGAGAAGAAAAAGATCTCAAGAAAACAGCAAAAGGAATGCAAGAACAGAATGAAGAAAGTCAGGGGGAGTGCACAAGCCAATGTTGGTATCAGCAAAAAAATGGAGTAAAAATTCTGCAGTGACTTTGTCTTTGGTGATTGTGCAGAATTTTCATGAATGGATTAATAAACTAAGAACTTTTAAGTGGAAAAATAAGATTTTAAGTATATTTTAAAATGCATTCTAATAATTCCTATCATAAGATATCTGAGGTTCTATTATTGTCATACATTATTTTTGGATTTACATCCAAATATCCACCTAAAGTGATTAAACACAGCAGAGGGTCCAGTTTAATTTAGACAGTTATGCAAAGGTAGAATTCTAATGACAGTAATGTTTATTTAGTTCCTAATTATTTTTATTGAAACTATATTATTGTATATAATTAGTGCTATTTTATAAATGAAGACTGAGTTGATTCAGATAGCTTACTCAAGGTCAAATACTAATAAATGGCTTAGTAATGTCTTTCTGATTCCTGAATCCTATCTATCTTATGTATAATATTCACATATATACATGTATATAAGTGTACATACATATACACACACGTACACGTATATTTCCTCCCAAGTTATCCAGTCAATAGCTATCAACGTAAAACCATTCTGGTTCATCTAATCAACCCTCCTTGGTTTTGGCTTGGGAAACTGAAGGTCAAAGAGATTGTGTGAGTGGACCAAAGTCAATGAGTGAGTTGTTCTGAGAACCAAAATCTAAGACATGGCTCTAGATCTTTCTTGAGTGCACTTTCCATTATATCATGCTGTTTCTATATCTTTACCACAATTTTTTGCCTTTCAACTTAAAATTTTTTTGTGTGTTTTTACTGAGGCATGAAAATACAAAGCATTTACCATTTGGCTAGCATTAATAATGACTCCAAATATTTACGGTTCAGTGGTTCTCAATCTTAGTTCTGCTCAAAAATCATTCACTGTACACAATTATTCTAATATACATGGTTAAGTACCACCCTTATGTTTCTGAATTAGTTGGTTTAGACTGAGGTCCTGGAATCTGTATTTTAGTAAAGTGCTACAAATATTGTCAGAAACACAATAACAACATCAATAATCATAGATAACACATAATCATATAATAAAGCTTTCAAATAAAGTGTTGACCATTCTGAAAACTCTTTCAACATTTTAACTCATTTATTCCTCAGAACAATCTCATTATTCAGGTACAATAATTATGCAATTTCAGATGAGGAAACTGAGACAGTTTAGGTGGTTGTCACCAAGTCACATTGCCAGAGAGTGGAGAGGCTAAAATTAACCATGCTGTTATGGAGCTCATTTTTTTTTAATTTTTTAAAATGTTCACTTATTTTTGAGACAGAGAGAGCATTAGTGGAGTGGGCAGAGAGAGAGGGAGATACAGAATCTGAAGCACACTCCAGCCTCTGAGCTGTCAACACAGAGCTCGATGCAGGGCTTGAACTCACAGACTGTGAGATTGTGACCTCACCCAAAGTTGGTTGCTTAACTGACTGAGCAATCCAGGTGCCCCTTGGAGCTCTGGAAGCTTAAGTGGTTTTATGTTCTTTACTCCATCTCACTGCATCTCTTCATGAGGAGAGGGGGAAACAAAAAAAAAAAAAACATTTTAGATAGATGGAATCTTAATACTACATTTATTCACATATTAAGGAAAAAAACTTCTGAGAAGCTAAATGTATTTCTTTCTAGTCATAAAACCAGTGAGAGACCTGATATGCTACTCCCAATTTAGCTTTCTTTCTCATGAAACATTACCTTCCAGTCAAAGCAATTTTGCTTTCCTCTGATTATATTTAGTGTAAGGACGGTATTATTCAAAATTATTAGTTGAAAGCAACAGAAGCAATTTTTAGTTCTGTAAAGCAAAAAGAGTCAATCAAAAATACACTGGGAAGCTCACAGAATTGCTAAAAAGGTGGCTCAATGCTCAAGTTCCAGGACCAGTGGCCCCCAAACCCTCCCTGAACTGGCCTGAGGTAGCTTGTACCAGCTGCTAAGAACTCCACTTGACTGCAACCACAACTCCACCACCACTAATAATCTGTTATGGGACTAGAAGTTAGAACTGTAACCACTAGCACTCCTGGAAAACCAATGTTAATTAAATGAACCCTACACAGGGTGTACTTATATCCAAGTGGACTGCTGCCAAACAAAGCTTCTCTTGGGCAAATACAATTGCTGGAATCTTGAATAGTGATTCTGTGTTGCACTGCAAAGGGGAGTGAGAATGTGCATTTCCAGGCTTCTACACTTGGGAAGTGGGACTCCTAAAGCAAGCAAACACAGCAAGTTTGTTTAAAAGGTATTGGGAAGCCAGAAAAGAATATGGGGAGTTCAGAAAGGGATTAGGGAAGGATGACTTGCATGCAGACAGATATTTGAAATCTAAAATCTTGGAATATTAGTAAGATGAAGAATATACAATTAGGAGGATCCCTTAAAATAATTTTAAGCCATATACTTCAATAAAAGACCAAAGGATTTGTTTTCCAATTTTGCATCTTGGGTTGGAATGGCTTTGATAGTTTATGGTATATTGAAAAATTAAATGTAGGAGAAAGACCTAGATTCAATACTACTTCCAATCATTGCTAGTAGTCCTGGATAAATTTGTGTTACTTTTCAAAAAGCCATGTCTCTATCAGGGAAATAGAAATAATACTTACTTCCCAGGGTTACATGATGATTAAATGAAAAGTACAAGTAAAATTCTTGACATCTAACTATTAGTAAAATTTCTCTATTCCCTTTGGAAAATGTTTACAATATATTGGAAACACTTTAAAACCAATATCATTAACAAACAAATATATGCCAATTACTGTGCTCATGACCTTCCAAATGGACTTGACTGCTATACCCTTTATGACCACAGTACCAAAGAAAAGACCTTTTTCATAACTCTTAAGTTTCCATTGCTCTTTCTTTTTTGATGTATTTACTAGTCTGTTTTTCTAGATCCTATATACCTCGAAGGCAGGGAAAAACTGAGATGGAGACAGATGATTGCCTACCAAAACACACATTTTTCCTTTCCTACTTATTAATAAAATCCTAGTATTATTCATTGGGATATGAGCCCCACTGAAAGCCTACAATGTACAGAACCTTCTAAACTATACTACACTATGTGACTACATTCTGAGAAATGCATGCAACTGCTGGAAAAGCATGTTAAAAGGACAGATGACTTTTATATTTTCTTTCTCCTTCAGTCTTCCTGCCCTTTGGGCTAAGTACGTAATAGCTGAAGCTCCAGCAGCCATCTCGATCCAGGGGTAACCTTGAGAAAGAAAATCACATGAGGCAGGGAAGAGAAACAGAGAGAATCAAGGAACATGATAATTTTGTACAGCTGCAGTATCAGCACGGCACTGCCTTCCTCTGGACTTCTTATGTATGAGGGAATGAACATTTGTGTCTTTTTAAACTCGATGCATCAAATCTCCAAACTCAAAACATAACTGATCCATACTGTCTCTCATTTAAATTTGTATTCCCAATACTCATCACAATGCCTGACACATAGTAAGTATTTAATAAAGGTTGGATTAATTAACTCATCTATGGCTGCAAGCCAAATAGAAGTGTCTTTTGCTGTGTTTATTACCTCATTTGAATAGTTACAATAATAGAAAATTTTCTATCTTAAGAAAGAGAAAACAGAACAGTCATCTGAAGATGAGAAAACTGTGGCATATTTACTTATTTTTTCTAATTATAATTGTATTAAATGAAAAGGCACTGAGTTAAAACTGACTTGTCTATATCTGTTTATTTTTCTATAGCTCTTTTTGAGAGCATGTGAGGTGTTCTTTTTAGATAACTTTTTGCTACTGTGCAATATTCTTGAAAGAAATCTCAGAAGACTTTGCTCAATCATGTATATTCACTATTTGAGGTGGGAAATTTAGTTCCGGCATGATGAGTATTGCTTCAGAAAAGATCTGAAAAAAATATGAGCAGTAGATACAAAAATGTTATATGAGTACATAAAATGTATGTACTTTTTCTAGTCTCTCTCTTAAAAAAAGTCTAAAATGTCTTTTAAAGGATTCTCTTACAATATTGAGAAAGGGATGGGAAGGGGATGGAGGATAGGGTATAGTTGGAGAATTGATTTTAGATACAACAAAAAGACCTCTTGATATCAAAAGAGAGAATCCAGAATTTGTCAGTGGAGGTCAACGCGTGGCTATATAGTAGGAGGAAGGTGAAGGACTTCAGATGTGAGGTCTGTTTTTTATAGAGGTATATATCCAGCAGATCAAGTTTTTTGTTTGTGTTGTTCAAATCTTACATATCTTTCCTGAGATGTTTGTCCACTTGACCTATCTTCCTGATAGAAGATTGCTAGTATCTCAACCTATGATGATAAATGCATAAATTTTCTTCATAGTCTTCCAATATTTGCTTTGTATATTTTGAAGCTGTTTTTGATGTTCTGCATTTACTGGCACTATAAAGTAGAAATTTATCACATACTTCATACAGTCAATCTATGACCCTATCACAGACCTGCTGGTTTCATCCAATCTCCTCAGACCTCTAGATGTTGGAAGCTTCCTGGGGTGAGGAGCTAGCTAGAGCACAGCCATGTGATTAACATGCTTCTGTGCAGTACTCAAAAGGCCAGCACCTATGTCTGACTAGACATGACGCATGGAAGCTATAACTATTCCCTACGCTTTGTGATCACTTACTGTGCTTTCTTCTAATGTTTGGCTTCTGGAATCTTCCTTCATTACATACACACACATGCACACACACACACAATCACACTTATTTCTATATATATGTACATACATGCGCGTATATACACACATACATTATACACGTGTGTATATATAAACATGTGTGTATAATGTTATTTTCTACATGGACAGCTTTACCTGATAGAAAATGTAGATTATATGGCTTTAAAGACAAATTATTTTTCTTTTACTTTCCAATTTTCTTATTTTGGCAATAGATACCTTATTTCTTTT
>CM053577.1:64197175-64310879 GCA_028646485.1 Cryptoprocta ferox
AGGAGGGGCAAAGAGAGGGAGACACAGAATCTGAAGCAGGATCCAGGCTCTGAGCTGTCAGCACAGAGCCCAACATGGGGCTCAAACTCACGAAACATTCAATCATGACCTGGGCCGAAGTCGGATGCTTACATGACTGAGCCACCCAGGGGCCCCAATACTTTAAATTTGCAATAGTTTTGTTTGGCTCAAGAAAATACTGTCCTTTCTTATATTATAACATAGAGGCTTTTTGGTGCTGAAACACTGATCTGTGAATGCTCTGCATTTTTCAGATTTGAATTTAAAGTGTTAACTTAGAATTAAAATATTTTAAAATCAAATGATGGTATGGTTAAATAATCTTTTTTCTAATATTAAATAAAAGTCTTCTAATTTCATTGTTTCTTTATATATAAGTACATTGTAAGTAATCTATATTTTCTGTTTTAATAAACTAATTTGAGAATATTCTACAATAATTATTTAAATAAATGATAAATATAATTTAGTATAGGTAAATGAGGTCAGAGATTATGAAGAGAAAGTTAATAACTTATGTGCAGACGATACTTCATAACATAGTTTACCTAGGGAATATCTTAGATTAGAAGTTTTCATTGCTCTAGAGGTCTGTAATAGCATTAAAAAACATTTCTTGATTATAAAGTAATTACATTTTTTCAGCACCATGGAAACACTTTACTAAAAATGTAGAAATGAGAGAGAATTGAAATGCTTATAACATGTACCCAAGTACTTGAAATATCAAAAGGCAATCACTGACTCCAAATAATCAACTGAAAGAAAAAAACCTAGAAAATTTATGAATAATATAATAAGTAAATATAATTATTGGGATGATGGCTTTTATAAAATAATTGTGTGAGAATACATATTTTATAATAATAAAAAGGTATTATGTACTAAAATATTTCAAAGGCATGTTTCACTAATAAATTGGAGAGCTCTAGAGTGGGGACCAGGCATCTGCATGCTCCAAAGCAACTTGGTGATTCCCAGGTGAACTAAGGTTGAGACTCACTGGTTTATAGTATAGAGGGTATGCAGTGCTTTAAATCTTGAGTTTAAGACCTAGCATTTGATATTTCTATTAATTGGTAGCTATTGGAAGGTTTTAAATAGAGGACAGATGTCTACTTTAAAATGACCCCTGTGTCTGTAGTAAGGACGGAAGGAGCACAGATGACATGGAGATGAGTAGATATATGAATACCAATTTAAAAACTATTGCAAACTCTTTCATAAAGTAGAATTTTAAATAATTATCTAGATACTCTGCCCTGAAAGTGGTGGAGTTTAACTGACTATCCCTTAATTATGGACTGTGCTTAGTGAGTTCCTAGATTAAAGTATAGGAAGGGTGTGGGGTGAGTAAATTTATAGTGGAGATACTTGGCAAACACTACCTAAACCAGCTGATCAAAGTGAACATTGACAGTGATTAATCATCTGGATAGTATGCACCCCTTTATATGATGTGATAAGAATGGCATTTTACTTCTGTGGTTGTCCTCCCCCAAATCCATATTTGTTGAAACATGAGAAAAATGCCTCAAAGCTGTCAAAGTTATCAAAAACAAGGGAAAATCCGAGAAATTGTTAGAGCTAATGATTAAAAGGAGTGATAGAAATTTAGAAGAACTGATTAAAGAGTAGAATAATGAATGCTAGAGGCAATGAAGAAGAATCTGGGTGCTGAATGGAAACCATGACTTTCAATTAATACCAATTGGAATTATTCCTTGATCTTTTGTCACAATGCTCAGCAGCTTGAGGGAGCTAGGAAAGGCAACGATGGAGCCAGTAAATTCAGTTTAAAGATGATGAGGCAAGGCATTTGAAAATAAAGAACTCATTTACCCAGGAATATGCATGAGAAATGCATAAATTGACAATATAAATAATGAATGAACACTAAGGTGAAAAGCGGGCATATGAGGAAGTCACTTAATGGATCGAGCCAGATAACAAGCCAGGATTAAAAATATCTAATGAATTTGTCATGGCAAGACAGGTTGGGAAAAGGGAAGAATCATATTATCAAAAAGGTAAAAAAAAAAAATCAAAATAGCATGGAAATTGATAAAACAGAAAAGAAGACAGGTTTGACTGAAGTGATTTTGTGTTCTAACAAGCATGTAGTTTGGTAAATGATAAAATATATTGATAGTGGCTTTCACTTTGAGAACAAGTATTTTAATTCAGCGATGTAACTCGTATGTCATGCCCCTGTAGGAGAGTAGCCTTTCATAGGCCCCAGCTGGCTTCAAGATGGCTCTCTGGCTTAGAGCTTGGAATCTGCCCTATGCCACCTCAAAGTTACTAGAAACTTAACCTCAAGGGTGAGTCATACTTGCTTTGCACCCAGCTTATATCTGCCCTGAGGCCTCTGTTCCAATGTCTCATTTTGGCCTTTTCTCAGTACAAAAGGGAAGAATACTTGTCATCTTTTTCTCCTCAAATATATCAACAGGGAGAATTCTGGTAAAGCCTAAGTGTGTTCAGGAACACTTGGGAATAAATTGCTTAGCCAGTGCTAAGCTTCCCTGGTCTCCTTGTTGTCACTTCTCAAGCTCTTGTCCTGCAGTAACAAAGATTTCTGGTATCTGTGTATGTGGACAGAGGACTTCTTTTCTCCCTAGGAATTTGTAGTTAAGTGCTTCATTCAAATAAAGGCAACACTCAATATTGTCATGTGCTTTTTCAAGTTCAGTCAGTGATTTTGAGCCCTGATTGCATGTTAAAAAGACCCAGAGAATTTTCAAAAACTGATGGTAATGCCTAGGCAGCATCCACCTTGATTTAGATATAATTGAGTTGGGATCAGGACAGGCATTGTTTTTTGTGTTGTTTTAAACACCTTTGTTTACATTTGTTACCTTCGAGGCTTTCTTTAACCCTGACTCCCCATTCCTATATTTCAGCATAATTTCTACCTAACACTCAAGTATATATTTTATAGTTTTTGCTTCTGCACTCACACATCTTTCTCTCTCTTCTGGGAATATGGAGGCTAAACCTGGTGCCTAATGGCTTGAGCTCAGACTTTTGAAGACCAGGACCCGACTGGGAAGCCTAGCAAGTATCTTGAGTGAATCACAATATTTTCCCTATCTCTTTCTCCATTAAAGAAAGATATCCTTGCCGTAAGAATTTATAGAGCAATACAGGATGGTGTTTCTTAAACTTTATCATCTATTGAAAATATATAATAGGGTAAAACTTCTCATAATAGACATTCCTTTCATTTAGAATAGTGCCTCTCCTCAGTTGTGATCTGAAGCGTAGTTGACATAATCTACCTCTGACTTTTAAATTGTTTATCAAGAATCATGAAGTCTCCCATCAGGCCATTCTCCTATTGCCTGAATCTCCTATTGCTTGAATCTAACAACTTGACCACCATAGTGAAATGCACTGTTGGATTTTTCTGGATGATGCTGTAATCAAAGGAGCAGCTAAATACTGCACCTGGGATTCAAAAGTCCTTGGTGATAGATCTCAAAATCTAACATGAGTATTACGTGAATACTACTAAATCTCCATGGATCAGCTGTGCTATCACTCAAGCCTCGCCTAGAGACCAGTTTCCACCATAGCTTGGGGAAGGGAGGAGGACAACAAATAAGATTAAGTCTAAAAGGTGTCAAGAATAATGTGGAGTTTTACTTACAGTTTCTTGGGGAGACAGGAAAGAGAGACCCCAAACTGAGTGTGAGAGCTAGTGCAATACATAATACATCTTATAACAAAACTTCCTAAATTAAGTTTTAGTCATCTATGACTGGGTGATGATGGATCTAGGGATGCCTCAGCTCATAGGAAAATGTCCAACTGACCATGGCACTTGCCAGTCATCAGATCTCCAACCCAATATCAGGTCTCTAATTTTCCACCCTCTGTTCAGAGCTCTTTGGAAAGTGGGTTGTCCAGAGCAAAGAATGATCAGATGGTGGAATGTGAGGGGAGAAAAAGATGATGGGGTTTTAGGGCTCTGAATGATTAATGGGAAATCTCTTATAAGGTGTTTTAGACCCCCTTATGCTTCTCCAATCTGCATCAATTACAAAAGTGATCAGCTCTGGGGGGAAATTAAAAGATTTTCCTCAGGATGACCACTTTCAAAAGGAGCAGAATGAAGAATTATAAGTATTTGTAACATTAATATTTGTCCTTTTCATGATTAGATATACCATTCAAAACTTTTGAAATGTCTTAAATTGGCAAGTTGTGTGGAGAGGATAATGTTTGGGAAAGACAAGATCTACACAGCACTATGAAGGTGTCATTGATTCCAAGTGCAGGAAGTACAAAATGTTAGAAAATGATAACTGCAGGTTAAGTACAACTTGATTAGGTGAAATTACCAAGTTCGGGTTTGAGTCCATGTTAGAGAGAATTTGACTTTAGAAGGTAATTCATAAGAAAAAACATCTTAGGAAAACAAACAAAAGAATTTCTGCATTTAAAATTATATCTATATGGAGACAAGGGAGAGAGGAGTCCAAATAACTTCAATATATCTGGACGGTAAGGTGGTACCAGGTGATGCATTTTGTTATCACAAGGAGGTCCTAGCCTGTTTATTGGAGGTGCTTTGCCAGTTCTGTCCCTCAGGTTGTGCTCAGCTTCTGTGTCCACAATACCCATAAGCCTTTTTCCCACTTCTAACTCTATTCCATCTGGTGCACTAAAAGTGGATGTCATACAAATACATATACTTCAAAATGATCCGAAGATATCTCACCAAGAGAAAGCTGAGGGACTATTTTCCTCTCTTTTCGTACTTTTAAACTCAATTAAGAAGAAACTTTTTTCCCCCTCTGAGTCATTGCCTTTTATCTTCTCCTCTTTTTAGGTTCATTGTTGTATTTTCCTCCTCCATGCTAAGATGGTGGTATAGAATACTGATGAGAAAATGCTTATTTTAAAACCACTCATTTCTTTGAGCACAGAAAACCTGATCTGCATTTTTACAGATGTTCCCCTGGTCTGACCTCAGCCTTAGGAGGGTTATAGGTAGTCTCAAAGCAAAAGGAGAAAAAAAAAAAAAACACAGAAAATTCACACTCCAGGTTCTTCTGGATTGGCAAAGGAGGAGTTAGAGAACAAACTACTCTACATCAAAAGCAATTGCTGAAGGCTATAGGATTTTTATGTTATTCCTAAATTAGTTTCTTTATATAACAGTAGGTCTAATTTTCAGGACAATCACGTTCAAGGAAATACTTTTTTGGGAAGAGGAGAGGATGGGAAAGTGGATTGTGTAAGGAGCAGGGTGGGTTCCTATTTTGATTTTATAAATGTTCAGGTCACTAGTGGGACAATACTCACATTAAAATAAGAGTGCCTCACCCAAGTATGTGTAATTCTGCAGTTATTTTTAAATTGAAATTACAAGTAGGGCTGAAATTCTTTCTTTAATGGATCTCTATTATTTTTCAAAATCCAAATGAAATTGAAGCATAAGATAGTTTTATCAAACTCTCACATTAGAAACCTCCAAAATGGTATATAGATGATTTCACTGGTCTGAGAAGATTTGCAAATACCTATCATTTTTGTCTCATTTAAAACAAATTTACAATTGAAAACAGAATGGATAATTTTCCAAAGAAATTAGCATTTGCCTAGCTGTTATGATTCAAACATTTTGATAGCAATAGCTATTTTACCTTCTGAAATCTTTCCGATGTCTACAAGAAACTGACAGAAGCAGCATAACTGGTAGGCTCATGTTGATTCTGCTGTGAAGAACCCAGTGGAAGAAATGCAGTGAGGCAGCCTGCATTCATCTAAGGAGGTAGAAATTGGACATCAAAGTGAGATCCAGTTATTGGTAAAAGCTAAGTAGACAAACACTGATGTGGCCAGAATGATCAGTCACTCACATGTCTGTATGTTTACTGTTATAGGAGTTTTCCTATTTATTTTTTTAATGCTTATTTATTTTTGAGAGAGAGAGAGAGAGAGAGAGTGAGCAGGGGAGGTGCAGAGAGAGAAGGGAACAGAAAATCCTAAGTAGGGCTTAGATGCAGGGCTCAAACCCAGGAACTGTGAGATGATGACCTGAGTGGAAGTCAGACTGAGCCACCACCCAGGCACCCCTGAGTTTCCTATTTAAACATAAGATCTGGCTTTGAGGGACAGTGGATCATTTTTTTTTTAATCCTTGCAGTACCTACCATATTATTATCTGCAGCTTGGAATGCTCAAATATAAGTAAGTGATTGAATGAATTGAATAAAATGTGTCAACACATTCATCACATATGTTCATATCTACCCATCATCCTCAGCACACTGCTTGCAGGCACACACACAACATTGTTAAGTGACGTTAACCATGAATGAGAGGAAGATAGAACAGAACATTGAGCACTAGTATTTGGAAATCTAGCTAAATAATTCGGAAAAAGAGTCCTAGAGATACTAAATACAGTTTTGGCCTACTTCACAATTGTTCCCAGAGTCATTTATACTTTGGGTACTTGTATATGGAACATATAATGTAAGCTGCTTATATATTTCCAAGTGATAGCAAAGAAGAAATATAGATATGAAAATGGGTGAATTATGTAAACTTCCTTCTTAGTTATTCGCTCATTCATTTAACAGGTATTATATGTGTACCACTTACGAGGAGATGAAGAAACAAAAATGAATAATATGTACTTCCTTACCTCAAAATGTTTTAATTCTTGTGGTAGATCTAGAAAAGTAAACAGACCTTTCCAATACAGACTTAATCCAGTCTTGAAGGATTATTTTCTTCAGATGTGTCTACATAATAGCCTTATAATTTTTTGTAATGTGCTACTAATCACTTTTAATTGAACTTTGAGCTTGCAGGTGTCAACTTAAATGATGAATATTGCTGCACTGTGGAGTATCCATCAAGGGGGAAATTACCCTGAAAAAATTTCACCATGTTGTTATGGACATTTTATGGTAACTCTGAAGTCACATGTGTTCTGATAGCATTCTGTCACCATAGAGAACAATAAACTCTCATACCTGGAAAGAAATTCAGATATTAATTATTTTAATTCACTTATTTCACAGAAGAGAAAAAAATGAGATTCAGAGGTTACATTTGCTAGTCAAGATTACAGAACTTCTCAGTGACACACCTACAAGTAGAGTCATTCTTCACACACGAAATTAAATATAATAGACATCTCACAGTCATTTCTGAAAGACTGAATAATTATAAATAGATATGAAAATGAATGAATTCACAGTATTAAATTAAAGGCATGACCTCATTGACCATTCGTATAAGTTGATTCTACTTTTATTGAATACCTAAACATCAATACTGTTTTTTTTGAGTTGATAAGCTAATCAAACCAGAAACAATTAAATAAACTAAAATATAGAAGATTAATTCAGAACATGTTGATTATTTCTCTTATAAACTTTATACTTTTCTGGCACTATAATCTTGCAATGACACAAAGACATAGTGGTTACTAATGGTGACTCAGTGATCCTAGGAAAAAATTAACACATTCTATAGATAATACATTAGATGAAGAATCACCTGATGATTAGTATGACTCCATTTTATTTATTTAGCAATATGTGGTGTTTCTTAGGTGCCAGACACAATACTGGGGACTTTAAAAATATTATAGCATAAAGTCTATAATAAAATTGAATCCCACACTAGTTTTAAAAAATATAAAAGGATGATCAGCAAATATAATCAATCTACCTTAAACAATGTTATTACTCTGACTAAAAATACAGTTTGGAGGTAGAGGGTAGGTGAAAGGAGGGTAAAGCTGTTAAAACCTAGGGGAGTTTACCCCTTCCTCTATGCACCCACAAAATTAATATATTGGTCTTCCAAGTCTTATTGATTGCACCAGTATAGAGCAGCAGGAATGTTCTGTCTGGTGGGAGGGTATGGCCCTACAGTGCTGGTATATAGTTATTTATTAGGCCATCCCATCATCCCAATTGTTTCTTTTATTTGTTAAAATGACCAAAAATTCATTTCCCTAAGTTCTGATTCCATACTCTTCATGAAAATAGCTACAGAGAGAATGATCTGTTTAATAAATGCAAATAATATCAAATAACTTGTATATATAATTTCTATGCAAATAACTATTTTTAAAAGTTTATTTACATTGGGAACGAGCAAACAAGGGAAGGGCAGAGAGGGAGAGAGAGAATCTCAAGCAGGCCTTACACCCAGCGCAGAGCCCGATGTGGGGCTTGATCCCATGAACTGTGATGACCTGAGCCGTAACCAAGTTGGCTGCTTAACTGACTAAGCCACTGAAATGCCCCACAAATAAATATGCTTAATAAGACAGTTTCTACATTCATCTTTCCATTCTTTCTGTCCTTGGATTTCTTTAAAAAATACTTTTTTGTCTTTTGACTCTTGAGGAATTCCGTCAGATGTCTATGACCCAAATATGAAGGGCCACAGATATATGGCCCCTATGCACCAAGGAGAATTACATGATAGAATAGGCAGGCTGGCTAACAAACAAACAAATAACAAAATTAGTTGATGACTATAAGGAAGTTATATGTAGAATGCAGCTTAGCGTAGAGGAAGAACTCGAAAGCCAGAGTTCATTTGTGCCCTAGCCAGTATTTGAACTGAACCTGGAAGGATTGAACAGTTTGTCAGAACACTTGGGAGAGGGTATTTCAATTAGATAAAAGAGTTCGTGAGAAGGAATGAATGCCTGAGTTAGCAGAAACTACAAATATTTGACTTTTCCCAGAGGATCACTTATGATTTTATAAGTATGTTAGGTCTGAGTGACTTATTGCATTTGGGATAGCAACCAAATCATGTTTTCGAGTTTAAATGCAGTAATTCAGGCCCTTAAACCATCATGGCCACCAGCAGAACAGCATCCAATGAGGCCTTGCTTAGGCATCAGCTGGTGCCTTTAGATAAATCTGTTTTTGAGTTTCTTGCCAGCTGCTGCAAACATCCACATTTTAAATTGCTGATAGAGAAATAGAGGCGCGTTCCTAAAATAAAAATTATACTCTTCTATCAAATTTTTGTCTCCTAAAAACATATTGACCAAAATGATCAGGACTGATTTTATCTATCTACCATCTATCTATCTATCTATCTATCTATCTATCATCTATCTATATTTTATAGCACGGGCTTTGTTTTGTTTTTAATTTTTTTAATGTTTATTTATTTTTGAGAGAAAAAGAGAGAGAGACAGAGCACAAGTTGGGGAGGGGTAGAGAGAGAATGAGTCAGAATCCGAAGCAGGCTCCAGGCTCTGAGCTGTCAGTACAGAGTCTGATGTGGAGATTGAACTCACGAACCGTGAGATTATGACCTGAGCCGAAGGCAGACGCTTAACTGAGCCAGCCAGGCATTCCAAGACTGATTTTTATAGCTTTTACATATTTTAGGCAAGGAAGATAATAGTGATACATCAGGCTTTTGTTCAGATTCTTTAACCTCTCTCTCTTTCTCTCTTGCCCACACACAGACACACACAGACACACTGATGCACACAAACATTCACACTTTTCCACTTTCCAGGTTATTTCAATATTTCCAGGAAACATCAGATGGTGCTTTGTTTGTTCATTCAAAATAATAGAAGTGACTATGGGCAGTGCTCTGTGTCGGTGGCACGAGGCACAAAGAACATAGAAATGTTGGCCCTACTTTCAAGACAATTGGCTGGAATTAGCAGACACGTGGTTTCATTTTATACCCCAGTGTATCTCAGAATGGGCCAGGTAGTAGACTACATGAATCATGAATGTCAGCTTGTCCTTTTATTTTCTTTTTATTTTTTGCATTACTCCATGAAAAATTGGCATACCAATTTCATACTAGAAATTTAAAACTAATTCTGCTGGTAGAAAATAAATGTCCCTATGATATTTTGGATGCAAACTAAATCATTCTTTGAGTGGAAGAAAAAGAGCTGTCATACTTGTCACAATCGTATTATTTCCAGGTTCTTCTGTTAGTATCCAGTGGCTACTTGTTCACTCATTTTCTCATCTGCTCTTACTTTCTAGCAGGTGCCAAAGGTTTAAGAAAAGCTAATGTGAGAAAATATTAAAAGTGAGAGAACTATATTCATTATTTTTTTTTCTTTTGCAATTGGGAAAGTCCTTCTGTAATTTAATTTGCCTTGGTCAAGCTCACAGAATACCACCAGTGTTCTTCAGTTCTCCCATTTTTAGAATGATTTCTTAGTCATTTTATACCTTTATTATTATATGAGAAAATTGTTTTCCAACATTTTCAATTAAAACTTTTAATCATATTAACCACAATTTATGGAATTTTGTGTTTAACCAACATTTTCAGTGAATATTTAGAATTTATTTTTGCTTTTATTTCTGGAGTGTATCACAGAAACAATGCTTATGTCCCCTAGACAATAACAGGACTGGAGTAAACCTTTAGACAACTCACTGTAAGGAGTGCTGCTTAACTAGTTAAATTTCTCAGGGCATCAAAAAAAGTTTAATCATCAATCAGGTTCCAACGAACCTTGCTGATATATAAGTAAGTGACTGCATTTAACATGGTCATGGAAAATATATATGGCTTCATACACAAATGTATATTGAGTGAAAGATATTTTGTGATTTTAGTTACTGACGTCTTGTTACTCTTCTCAAAGGAACATATTTGTAATGGGGCATTATTTCTAGATGAAATAAGTCTAAAAATTCCTTCTGAATTCACTCTTTTATTCATTCATTCAACTGCAATTTATTATAGAAATTAGCACTATACATACAGAGACAAAGTGCCTACTTTCAGGGAACTTAGAAATTGGGGGGAAATGAACAAACAATTAAGAATTTAGTTTTTTATTTAAGAAGGCACTTATATAGAGGGATTACAGCAAAAGAAAAGTGTGTTTAGGGAAGTCAGTCAAAGTGATGATGAGGGTTAATCAACTTAAGAAATGGATTCCAGACCTTGCCTTACGTCTTACTTCCTTATATCTTAATTATCAGGTTAATTGACAGAAAGCATATGTTTCCTGGAAAAAATCTTTGATAAAATTTGATTTACAATGAGAGATAAAAGCATATATTATTTTCTCATATTTGTAAGAACTATTTCCATCATCGCATGACAATGTTGTACTTCTTTCTTTTTCTTTTTTCCTTTATTCTTAACAAGTTTTGATGGCAAACACATCTTAGAAAAAAGGTTTTGATTCCATTTAGTTTGCCAGAAAAGAGTTAAATGACATCATATTCATGGGAGAAATTTAAAAGGCAGATGAATTTGTATATATTCCAGACTACAGATCAGAGAATCAACTAGATCATCTTTTAACATTTATGTTATTTTTACACAGCAAGCCTTCAACAACCAGTGAAAAAAATTGGTTGAAGTTAGTTTGTTATTCGGAATTTACTTCCCATAAAAACCATATTTTAGATGTATTTTACCTAGATTCACCCAAAAGAAGTCTAGTGAAGGAATAATGTATATGAAAAGTGTTAATGAAAATAATGTAATGGCTAATATTACTGGTCAGTTTTAGCATTTTGCTGTTTGAATGCATTATTATTTTCTCTTACAGTTCTATGAGAGCAGTAGTATCTTTCCTATTTTACATTTGAGGAGATTATAGTTTAGATAATTCAAATGATTTGGGATTTAGAGTGAGAACTGGGAATTTACATCTATCATATGATCCCAAATCCATGTCTTTAATCATTTATTAAATTCTCTTGCACAGTTAGATTAAGAATTCTAGAAAAAATGCACATATAAATGTCCATCAACTGATGGTTGGATAAAGAAGATGTGGTTTATATATACAATGGAATACTACTTGGCAATGAGAAAGAATGAAATCTTGCCATTTGCAGCAATGTGGATGGAACTGGAGGGTATTATGCTAAGTGAAATAAGTCAGTCAGAGAAAGACAGATACCATCTGTTTTCACTCGTATGTGGATCTTGAGAAACTTAACAGAAGACCATGGGAGAAGAGGAGGGAGAAAAAGTTACAAACAGAGAGGGAGGCAAACCATAAGAGACTCTTAAATACAGAGGAAAAACTGAGGGCTGATGGGGGGGAGATAGGGGAAAGTGGGTGATGGGCATTGAGAAGGGCACTTGTTGGGATTAGCACTGGGTGTTGTATGGAAGCCAATCTGACAATAAATTATATGTTAAAAAAGAAAACATGCACATATACTTATTTATTTCAACAACAGAAAAGCTGGCACTAGCGGCAAAAATATGATGCTGATACATTTGTTAGGGACATCATTTCCACTAGGTTATGCAAGATGTGTTTAATAGACTTCACTGAAAAAGCAGGGACCCACTGGAGGGTTAAGTTAAGGGAATACAATGTTACTTCCGGGAATGGCGAGAAAAAGAGAAAAAAAGACAAAGAAATTGTCCAAGGTAAAAAGTAAAAAAGAATCTTGGTGAAGTAAATCAGAAGTCTGAACAGAGATTAATTGCAAAAACAAAAAACAAAACAAAAAAAAAGAAGGAAAAGAAAAAAAAACTTTAAAAATATGTGTATTTTTGGCAGGGCAGTATTAGGAAATGAAGAATCACAGGAATGCTGAGTAAGTGAAATTTAAAGTGGTGACTGTCAGGGAAAATGTGGGAAGAGCTGTAAAAAAAAGAACTGGAAATGAGTGTAGGTACATAACCGTATTTTAGAAATGGAGGACATGAAAAAACTAGGGGCACAAAACAAGTGTGCAGAAAGCTCGTACGTTTGAAGTATGCACTCTTCTCTCCAGTTATCCCTAATGAAGTTTCTGAAAGTGACTTTAATTCAAGACTCTTGAGATGAAATGTGAGCCAGCTTCTATGCTATACTCCTGTGTTGCATTAAAACCATTTTGTTTGCTTCATATGATGCACTTAAAGCTATACTGCCTGGTCTTTTACATGTTATTAACATGGGATTGATATGTGTGCAATCTGGATCTATGAATTACACATTCTATTATCCATAGTCTGACAATACTTTCTTTCCCCCACTTGTCTATTTGAAATGAAAGACAAATCAAAATAGATTATGTTACCTAGAGTAACATAGAGGGCGAGAGGGTCAGATTATAGGAAGCAATTGCTACTCAGTAAAACGTTTCTTTTTGGAGTGATGAAAATATTTTAATTTCTTTCTGGAGTTATTCAAATATTCCAATTATGTGATGATAACAAAACTCAGTAGACAAACAAACAAAAAACAAAAAAATAAAACACAATTTAATTGAGCAAATTTTTGGTACATAAATTATATCTCAATAAAGCTAACCTTTTTTATTTCCTTAAAGAAAAAGAAGCAACTCAATGTTTCAGGTCAAATGGTAATAAATTAAAAACTTAAAACATTCACCTGTTGGTGAATAAATTTTCCTTTTCAGAAGGCGCCTAAGCTCATGACACTAGGGAGAACATAATTAACGTTAATGGAGAAACCTTCTAAAAAAATACAACTGTAATTTTTCAAAAAGCTCTTTAGTACTTCTTTGCTCTCAAATGGTCTTGAAATAATTGTCTCAAAGTATAACTATAATCTACTTTCATGTAATTTTCTCTTAACATAAAAGGAAAATGTAGAGCAAAAACTCCCAGGGAAATTTTCCAATATGATTACAGTTGACCTAGTATTATGGATTTGGGTCTTCTGATTGACTTTTCACCCAATTAATTGTTTTCATAAATTTTTCATAGGACTTTTACAACTTATTCCCCTCATTCAATACCTACTAGACTGTCAGTCTGTATATAAAGAGGCCTATTACTGTCCATCATGGAGTTTATGAAATAGAAAATAAGGAATTAGGAAAGGTAAAAATTTAAGCAACTAGATGATTCATAATAGAACCAGTACCTAAATCTAATCTTTAAACATATATAATTTTATCTCCCAGTTTTATCTATTTTATTTTAGATGTTAATTTGCAACACACACATATCTGGTTATACATACCTTCATTGCAAAAAGTTTTATAAGTTATAATTTTTGTATAGAGTGAAATTTGATTGAATAATTCAGTGATCAGATTTGAGTTAATAGAAACCATTTTATCAGACTCTCTAACTTCCATATATATTATTATTAAAACAATCATAAATTTTATTTGTAAATGGACACTTGATATATCAGAAGGGAAAATAGATAAAAATACATTTTTTAAAACTTTATGTTCAATTTGTCTGTGCTTAAGCAGTATGACATAGCATTAAGACTTTGGAGAAAGGCATTCTGGGCTTGAATCCAAGATCTTCCACATATTAGCTGCACAAGCTCAGATAAACCTTTCATTTCCTTTAACCTCACTTTGCTTAGGGAAATAACGTTGAATGAAGCTGTTGTTCTGGTGATTGAATGAAATATTATAGAAAACATTCATCACCTTAAGATACATAACAAGTATTTTATAAATACTGTGTACATAGAATTTGATATGAAATCAAACTTATCTAAGATGTTTTGTTACAGATAAAATTTTCTATTGATTAGCACAACTATTTCAGGAAACCTAGAATTAGATCCTATCTTTCTGAGATTCCATAGAATATAGCTTCCTTTTTAAAACCATAGTATTAAAACAGAATTTTACATACAGGTACTCTGGATTTTAAGAGAATTAAACCTTTACATTACTCCCTAAAGTACTTTACAGGATTATATTTACTTGATCAATTTTATACCAACTAGTGAATTAAAGATAGCCAAAAATAGAGCTCTGAGAAGGGCAGCTTAATTCTTTAACCCATTGAATCTGGACTGGACCTGCATCTTCTTAACTTAGAATATGGTGGAAGATTGATACTCTGCCAGGTATGGGCCGACTCTGTAAAAAGCCTAGTCGCTTCTACTTCTGCTCTTTTGTAACTTTGCTGTCATTCAGTGAGGAAGTCCAGACAACCACATGTGACAGATAATTGAGATCTCTAACTGACCATCCCACCTAAGCTACCAGCTAAAGCCAGACCAACTTTTAATCCATGGGAGGGAGACACATTCAAGTAGATCTAGTTTACCTAGTAAAGCTTTTCTAAAGATACTATGTGAAACAACCATGAGCTGTTGCCTCCAAGCCCTGACTAAATTACAAAATAATTAGTAAATAATTGACATTTCAAACCACTGCATTTGCAGGAAGTTTATTGTGCAGCAGTAAATCACTAAAATTGTAACCAAGAATAGAAGCAGGACCTTCAGGAGTTAAAAGTTATCTTGAAGAACCTCTTCTCTCTACTTTATGAAGAACATGTAAATACTTCTCTTACAGTATTTATAAAGCTTTCTTGTTATCATTTCTCTATATCCTTTTTATTAATTAGCCTTAGTCCTTCTCAAGTGGTCATAAATTATTCCCTCAAACCCTAAACTTTCTATTTTTAGTAATTATGCAACAGATGCTTATTGAATGAATGAATGAATCACGAATAACTGTCTTATTTCATAAGAATCATGTTTTGTTATGTTCGGAGAGAACAAATAACTGTTAACCCTCATTCCTATAACTTGAAGGTATATATGAATAAATCAGAATAAATAGTTTGAAAAAAGAAGCAGTTTTAAAAAAGGATCATGTGATGAGAATAGGGAATCAGGACCTTAATTAATTTCTGTGGTACAGATGTTAAAAGGAATGAACTAAACATAAAGGAACAATAGATCTTTCAGTAAAATAAAAGTTAACTGGAGTTCGCATTTGCTAGTGACACCCTACAAAATATTTATTTTAAGCCAGGAAAAAAAATTTCCTTGGGATTTCCATGATCTTTAAAACAACAACAACAAAAACTAGCACCTTATAATTAGTAGCAAAGAGTCTGTGTACTGAGTTATTATAATGTACAGTCATTCCATTAGGTGCATACCACCGTGTGGTATGAGGCGGGAATAATTAGACACCAGATGGTGATATCAACTCCAATAGAGAATGTGTATGCATTATGCATGAGAAGTGACTTTATTGTTGTTTTTATCCATTTGGTACCATTATGCTGCTCTTGGACCTCAATCAGTGTCTCAAACAAAAAATCTCTTTGGATCTGGAATTTTTCTGTTCTGAACAATTTGTAACATCACTTTGTCATATTCTGATCAGTTACCTCCCTACTCAACTTGCAGAATTTCTAAAAGCATATTATTTTCTGGCAGCACCATTAAACTGAGTTTTTCCATTATCCAGAGCATCTGAGCTTACTGGATATAATTTTATGTTTCTGCCACCAGCATAAAGTTTAAGATTAGTATCTTTGAAAATTGAATCTGATTTTTAATGATTGTAGTGTCACATTTCTGGGCTGAGGTACTTCTAAAATGTCATTAGTAGATATGTGATTAATCATTTTATGTCTTTTGACCACTAAGAATATCTTTTATTTTCATTATATATGTAATGAATTTGAAATTAGAAAGGAGCTATAATATATAGAGATTAGATAGAAGATTTCATTAATACTATTAATTCTTCAGTGGAGAGCTCAACAAAATGGTTGTTTATCTTGATTCATTTTGGAAAATGGCAGCATTTAAGAAGGTTCCAAGATACTGTATCAGAGATCAAGGACATGTCATCTTTTAATCTTCACCCTCCTTGTGATTGATTGATTGACTGATTGATTCTGTGACCCTTAGCCCTCGAAATTAGGCAGTTAGTACTCAGTGGATAAGATTTTTAATTAGTGGTCCTAATAGATTACATAGCTTTATCAGGTAAGATTTTATCAAAGAATCAAAACCGTCAGAGCAGATATAATATATGGGATTTATCATATGGTTTTTACCTTGTTTGGAAACTATTTAAACAGTTTACATTCATCTGTTGCCACAGCCCCAGGTGGTAGATAGATCTGAGGTCAGAAGGATAGGTACCTGGAAGGTAAGAAGGACATGAAGGTAGTAGAGAATAAAGGAAAACTGGAATCCATGAAAAGAACCGGAGACTCAGATTGATTCATCAATGCCTCCAAACCTCCAAGTTCAGTGATGTCAGTGACTTGAAGGAGAAGCTGATGTCTTTCATCATGAAACTAAACACATATGTGGGTTAGGAAGTCAGAGATACTGAAAAAAAGAATATAGCAGAAGCTTGAGACAATGAAGGCCTGACTTTGGCCCACACAAACTGAGCAACAGATCAGTAGCAAAGTCTGTGGCCTACAATAGTGGCTGAAACATCCTTTGTATATAAGTACACAAATATATTGTATATATATTTGCATATATGTGTATATGTATTTTATATATGTACATATATTCGTATGTGTAATATAGTACATATATTATATATATATTTTTAATTTTAGTATAGTTTTATATTTATAAAAAAGTTGTGAAGATAGTACAGGTCTTCCTGTTGGGAAAGGCAGTCGTATGTGCATGGTCTTTGGACTCTCACTCAGCCACATAAGCATAGGCCTTGGGCTTTAACTTTCCCTACCAAGAGATAGAACTGGCATTTGCTACCTTGTGTGGGAATATTTTTCCCTGTTTCAAGATCAACAAGTGTTCCTTTTTCCTGCTTAGGCATGTACACAATCAATGGCCTTCAGTCTTGCTCATGGCTTTTGTTATTTGGCAGGGAAACAGTCAGGGTCCTTATGTGGGGTCATTAGTGGAGGGCACGTAGGCCAGTTGCCTTGCCTTAACTGCGAAGGACACCTGCTGGCTATGAGTGGGGCTATGACATCCACTGTTGGAATGGATCTTGCTCTCTCCTTTATGTGAGTAAAAGTATTGTACCATCCAGTGCTTGGCTGTGTTGTGCTTTTCTTGATGACTCAGATACCAAGATGCAGTGGGCAGAAGTGTTTGGACTTCCATTCCTGGTGTCTGGAATAGTGATGATCTTTGCTATCTTCCTCGTAGTTGGAATCCTCCCTTGGTGTTGGTTATCATGCACTGTGTGCTGCTTAACACTTCCCATATAGCCCACACCTGGCTTCTTCTATTGTTAACATCTTACATTTCTATAGTATATTTGTCACAATCAATGAACTAATATTAAAATATTATTAACTAAAGTCTATTTCCATATTTCCTTATTTTTTATCTAATTTTTAATTTCTATTTCAAGATCTTATCCAGGACACCATATTACATTTAGTCATCATGACTCTTTAGGCTCTTCTTGGCTATAGCAGTTTCTCAACTTGCTTTGTTTTTGATGACCTTGACAGTATTGAAAAGTACTGGTTAGGTATTTTGTAAAATGTCCCTCAAATTGGATTTGTCTGATATTTTTTTCATAATTATATTAAAAATAGAAGCAAATCTTGAAAATCATCACTAATCTTACCACCAAGATTTGACTTCCATTAGTGTCTTGGAAACTAATTTCCTTTAATAGCATAATCAAAAAATTAACATAATATGGTTTTCCTTTCTTTCTACAACACTATTTTATTGGTTTCCTCCATGCTATTAGGTGGCTTTTAGTTGCTATATAACATCCCTACATGTAGGGATCATGTACTTAAGAAGTAGTTCTGAAGCTCTATAACAAAAGAAGCCCAAAGAATAGTTTAAACAAGATAGACCTTTATTTATCTTTCAAATAAAAGTCTCAGAAGCAGATGGCCTAGTAATATCCTGTAGCACCAACATCATCAGAGATCCAAGATCATTTACTTTGTTTCTCTGCCATCCATGCTCCCATATCATGAGTGAAATGGTTGTTCCCGTTGATTCTACCAAGTCCACATTATAGCAAAGAGACAGAAGTAGTAGGGGACTACCCTTCATTTTAAGGTCACAGATACCGTACAGTATATTTTGCTTATAACCAATTGGCATGAATATAGTAATGCCATCACTCTAACAAAGAGAAAGGCTTAGAGTTACAGTATTTTTCTAGGTGGCCACATATTAATTAACATTAGAGGGTTGCTTTAATAAAAGTAGGAAAGCATGAATCATTAGGCAATATTAGCAGTATCAACATAGATATTTCTGCCTTCTACTCTTGCTATTTAAACAGATTTTAGTTGCTATCAATGATACTGTGTTGATCATCCTGAAACAAAACATTTCTATGCTCATTTCTAATTTTGTAAAAAAAAGAAAAGTATTAAGGAAATGAATTACTTTAGGCATTTAAGTAAATATTGCTAAATCACTTTCTTGATATTTTGAGCCACTTTGATACCTTATTAGCAGTATATAAGAAAGCCTACAATATTATTTTATATCTTAAATTATTTTGGTTAATCTAACAAATTAAACATATTTAATCATTTGTTTA
Organism: Cryptoprocta ferox; assembly: GCA_028646485.1. Taxonomy (NCBI): domain Eukaryota; kingdom Metazoa; phylum Chordata; class Mammalia; order Carnivora; family Eupleridae; genus Cryptoprocta; species Cryptoprocta ferox. The sequence continues at coordinate 64,216,414 of CM053577.1, forward strand.
ATTTGCATTATTTCAATTATTCAAGAGTTTGCACATTAGTTTTCCATTTATAACTATTTGAATTTCCAACTGTTAAATGTTTTGCTCATTGTTCTTTTGGGATTTTTATGTTGACTTGCAAAAGCTCTTATGTGTATAACTTTGGGAATATATGCAGTAATACACTTACATTGGTATAACTTTCTGGAAGGCAACTTGACAATATTTATTAGGACCTTTACAATATTCATACAGTATAATCCATTATTATTTCTAATTCTAATGTTTTATTCCATAAAAACTATCAGAAGTATGCATGAAGCTTTATTTAAAATATTGTTAATAAAATCAGACTATTAAAAATCCTTATGTTAACAGGAAAGAAATGGATAAATTTTAGAACTACAAATATTGATTGATTATGCAGCCATCAAAAAGTGTTTCAAAGATTAGTTAATATAGTGGAAACACACTCACGATGCAATATCAAATGACATTTGTGCATTAAAATCAAGAGTGAGGTGCACCTGGGTGGCTGAGTCGGTTAAGCATGCAACTCTTGATTTCTGCTCAGGTCATAATCTCACAATTCCTGAGACAATGCTATGCTGAGAGCATGGAGCCTACTTGGGATTCTCTCTCTCATTCTCTCTCCGCCCTTTCCCAGTTCATGCTCTTTCTCTCTCTCAAAATAAATAAATAAACTTAAGAAAAAAAAGAAATCTACAAGAGTGAGATATAATGTGCCGACTTTCATAAACTTACTTTCATACATAACTACTTTTCTTCTAGAATATTTTAAGGATCAGTGTTATACAGAACATGCTATGGTAAACAATAACTTTTTTAATCAAGTCCTTTTAATAAGGCTTATTATTCCTACACTGGTAACTGAAGAAGAACTCAAAAGAATTTGAGGAGCTGGTACACACAGGAAATTGCTAAAATCTTATAACCTATTTCAGTAAAAAGTCAAGGGATGTATTTCAGAGTCACGGATATATTACTATGTTTTTTTTCCAGTTAGTTCTTCTGAACGTATTTATATTTTGAATTCCTATGGTGGGGATATTTCAGTCCTTCCCTATCTATTTTAGAATCACCTGTCTATTTTCTGGTTCAAAGAATAAAACATAAGAGGACTAGATTACTCTTCTTAGTAATGTTAGTAACTTTGCTCTCAAGTTAACTTTAGAGATTGTGCCTACAAATGTTTATCTGCTGGATACAGTTAGGAACTTGGAAACACTGAAGAAACTTCCAGTTCTTAAATTTAAGATTCAATCCAAAATTATTCCTGTATTTGATTGATGTTATTAAAATATTGTTTTAATCTTTCTTAAAGATTTTTTATGTTTATTTTTGAGAGAAAGAGAGAGAGCAGGGAGAGGCAGAGAGAAAGGGAGAGAGACAGAATCTTAAGCAGACTCCACGTCCTCAGCGCAGAGCCTGACACAGGGCTTGACATAAGCCTCAAACCCATGAACTGTGAAATAATGACCTGAGCTGAGAACAAGAGTCAGATGCCCAATCAAGTGAGCTACCCAGGCGCCCCTATCGTTTTAATTTTTTAAGTCATGGTATTCAGTGCTGATAATGTTGAAAAGTTAAAATACTTTAACTCAAAATGTTTTATTCATATTTATAGACTTTTTTGAAAGTGCTAGAATGTCTAGTCTATCACTAGACATTCTAAATTCCAGCAGAATTTAGTGCAAATCTATGCTTAATAGGAAGAAGTTGTGAATTCACATTACCTAAGGGCTTTTTTTTATGAACTAAGTTATTACCTAGAAAATATAGAAACTAGAAAAATTCCTAGTGACCTTATATTTGACATTTGTTATCTTATATTTATTATTTTCTAAGTTTCATAATCAATTACCTAGCCTAAAATACTCTACAAAATATAAGTGTGTGTGTGTATAAATCTAGATAAACAGATGTAAGAAAAAAAGATTTTTCTTCTCCCTAATAGGCAGCCAACTGCTCCTATGTGAATACTAAGTTGACAGAATCTATAATATGTATCCAGAAGAACAAATTATACTATTAATGATAAATATTAAAAAGAAATGTTAGCATCCGTAGTATCATCCACTAATAATAGCAAAGTCCATTATAATTACTTTACTGAAATAATACCTACTTGAAATTTATCATATTAGCAACAATTACAATCATGTAACATTTAAAATGAGAGTATTCCATAAAATAAACAAACAAATAAATAAAATGACAGTAGTCCTTTTTATACTTTCATCTATTTGAACTGGAACCCATAACTCATAGTATGGTTTCTATTTATGAAAAAAAGGAAAAAAGAAAACTGCTTTTCTTAAGAAGTTAACACAAAGTACGAACTTCAGATAGTAATAACTTAATCAGATGATATCTTTTCAAAATATTCCAGTTTTCAAATTAATGATCTTTTATAATAGTTATGTTCAGGGAGAGAAAAATGTCTTCAGAATAAAACCACCAAAGTGCATTCATCTATAGAAGACCATTCATTGTCCATTTATTTATGCACCTGTGAGCTTACATTTTGCATGGTGGAATAATTTTGTGCATAATTGTTAAATATTGACTTAAGTCAGAGATAATATTTATGCATTAAAGCATGGGCCATAGAATACCCTCAACAGCATGATTTAAAATCATAGCACCCTTAACTATTTTTCTGAACAGCTATTTGATATATCTATCACTTGCCGGAACATAATTTTTTTTCTGTCTGGCATTTTACCTTTCTCATCTTTATAATATATCATTTTTCATTATAATCCATTGACCCTGACACACACACACACACACACACACCATCAAACCCTTTTATTTTTTTCTGTGCCAATTTAATACTCATCTGGAAATTTTTAAAATTTTCAAATAAATTCCACCTGCATTTCTATTATTATTTGAAATGTTTTTAAAATTTTATTTTTCTTTAAAATATTTCTATATGACCTACAATAAAATAACTAATTTCCCTATTATTTTTATAACCAAATGAGGTTTTTATTATTATAGAGGGTTGTGATACATTTGAAAACTCACTTAGAAGACCAATTTGATATGCTCTAATGCGCTGTGCCCATTTGTCTTCCCTTATTTTCAAAGTTTGTTTACTTATTTATTTATTTATTTATTTAGAGAGTGCACAAGTGCAAGAGGGGCAGAAGGAGGTAGAGAGAATCCCAAGCAGGATCCATGCTGTCAGTGCATGGCCCAACACACTCACAAACTGTGAAATCATGACCTAAGACAAAATCAAGAGTTGGGTGCTTAAACGACTGAGCCTCTTAGGTGCCCTTTGTCTGCCTTTTTAAATTAAAAAAAAAAAAAAAAAGCTATGGCACCTAACACACTGGAGAGTAAGAAAAATTTCTAACTTGGTTCTTTGCCCTTACAGGTTATTAAAGATCACACAATACTCAGATCACATTTTTCTGAGATGCATTCTTAAACCATAAACCCTCCTACTTCTTCCAGCCCCTTGTCATTCTGTGAAATAATTCACAGTGAGAACTGTGGCAGTAAATCTATTGAAGTAAGGGGACTCTCTATAGTGGTTTATGGAATACTTTTACCTTTTTTTAAATTGAGAACAGCTGACATCCAATATCATGTTAGTTTCAGGTGTAAAACATAGTGATTTAACACATATATACATTATGAAATGCTCACCAGGATAAATGTAGTTACCATTAATCAACATACAAAATTATTAAAATATTATTGTCTGTATTCCCTCTGCTTTTGACTTGTTTGAAGAAATTCCAAGGATATTCCTGAAACTGGAATTTTGAACTTGAGAGGTTTATACACAGTAGAGAACCAAAGAAAAAAACATGACCTAGCCAATTCTTAGGAGTTTTCATATATTTTATAAATGTTGAACGGATTTCAATGGGGGTAAAATATGGAGCAACAATAGTACTGGGTTATTTTGAGCAGTTAAAGGATTTTAGTTTTGATCTATTTATTTTGAATATTACAAGGAATTGAATCCCTGTTTACATTTTGGTTTTAGTTCTTCCTAAGAAACCATTCTGCCCACCTTAAAGCCTTAACTTTCCTGGTGCCCATGAACTGTAAGCAAGAAGCTGTCACCGCCAGAATTTTCCAAAATACTCCATATTCACACAAGCTTTGGTCCATGGAGAGTTAATTTATATTATGTGAGAACATTTCTAACAAGAATTTTTACTAACCTCTATTGAGCCCCATTATTCTTTAAATTCCTATGGTTTAAGTTATTAAAATTTAAATGATGTGTAAATAATTGGACTGATGATCAGACAAAACCAAGGCTTGCTAAACAAACATATATGCAGGAGTATGGAAATAGAGGTGGATTAAAACAGAAAGAGCACATAACAAAATAGATAATATTTATTCTAGTCAGATGAGTTGAAAAGAATTTGATGGATAATATATTTCAAGTCAAAAAGCTGTAAAAGGCAACTTAAATCAGAGATACAGGGTAGAAGTGAAGGCAGCCCCAAATAAGCAGGACTTCTTTTACTGAAACACACGCAGTAAAGTGAGCCTTCAAGAGCCATGTGACTTCAGCAATTTGCATTTTAATCTCATGATAGAATGGGGCAAGTATTTTATTCTACTACAATTGTAAATTCCTTTTCATGGTGATTTTGTATCCTGTGTCTGGAACTTTCATCATACAGTTAAGAGTGTTTGCTTTTGAGATAAGAGAAAAATATCTCCTTCCCACACTGTCATTTTTAAAATAATTACAAATTTAAAATGACTACTTTATGTAAACTGTAAAAAAATTTAAATAAGATGATGATCTCATAAAATGTTGATATTCCTGATATACCATTATAGATAAACAAAGTTAGATTGAGTCATTTTTACCTGGTTGTAGAAAAGAAACAGTATTTTATGAATAAGGAAAAAATGGAGTATCTACCTATTTGATTTATAGGAAAGCATGATTTCATGGAAGTTTGTACAGATATTTTCTGACATGGTATTATCATCTTGAAACAACGTTATTTGGCTTTTTGGGGAGTTGGGGGTGGGAGTATTGTTTGTTTGTTCACTTATATTTGTTTTTGTATGCATGGTATATTCCAAAACAATGATGGGTTTGAAAGCTCATCACAGCCATGCCAGCTTTAAACACTTGTAAGTTGTGAAGCATTTACAATGATAAACAATAATGAGGGTGTTTAGTAAACCCGTATTCATTATAACTTGCTGTTTACATAGCATAATTTTTCAGGGTATCCAAAGGAAAAAAGATAGAGAAGAGCCCTATCAGATATACTTATATTCAAAAAGTTATATATTTTATTTGCTTATGGTACTTAAAATAAAAGAAGGGAATTAGGGTATTAACAGTAGTTTAGCCACTAATCTAAAGGCCTGATTGTGAGTCACAGGGGCTATAACTCCTAAACTCAGACTACCTATTGTCAAGCTCCTATTATAATTATAATGCAATATTCTCATTCACCACATACAACCATTTTTTTGGTATTAAGTTAATATGTATTTAAACATATTTTTGAGAGGGAGCACTAGTTGGGGAGGGGCAGAAGGTGACAGAGAATCTTAAGCAGGCTCCCTGTCCAACGTGGAGCCCAAAGCAGGGCTAGATCTCACAACCGTGAGATCAGGACTTGAGCAGAATTCAAGAGTTGGAGACCTAACCAAATGAGCCACACAGATGCCCCAGCAATTTAATGTATATTTAAATGATACTGACCATTATACAAAATTTGGACTAAAAGATTTCTTTTGAGAATTTTGGTATATGAAAGCAGATAATTTTTGTATATACAAATCACATCTCAAAAAAGAAGTATCTGCTCTTTAGGAAAAAAAAATAGGGCATTTGAAGAAAATCTTTTCCATCATGGAAAATGAAGCAGAAATCAAAGAAAATACCTATTTTCTACACATTTTTTTCACAACACATTTTTATTTTTATTTTAACTTATTTAATAACATCATGCAAATGTAAAATTTATTTTAATCTTGCAATTATTACTTAGCTAACATGAGTTTTGGAAGTCAAGTTTTATTTTGTTGAGTTTTCTTCAAACCTTTAGCCTTGAAGCACTGATAATTGATGTTAGTGCTATGGTTGAAATACATTAACAAGGCCCTTCCCCGTAGGATAAAATTCATACTACTTAATGTGAGATTCGAATCTTCCCAAAGACTCCAGTATGCCAACCTTTCCACATTTCTCTTCCATGGTACCTAATGGATCTTAGGGAGGAACGAGGAACCTCCATAATTTTACAGATAAGGGACTTGGCAGCCAGAGAATGGCTTGAACAATGAAACACATTTAATTACTGGGAAAGCCTGAAGTAGAATTCAAGTATTTTGGAAGCAGGTCTAGCTCTTTATAAGTGCAAAGCCCTGTGTCATTTAAGTAAGGAAAATGTGGTAAAAAAATTATCTTTTTTTTGTGCTTAAAATTAAATACTCAGAAGAAGTCAGCAAAATGAAATCTTAATTAGTTATTAGGAAATTTATTTGCACTGAGCTAGCAAATTCTAACTGACCATTTTCCTTTAGAAAGTGGTAATTTCTATGAAGTATGACTTATTATGATTCATAATCAACACTTCAGTAGAAATCTAGCTACATAATGAAAGCTCATGTATAGAACAGTTATCCTTTTATGAATCATGTTACTATGGTAATCATTATTTCAATTTACACCAATATTATCTTGATTTTTTTGTGACTTACTGTAACTCTTGGATTTCTCATTGAAATATTTATTCCACTTCTGGATGGCTCACTCCCTTTTCCCTCTAAAAATAATCTCTCGCTGAAAATAGCAATGCATTCCAAAGAGCTGCTAAGAATTTGCAATGTTTGGGGAAAGTAAACATGTACTTTGAAGTGTTTTTAATATGTAATTTATTGAACAGCTTGATAGCCTTTTATTGAGAGTTAGTTGCTTTAGTGTTTCTTATTTTTCACTGCATGAAAACATATATTTTTTTCAAAGTCTTAAAAATAAACTGGATGAATTACAATTATAAGTTTACCATGCTAGACAGAGAAGCAGACTATGTAGATGGATGTCATTTAGCATTAAGTGACACTATGTTGCAGTATACTGTTCACCGAGAGATGGATGGCAATTCAGATTATTATACAGATGCTTAACTCAATGGTGTGCATTATAATTTTGAAGATGCCATCTGATTTCCACAGATTAGTATGCCATACTGATAGAGATATGATACAGGGGATGGGAAGTCAAAATTGATATCTTTTTCCTATTCTTTGTTCCCTGACATCCTTGACTCCAACTCTCAGTTATTATGGCAGACATAGTTCTAGCCATTGGAGCTTGGAATTTCACTTGTGTAGGAAAAAGTGCTTAGTGTTTGTATGGCTAATTTGAGTGGCTCAAGTCTTTTTGATGTTTAATAATGTTTTAAAACTTAGGAAAGAGTATTATGGTTTATTGCCCAAATTGCACTTGACTGTACAACCAAAGAATAACCAGTAGCTTTTGTATTCATTGTGGTAGACTCTGCATACATTGATTGCATCCTGCAAGCCCATCTCCACATGGGTCTTGGAAACACTGTATAGCAGTGCAAATTCCCAAACAAAGTGGAAAAGAACATCTGCTGAGGGGTTTATGTAATTTTCCAGTCAATTTGTTCTGTCAAAAAGATAAAGCATTTCATTCCTTTGAAGACATCAGTAGCATTGGGTGGAGTGGGGGTGGAGCTTAAGAGATTATACAAATTGATGACAACATCTCTATATTCAAAATAATTCTTTTATCACACAATGAAATGCCAATGCTGTTTTAGTCCTTTGCTAGATTTCTCCTAGTTCTACTCTGAGTATTCCTGACACAAAAACAACATTATTTCCCAAGAACATGTATGATTCATGACACTTTAAAACTGCTTGGTAATGAAGTTTAAAGACATGAACTAGGCTTATGTAGGAAAGTTACTGTAGATTGTGTCTTATCGTATTGATCAGTTACTAAAAGATGTTTCTGCCTTTGAGTCAACTTATAAGTATTTGTCAGTATGAATACTTTTATTTTTTTTTACTAAGACAATTATTATTAGGAAGATTATTAAATTAACGGAATGAAAAAGATACACAATTTTATTTTTATATCTTTAAGTCGTCACAAACAGCATGGGAATATTTTACAATCATCACAAATAACACTAAGGAACAGAGTTGTGTTCCCTATCATAATTGCTCTCCATTAGGGAAAGATGATAAAGGATGGTCGCTGTTGGAATATATTATTCCTTTTATTAACATGAAGACATTATGTAAAACATTAAGGGAAGTACAACATCTACCTGTGGAAAAACTTTACTGTAACTATTCTTCCTGTAGAAACAAATATTTTATTCAAAAATATTCAAAGAAGCACACCCTATGCTACTTTATTTTTCCAAACATAGACATAGAACTTATGATATAGTTTCCTATTATTTTGAAAGTTTTATATTTATTCATATAACCCTATGAGATATATATTGTTCTCCAACTATCTTGAAAGTTTTAATTGTGCCTTTTAATCAGATGTTATTGTTACTTGATAAGTAATAACATTTGAAGTAAAATAAAGATTAGAACTATTAGAAATGTCTAATATCGTGGGGTGCCTGGGTGGTTCAGTCAGTTGAGCAACCAACTCTTGACTCTGATTTAGGTCATGATCCCAGGATCATGGGATTTAGCCCTGCATCGGGCTTAGTGTGGAGCCTACTTAAGATTCTCTCTTTTTACTTCTGCTCCTCTGCCCCCACTTGTGTGCTCTGTCTAAAATTTAAAAAGAGAGAGAGAGAGGGAAGGAAGGAAGGAAGGAAGGAAGGAAAGAAGGAGGGAATGAAGGAAGGAAAGAAAGAGAAAGAAAGAAAGAAAGAAAGAAAGAAAGAGAAAGAAAGAATGAAAGAAAGAAAAGAAAGGAAAGAAAGAAAGAAAGAAAGAAAGAAAGAAAGAAAGAGAAAGAAAGAAAGAAAGAAAGAAAGAAAGAAAGAAAGAAAGAAAGAAAGAAAGAAAAGGAAGGAAGGTGTAACATTTTGACACTGGAATGTCACAAACCTATTCTAGAAAGTTGAACATTTCTGATTTTCACACGTCTCCAAACACTTGTATTAACCTCTCTGAGCTTTCGCTATTCTCTTTACTTACATAAAACTCAGGACTTTTAGGGGCACCTAGATGGGTCAGTCGGTTAAGCACTGGAATCTTGATTTAGCCTCAGGTCATGGTCTCACGATTTGTGAGTTTGAGCCCTGTGTTGTGCTCCACACTTACAGTGCAGAGCCTGCTTGGTATTTTCTCTCTCTCCCTCTCTCTCTGCTCCTCCCTTGCTCCTTCTGTCTCTCTTTCTCTCAAGATAAAGAAATAAACTTGAAAAAAGCAAAACACAGGACTTTTTGTTATGCATAAAATAATTTCCATTTCAAAACATATACATTATTAACATCATCAAGAATAATAGAGCAAGTGTTTACTGAAATTAATTCTTGGTTTGGGGAAGACTCTAATTTTTTCTATATGACTCTAGCTCTAGAATGCTAGATCTCATGTGTATTGAGAGAGTCCCTTCCTATAACAATTAAAAGTTCAGGTTGGATGGGGCGGGCGCCTGGGTGGCTCAGTTGGTTAAGCATCTGACTTTGGCTCAGGTCATGATCTCATGGTTCAAGGGTTCGAGCCCCGCATCAGGCTCTGTGCTGACAGCTTAGAGCCTGGAGCCTGTCTTCAGATTCTGTGTCTCCCTCTCTCTCTGACCCTCTCCTGCTCATGCTGTGTCTCTCAAAAATAAATTAAAACATTAAAAAGAAAAAGTTCAGGTTGGAAAATGTCTCCATCACAGAAAGGGAACATATTTATCAACTTGTGGAATGTTCATCAGATAAGCAACAGGAATGTGTGCCCCCTCGGTGACTGATGCAAGCTGTGGTGGACCCCCTGGCGCCCTTGCCAATCATCTGGAAAAGATCACCAGTCAAGAATTGGCCTTTACTGTGACACAATCACGCTACCATACGTCTAAGTCAAGGAACAATAGGTATTTTTGGTAAATGAGGGAAGCAAAGTTACAGGGAGAACAAAGCTATTTTATCCCTCTATCAAAATATTCAGGACAGTCTTATTCATCACTTTGTTGGTCCTGTTTCCCTGTCTAATTTGTCACATCCAGTCTCATATTGCAGGATTTCCCAAATTTGAGTTAGAGAGATATCAACTTCATAATTTAGGTCACATTTAAGCATTACATATAGTTTTAAACCAAGTCATATTTTTACTTATATAAATTATTTAAAATTTGTATCACTATTATAGATGAAATTTCATTGTTACTTTGCATTGAAGTGAAGCAAATGGTTTACTTTTTCAAATGTATTAATATATCATGAATTTCATAAAAGACTCATTCAATACGTAGAATTTGAAGTAACTTCTCATGTCATACTTTGAGAGTCATTACTCTTAGACCCCATAATAGGGCAGAAAGGTATATTTTTACTTGGGGCACTATAAAAACACATTTTCTCAAATTCATTAACCTTATAACCTCACTCTAAATATACCTATATTTATTTACAGGTACAAGAATCTCACAAGATAATGTCAGTAAAGAAGGGAAGAACTGCCCAACTTATTTAAACCAGACATTCTCTTCATTACACACACAAGCATGTATGTGCACACACACAAACCCACACATATGTGTACAGATGCACACACACACATTTAAACACAAATAGCACAAATGTGTACCAGACACCTGTGCCCACTCTCTAGCCACTCTCAGTGCTAGATCACTTGCTGTGACTTGTTCGTGGCACCACTGCCTGTCTTACTTTTGAACTTGTGGTAAATTTCCCTGAATATAGTTAGAACTGTACTTTGGACAAATGTTCCCAGCTACATTCCAGGCTCAATCTTGGATCTCTATTCAATTTCTTTCTTGATTTGCTATCATAGAAAATCCCTCATTAAAATAGTTTTGGTTCCACGTTGCTTCTAGAATATACATTTTAGTTGAGTCCACAGGGTGATATCCTTAAGCAAGATCATGACACTGAATAATAGAGACGAGAAGGAGAAAGGGAACAGACTGAAAAGTATTTATATGTAATCCAGGGAAGAGTAACGTAAATGCTTCCGCTTTCATAACACGACTAATAATGATTAAAACTTCATGAAGCACCAAGAATTAGAAATGTTATCATCATAAAAGTCATTGGTAACATTTATTGAATTCTATGCTACCCGTTGTAATCAACAATTTAAAAAAAATAATTCATTCTCACAAGAACTTCATGAATTTGGTCCTATAATTGTATCCATTTTACAGATGAAGAAACTAAGACAGAAAAGTAACATATTCAGGGTCCTACAGGTTGTAATTAATGGAATCCACAGAGAGAGTCTGATATCAGAACCTGAAGTTTTAACTCTCTGTGGTTCATAATTAGCCAGAAATAAATGCTATTAACATTCAGGAATTTCTATTTTCAATCTTTACTTAAAACAGGTTATAGATAGATAGATATAGATATAGATAGATACCATAAAATTCAGAGAACATTATGTACTATATGTTGTATATATTATTTTACAAACTATTTTCACTCAATGTTGTTATTGTGAACATTTTCAAAAGAAATTAAATGTTTATTTTATCAACCAAATAGTATTCTGTAAGGATTTATGGCAGAGTTTCCCAAATTTTCTCAGTTTCATGCAGCTCTTAGTGTCTCGGTATTTATTTTTCACAGCACCTCAAGGAAACAAAATAGTTCTATTTATTAAAAAGTTAGAAGCAGACAATTTAATAAGCATTTATATCGTAATAATATTATCCCTAATAAGCATTTATATCCTTAATATAAGTATTATTGTTCTTAAGAGGCATTTATATCTCAATTCCATTTGAAAAATAATGCACATAACACAGAGAAAAAAATTGTATTCCTAAATAAGCACAATCACAGATGCGATGTCCGCACCTTTGGGCACTTTCTGCTTTTCTTTTCTTTTTTTTTAATAAAAAATATATATATTTATTTTTGATAGAGACAGAGACAGAGCGTGAGCAGGGAAGGGGCAGAAAAAGAGGGAGACACAGAATTTGAAGCAGGTTCCAGGCTCTGAGATGGAAGTGGGCTTTTTTTTTTTTTTTTGACACCCCCTGCAGATGCAGTTTAGAATCTTTACTAGGTCTCACAACATGGGGAATCCTTTAGTTCCAGGGGAGTGCACCGTCCCGTCAGGTGGCTCACTTCTCCCTTCCCTCCCCACCCGGTGTTCCACAATGCAGTACAACCAAACGGGGTGTTCATCTAGAACAGAATGTTTAAATAATACCTGTCCAATAACTGCCCTTGCTTCTTTGTGCTGTTGGGAAAGGAAAAAAAGAAAAAAAAAAAAAAGAAAAAAAAAAAAAAAGAAAGAAAGCAACATGATCCAAACACTTTGCACACCAGTGGGTGCCTATCTTCCCAGGGCATTTCAGTGGAATTTCTACGGAGCCCTGCCTCCCCGCCCCCGCCCCCATCGGTGAGGAAAGACGCAGAAGGGATAGGTCTGGACATCTGCACTGGAGTGGAAAGAAACCAAACACAGGTCGGGCCACAAGTGGATTCTGGCACATTTTCAGATGAGGTTAAAAATGTCACAGTGTGCACAGGAAGCCGGCAAAGGAGTTCTGAGGGAGGTGGTGCCCGTAGGTGGAACAAACCGTCGGGTCTACTCTAGGGCAGGAGCTCTGGGAGGAACGCGGGAGCTAGGGGGCCTCGAGGAAGGTGTTGGTTCGGATGATGGAGGAGATGATCTTGCCGGCGGTGTCGATGGTGCCTTCACTGTCTGAGCTGGACTCGGAGTCGCTGCTGCCGGAGTAGGTGCCCAAGCTTGGGAGGATGCCGATACAAACGGCGGCAGACGGGCAGTGGATGGAAGGGGTGCTCAGGGACGTGCTTCCAGGACACACGCAGGACGGGGCTTCTTGACTTTTGTCATATGGGTCGGTGTCCGACTTCAGTCTTTTCACGCTGTTCCCGCTCTCTGAGCTCTTAGGTTTCACAGCTCCTGCCAACAGCTTCGCCTGGGAGAACTTGTTCTTGGTTTCTATGGATTTCACAGCCACTTTCTTCTCCACCTCCTTGTTTTCTGGAGAAATTCCAACTTTGTTGAGATTACTTCTGTATTCCTTCAGTTCTTTCAGTTCTTCTCTGGGCACTTCCTGCTTTTCAAACCTTGGAATTATATTGGACACCGCCACTCTCATTTCCTTTTCCACATTGATTTTCACACAGTATTTGTTTTACTCCCTAGAATTGCCCGAAACCTAGCTTTTTAAGGGAATAATTGTCACTGAAAAAATTATAGCCCATCTTAATGTTGAAACTGAATTATATGAAACTAGTGAATTATACAGTATCTGATAGACATCAAGTATTCTGCTTCTCTCTAAAATTTATAATGACCTATGGAAACCCTGGGGGTTTACTGGGTGTCTCTTACAAATTACATATTTATGTGGAAATACCCAGCATTAATATGCTCATTGTTTTGGTTTTGTGACTTAGACAAGGCTCAGGAGATAGTTTCTCCCTGCTTGATATACCCTCAGTTGGGGATGCTCAACCGAAATTGGAAGGTTACCTTGAAGATGACTCAGTTTCATGGCTAGGAAGTTGATTCTGTCTTGAGTTAGGAGTTACAGAGGGATGCTTATATTGGGGACCCCAGTTATTTGCCATATGGGCTTTTCAATATGGCTGCATGGGCTTCCTCACTGCTTAATGGTTATACTATGGCTATATTATAAGATATTATAGATTATATAGATATAGATATAGGTATTTATATAGATATATAATGAGGTATTGGCTCATGTTATTATGAAGGCTGAGAAGTCCCAAGATCTTCATAAGGCATGCTAGAGACCTAAGGGCACTGGTGACACAGTTACTGTCTGAGTCCAGAGACCTGAGAACCAGTAGAGCCAATGGTACAAGTTTCAATGTGAGTCACAGTCTGAACTCAAAACACTAGAAGATTGGTGTCCCAGCTTGAAGATAGGCAGAGAGAGTAAATTCTCCCTTATGCAGGGTTTTTGTTCTATTCAAACCTTCAACTGACTAGATGAGGCCTGCCTACAATGAGGAGAGCAATTTGCTTTACTCAAGTACACTGATTTAAACATTAATCTCATCCAGAAACACCCTTCTGGACATACTCTAAATATGTTTAACTAAATCTCTGAGCACCTCTTGGTCCAATCAAGTTGACATCAAATTAACCATCACACCTATTTTTTCATAATTAAATTTTTTATGTTTTTTTTTTTTATTTATTGTTGAGATAGAGAGAGACAGCGTGAGCAGGGGAGGGTCAGAGAGAGAGGGAGACACAGAATCTGAAGACAGGCTCCAGGCTCTGAGCTGTCAGCACAGAGCCTGATGCGGGGCTCAAACCCACGAACTGCGAGACCATGACCTGAGCCAAAGTCAGACACTCAACCGACTGAGCCACGCAGGTGCCCCTATTTTTTCATAAGTAAAAATTGCAGTTAATGTCCCAATATATAAATATTTTATCTTAGTCTCAATATTTGGTCTTAACATCAATTCCAGAAGAAAAATCCTTCTATTATAGGATTTAAAAACCTCTTTTTTTTTACATATTGTAGAATTACCTCCAGCAGGGTGAGTGACCATTCCCTGACATCATCAGCAATACCTGGTTGTTTCTTGTTTACTTCATAATCTTCATTCCCCTTGTCCAATGATCTACAAGTAGTAATCCTTGGGATAAATAACTTGAGATATATAAGGAAAAATATGATTTCTGGAAAAGTAACAAGCCAATATTTTACAATGAGAAGTATATATTTTGTATTTTGTTATAGCAAGAACTATAAATACTATCTATTTCCAGTAGCTGAGTTGTCATCCTTGTGGTTTGTTGGCTTGTTCCCTCATTCCTACCCAGTTTTTCCCTGTTCCCCTGTCAGTCTTTTAAAATTTGTTTTAAATATTTATTCATTTTTGAAAGAAAGAGAGAGAGACAGAGCACGAGCAAGAGAAGGGCAGAGAGAGAGAGGGAGACCCAGAATCTGAAGGAGGCTCCAGGTTCTGAACTGTCAGCACAGAGCCCAACATGGGGCTCAAACACATGAACCACGGGATTATGACCTAAGCCTAAACTGAAAGCTTAACCAACTGAGCCACCTGAGTGCCCATCCTCTGTCAGTCTTTAACAGTTTCTTGCTCCATAGTTTTTTATCCTATATTAGTATCTATTTCATCTCAGAGTTGCTACTAATATATTTACTGAGTTTAAGAGTTGAGTTTAAGTGAAATTTTTAACATCTTAATAAAACCCTCCTTCCTTTATGCCCTGTGAAGATCTTTAAGTTTTGTTTTTATAAAAGCACCTTTTCTCTGATGGAGGACTTCTCAGGAATCTTTGCTTTGTGTTGGAATTGACATTATCTCCTATGTGGCAGTGATGGGTGCATTGTCTACTCCCTTTGTTGGGAAAAGCAATTTCTCATCCCATTTCCAAGAAAGTTGATCTGTTAGGAAGTAACTGGGCACTTCTGCTATCACATCATTAAACATCTCTAGCAGCAAAAGTTTAGGGATAATTTATTCTATCTAGTTCAAAATAAATTTTATCCGGGGGCGCCTGGGTAGCTCAGATGGTTGAGCATCGAGCTCTTCATTTCTGCTGGGTCATGATCCCAGGGTCACATGGAGCCTGCTTGCGATTTTCTCTCTATTGCTCTGCCCTTCTCACCCACATGTGCTTTCCCTCTCTAAAGTAAAAATTATAAAAATAAAAAATAAAACTAAATCTTATCCAGACTTCACTTATCCTAAGTCGTATTACTAAACTCAGTACATACAAATTAACAAGTGTAATAGCCGAATCCATGTAGGAACTTCAAATTTTGTCTCCATTTTTGAGTATAATATCTAACTTTGGTCTGTGACCTTTAAAAAGTAGCTTGCCAAGGGGCGCTTGGGTGGCTCAGTCGGTTAAGAGTCAGATTCTAGATTTCAGCTTAGGTCATGATCTCACACTTCTCAGAGTTCTTGAGTTTGAGCCCCATGTCTGGCTCTGCACTGGCAGTGTGGAAGGTTCTCTCTGCCCATCCCCGGCTCTCTCTCTCTCTCAAAACAAATAAATAAATAAACTTAAAAAGAAGCAGCCTTCCAAAATTAACTATGACCATAAATTTGTAAAAAAAACGCTTTCAATCTTTTGTTTTACTAAGATATTAGATAATTATGGCTGCATTTTACATAACACAAGAAAGCAATTAAATATTCTCTCAGCAAATTCAAGTGCCAAAGATTAAGTTATAAAACAGAAAGAATGATATGACTTACTGTTCTCAAATCCATCCACAAGTTGAGTTTCTTTTAATGATTGCCTAACATGATTGTCACCAGATTTTTTTTTTTTTTGACCTTCTAAAGTTTAGTGGGGCTGTTATACTTGACATCTATGTAGCTGAAGGGGAAAGATTCCTTTCCCAAAGAGATTGCTTTTTCTTCTATTTTTTGTCAGCAGTTTTCTTACCTGAAGTCCTTTAAAATCTGCCAATCTAAAATAAGCAAAAACAAGCAGGCTTATTAAATTATATACACACCAAAAAGGACGGATACCTAATAAACAGGCATCATTTCTGGTATGTATTACAAAGTGTTTATAAACTAAGTCTCTAATTATTCCCAGATTCAATTAATAAACAGAATACAAGCTAATATTTGAATTCCAATTTCTATTAACAGAATCTCTCTGGTCCATTCTACTATGAGTGCATTGTGTGAAAAGTAATTATTTTTTTTTGAAATGTTATTTATGTGGAAAAATAACTAAACAAACTCCTCCTACAAATAAAAAGAAACAAATAACATTAATTTTAAAAGATTTTGACTAATTTTCATATGTGTGTAATTTCAGTTCTAGGAATTAATAAAGATCACTTCTAATAATGCCTGTGTTTGATCACTAGAAAAGGAGTAATTTACACTCAATTTGTCCTCTTCTGTTTGGCTTATTAACCATATCAAGTTAACTTTAATTGCTGTTTCCAAAAGGTCACTCACCACTTTGTAATCAAATATCCCATTCATTCTCAACCAATACAACATGAATCTATCTGTCCCTGGAAATGTGACTAGGTTCCAGTTGTTTACCTGGAATTAAAATATGCTTTATTGAAAATTTTACCTCAATAAAAATGAAACAAATGCCTAGAAATAAATATTAATTAGTGAGATTTTTCAGTTTAGCTGTGAAAAGAAAAACATTGATATTCAAGTATTTATTGTAATGAGTTAAATCTAAGAAAATGACATTTTCTGTTTGTTACTGAAAATGAGTAGTAAATAGATATAATAAACAAAGAAATAACAAATAAAATAAATACTACTAAATAAATTAAAACATTTTTAATTTTCAGCAAAAAGTAGATACTTCTATAATATGAATTTAAATTTATTGATTTATTTAGTACTCATGTAGTTATCAATGAATAAGAGTATGGGTGATTTGCCTAAATTTATGTTTTAAGTTATAAAAAGATGGTGTTCTATCTACAGATTAAGGCTTATGTATTAAAATGCTTAAAAGGAAGTTAGCATTGCATTGTGATAAATTACATAAACTTTGGAGCAGAAAATCTCACTTCAAGTTCCCCTTCACCATTAACCAGTGCTATGATCATTATCATTCATGTAACCTTGCTGAAATTCAGTTTTTTCATTAGTAAAATAGAACAATTGTAATCTTGAAGAGTGATAGGATAAAAATTTAAAAAGGATAGAAAGTGCTTAGCACCATATTTCCCTCATATTTGGGAATCAATTATGGATAATAATTATGATTACAAAATAATCATTACAAATCATTACAAGTCATTATTAATACAAATGATGAAAAGTAACACATGTAATAGAGAAATATAGATTGAGATGGCAGATAATTAACAGAATCTGGGGTCTTATTTTATTTAAATAGATATAAAGACATACAGAAAGTGAAGCACCTGGGTGGCTTAGTAGATTAAACACCAGACTCTTGACTTCACCTCAGGTCATGATCTCGTTCGTGGTAGGTAAGTTTGAGTCCTGTGTCGAGCTACACACTCATGTTGCAGAATCTACTTGGGATTCTCTCTCCCTCTCTCTCTCTCTGCACCCCCTGTGCGAGCTCTCTCTCTCTCTCTCTCTCTCTCTCTCTCTCAAAATAAATAAATAAACTTAAGGGAAAAAAGGACAAACAGAAAGTAAAACAACTGCAACGAGAATAGGAATAAAGGATAAAATTTAACCCTATTACTAGGATCAATGAAGAACTTTACTATCTTCGGTAAACAGAGAAGCTGTAAGCAATAATGTTATGACTAATGTAAAGTTTATAAAACAATGTTATTAAGAAATGAAAGTGGAAGATCAAGATCAGACTCACTCTTACTTTCAGAGCAAGGATTGGGCTGCATAAGATACACACCGACCAATGTGAATGTGCACATTTTCACCAAAGGCAACATGTTTTCTGTAGTAACCAGGATGTGTTCTTTCTCTTCTCCTCTCAGTAAGAACCTTACTATGTCAATGTAAAAATATATAGATTCTATATTTAATGTCTTCTATTAAATGGAAGAGACAAGTGGTTCAACACCTAAGTTCAGGAGAACAATTTTTTGGCCATTCTTGGTATTGTTTTCCTTATGATTTTCTTAAGGAGTGATGTGGAAAGTAATCTCACGGATGAGGTGAGCAGTGATAGTTTCTGTGCTTGACTGCGTGAATTATGTGCTTTCTCTTGTCCAGTCATTGAACAATAAGAATAAGGCATTCTGATTTGGTAGGCTCACCCAAATAGGATTTCAAAAAAATAACATCAGCTCCAACTAAATCTCATAACAAAAATTCTTTATAGTAAATACAGGTTCTTTTGCCAGAAGAAGTAACTGAAAGTTACTGAATAGATGAAAACCAGATTTCACTATAAGAATTACAGAATATCCATTATATATTTAGCAATGTAGAGGTTCCTGGTGACCTTACAGTTACTAGATTTGAGGAAATAAAGACATAATGGATAGTATGATAGAGACAAATTGACTGAGAGGAAAAACACGAGGTACCAGCTAGAAGAAAAAAAGGATGAGATTTTTCTAATTAAAAAAAAGTCCCAACCCAGTTTAAAAGTTAACAAAAAAGGATCTATTTGAGAATAAGTAGTTAAAAGATTTGATCTAAAAGAGAAACTGATATCCAGTAGAAGAAGAGAGTTCGTTTTTTAGCAAGAAAGAACAGGATGGGTGCCGAGATGGGTAAGTTTGCATGTTGGTAGATCTAATGGCCTCTGTTTTCGTTGAGAAGTATAAAGCAAGGGGGCTTCAGAAGTATAAGGAAAATGCAGATAGTTTGAAATGGGATGATAGATGGTAAATATATGAATTATGCAAAGAATCAGAGTAAGATTGCTAAGGGTGAACTGAGGCTGATAAGTGGGACTTTATAGGGTTACAGTGTATACTTCTTTGCTGTGTGACTTTCTTCAGTGTGTTTGACTGTCCTTGATACAGGCAAAAATAAAAACTAAAACAAAAGGGAAAATTACATTCATCCAGGCTCAGATCTTTGACTGTTGAGGCAACAAAAGGAAGAGTGTCAATCAAGTCTCTATGTTGCAGGATACTTACAATAATTAAGTAAGGATTTAAGATGGAGGAGAAAGGAAGTAAGAAGGAAAAAAAAGAGCTAATGAACGGAAAGTATTCATAGAAGTAATGGACTGGAGATCCTACTACAGTATGATGACCATTGTATTAGAAATACCCAAAACATAAACTGGAGGGAGGTAAAATCAGTTTCAAAAAATGTATTGCAAAATTTCAAATAGCGGTTCATGTTATGAAATCTGTAAGCAGAAAGGGAGTGCAGAGAATAAAAGCTTACTCTAGTCCTCACCTTATATTAACACAGTCTATAATTCATGAAGTTAAAGGAATATATGATTGTAGAGAACATAAGGATAATCAGCAGCTAGGGGTGCAGCTAGAATTGAATATCATTTTAATCGATGGAGGGTAAAAACTTGGAATGATCCTAGTCCAATTGGGCATAAAACCAGATATGAAAAAAGTGAAATAAGTATAAAATCAAACTAGAAATAAAATTAGATGCATTGATTATTGCAGTTAAGAGTATTTTAGCTATAATAGTAAAAAGAAAAATTGAATAAAATAAACTAGAAGAACCAAAAAAGGAAAAGCTGAAATGCTCATGAAACATATTCAGAAATAGTTCAAATTGCATATATCCAAATTAAATCAATGAAATGCTATTTTATGCCCCATAAATTGGTAAAAGAGTGAAATATAATACCCACTATTTGCAAATGAAAACTTTAAATGAGTGAATCCTTTCATATATTTGAAGTGGAAATAAATTGAAACATTTCAAGGTAACATTTCCCAATATGTTTAAGAACTTAGATATGATCCGACCTTGATGCAAATATCGAATATCTAAAAATATATACCAAAGATATATGCAAGATTTTATTAATAAGGATATCAATCAAATTTTACTTATAAAACCCACTGTTGCCACATATTTTAGAAAATTTTCTATAAACTAGGAAAAATTGACAATAAGTAGTCACAAATTGTATAAAAAGTAAAAGTAAAATAAAAGTTGGTTGCATTTCTTCATATTAACAACAATCTATTAAAATTGGAATAAAGAAAACAATCTGGGTGGCTTGGTCGGTTGAGCGTTCCACTTCGTCTCAGTTCATGAATTCATGGTTCGTGAATTTGAGCCCCACATCAGGCTCTGTGCAGACAGCTCAGAGCCTGGAGCATACTTCAGATTTTGTGACTCCCTTTCTTTCTCTCAAAATAAATAACTAAATAAATAAAAAAGAAAACAATCTTATTTATGACAATATCAGAAAGATATTTAACCAAAGAAGGTGAAAGACTTGTACAGAAAACTTATAAAACATTGATGAAAGAAATTAAAGACACAAATAAATGCAAAGATATCCCATATTCATGGATTGTAAGAATTAATATTAAAATGTCCATATTATCCAAAGCAATATACAATTCAATTAAAGGGATTCAATGCAATCCCTACCACAATTTTATTGGAATTTTCCACATAAATAGAAAAAAATGACATTTATATAGAACCACAAAGCAATTGAGACTTGGAAGGATCACACTTTCCATTGCACACATTTCATACTACATAACAAAAGTTTGGTAATCAAAACAGAATAGCATGAAAATAGACAAATATACCAATGGAATAAATAAAGAGCTCAGAATTAAACTTCTGCATATACAGTTAACTAATTTTCAACAAAAATGTCAAGAATATACAATGTGAAATGGAAATCTAATCAATAATTGTTAGATATCAACATGCAAATATTGCTGGATATCAATATGCAAAAAAATTACGTGATATCCTTATACTATGCCATATATAAAAATCAACTCAAAGTGGATTAAAAACTTGAAAGTGAGACATAAAACCATAATACCCATAGAATAAAACAGGGATAGTACTCCTTGACATTGACATTGGCAATAATTTTTTAATATGTTGAAATATTGGTCTTTTTAATATCCTGCAAATATACTATTTTTCTCAACATATAAGAAGCACCTACAATTTTCTTAGAAAAATACAGTATGATTTTTTTTTAAACCAAAAATGAGGGACAGGGACCAGCTTATGAAAATTACTCAGCTTCACTTATAAGTAAGGATATACAAATTAAGCAATGATACTAACTTTCATCTATTATATTGGCAAAATTTCTGAAGAATTATAGATAGCATCTAGTTTATATAACCAGAATATGTAAGAGAGTTGTTCATCAGCATATATATCCTCATCTATTCTACTTGGTTTCACATTATTCTCCCAAGTTATTTGGATAAATTTATCCTCCCACAATCAGTGTATAGAAGAGTCCATTATCCCCAATAAATGGTGTCACCAGGCTTCAAATTTTTGTCAATTGTATGACTGTGGCATAATTACTTGATTCATTTTTAATTTGTATGATTCTGATTACCTGTGAGTTAGAGCATATTTTATGTTTATAAATTAACCAGATTTTCTATTTTGTGAACTGCCTCTTTATATCCTTTGCTTACTTTGCCATTGTATTTGTAATTTCTTTGTTGATTTGAAATTGTGCTCTTTTTATTCTTTTAAATTTTCATTCCAGTAGAGTTAGCATACAGTATTATATTAGTTTCAGGTATACTATATAATGATTCAACAATTCTATACATTATTCGGTGCTCATCATGATAAATGTACTCTTAATCCCCAAATTGTGTACTTTTTAAAACACAACTCTAATCTTACCACCACACTGAAAATTCCTGCAAAGGCCCCTAATTCATTCAGAATAAAAGCCCTCATCCTAACAATGGCCTACTGGACTCTACATAGCTTGGATATCCTTATTTCTCTGACATCTCTATTACTACTCTACTACTCACGCCCTTCCTCATTTCACTCCAGGCCATACTAGCTTATTTTCCTTGAATACACTGACAAGTTTCAACATCTAGAGCTTTTGCAACATTTCTAAAGAGTGGGTACATGAAAAACTAACTCCACACTTCTGCAAGTTTTCACTTAAATGCAAAGTTCTCAACATGGCCTTCTTTTTTTTTTTTCCTTTTTTAGTGATAGAGTGACTGGGGGAGAGGCAGAGAGGGAGACCGAGAATCCCAAGGAATCTCTGCACTGTCAGCATAGAGCCCCCTGCAGGGCTGAAACTCACAAACCCTGAGATTCTGACCTGAACTGAAACCAAGAGTCAGACACTTAACCCACTGAGCCACCCAGGCACCCCTCAACATGGCTTGTCTTAACTATTAGACTTAAAATTGCAATTCAATTCCCTGTTTCCATAGTGTCAATTCTCATTAGTTTTCTTTATATTTCTCCACATAATATTTATTATCTGTAGTATCTCTTACCTAAATTGTGAAGTCTTAAAAGGTTGAGATCTATTTTTCCTTTGTTCACCAATATATCTCAAGAGCCTACAAAAGTGCCTGACATAAAATAGACACTTAATATTTAAGCTTTAAAATAATAAAGAATTAAAAACTTAATCATGTGTCATCTTTTGCCTTTTGAATGTGTTGTAAACCCTTTATTCATGCCTTGGTATGTTTAACTTTGTTCATGGTTCCTTTTGTAGTATGAATTTTTTTTATATTGATGTAGTTAAATAATTGAAACTTATTTCAAAGGTTTTGTGTTTTTACATCCTGTGTCAGAAATCTGCCACTGTGCTTGTTTTAAAATCTAATTTCTTATATCCTTGTTAACATTTTAAAGGTTTTTTCAACATTTGATTATTTCATGTGTGTATAATCCATTTTAATGCATTGTTTCTATTTTTCCTGTAATAATCAAATTTTTCTAGCTGAGTTGTTGAAGAATCCATCCTTTCTCCACTGAGTTCTTTCCACTGCCATCATATATTGATTGGTTTCTATATATGTGAGGGTCTGTGTCTCACCTGTGTATTTTGTCCCATTTGTCTGTCTCTAACATGTAATCATGTTCTCTGAGTATTATGACATATTCATTTCCTCCTTCCTATATTTATGAATTAGTCCCTATTGAATCTTGAGTATTTTCATACAGTATTTTGTGGATGCAGGGCATATATGTGCCTCTACCCTTATATACATATACATATTCAACATTTAACTATTACTTATAATACCAATATTATAAATTATCACCCTAATATTTTTAACAATTTACTTCATTAAATTACCTCTTTAAATTGAGATTATTTTACATATATTTATTGTTAGATATAAGAGAAAGTACACAATGTTGTAATGAATGATCATTTTGTTTACAACTCATAGCAAGTACATATTATGCATTTGTCTTTCTGAAAAATCACCTAAAAAGATTTGAGCAATTTAAACGTGTGATACCACCCAATGATTAGAATCATATTATTTCTACTGTAAAGGAATGCTAAGTGAAGGAATCTGAAATCTCTTTGGATAGGAGATATGATAAAATGGGAATATTGCATTTGTGATAGTTATTCTTCTGAAATCATTATTTAAGAAATGTTTTCACACCAGTTGCTAAATGTGTTATTGATTATAAGATGACTTGAATGGTTTCAGAGCTAATCAATTGGTAATACATCCATATAATATTTAGACAAGGACCACTGTTTTCAGGCTTATGTTTTACTAATTTAAAGAGAAAACAGGATCAAAGTTTCTACTCAATAATTTTTTATAAACATAAAGTGTATCAACTCCCACCCTATTAATAGCATAGCCAGTCATTTATTAAATAAAGTACCTCTTTGATTCCAGAAAGTATGTTAGACCCTGAGTGCACACTGTGAGCAAAAGAGAAAGTGCTTTGCCTGATGGAATTCACAGTGTAAGAGAAATTTAGAACATAAAGGGGGATTATATTAACAAGAGCAGGTATAAGATCTTGAACCAAAGCTCTAGGGCCAGACATCCTGGGCTCTAACTCTGGCTCTACCACTTATTAACTGTGTGACTTCAGGAAGTTTATTTAACCTCTCTGTGTCTTCATTTTCAGTAGGTAATCAAGAGAAAATAATACCATTAACCAACTGAGTTGTTATGAGGTTCAAATTACATAACAAGTGAAAATTACAGAATAGTGCGTAGCATAGAGTGTGAGATAGTAGTACGAGATAGCCATTTTATTACATTTTTTCATCATCATCATTTTTATCACAATGATTTGAATGGGATCTCATTCGGAAATAGGGTCTTTGCAGATGGAGTAGAGTTAAGATGAGTAAGATGAGGTCAGACTGTATTAAGTGAATGGGCCCTAAATCCAATGACTGGTATCCTCATAAGGAGAGAGAGATTGGAGACACGGCGAGACACAAGTGAGAAGCCCATCTGGCAATAGAGGTAAAGATTAGGGTGATGTGACTAGAAGCCAAAGGATGCTAAGAGTCGAAGGCAGCCAGCAAAAGTATGGGAGAAGTACAAGATAAAGTATCTCCCAGATCCTAGAGAGGGAGCATGGCCCTGCCTGCCGGACTGTGAAAGAATCCACTTAGTTGTTTTAAGCCAAGCAGGTAATCCGTTAAAACAGGCCTATGAAACTAATACCAGCGGCAGCTATTGTTATTCCATTTAGAAACAGACAATCCAAAACCCAATGGAGTTAATGACTTGCTCAAAGTTACACAATTAGAGTGATGAAGCCAGGCTTCTAGTCTCAGGCAATTTGACTTAAGAGCATACATTTTAACTACTTTGTATTCTTTGTCTACTGATACATAGTCCTAATACTGTTTTTGTAGTCAATATTTATTGAAATGCCATTATACGCCAAGCACCATTCTAAGCATTTGAAATCTAATAGTAAACAAAAGTGAGAAAAACAATCTGCATTTTGGTCTAGGAAGGACAGTCAAAATAATTAAGAAATATATATATATATATATAATTTTAGACATAAATGTTGTTAAAGAGAAAAGTATACAGGTAAGAGATCAAATAGGGAGTTCTGGTTGGGTAACCAGGGAATATCTCTTCACATGACTTTTGAGTGATGTACCCAATATGTGGGGTAAGAGATCAAGAGAAAACCAAATACAAATGTCCTAAAGTACATGTATACCTGAGTATTTGAAGAATTATAAGGAGGCCACTGTAGGTAGAGTGGAATATAATGAATAGTAGGAGTTGTGGTTAAGGAAGAGTTAAAGGCAAACATTTAACTTGGATGAATATATATAGATTGATACGTGGGGGTTAATATGTAGACAGGATATAAACCTATGAGATTGGATAAGTTTATGCAAGTAGAGGTTGACAGAAAGTAGAAGCCACCCACAGTCTGATCTCTGAACTCCTCTAACTTTAAAAGGCCAGGCAGATGAGGAGGAACTAGCAAAGAAGACTGGAAAGTAGGTGCCATTCAATAAGTAGAACATCTCTCATGTGCTGATCTGGAAGTCAAGTTTATTCTTTCACAACAAGTCCTATATGTCAAGGGAAATGGCAACTCAACATATGTATAAATAATCTTTGTATAAAAATTTCTAGTTAGACTTTGTATTTATACTCTATGCATATAAAATTTTATTCAGAATTATTGTAAGGAGAAAACGGGTGCTTCTTATAATACTTATTACTTCTGTTTTGAAAAACCTTTGGTTCATAAAATTATTTTATCATCTTCTTAAAAGATTCAAGACAAATATTTAACATAGCTTTATAAAGATCACTCTATGTACAATGAGAATCATAAGAATAAAATGAATAAATTATTGCATCATCTCTACTTTTTCATTATTCAACCCATGCTTCTTATTGCAGTTCTCTTACTTAGGATTGGCTGTCTATAATTAGACTGAATTGCTGGTCTTAGTTGTCTACATTTTGTCTTCATATTTAGTTTGTATCTTGATACTGGTAAGTATATCAACTTCTTATAATAGGCTATATCCTTTAAATAACAATCTGATGTTTAATGTTCTTTGACATTCAATTTATCTTTCAAATGGTGAATATGTATTTCTTTGTGTCACTTGTGACAAAGGTCAGAAGTATCATCTCTGATTATGAAGTATAGGAAAGCCAATGGGTTTCTGTAAGATTAAAGTTATATAACCTTGGCATTCTTTACCTAACTGGCTACTACACAGACAGATTTTCAATTAACACTGTATTATTAATACCTACTATACAGAAGTAGTAGAGGCTATTTTATAGGTTCTGAATTGAGTACAGTTTTATATATTTTATCAGTGACCTAGAAGAGTAAATGTGTATGTTGGCTAGCCCTTAGGAGGAGAAGATTATAATTCAAATTGACCTTGACAATTTGGAAGAGTAGTTGGAAAAAATGAAAATCCTGAGGTCAGATATAAAGCAGGAACTACTGTAAGGAAGAACATGATACGTGCAAGACAGGGAATGACTAATTAGGCATGATCGTGGCAGAAAAGAACCTAGAGATCACAGGGGACATGAATTGAACATAATTCAGCTCAGCAGCATTATTTTAGAGGCTTGAACATGTACTAGTGAAATGTACTATAAAAAAAACAGGGCTATTCTGATAAAAAAATTATAAGATAAAACTTCATCTACATTTTATATTGATCAGTTGAAAGCTAAAACAGTACGTCAAAGTTTGGACAGCTTAAATCTGGAGAATTTGTAGAAGGCCCAAAAGACAAAAGTAGATTAAGTGATTAGAAAATTGGAATTTCAAAGAAGCAATGACATTATTTGAAATGTGTGATTGTAAAGGAGAAGCATGAGGAATGATTTAATAACTGTCTTGAAGTATACAAGTGGTGATTTTATGAATTGCTGACCAAACGCTCTTGAACTTCTTTGCAGTCAAATTCTTGTTAAAATTATAAGGATGACATTAATTTGTTTAAAACACACACACACACACACATACACACACACACACATACACACAGCCTGAAAGAAAGACTATAATGTGGCATGAACTAGAAAGGATTATTTTTAAATCTTACTCCCTGAGAGTTGAGTGTGGATTTAGGCTTCTACATAATCAAGTCTGAAGAGTATAACCCCATTTCTTCCCTTAACTCAACCCTAGTTGAGATTCTATTTCAACTGTATAGGTACATATTTTGTTGGGGATCGAGTCACTCTTTTTCTCTAAGTTTTTACAGTAATAGTCGATAAAAGTAAACTGTATATTAAAAGTATTACTTAGTTTGCAAAAAATAACCAGTTACACACACACAAAAATAAAGGTTGAAATTTATCTCCCAAATATAAACTTTATTTTGATGTATGAGGTATCTGGTTACTACTTTTCATGTTCCCTTCCACTGCTCAATTCTGACCTCATGGGAAGGCCTAACTTTATGTGGAGATGGAACATATCATTTCATTGATATAATTTAAGTGACACTAAAAATATACCTAAAAATATCTACTCTACGTTAGTCTGCTGGCTTGCCCTTATGTTGAAATTCTTCACTATTAATATCATACCTCCAGGCACTTATTTCTCAATAAGATTTTATATTTTAAGTGGGCCAGAGGATGGGGTTATCTAAGGGGTCTAAAGTATGTTAGCTAGCTGTGAGTTTGACATACATCATTCTCATCATTAAAGATGCTCCTTCCAAGGTTCCCTCTGGCACCTAACAGTCACAGGGTTCAATGAGAATCATTTGATGGAGAGATAAGATCTGCTGGATAGGAGAGGAAAGAGATCTATCTTGAGAGCATTGCATACTGTCCATGTTAAGGGCACAGGGTCCTCAAAGCACAGGCAAACGGCCCACAGCGAGGCAACAGGGATAAGGCACTCCAAGCAGAGCTATAACGCATCTGAAAAGATGAATCAGAAAACACTTAAGCTGTCATTCATTTTAATATTTTGCTAAGGGCCAGCCACGTAGATATAAAATAAGCACACCATGGCTTATATATACAATGTTTTGTTTTCTCAAAAGAGGATGGTAGAAAGTCAGTTTTATCAAATATTAAAATTTTCTATGTTTTAGAGATCTCTTTGTCACCCCTCCTATGAATTCTAAGCAAAGAAGTGAGAAGGCAAGGTGAAAATATGTTCTTAAACATGCTATTTTGTTCTGAAACTATGTTGGTCAAAGCCTAAAAATTATCTGTTTTCTTTTTTTTAATGTTTATTTATTTATTTTGAAAGAAAAAGAAAGAGAGAGAGAGAAATCAGGGAAGGAGAGAGAGAGAGAATCCCAAACAGGTTCTGTACTATCAGCACAGAATCCCAGGTGGGACTCAAACCCATGAACTATGAAGTCATGACCGCAGTAGAAACCAAGAGTTGGACACTTAACCAACTGAGCCACCCAGATTCCCCTGATGTTTTCTTAATATGTTGTAGCTATATTGGTGTTGAGACTGAAAGCATTCTGTCTTTTCATTCCAAAGAAATTATATTTCTTTGCTTTAAAGTTTTTTAAAAGGGTAATCAAGTAAAAATTAACTTTAGGGAAGTTTTGCCTAAATTATCATAAAATGATTTTATGATAACTTAGGGTTCTCTAAATAATCCTCGGGAATATCAGCATCTTGAGGGCTGAATAAGTCAAAAATACCATATACTCAATTTCTCCTCACTTGATTGTTAATTTTCCTTATACTGGATTTATTGATCACTGATTCATTCTTCAAATACTTTATAAACCAAAAAAGCATGAGTGAGGAAAAAATTATTTTAAGTATTTAGGGCAACAGAATTTAATTTGTGTGTGTGCATATTCATTCTTAATTTTTGGCAAGTATTTTGCTGCCATTAGGGAGCTTAATGCCTATAGGAAAAATAGACACATGAAGCAAAAATAATTCTAGAGAATAGTAGATGTTTGTGGTAGAAAAGAGGAGTGGCATGAAATCAAGCTGAATACTCATGGAAAACTTCACAGTGGAGTGCTCACACACCAGCAACTATGAAACTGGTCATGCCATGCCATCCATTCCCATCATGACTTTGCTTCGGTTATCCCTTTTCCCTTAAAAGTTGTCCTTCCTTTCCATTTACTTATTGGCTTATTTTCACTCAAAAAACTGCTCTTTTTTCCATTAAAATTGAGTTCAAGTAGTGTTTCTTTAATATGTCAGGTCCCAAGTGTGCACATTTCTCTCACTACATGTCTATATCAAGCTTTAATTATGTGTTTAAATTTCTGCCCATTAGACTAGAACTTTCCATAACTCAAGACCTGTTTTACTCATTTTTATATCTATATAGAAAAATAGGCTCAGCATATTGATGCTCAGCAATTGAAATACCATAATTATTTTCCAATTATCTTTCTCAATTTCTAATAGATTAACAGCAAATCACTTCCTTATTATATAATTCTATAAGAAGGCCCAAAATAAACGTATTACTGAAAAATAATGAAATGGAATGTTAATATCCTATTCCCCCCCCCCGCCCCCAGCATTTAGCTAAAAATATTTAGCTCTCAAACTATTTGCTTGAGCCCAAACAAGAATGTAATGATTCTTGAAACTGAAAGGCATAAAGCTTAAATTCTTTTTTTTTCAGCTTGATGGTTTCCTCTTCTTTAATGTGCCTTTCACCTCCCCGCCCCCCACACACACCAATTTCAGTCTATTCTGTCTACCTCCAAAAACGAAGATAGTGAAAGGAAGGAAATGTTGGGGTTCTAAGCCCCTTGGGAATTTAGAGAGGGACAGAAATCAAAACAATCACTGTGTGAGACAGAGATTGACAATCAAGAAGTCTAAAGCAGAGTGTGAAAAGTGATTAAAAGCAAGGGGAGAAAGGAAAGATCCTAGAGACCACATCCCCCATTATCCCTCCTGCTAAGAGGGGCTGGAGGAGAGCCTCAGACATTAGGAAGCCCAGGTCCTGAAGAAGGGAGGTGGTGGTTGAGCCTGAAGGAGGGGTGGGTCAAGGAAAGGGAGGCCACCTCTCTCTTTGTCAAAGCATAAATTATTGTTTAATCCAGGAGTAAAATTATATCAGTCACATCCACTTTCTTTTTCACTACATTCCTGCATTTTCTTTCCTCCCACCTCCCACTCTCTCCCACCTTCTTCAAAATGTTTGCAAATATTGCAATCAGAAGTTATAGGTGGGTTATTATGTGTCTCTCTAGTGCTAGGATAAAAGTGGTAGGATAAAAGTTGTTTTAAAATGTTTTTATTTTTGTTTTTTTGCTATATACTCATCCTTATAATTAGGGACTTTGTCAATCCACCTAACTGTGGAAAACTATGAAAATTGTTTTTTCAGAGGAAAATAGTAATTCTGTCACCAGATTTTTTTAAAATTCTGGTTGTCAGAAAATAATTGTTAAATACACTACATTTTTCTTTTCTTCTTCATGCTCTATTCAGTTTAAGTCATAAAATTAGTAATTATAGCTACTGAGATTCTGTTGATATTGGTCAATGAGTTCCAATGATTAGATATGTAAATAAATATAAACAAAACAAAAAAACAAACAGGCATTAACCTTGAGGTATAAATGGGCAAAAGGAAACAATTTAAAAAAAAGAAACAATTTTTAAAATAAAAATTTTTTAGTTGAAAGTTACCCAAAGACTTTGTATTCTTCTTTTATTAAATTATTATTAAAACTTTGTTGGCCATTTTTTGCATACTACTGCGAGAAATTTGAGGCACTAAAAGTTTAATGAAACCCACCTATGGTAAAGGAAACAATGGTTTTGTTAATGGATACACTAAGTTTGAGAGTACTATTTATTGGCAAAATATTTGTCCAGTGGCCATTATGGGCCACATATTCTTATGGGCCAAGAATTGGACATGAATCTGTGAACAAAACAATGTCCCAGTTTCATAGAATTTATATTTTAATGGGATGAATAAACAATTAAGCTTATATTCCTATAACAATGAGGCATGTGAGTCTATATCTCAGTGGAGATGTTTGTGCTGGAGCTATATATTTGAGAGTTATTCTTATCCTTTACTCCCTTCTCAGTAAGAACTTATGAAGTGACACAATCCATTTCCACATTGTACTACTTCCAATCTCATGTCTCTGAATTGACCTCTTTAGGTTTCTATTTTTAGTTCTTCTAGTAGTTACTTCCGTAACTCTAAATATTATGGTTTTTCCTCTTTTCTTGACTCCTTTACTCAAGATGGTATATATTGATTCCCTAATATGAAAGATAAAAATTTCAATTCACTTGTATCATTTCCTGTGATGTATAATCACCTATTTCTACATTTAAAAAAGTGAAGTCATTGTGTAATATTTTTTCTTAAAAGAAGGAAACTCATTTTCAAATTTAGAAGGATCTAATTTTTCCCTATTGCTCACTGAACTATGTAGAGATATGTGGTTTTGAAATTCCAGGTTTTTAATACCTAAGTCAATCTTTTTAGCTAAAATTGACCACTGCTCCACATAGGAAATTTCTCCGGCCTAGAGTTTTGTTGCTAAGCAAATGTTTCCACTGCTTTTCCTTTGTGCATAATATCCCCCTTCTATTAGCCTTCCCCTGTTGAGCTCCTTCACATTCTTCTGTTTTTAGCTCATATGTTATTTCACATGTTATTTTCTTTGAGAAATTAATTGGCAACTCTGACTCTTTAGTCTCATAGACATTCTTGAACTTCATTTATAACAGTATTATCTAATTTCATTCATAATTATTTTGTAATTTATTTTTTCTTAAGTGTAAGCTTCTTGGAACAGGGACCACATTGTCTACATAATTTTATCACCTAAAGCATCTTGGTGCAATGTACCTCATATATTGTTTGGTTAATTAATACACTTTTACTATTGAATGAAAGCATGTAAGAATATTAGGGCCTTTCTGACATTAAAAGATGTTCCCAATTATTTAACTACAATATGTCATGGTGCAGGTTACCTAAAAAAATGAATATTGTCAGAAAAATGTTAGTGAAAAAGAAAAATACTGGTAATATTTGATAAACAATGAGTAATTAATTATCACTGTTTACATTTGATAGAGTTTCAAAAAATTAAGGAAATTCATTAAATCTTGAATGTTTGGAGCTCTGATCATCTGAATAGTTTCACCTTCTGAGTGCCTTAAAAGAAAGATAAAAATTTTCAGAACAGTTCCATTTATGTCTCCACTCTTTAAGCTCCAGGGAGAGGCAAAATTTCTCATTTGGCTCATGAGCCTTATTACTCAACTAGATTTGTTTCACAGGAAGAAAAGTAAAAATGGGTTTAAACTTACATGTTTGTCCTTTTTGATAAGAAACCATAGAATAGCATAGCACATATTATTCCTTCCTCTTAATTTTAGGAAATTATATGTATAAGGTGCATGTTATAAAACACACACGTTGGAAACCTTTAGAACTGGATAGATATTCAGAGGACACAGAATAAGCATAAGGAGGGGCCCCTGGGTAGCTCAGTCAGTGGAATGTCTCACTCTTGATTTCAGTTCGGGTCATGATCTCACATTTTGTGAGTTTGGGCCCTGCTTTGGGCTCTGCACTGAGTGTGGAGTCTGCTTGGGATTCTGTCTTCTTCTCTCTCTCTCTCTTTCTCTCCCTTGCTGGCTCTTTATCTCTCTCTCTTTCAAAAATAAATAAATAAATAAATGTTTAAAAGATACCTTCTCTCTCCCTCTGCCCCTCTCCCCATTCTCTTTCTCTCTCTCTCTCTTAAAAAAGGGGGAGCATAAGGAAAGAGAAAGGTTAAAGGGAGAGCAAACCTGAAAGGGACACACAGTCAATAGGAGGAGCATGGGTTGCTCTATGTCCTGGCCCTGAAATACATGTTCTCCTCCTTCAAGTCTTCTGGAATGTTCTGACCATTTGGACATTAAGCATTACAGAATGTCTATCAAATGCTTTCAAAGCTATAGGGAGTGCTGCAAGAAGGCAGGAAGAAGGATGGTGACATTTTATAAAGAACTGTGGTGTATAAATTTCAAAATTTCATTTTTCATCTGGAAAATGTTTTCTCAAATGCCATGAAAGGATAAGTCGTTTTGACCACTGGACAAGTGTGCTAAATATCAGTGAAGCCTGCTACTTTCCCATAAAACCCAGCATTGACAAACTCTTTCAACCCACATGAGGAGTATGCTATCATGGTAAACTCCCTCTTCACCAGGGCGCCCTATTGAAAGGCAAGACATAAAGAAGCCAATTAGCTTAGGAAGCTAGGCACTGAGGGTTTTATCTCCTCACGCCACCACACATTATTGTACAACTTCAATTTAGCACTAATATTAAATTAATCAATATTAATATTATCCCCAATCTACCTATTTAGAAAACCAAAAAGATTGTAATATTACTTGTAGTAATGTCAGAATTCCTGAAGTGACTTTTCAAGTTAGGAATATATTTTACAGCAATTAAGAACAGATTTAGATGACTAGGCCTTGAGAAAACCAAAAACCACTCTGTGACACACTGTTTTTAATTAGTTTAAATTAAAACGTGATTTGTTAATTTTACTCATAGGTTTTATTTAAAAGCAGGCTAAATCCAGTTTCTAAATCAAGGTATATAAGAACATATTTTGTTTGTTTGTTTGTTAAATGTTTATTTATTTTGAGAAAGAGAGAGAGAGACAGAGCACAAGTGAGGGAGGGGCAGAGAGAGAGAAAGGAAGACACAGAATCTGAAGCAGGCTCCAGGCTGTCAACATAGAGCTGGATGCGGTGCTTGAACCCACAAACTGAGAGATCATGACCTGAGCCAAAGTCGGACACTTAACTGACTGAGCCACCCAGGTGCCCCCACCTTTTTTTAAGGATAAAAGAACATGTTTTAAAGTAATTTAAAAAAAATAATAAATTGCCACAAAATACGACTTTGTTATACAAGATGTGTGCCAATCAGTTCCCACAGGCCATAGGATTGGCACTCTAAGAATATATAAAAGAAAACATGGTGTTAAATCACAAACAAAATATCACTATTTGACTCAGTTTGAATGAGTAAATGAATCAATGAATACTTCCTGTTTTATGTAGCATTTACTATCAGTTTTTCCCAGATGATGCCCAATCCTTTAACCCTGAAACATGGAAGTCTTTCTCAGTTTATCTTTTTCCTTCAGCTTTCATACTAAAAAAGCCTCTTAAGTTTTACTATTTCTTTAATTTTATTAACATTTATTAATTTTTGAGAGAGAGAGAGTGAGAGAGAGTGGGGGAAGAGCAGAGAGAAAGGGAGTCAGAGAATCTGAAGCTGGCTCTGAGATGTCAGCTCTAAGCCCGATGTGGGTCTCAAACTCAAGGAACTGAGATCATGACCTGAGTCTAAGTTGACCACTCAACTGACTGAGGCATCCAGGTGCCCCAGTTTTACTGGTTTTCTTAATATCTCTGGAATTTATATTTTTTCATCTCTATTGCTAGTGCTTACTCTAATCCCTGATATTTTTAATTTTTAATCAAAATTATTAGAGTAGTACATTTTTTGGTCTTGCTGTTTCTAATATTTCCCCCACACCCATCTTGGATCAGCAATCAAACTGCTTTGTTTGTACATGTGTGTATAGAATAAAAGAAGTTAAAATTAAAAAAAAAAACACTGGAATGATATACATCAAAGTATTATTTAAATGATAGGATTCATGTAATTTATGTTATCTTCCTTACTTTTTTGTATACATTTCAAGTTATCAAAAATAACTACAAACTGTTTTAATAGAGAAAACACTAATATTACAAGTGAATTATCTATCACATAAATTTCATCAGTCACTTGCTTGTCATGATCTGCCGGTCCGTGATTCTTTATACATGCAGTAAAAATTCCCTAACACAAAGTGGAATATACTTTTAGATCTGACTTCTTGTTACATTTCGACTACATTTTGGGAAGGGTAAACAGTATATACCTCATTGTCCAAATTTAAACACTTTTAATAATGAAAATGTGGCCTATAACTCATGCACCTAAACAACTAGCCTAAACTGAAACAGTCTGGCCAAATAGACAAAAGATACTCATTGTGTTTTTGTAAGTTTTTTTCCCTCTTTTGTGTGTATGTGAAATATGCAGGTGGTATTTTTGCTCTTAGTTTTTCTTCACCATATCTTGCCATAAATTCATTATTTATAACCTGAAATCATCTGCTGTTTCCTCATTGGAGGGTCATTACTTTGAAATTCATAGTCTTCGGATTCTAACTATATGATATGAACAGGTATGAAATTATTTAAAGTTAATGGGTATAATTCTAATTTATTCTAGTGAAATGTAAATCCCATGAGTGCAAGATTTTAGGCTTATTTTATTAATAGCTTTATTCATGGTACTTTGAAAATACTTGGCATATAGTAAGGACTCAATAGATTTTTGTTGAATGAGATATTTTTTTTTAAGACTGGAGTTCCTTTCTTCTCTTTCTTCCTTTTTTCTTTCTTTCTTTCTTTCTTTCTTTCTTTCTTTCTTTCTTTCTTTCTTTCTTCTTTCTTCTGAGAGAGCACCTGCAAGGGGCAGAGAGCGAGAGAATCTTAAGCAGGTTCCACATCCCAGCATGGAGCCCAACCTGGAGCTAGGTTTCAGAACATTGAGATAATGACCTGAGTCAAAATCAAGAGTGGGATGCTTAACCAGCTGAGCCATGCAGGCATCCTGAAAGAGGTAATTTGATTAAAGGCAAGTGCATTGGCAAAAAGTGTCAATGAGGTCATTTCAAATACTCCCACTTTTGAAAAACAAGCAAAGCTTTAGCTATTGTGCTTGTTAAGTAGTGTATTATTAAATGTCTATTGTGTAGATTTGTCATAAGTAATATAATCCAATAATTTTGAATGAGGAAACAAATTGTAGTTTATAGTATTCAACCTTTCATTTTGAAATGGGGAATTTGAGGCCAGGAAGTGACGAAGGACACCAAACATACTAGTAACTGAATACTAATCATAGCTCAGGTCTATAATCCTACAACTTTCTCCACTCTCTATAAAACCTCCAATATTTGTCCACTAAAAATAGCATTTGTATCTGAATAGAGCATGGACTTTAGGTATAATAATGTATGAATACTGGTTAGTGTATTTTAACACATGTACCATAGTAATGTAAGATAAAAAATACAGGGGAACTTGCACATTGGTTAAGTGGGAACTCTAAATACTATCTTTGCAAATTTTTTGTGAATTTAAAGCCATTTTAAAATATAGAGATTATTTTTTAAAATACCATTTATATTCAGCATAAACATAGTTAAACGGATCACTCACATGGTCTACAAATAACATTCTTGTTAAAGAGATAAAAACAAAATTAACATAAATAGTTGTAATCCAAATATATTACTTCCAGTCCAGTCAGTTAGATTCCTAAACAACTCTTTTGTGTCTGCCATATGCAACATATTTTTCATAAGTCTTTGTATATTTCATCTTACATGCCATCTTACCATGGCATTGACTTACCTTGTTTTAATTAATTAATTAATTAATATTTTATCTTCTAGAAGATTCTAGTTTACATATTATGAACCAAATAGCCATGTAATAAACACCAACTGTGCCCCTTTAACTTGTGCTCACATGAAATTCTACTTACCTCAAAGGGTGGTACTATTCTTGATATTAGAGATCACTCAAAACAAAGTTTTTCCCTATTACCATCTTCAGGCCACCAAAGTAGGCAAAGAAAATACATTTAAATGTGTGTATGTTGATTTTAAGTTACTGATGGTAGTTTCTATGGGTATTTGTGAAAACATTTTAAAAGTTATAATTAAAAAATTGAATAAAGGCAACTTCTCACTCAGGTAATTAGCTTTCCCTTTGTAACTATTTTCATAGGATTTTACAGGGTAAAGTTTTGGAATGAATCTCCTTATTTCGTAGCCTAGCTCAACCAAATGTTTTTATAACTTCGTGTACAAGTCAAAGGTCCTCTGCGGGAATTCTGTGGGAAATATGCAGACTGACCTGCACATACGGAATAAGGAAAACATCACAGCATGGGATGGTATGGAAGTTAAAATGAAATATTTGCAGCTCTGTGCATGGTTCTTTTAAAATATTCCATAGGAGGTCTATGTTGTGCTGACAGAGGAGTCACATTTTTATGGTTACGATGTTATTTAGAATTAGACACTGTCTGAGTATGATTCTCTCCACAGATTTAGAATCCATTAAATATTGCGTGAAAAGAACAGTGGTAATTGAGACTTTGTCACTTAAATCACTTTACTTCTGCTGTAACACACCAAAGTAGAGGTGGAAGGGGCAGACTGTCCCTTCCGATCTTTGTTAGCTGTTGTCTTAGTA
Source organism: Cryptoprocta ferox (assembly GCA_028646485.1). Classification (NCBI taxonomy): domain Eukaryota; kingdom Metazoa; phylum Chordata; class Mammalia; order Carnivora; family Eupleridae; genus Cryptoprocta; species Cryptoprocta ferox. The sequence continues at coordinate 64,254,248 of CM053577.1, forward strand.
ATAAATGGAAGCTAAAATGTGCTGTCAGAGGTCGATGTCAAATCTTCACTGTTATGCTATTAGCTGCCAACATTATCACTGATTGTTGCCTTTAACAACAAAAAGAATGTTGATGTGAAGTTATGGGCAGTTCTATTTGCTTAAGTTCTCTGAGATCTATTAAAAAGTCCTACCCTTTAAAAAATCCTAGTATGGTTTTGGAAAATGTATTTATTTTTTAAATAACTGAACGATTTCTGATGATTAGGAAGAAAACTTATGATGTCAATGAGAATGTTTTTTAAAGTCTTCCTGTGAGATCACTGTTGTGGTATGTCCATTGGTTTTCATCTTACATAATGACTTCCAATAATTCTGTTTCTGTTATCAATTTCACTAATGTCTTGAGAATGTATTTCAAAAGGAGAATAGGAGACATGAATGAAGCAAAATGAAGGGGCAAAAAGTCAACATTGCCATTTCAGGATTAAAGAGAAATGTTAAGAACACAAAACTACCTTAGTATTAATAGACGTTCTTGATTTTTCCCCCCTGTTAACAATAGGTGTGTGTTTATTATTAACATTAGGCAGCCACAACCAGATCACAGGTTGACATTTTATGTTGGAGTTACACTGAATGATGTAAATTAAACATAAACATGGCTCATTTGTCAACATAACATAGAATCTTGCAAACTCTCATTCTAAGACTTATCAGTCTACTGAATGAACACAAAGAAGTGAAATTATCTGTTGCTAAGTTTTTCAATTTATTGTAAGATTAAGATTACATCCTCCAAGTTTTGAAGTATTCTCTGAAATAGCTATGATTATGGTTTCTCTTATTCCAAGCATCTTAACTAAATGATTAATATATGTAAAATCTGTAAATTATAAGGTGCTTTCAAAATTAGGGCAGATATTCATTTTTTAGTTGTCTGTTTGGTTTGAGAAGCGTCTCCTGACCAGTAGGAATATTTCCTCATACTATTTGACATGGATAGTAAAGTTTACTAATAAATTGATAATATCATTAACTTTCTGAATATGAATGAGTTATCAGAAAAAGGAGAAATGGATAGACAAAGCAAATCAAAACAAAAAGTTTGGGAAAATGTCAGTATTCACAAATAGGAACTGTATTCCTTGCTCTTATACCCTGGTGATACTGTGATACCTTGTAATTCACATTCCCATCCCTCTGTTCCCATTTCCCCCATTTCACTTTCTTATTGTTTTGAGCACTATTTTCTCCTAAGTTATGAGGTATATTCTGTTCTTTCTCAAAATTTATGCTCGAGAATAATTTTATCCCTACAAAGATTCAAACTGACCATTTCTGAAGATATTTTAAAAACTCAAACAATTTAATATAGACTATATAGTCTTTAGTACAACAGAAATAGTTATTTTAAAGATGAACTATCTCAAAAAGTTAACGAGAGTTAGAAAACTGTAGTTAAAGTACTAGGAAGCTTCAATTATCTTTTTCACACAGGGATTCATGGAATACTCTACTATGATGTAATGCTGAATTAAGGTTTTAAGGTAGAATTAGGGTGCCTCCTTAAACAAATTTATTTAGACCCACAAAGCAAGCCAGGACATTGAATTTGACTTTAAGTAAAGAGCAAAAATGACTACAGCAAATATAGTTCTAAAAAATATTGAAACAACACAAGCCAACATTCAGAAGAATAAATGACAATTTAAAAAAACACATGTATGCTTACCAATTTTTGAAAAGTGAAACTATAGTAAAATACAAGCAATAAGAAAATATTAAAAACAGTATTATTTTTTAAATGAAAACCATTGGGTACATTATTTTAAGAAACATTTTTTAGTATGTTATTTGTACCAAAAGGTCAAATGTTGAAACAGAAAATCCACTGTTTATAGCTCACATTGTCAACTATCAAGATAAGTGGTCATTAATTATTTTTAAGTCATATCTTTTATTCATTTTTAGTTTTTTTAATTAAAAAAAATTTTAATGTTTATTTTATTTTTGAGACAGCGTGAACAGGGGAAGGGCAGACACACACACACACACACACACACACACGCAGAATCTGAAAAGAAACAGGCTCCAGGCTCTGAGCTGTCAACACAGAGCCTGACATGGGGCTTGAACTCGTCAGCCGTTGAGAGCGTGACCTGAGCCGAAGTCAGACGCTCAACCCACTGACCCACCCAGGTGCCCCTAAAGTTATACCTTTTAAAAAGTGGGAGAGTGAATAAAATAATATAGCAAACTGTTATGGGCTAAATGCTATACAAAACTGAGGAAGTACATTGGCAAAAGGCAAATATCTGTTTTAATATAGCCATTCAAGTTCTAAAGCAAGTTTTCTTTATTTTTTTTAAATTATTAATTGGGACCACTTATTAAACTTTGTACAAAAAGAATGACATGATACAGGAGTAAATCCCAATAAATTATGTTCATTCATCAGATCTTTTGGTGATTTCTTTTTAGTAATTCTTTTGAAAAAGGCAATAAATTAGAAAATAAGATAATAAACTCATGTAAAAGTTTAGGCTATTCCATTACTCTTAATAGGGAAACTAAATATAAACATAACAGATATAAATAAACCAAAGACCAGGATATTTTGAGAAATATCAATATAAAGTTTCAAAAAGTTGTATAGAATTTAGAATTTTCTGAAATTACCATTATGCTTGAAGAATGACAGCTTGTCAACATGGTTCCTACAACTACAAGAAATGCTTCAGAAATTTTTCAAGGCAGGTAATTGTCTAGACCTGCACTGTTCAAAGTGGTACACATTAGTCACATGTGGTTGTTTAAATTTAAATTATGTAATTAATTAAGTAAATAAAATTAAAGACCAATTCTTCAGTTGTACCAGTCACATTTCAAATGATCAACAGCTATATGTGGTGGCCATTGCCACCTTCAAAGTCAATTATATAAGGTGACATAATCAGAGTAATTTAACCAATCTGAAAAGATGATGAGTTCTGAAGTATTAAACACTTACTTGAAGCTTTGTATTCCCTGAAGGTAGAGGTTTAATATTCCTGCACAGAACCCAGAAGGACAACCAGTATCGGACTCCTTCAATGACAAAATAGGATCAAAATCTGAAAAGCACCTTAACAAATAAGGGAGTGTTTCTGTAACTGACACAAAGCCTGCAAAGTCATAAAAACTGTAGCCTCTCCTGCAGTTTTATTTTGCTTGGGACTGGGGAAATCTAAATTCCTTTGATTCTGCAATATACTTTTATCTGGGATACCGGAAGCGGTATCCTAACCGCTTCCCACCAAATATAAATAGACAATTGTGCAGAAATGTGCTGGGGGTCCAGAACACCATAAACCCATTCTCAGGATTCTCTCACATTCCATGATCAAGAAATTAATAAGCCCAATTTTAAAAGATATTCCAGAAACTTATAATGTTTGTATCTTTAAGAAGGAAGTGGCAATTTTTAGCGTAGTCTAGAAACAGCTTAGATCTGCCTGATACACTCATGTGGCTTTTGTTTGTTTGTTTTCTGGATGTAGTGGTTTTCAATTTTTTTTTTTTTTTGGCAGTGGTCTTCCTTAAGTCAAATGTTAAATAGGAATCATATCCTAAAATATAAATTCATTATATTTATTATATGTTTATTTTAAGTTAAAATTTACTCCATTCATTTATTATTAAGTTAATCTATGAGAATATTTTAATGAGGCAAAATTCTATAATTAAAATTTTGAGATACTCAGTATATCAAATAGTAATATTTTATTTTTAAATATCTACCTTATAATCTAAGATATCCAAAATATATAAGGAACTCCTAGTACCAAAAAGAAAAGATAAAGAATCCAGTAGGGTCTGAACAAAAACACTTAAACAAACATTTCACCTAATAGCCCAACTTTACATGGCCAATAAATATATAAATCGATGCTCAATATTATCAGAGAAATGCCAATTAAAACGAAAATGAATCATTTTTATGTACCCATAAAAGTAGCAACATTAAAAAAATCAGAAAATTACAATAGTTGAAGAAGATGTAATGAAAAATCTCAGACATTGCTGGTTGGAATGTAAATTGATATAATCCTTTGGAAAACTTTTAGCATTGTCTGCTAAAGCTGAACATACTTTTACCCGATGATCTAGTAAGTCCACACCTAGGAATACATCCAAAAGAATAATGTAATCATATGCATGAAAGGATATGAATAGGAATACATAGAGCAGCAATTTTCATATTAATCAATATTAGCAAATAATTTAATGTCCAAGAAACTAGAATGAGCACTTAAATTATGAAATATTCACACAATGGATAAGTAATCAACAAATCTCACAAACAAGAATAAATGCCACACAAAGTAATTCATGAAAGAAGCTAAATAAAAACACATGCTGTGTTTCCTTTGAAATAAAGTTTAAAAATCTGGGAAACTTAATTCTAATACTTAAGAATGCCTAATTATATAACAATACCATAAGAATATCAGACAAGGATTATCATAAAAGCCTAGGTATTGGTTGTCCTTGGAAGAATGGACAAACGGGACTAAGACAAAAAGGGAGCTTCAAGGCTGTGAGGATTCTCTATATCTTCATCCTAGTGAGTAAATTTTTCCACTTTATGATAACTCGTAAGCTTACATTTTTGTTTTGTGTACTTTTCTGTATGTGTGTTGCATTTTTACAGTAAAATGGGTTTAAAACATATCAGGATTTAGATCATTCTGTGAGGGTACCCACCCCACTCTGTGTCCATCTGGTCCATTTACCAAGGGAGTTACAGCCCAGAGATCTGGCAGTGGTTACCTAGAAGGTCAAACTTTTAATCACATTGTAGCTTTTGTTTGTTTATAGGACTAAATGAATAAATGAAACTTATACCCTAGGGTATGTATCAAAGATCAAAGCTAAGGAAGACAAATTCAGTCATTGAGACAAACACAACATTAGAGAAGCTAAAGATGGAAAGAAACAGAAAGTGAGAGTTAATGCTGAAAGTAACTCTATGCGTATTTTTACTAACCACTGATCAACTATACTGTTTGAGAATTGGCCAGCCTAGCTTAGAGACACAGAGTAAAAATAACAAACAATAAACCAAATGCTCTATCATACGGACTCTATTAAATATTTGACCATGGATTTTCATAAGTCATATAAAAACATAGTCTTGTTCGATTACTGTCAAGTCCTTTTTAAGGTGCCCCAAAGAAATACATATTCAGAGTTCAAATCAAAATCTACACATCTTTCTAACTATTATACTTTGTCAGCAATGTCCGATGTGATTCTTTTTTTGAACTAGACTGATGAGCCGCTCTTTTGTCTAGGTGAAAGACAAAATTAAGGACCCTATTTCCATTTTTTTGTAGTCTACATATATCCTTAAACTTAGATGGTAAGAGAGAGCTAATCCAAAAACAAACAAACAACATATCCACATGTGCAAGAACAGAAGAGCTTTCTCTAATAATTAGTAAAATCTTGGTCTTTCTAGGTCTAGTCATCTTCTAAGGAAGCAGTTACTCTATATTCACAAGTCGAGGAGGTAGAAACAGCCCCAAAATTATTTCTGAGAATAAAGAACATACATCTAAGATTGTGGCCCTGGCTCTTACATCAGCATTTCTCCTTGGGAGCCAAGTAGAAGATGAACAGAAAAAAAAAAAAAAATACAATATGCATGCCCCTGAGGGCAGGTGATAGAGCAGCTATGCTTTGTCCTTGATTGGGTCTAATAATAATGGTTATAATAATGGTTGTTGTTCATTGAGCTTCTATTCAACATGTCAGACAATGTCTAAATACTATTTATATGATATCTCATTTACATATGATAAAAATTCAATGAGGAAAATATTATTATGTTTTATAAATAACAAAAGTAAGGGTCAAAGAGGCAAAATAAATTGTGTGAGGTCATGCCTGGTAATAAGGAGAGCCAAGATTTTGATCAAAAACAAATATTTTCTTCATTAAATCACACTGACATAGGCTCCTCCCACACAAAGCCCTCAAAATAATACCTGAATACAGTTTGGGATCACCCTTTACTAAAACTCAAAACAAAATGAAAACAAAAACAGAGAAAGGAAAGATATTCATAAGAATAAGACAATCAAGAGGATAGCTATATTCTTCTATTAGACAAGATCATAGAAGATTTTTACTTTGGAAATATGAAGGTTGAATGACAGATGAGTTAAGTTTATAGAATTATGAGTGATATTGATATTATTTACATGGACTTATATATAGAATCCTAGAATGCTCTAACAGTTTGTTACTTATGAATCATGAATTAAGTCATGATATAAGTCAAAAGAAGGAGTCTTTGCACAGTAGATAGGATTATTACAGATTTCTACACCACCAAATATTATATAGAATAAAGGGTTAAGTTAATGGACAAAAACAGGCCATTAATAATGTATGTGTGCTGCCATTCTAACTTTGCCATTATTTTAACTGGCCAAAATTACTATGAAATTGAATCATGGAAAGGATGTACCATTAGTTTGATCAGTATGCCAAGTATTCTCTACTAAGATATCTATTATTTAATTGTCAGTGCCTAATTTATTTGGATTTCTCCCTTTTCAATCTTTTACCTCACTCATCATATGAAAAATGTATAATTTCTACTACAAAGTTAGAGACTAACCATTTAATGCTGCATTCCAAATTACTATGATGAATAAAAGTGTTTAATAATTGTAATAACTTTGTAACTCCTTGACAATCTTACAGATAATTATTATTTTAGACTATAAATACTACCTCCAAAAAGGCAAACTGTCATCTACTTTGAATCATGTAATTGCCAGTCTTCTGTTCAAAATTCTAAACCATAGCAACAGAAATTTACTTACCATTTTAAGGATTGCAGGTGAAAAACTATGAATAATTAGCTTAGAAACCCATAGGCAGACATTTAGGAATGTTCAAACATTTATAATGAATTCATTATTTAGTTTGCTTTTGTTTATTTAGAGAGTATATATTTATATAAGTATACATTCATATATGTGTATGTATATATATATTCCATATACAAAATAAGCATTCTGTATATATATATATATAAACACATGTGTAGTTCATATATATGTATTGTATCTATTTATTGCATTATATATACACACATACACATACACATGTATATACACATATGTATATACATATATTCCATATATGTGTATACACATACACACAAATATAAAACTGGAGTGGAATCCATGGCCTTGCCTTTAAAATTGTTAGAGATAAAACGCAAAATGATTCCTCTAAACATCTTGTTTTAGAGAGCTAAATCACGTTATGTGAAAGACAAATCAATATGCTTGTTTCCAGGGGGAAAATTGGAGATTTGATTTATTTTAGATCTATACTCAAAAGTTCAGCAGCACATCAGTATCACTTTAATCCATAAAGCTTTTCACAATAAACTTTTTATAATGACAACTGCTAATAGAAACATTCTTTATGTATTATTAATATTTTGTTACTATTTATAACAGTTTATAAATGCAAATCCAAGTAAAGGATAAAAATTGGACTCAAAGAAAAATAATCAGATCTATTCTAAATCTAAACTTACATTATGATAGTGTTATAATTTAGGAAATCTATTTTTTGTAAGAAATCTAGTAATTTTTTCTGTTAGTAACAACACTTTTGTGAAAGGTTGAAGTTCAGTTGTTTGATCTAGAGCTTTTCATAAATCAACATGTATATTTGGTAATGTACTTCAGGGGACAATTGTGAAAGTATCAGGAAACATTTAAGTTATTCAGATACTATTTAAGCACAGCCTCATTGGTATAATCTGCTCTGTTAAAATATAAACAACAATAAAACACAACAAATTACTTGTTACTTTAATATCCAAAAAATCCCATCATACGACTGAATTCTAGGATTGGGATTTTGTTGACAAACATTCAGGATATATAACTTTGTATTAAAAGGGAAGTTTTGCTGAGACAGTAAGGTGATACATGGGAGCTACAAGGAGATTGAAAGGTGTACATTTCTTAAGTGTGTTCTGAGAACTATTTATCTAGTTCTTAAATATCTCACCTGAATCTCAGCTGCGAAGTTAAAAAAGTCAAGAAGGAATTGAGCGAATATTCTGATAATGACCTACTGGAGAAGTTGTTGCTGCATTGGATTTGCCCCAGACTCGAGAGTTTCTCGGAGAGAAGAATGTGTGCATACTTCCCATTGAATACATGTGGGGAATGGCAGGAAAGAGTGTGAGCATTTAGATTCTAGTCAAGAAAGTTGCTTGGTAGTGGTAGAAAGGACTGCAAGTGGACAGCTGAGTTCCTAGGAAGATATGGAAGGCTTAAAGTCAGATGTGAGAATCTTAATCCAGTAAAAACAGATTTTAGTCATCAAAAAAGACTGGCGATTATGAATATAGCAGAGTGGCTATCACTTGAATTTAGATCTTTGAAATGAAAATGGCTGTAAGAAAAAAAAATGGGAAGCACATTTTGTAAAATCTTGGATCACAAGCAGCACAGCTTTGGAATCCTCTAGAGAAATGTGACATTAAGGGGAAAAAAGCTTTCTTCTTTTCCTTGCTACATTCTCTTTGATATAGTTGTACTATTTTGGAGCCATGAGTGCTTGGCAGCAGGGACAAGTGAGATAGAATCAGGGGCATGGGACACAGATGGATTTACCTGGAGGAGTGGTGAAAGTGTCCCTGCACCTGGTGAGGAGGTTTCAGCGGTTTGGTGAAGAAGTTGAACTTCCTGGCTGTGTATCAGGGATTTCCAAATGCATGTGAATACCCTGGAGAGCAGAAAGCAGCAGGCCTGATCAAGGCAACCTTGAAGACCATAAAAAGGCAGTAGAAACTGCGACCTCAGTGGAATAGGAATGGTTTCAGGAAGAAAAATAAAGCACTTAAATCTAAAGCAATCTTGGTAAAAACACGATGATCCCAATGTAGATGGCTAGATTGGTGACTATTGCATACACTGTGGAACAACACGCACAAATATGAAATGGCTTCCGCACAGAAGTTGCCGTCCCAATAAAAGTGGGTTTGGTTGTAAGTACATGTACAAACCAGAGGATTCCAAACTTCTTGAAATCTTGGCAGGCAGTGGGTTGTGTAATGGTGTGGGCAATGGAAACTGAGTTGCTACATTTGTAGGTAGCAGCCCAGTCCAAGAGATTTTTAGTTATGTTAATGTCAGTAATTTACATGCACAGGCATGTAGGAACTAGGGAAAATCAACATATCAACATTTAAACAACCAAAAACGTAATCACTTCAAGTTTTCTATCAAATTCATTGATTAAAAAGGGCAACCCATCTTTGTAGTAAAACCCCAAATTAAAGTAGACTAAGATTATTTTGCATTGCACTTGATTCTTTAAAATTATAAGGAAAAATTGCATGAAAATCAAGATGATAGTACTAGTTTTTAAACATATAATTTTAAGAACTGGGTAATAGTAAATGAATACTCCACAGTATCTACATATTCCTAATTGTTAGATATCAAAGTTATTTCCAAATTTTAACATTAAGAGTAATGTCTGATTAAACATATATTTGCTTAATGTTTTCCCATCCTGCCCCAGGATAATTTCTTCATACTAGAACCCAAGAAATGGAATTATAGAATTACTTAACAAATATTGCAAAATTATTATTATTATTATTAATGTTCATTTATTTTTGAGAGAAGAGAGAGAGAGAGTGTGAGTGGGGGAAGGGAAAGGGCAGAGAGAGAGGGACACGGAATTCGAAGCAGGCTCCAGGCTCTGAGCTGTCAGGATAGAGCCTGACGTGGGGCTGGAACTTACAGACTGCGAGATCATGACCTGAGCTGAAGTCAGACACTTAACCGGCTGAGCTACCCAGATGCCCCAGCAAAATTATTTTTAAGATTGTTTATACAAATCACACGTCCAACACCAAAGAAAATAAACATTTTACTTCTCTTTTATCAACCTAAAGTGTTCTTTAATATTTCCTAATTTGGAAGGGAAAATAAATGTTTCACTGATGACTTAACTAGCATTTCTTTACTTGCTAATAAGTATTATGATTTTTCAAGTTAGTTATTTGTTAGTTATGATGACTTTATATTTTTCCCCACTTACATTTTGAGGTTTTGGTTCTGACTATAAATTTTAATGATTTATTTTTTAATTATCAACTTTATTTCATACCAAAATTTTTCATATATATTAATTTTATTGCATATTAAATACACAAATGTTTTCTATTGCGAGGTGCTTAAATTTGTCAATCTTTGCTTTGTGTTTTTTCCACATTATTTCTGAACTTAGAACAACTGCTTCCCACTACTTCTACCCAGATTTAATATATGCTCATCTTTATTTTCTCCTGGTTTTATAAATAAGTAAATATTCAACATACTGGAAGTTTGCTTTGAGGGAAGGTGTGAAAGGTCTCCATACAGTTAGTTTTAACAGTTATTACTGATTAAACTGGGTAAGATTATAATCCAATATATTTTTGATTAACTACTAACTATAAAATAAATAGTGAAGGGTATACTTTTCTCACTATCACTGAGAACAAACATAGGCTCTGTTTGCCCTACAGTTTTCTTATATTCATTTTTTCATCTTTATTTGAAGTCTATATCTGTGGAACAGTATGAGAGGCTATGTATAGTTCCAGATTATCTGATATACCAACATTATGTACTGCATGATTTTCAAAATCCTAACAAAACTTAATATTTTGGGTCACAAAATAACGTGTTCCTAATTTACCTTATAGGGTAAGGAATACCAACTATCATTTTGTGCCACAGTGTATAGATAATTAGGTGACTTCTATATGATTAAGTAAAAAGAAATTATAATTTGGAATCAATTTGGATTTGAATTCTGGCCTGATAAATTATTTGGGTTTTAGAAAATTATTTAACCCAAAATCCAATTATGAATTTTGTTTTATGTCTCTAAAAATAATGCTACATTTTTAATGAAAAATAACTGCCTAACATTGGTCATGGCATATAGTAGGCTCAAAGTTATATGTTTCATGGTTTGTGGTAATTGAATTCATTTTTAATATTTTCATACCATACTTTAATCACCTAGCAACTACATGTAATAAAAAGTTCAAAACTCAGACTAGCATTGTTTTCAGAGAGGTTAGATTGGTTATCAGCTGTGCTAGAACATTTTAATCATGGCTAGGCAAAGCCAAGGAATAGAAGCGATGTTACATCTTATAAGGTATCCTATATCTTATTCCAGTAAGAGGACTGCATAAAAGTAGTCTAGAAAAGTTGGTCAAGTATAAACTTTAAAGGAAGGTTTGAGAGGAAAACTCAACTAAATTCAAGGCAGCTTCGATTTCACTATAATCAATAATAAATCCTTAAATTCCCAAGTTCAAATGGAAGCATCTTGCAGTCTCTGCTAAATTCTCTGGTAAATTTTCAGTAAGATGAGCATTTCCCAAGGCACTTAACACTGAAGCATACACATGAATATACTAGTGAAAAACTCACAAAGTATGTGTGTGTGTGTGTGTGTGTGTGTGTGTGAGGTGGTGCAGTTCCCTCCAAAGCAGAGGAGCCATCATTTATGGAGAAAAATTCCAGTGGAACAAAACACAAACATAAGAATGAGAATTTGAATAAATTCCAAAACCTCTAAAATGTAAAACTCATCCTATATCGACAGGAATACAACAACAGGTGACATCAGAGACCAAAGGAGAAATGGAGACGTTATAATAAATGGTTTTAGGGCTATTTTTCAATCTTATAACAAAAACCGAATAATCAATATAAATTCATTAATTTTATGTAAAATTTAAAACAAAAATCAGATGGAAATAGAAATGCATATTTATAAAATATCTAGATAAATAAGGACCTCCAAGCTTAAAATCTATGGAATATGACACATTGAAAATGCTTTATAGATATCACTATGTAGCAAGAAGTCAAAAATAAAGTGGAAGAAGTTTTCAAAACAAATAGGTCAGAAAAATGTTATTAGAGTCAGTGATGTCTTTCATTATTCAAACTAATAACAACCATTTATTGAATGCCCAGAAGTGTCAGATGCTGGCCTAGAAATACTGAATATATAGAATGAAAAAAAAATGCACCCCTGTACTCATGGATCCTAGAATTTTTGAGACACAAGGTAAATAAATATGACACAAGGAGTTATAGAAGTTAAATTTTGATGAGCGCTACTAAGCAGAAGCACAAGCAAGATTCTAAGAATACACGAGAGGAAAGATTTTAGTGAACAAGTGACATGTTTCAGGTAAGACCTTGAGAATATTAACAAAGTGAAAGGGCCAAAGGGAAACATTCCAGGCAGAAGGAGCAAATTATGAGATGTCCAGAGAGTATAAGGGAGTTTCAAATATCTGAATTAGTGGAAGAAGACCAAGTGGGAAAGATGAGGCTGAACAGATATATGAACCAGATCACAAGTGCCTATGTTAAGGAATTTACCAAGAGCAAGCCAACATCATTGAAATGTTTTAAGCAGAGCAGTAGCAAGACCATATTTCAATTTTGAAAAACTCATTCTGACTCTTGTGTGAAAATGATATTGGCAGGGGCAAGAACATCTCTGCCAAGCCAAGAGTACTGTAGAGGGGGAGGCAGTGCAAAGGATGGCTCCCAAGTGTCTGTCATACACAACAGAATGAACGGACAGTGTCACTCATGTGATGAGAAATACCAGGAGGGGGTTGCATTTAAAAGATAGGTGATACACTGATTTTTTTAATGTCCAGTTTGAGGTACATGAAAATAGTTAAGTGTATGTTAAATGAAAAAATAAATACAAGTGGTAATATATACTAGGATTTCAACTTAGTTAAAAAAAAAATCATGGATAAAAAGTTGTAAGAAATCACACCAAAGTAGGAATGTCACCAGTTCTAAGTTGTGAGATTTGGGATAATTGTTACACATAAAAAACTTTTGTTATAAATTTAAAACATATTTTACAAAGAGTAATTTGTTTTGAATCTTAAGACCTTTCATATTTAGTGCTTTAAAATTTCTTCGTATGTATTAGGCCTTTTACTTAATGTATGGACAAGTCGGAACCTTCTCTCTGTATAAGTTCATAAGACAAATATGCTAATGCTGATACTGTTGCATACATTAAGTAGGACATACTGGATCACTATGATGAACCAAATTTCATGGAGATTAGTTAGCCTCTTTCTGAGTCATCATTCAACATCTCTTTTGCAGTTGCCCGCATTAATCATGTCAGACTCAACAGAACATGTATGTCATGCTATTTAAAATAATAAACTGCACAATGTTAAATACATTTCTAGTCTATTTTAAGAGTAAAGCCTCATGTGCCTGAGTGGCTTAGTTGGCTAAATGTCTGACTTCGGCTTAGGTCATGATCTCATGGTTTGTGAGTTCAAGCCACGCGTCGGGTCTGTGCTGACAGTTCAGAGCCTGGAGCCTGCTTCTAATTCTGTGTATCCTTGCTCTCTGCCCTCCCCCACTTGCATTCTGTCTCTATCTCTCAAAAATAAATAAACATTAAAAAAATTAAAAAAAAGAGTGAAGCCTCATGAAATCATTCACTGCCTTTCTCAGTGGACTTAGCAAAATTTTGTGAATACTTTGTAACTAATTCTATTTGAATTTCAAGTATATTTTCTTAATGTTCCATATTTTAAGGCTAGGCTTTATGCTTTTTATTTTTAAACAAAGCAGTTTGCCAACAAAGATCCTATCATAAACCAAGCTTTGGTTTTTTTCCCTACGAGAAATTTTTTTAATAACTCAACTGAGTTTGTGGGTTTTGAGTTATGGGCCCTTCACACTTATGATAAAAAGCAAAACATTCAGACTTATTCAGTGAAGTATATTAACAGTATATTCAACTTGACATTATGACCAATACGGCCCTCAGGAGTTTCCCTGTAATTTCAGGAATTGTCAAAGACTTAAAGGCTTTGTTTCTTACAGGCTATATATAGTAGCCAGATCTTTTTCTCTTACTGGTGATGTTTCAAATGCAACCCCTGAATATACATTTATTGCATATATATCGTTTAAAGACAAAGTGCTCAATAGTAGCCTAGTTCCTACCTTTGAGGATCTTATGAACTAATTATAAAATAAGATATACAGAAAATGACCGTAATATATGATTCTATGTGTTTTACATGCTACAGAATATAATACAGAAAGTTTAAGAAGGTTTTTATTAACAAATTATCATATGACTTCATACAAATAAAATAAAACTGTATATATGTATATACACATATATATGTATATATACGTATATATACACATATATATGAGAGAGGAAGTGTGGAGGGTCAAAGAGAGAGGGAGATAGAAAGCATCCCAAGCAGTCTCCACAAATGTCAGCCCAGAGCCTGATGCAGGGCTGGAACTCAGGATCAGTGATTTTATGACTTGAGCTGAAATCAACAGTCAGACACTTAACTAAGTCAGCCAGGTGCCCCCCCCTTTTTTTTTTTAATTCAAAAACATGAAACACGAGAGTCCAGAATCCTGGAAGAATTAATCAGGGATTGATTGTCTGAACAAAATCTCTGAAGGAAGTTTTCAAACTATATTAAGCCTAGAAATCTGTCTTTAATGTCTTTGCTCTCTGTTGGTCTCCCACTGCAGTATGCCTGGGCAAATGTGAAGGACAGAGACTCTCAGCACTGACTGCCACAGTTCTGGTCCCTCGGTTAACTCACAAGTGACAGGAGAAGGAGCATGACCATTTTCCCAGACTTGATCCCCTGAAATTTCTTTCTTGACATGTTACTAGTGTCAAGAAACAGAACATGAGATTACTTGAATGTGTAACTGCATTGACTTGACCAGATTCACTAGGATGAAACCAAGTTCTGTTGTATCCAAAAACATTCTCAAAGTTGCACGCTAAATTCAACCCTCTAAGCATTACTTAGATTCTGTTCTTTTTAACTTATGCTTTGATAATCTCACAAAGTCAGATTCTTTCTCCCTCTTTCCCTCAGAGTAGAACTAGCTGGACCAGCTATAACTTAGCATCTAGTTTCTGCTTACTTCATTTGCATGTGATGTTTGCCGTTATAGGGTGGATAGCCCATTTTCAGGGTCTTTCCATGTTACCAGATTCTACTGGTTAAACTCCTATTATGTTCTTGTCTCCTCTGAAATTATTTGGTTACAAAAATGTAAATATTGATCTTTTACTCCCTTGATACTGTTTATATTTGGTCAACAGTTTAACTGCCGGATATGATATCCTTAATTTTAAGCATCTTACCTTACTTTGTTCTATTTCTAACATCATAGCATCACCTTGTTCCATAAAATAAGTTTCCCCCACTTAATTCCTCAATTGTTAATAGAGCCCATTTAATATTCCTTCGCTTTTACACATATACCTAAATTTTTGTTTCCCTATAAAAAGATTCCTACATTTTATCCTGCCCTTTTAGCATTTCTTTTTTTTAATTGAGGTATTGTGGTAGGGTCCCTTTCCTAAGGAAACAAGAAACAAAAATACCCACAAAGCAACCTGGCTATGTGTGTATGTGACAACATCCCTCATGACCTTGTAACATGAGACCACTTAATCAGACTGCATGTTTGTGTTACCATATATGGGAGACAAAGAAATAGAAAGTGTATAAAAAACTACACCACGTGGCATTTGGGCCTCAGTTCTTTGGGTACAAACCCAACTAAGCAGGACTAGCAACTAACAAAGTTGCTTCCTGGAAAGAAAAGCCTCTGTGTAACGATGCTCTGTGCAGTAATCCTGCTACAGTATAGTTAACACGCAATGTTATATAGGAACCAGGTGTACAACATAGTGATTCCACAACTTTATACATTATTCAGTGCTCATCATAAGAGTGATTAACTGTCTGTTACAATACAACACTATTAAAAACATTGACTATATTCCGTATGCTGTAATTTTTACCCCATGAGTTATTCATTCCATAGGTGGAAGCCTGTATCTCCCACTCCCTTTACCCATGTTGCCCACCCCCCCACCATCCCTCCTAAACGTGTGTGTGTGTGCGTGTTTGTGTGTGTGTAACTATATATCATCTTCTTTATCCATTCAACTACTCACGGACACTTGAGTTGCTGCCACAACTTGAGTAATATAGAGAAGACTGCAATAAGCATAGAGGTGTGTAAATCTTTTCAAGTTAGTGTTTTCATTTTGTTTGGATAAATACCCAATAGTAGAATTACTGGATCATATGTTATTTCTATTCTTATTTTTTTAGAAGCCTCCATACTGTTTTTCACAGTATCTGCAATAATTTATATTCCCATCAATGGTGCAGGAGAGTTTCTTTTTAAAAAAAAATTTAGTGTTTACTTTTGGGGGGGGCAGAAAGAGAAGGGGACAGAGGATCTGGAGCAGGCTCTGTGCTGACAGCAGAAAACCTGATGTCGGGCTTGAACTCACGAAGTGTGATACCACGACCTTGGCTGAAGTCCGACTCTTAACTGACTGAGCCACCCAGGCACCCCGAGAGTTCCCTTTTTTCACATCCTCACCAACGCCTGTTATTTCTTGTCTTTTTGATTCTAGCCATCCAGACAGATATAAGGTGATATCTCATTAGGGTTTAGATGTGCATTTCCCTAATGATGAGTGATGTTGAGCATGATTTTATGTGTCTGTTAGCCATCTGTGTGCTTCCTTTGAAAATGTCTATTCAGGTCCTTTGTCCATTTTTAAACAGATTATT
This sequence comes from Cryptoprocta ferox, assembly GCA_028646485.1. Taxonomy (NCBI): domain Eukaryota; kingdom Metazoa; phylum Chordata; class Mammalia; order Carnivora; family Eupleridae; genus Cryptoprocta; species Cryptoprocta ferox. The sequence continues at coordinate 64,270,980 of CM053577.1, forward strand.
TGAGGGAGGTGTTGAGTTGTATAAGCTCTTTATATATGTTGGATATTAACTCTTTATTGGTTGTATCATTTGAAAATACCTTCTCCCATTCATAGGTTACCTTTTTATTTTGTTGATGGTTTGCTTTGTTGTACAAGAGCTTTTTATTTTGATGTAGTCCCAAAAGTTAATTTTGCTTCTGTTTCTCTTGCCTAAGGAGACACATCTAGAAAAATCTTGCTAAGGCTGATGTCGAAGAAATTACTGCCTTGTTTTCTTCTAGGAGTTTTATGATTTCAGGTATCACATTTAGCTCTTTAATCCATTTTGAGTTAATTTCTGTGTATGGCATAAGAAAATTTTCCAGTTTTATCCTTTTTCATGTAGCTGACCAGTTTTCCCAGCAACACATGTTGAAGAGACTGTCTTTTCCCCATTATATATTCTTGCCTCTTTCTTCATGGATTAATTGACCATATAAGCATGTTTATTTCTAGGCTCTCTATTCTGTTGCATTGATTTTTGTGTGTATTTTTGTGCCAGTACCATACCCTTTGATTACTACCAGTTTGTAGTATACCTTGAAATCTGGGATTATGATATCTCTGGCTTTGTTCTTCTTTATCAAGATTACTTTGACGATTCAGGGTCTTTTGTAGTTTCACAAATATTTTAGTATTATTTGTTCTAGTTCTGTGAAAATGCTGTTGGTATTTTTCTAGGGATTGTATTAAAATGTAGATTGCTTTGGGTGGTATGACATTTTAAAAATATTAATTCTTCTAATCCATGGGTATGGAATATCTTTCCATTTATGTCATTTTTAATTTCTTTCATCTGTGGTTTATAGTTTTGAGAATACAAGTCTTTCACCCCCTTGGTAAAATTTATATCTAGGTATTTTATTCTTTTTGGTGTCCTTTTTACTATTTTTTCTACAATTTTTGCCTCCGCAATAAAATTATTTAAAAACTTATACTTACCATTATTAAAATCCCATAAAATAACAAAAATATTATTTTTTTCTTCTGAGATTATCATTCAGTCAGTCATGAATCTGGAAGCATAGTTCAACAATTGTAGGTGCCTTTCACTCCTTCCTTGTTCCGTTGTGTAAGAGTGGCCACACTTTTCTACCATGTCTTCATGTTGTAGTTTATTGACAATTGTATTTATAATTTTATACTTTTCTTGTATTTTTCCCCAACAAACTAGCTAGTTATCAACTTGCTATACAAACTGTTATTTCCATCAAGGGTCACTCTACTTTCCTAATGATGCAAAAATGAGGAAACTGTCCATCTCAAGGGAGACTTTCTGGGTACTCCACTAGACAGAACATCCATATTATATTTGCATGTGTGCACATCATGGCTCTCTCTATCAGAATCACTACTCCAAGTATGAAGACCCAGCTACAATCTTATATCTCTGATAACTGCCATCAAAACTAAGTTGCATTTTGCCCATATCCATTATAAGCCTATATATCTATATAACATTGAACTGTACCTGACAACTTGACATATGAGCTACATTATTTTTATTCTAGACAGAATTTCCCTAAATTGGCTACTTGGGTAACTGAAAAATAAGATGCAAAAGTAATTTACCATATGGACCTACCAGGAGTTTGGTAGTGCAGTTAAAGAAAACATGGCAAATACCAAGCACACTACTCAACATCGTCACCTTGCACTCCTACTTCAAAGCTAGCAAAAGGTGAAATTTTTATTAACTGAAAATGAGTTCTTTGCATTACCATTATCATCACAAAAATTAGCAATATGCATTTACTAAGTGATCCAATAAGATGAAAATACTTCACTAAATCCATTCTGTTGATACTAAGGGATCATAACTATCATGTGAGAAGAGCCTATTTAGTTACTTACCTCATAAGATATCAAAACAGGACACAGAATTATAATTCATTCTACCAGTAGGCTTCCTACTAGAGTGCATTGGGTTTATCTGATAACCACGTGCATGATGGACAAAAAAGGAAGAAGTAGTATACAATATACAATATTCAATACAATATATTGAATGTTATAATATAATTATAATATAAAGTATGCAAAATACCATCTAGGTTTCTGCAAAATGTAATCCTAGTAAAGTGGACAAAGAGCAAAGAAGGATGACTACTGAAATTTAAGCTGTTTAAATAAGCAACAGAATTAGAAATCACCTAATAAAATTTGCTTGCACACACACACACACACACACACACACACACACACACACCACTCATCACTGGTTGAGTTCTCTTGAAAAAAGATGAGGCACATTTTAGCTTGTAAAACTGATTAGTGAATGCTTACAGACCAATACAAAAGGAAAAAAAGGGAGGGAAGATAAGGCAGAGGAAAGTGGATTTTGTAGTGCCCTGCCTGGATTCCCCCTTCAGAATCAGGAATTAATTCCCACAGCTGCCTAGGGTACTGGCTGCCAACAGTTTAGAGTACTTTTCTGAGAATCATCCTTGGTTTAAGGGAGATTTTTCACCCCTTAGCCAAACCTGCAAGTAACTCTTGAGCTGGGATGGCCTTTCAGAGCTGCTTTTAACTTCAATTTGATATGCCATTGGATGCAGTCTGCCCCTGAAAGAGGCATGGCCTTGGGTGAGGCATTTTTTATCATTTGAGGAAATCCAGGAAGATGGATGAAAGTTAAAGATAATCTTAGAACAATGCTCCCAAGTGCTTGAAAAATAGTCCTTACATTCCTGTAAGATGATCTAGGAATGTATTGCAGCATCACCCACAAATGTGTAAAACATGATAGTGAGTTACCCTTAATTAATGGCATCATTCCCAGGTGACTTTTCATCAATTCTTATTTGATATGTATCAAATGTCTCCCTAAGTGAATTTTTATATGAAACAAGTTTTTCAATAAGAAATTTAAAAATTGACACTTGAAATGAAGATTTGCTCAGTATATGGAAAATTCTGATGCTGATGCACCCATCAGAGTCATCAGCTCACCCCAGAGGGAACCTGGAACTGAAATGACCCCTCAGAGATGTCCCCAGTTAAAGCAGGGGAGTAAGCCACCATTCATCAGTCCATCATTGTATGTGGCCTGTCCTGTGGGAGTGGAAAGACTTCAGGTGAGGCAATTCCCTTCAGCCGAGACAATTCCCTTTAGCTAAAGGTAATTCTCAGCAATCAGTGAGGTGATTTCTGTCAGCAGCAAGCATTCCAGGCAGCTGTGGGAATGAGTTCCTTGGTTCCTAAAGGAGATTCTGCACATCATCCACAATAATAAATTTAATTAAAGGTATTATTTGAAAATATCCTCAAAAACACACACCAGCTTTCTTTTGTGGAAAACTAATAATACACTATCTTACAAATGGCACTGTTATTTACCTTAACTTTGTTACTTATGTAGACTATTGCTTCTTTTTTTTTTTTCTTTCATATTTTAATTTAAATTCTAGTTAGTTAACATACAGTGCAATATTAGTTTCAGGAGTAGAATTTAGTGATTCATCAGTTACATACAACACCCAGTGTTCATCATGACAATTGCCCTCCTTAATACCCACACCCATCTAGCTCCCCCAATCGCCTACCTCTATCAACCCTCAGTTTGTTCTCTATCTTTAAAAGTCTCTTATATTTTGTTTCCCTCTCTTCTCTTTTTTCTCCCCCCGTCAAACCGGATGTTCGCCTGTTTTAATTCCACATATGGATGAACTCATATTAAATCTGCTTTCTCTGACTGACTTATTTCACTTAGCATAATACACTCATATCCATCCACATCATTGCAAATGGCAAGATTTCATTATTTTTGATGGTTGAGTAATATTCCAGTGTGTGTGTGTGTGTGTGTGTGTGTGTGTATGTATGTATCACCTCTTCTTTATCCATTCCTCAGTCGATGGACATTTGGGTTCTCTCTGTATTTTGATTATTATAGATAATGTTGCTATGAACATTGGGGTGCATGTGTCCCTTTAGATCTGTATTTTTGTATCCTTTGGGTAAATATCTAGTAGTGGAATTGCTAGATTGTAGGGTAGTTCTATTTTTAACTTTTTGAGTAAACTCCATACTGTTTTCTAGAGTGGCCGCACCAGTTTGCATTCCCACCAACAATACAAGAGGGTTTCTCTTTCTCCGAATCCTCACCAACACCAGTAGTACTTGTGTTGTTAATGTCAGCCATTCTTACAGGTGTGAGGTGGTATCTCATTGTGGTTTTGATTTGTATTTCCCTGATGATCTATGAGGTTGATCATCTTTTCATATGTCTGTTAGCCACCTGGATGTCTTCTTGGAAAAGTGTCTATTCATGTCTTCTACCTATTTCTTAACAAAATTATTTGGGACTTTATTAAGATAAAAACTTCTGCACAAAGAAGGAAACAATCAACAAACCTAAAAGGCAGCCCACAGAATGGGAGAAGATATTTGCAAATGACATATCTGATAAAGCATTAGTATCCAAAATCTATTAAGGACTTATCAAACTCAAAAAACAAATAATCCATTTCTTAATAACAAATTAAGAAATGCTTATTCTTTTATACATTATGATTTATATATGTACATATTATACATTATGATCATATATATAATATATGTATATGGAGGAATAAGGAAAACAATTATCAGTGATCTGCAAAAACACAGTCTCAATAAATGTCCTTCCCAATAAGAAGTATCATGTAACTGAGAATATTTAGTGTAGAAAGATATCCATTTTATTTTTCAGTTATGTGAAAGTAGGATTGAGCAAGATAGAGAAGATGGTGGTAAAAAATCTTCTATCTCAAGATAGTTGGTGTTGAAATACTTATGAAAATTTCTAGTTACGAAGCTTTACATTTCTGCTCTATGCCCAATAATGAAATTAGCATCTTTGATTTAGTATGCAATGGATAATATTTATAGTTTTCATGATGTAAAAGTTATTCTGATATAAATGAGTAATTTATATCTTGTGCTTCTGCATTAGTCAGCTTGGGCCGCCTTGACAAAATACCATAGACTGGGTGAACCAAACAGCAGAAAAGTATTTTCTCACAGTTCTGGAGGCTGGAAGTCTGAGATCAGGATGCCTGGAAGATAAGGTTATGGTAAGAATTCTCTTCCTGACTTGCAGATGTCCATCTTCTCACTGTGTTCTCACATGGCCTTTCCTCTGTTGTATGCACGGAGAGAAAGATCTCTCTCCAGTCCTCTTCTTAGAAGATTATCAGTCTTATTTCATTAGGACTGTAGCATCAGGACTTGATTTAACCTTTATTACCTCCTAAAAGCCCTATCTGAAAATACAATCAGATTGTGGTTTAGGGCTGAATGAATATGAATTTACATATGAATTTGGGGAGCATACAATTTAATTCTTATAACCTTCTTTTTGAGGTTACCTTTCTCCTTTTTTTTTTTTTTGATGTGTTTAATTCCCTCCACTCTTCTTAGCATAGCCCTCTCCCTAAGAATCTTTAAGGCATAATTCTCAATTAACATCAAACTATTAGGAAGAGTGTTGGGATTTTAAATGCTATATATAGAGTAGAGTAAATTAAAATAAAATTTATCTTACTTCTATAGCAAATCTTATGGAACTTTAGACCAAAAAATTAAAAATTATGACTTATTTATGTTTTATGATTTCTGACATAACATATTGAGTATTTTTATTTTATATTTTCATGCTTTTAGTTACAATTTTACAAACGTGTTTTTCTATCTGACTTCAGATAAGTTTGTCTCTATCTGGTATCTGGTTTTGTTGCTATGATTATTTTCTTTGTAGCTATAATGATGCTTTATAGTTTAAATACCTCAACTGCTATCTGCTGCTAACCTTACAAACATACAATTTTGTACCTAAAAACACTTCAAAATAGTTTGTTTCATGACTACTTCATAATTCAGACATAATATTAGTCTTACTTTTAGAGATATTGAAGTTGCCATCGACCAAAGTAAAAATCATGATGTGTAATCATAGTGCGAACTTTCCCTCTATCATTTAAGAATTTTAAATCTATCACTACTGTTTCTAGTACTAACAAATATGTAGGTATGCACATTTGAAAAGCATAAAGATTAATAAAAGTTCATCTTTTTTATTCCAAGTATCCTAAAACTAGGTCATAAAAATGGTTATGAATTATGACTCTGAAATGGAAGAAATCACTCGAGTATGTTAAGGTAATTACCACCTGTAACTCAGGGTAGTGTTTCCTGAATGCACTGTGCATGTCTTTTACTGCTTCTGAGCATAACTAAGTCATTTTAAACATAAAATTTAATAAATCACATCATTGAGAATGTACTAAAAACTCTGTAACATGGAAACAATTACACATGATTAATGGGTGAAGTAAATCTTCCAACTAGAAAGAAGTTTGCACTGCTTGAAAAGACATCTGGGTGAGAGGAAAGTCTAAAGGTTGTCTTGTAGCTAGAGCTCAGGGAGGTTTCTGGAAATGGTAAATAGCTCCTCTGATAAGATTTGTAAGAGAGCTGTGGGGTTTCCAGGTCATTCACTAAGAGACAAATTAAATGCAATAATCCTGTGAAGAATTTGGTAAACTAGAGATAGGGGAGGGTTATAATGTTATAATTAGTGGATTCCATTGTCTGTAAAACTTCTCTGTGACAGGGTAGTCATGGTTACAACTGACCACGGTTTCACACCGCACAGATCAGGACACTGACTGCTTTCACCAAGAATTTTGAATATCGCCTAATGATGAAGAAAACTGTACATAGTATGGCACCGGTAACTAAATACAAGCATCCTTTCTACACAATCTTTGCCAGATTAGCATAGGTCCAATTTAGCTGTCAGTAAAATTTCTTATCCTTCCTGTGGTTAAGGGCCAGCCTCTGTCTTATGCTAATTACTTAGCGATAGTCACTGCATCTCAAATGTACACAAACATTTTCTTCACACCTCTCTTTCTTTTGTTGGATGGCAGACTGCAGCAATGACCTACTGTCTTCTCACATAGTTTAGCAGGGAAGGGAGTCACGATGCTGTCTGGAGTTAGTTGCTACACAAAGGACGGATCCATTAGACTAACAAACACATTGCAGCTCATAGCTCCACCAGGAGCTAAATGAGTCCTTTATTTTTGTCAAGACAAAAAGAAGCTCAGGCCCCGCAGCTGCTCCATAAAATATGGTAAAAAAAAAAAAAAAGATCACTGGAATTTAAGTAAAAAGGATATGAAACAGACTGAGTCATTCATGGTCCAATTTAGGGATGTGCTATGTGGTTTGGGTTAAAAGTGATTTGAGAGCAGTAATCTACTGCCTGAAATTATCAAAAAGTTTCTTGTTTATGTAAAGTGCATACAGAATTTTTAATTATACTGACTGTACCTGTGTGTCTATGATAATTGTATTGCATATAAGTGGGCATTGATATGTAGCTTCGCTAAGGTCTGCATATAAATACCTTGCATACATAAGAAGTTTAAAGAAATACCCAGTGGTAACTGGGTGCACCTATGGACATTCATTTTTTTAAAGATAGTACATGTAAATCTGAATAAAAATGTCAGTAGTCTAAGTCTTTAACTTAGATTCTTATCTGAAATTGATCTTCAAATACGTATATTAATGCATAATAATGTAATTTTTTCCAACTCAAAATTGTAAAAATATAGGCCTCTGAACTTGTACTGAATTTTAGAAACATTTCCATCACCCCCACAAAGGCTTCTGTAATGTTAGATTCAAGCGATTGAACATGTACAAACTTTGGTAAAACTTTAGCCCGAAAATAGTCTAAAGACATTTTCTTCAGTTTAAGGATCACAAGAAATAAGCTTAAAAAACGAAAGAGGGACTTCTGAACATTTAAAATGATTCTGCTAATGATGTTAGAAAACCAGGTGTCTCACAAATGTCATATTATTATTTCTGATATATAGGAGCTAGGCAGAGAGAAAGACTGCCTAGGTTATAGTATTCTCAAGTTCCTCAGACAAAATTCCTAAATCACTAAAAAGACATCCCAACACAAACAACAAATATTGTCCCCTTAATTTCTTATTTTTTTAATGTTTATTTATTTTTTTTTGAGAGAGAGAGAGATAGAGAGTGAGCAGGGGAGGGGCAGAGAGAGAGGGAGACAGAATCTCTAGCAGGCTCTAGCAGGCTCTCTCAGCACAGAGCCCAATGCGGGGCTCAAACTCAAGAACCATGAGATCATGACCTTAGCTGAAATCAAGAGTCAGATGCTTAACCAACTGAGTCATCCAGGTACTCCTGTCCACTTAATTTCTATAAGCATTTTGCAAACTCTGGATTAAGCAAGACAAAGAGTAATTCTTAGTGAGAGGTACTATAGCACATCCATGAGGTCCTAGTGCCATAGAGCAATAACAAATATAAAATATGATAATATAATCATAAGACAATATTAAATAAGAAAGAAGTTATCCAATTAAATTCTATCTTTAAGATTAACCCTATATAGGCTTTACAGAAATTTCCATATGTTTCCATTAATTAAAATGTTTGGAAGCTCTTTTTTCTTTTCTTTCTTTCTTTCTTTCTTTCATTTTTGAGAGAGAGAGAGAGGGAGAGAGCGAGCACATGAGAAAACGTGAGAGGGGGAGAGAGAATCTCAAGCAGGCACCATGCCCAGTGAGGAGCCTGATGTGGGCTGGATCTCATGACTGTGAGGTCGTGACCTGAGCCAAAATCAGCAGTCCAACGTTTAACTGACTAAATCATGCAGGCACCCCTGAAAACTCTTCTATTGATGTCTACATAACCATTAGATATGGCAGAGAAGACTAACAGTCTCTTTTTGCTGAAATTTAATATAAAAAAACATTTTATTCAAAAACTATGACTCTAAAAATGTTAGAAGTTTCTAAAACTGGCCATCAAATACAGAGTTGTCAGTACTCTGGTCATTTCAAAACTTCACCATAGACTGAAATCTAAAAACATCCTATGTACTCTTTCTCACACCACTCCCCCATTAAATTCATCCCCAAATCTTGCAAATAATAATGCCTCAATTGCTCAGAATCTGTCTTCTCCTTCTCCATTGCTGCAACCTAGATTCCAGTCTCATATTACTATACTCTGGTTGCTGGATAATCTCCCTTCAGGGGGGGCTCTGCTTCTTGGATGGTTTAGAAAAGTTTTATAGTTTTTAAACACCATACCAATACAAAACTCTACAATTCTCTGGACACACAAAATCATTTTGTGACTCCCTACCACATAAATTCTTACTGAGCATTCAAAACCTAATGAAAACATTACTCATTCTTAGGAAGCTTTGGCTGTTTCCACCATCCCTACCATTTTTTAATGTGTATTTATTACTGTTTACATTCCTTCAACAATCACTTATTGGATACTTATGTGCTGTCAGTGCCGATGCTGGCTCTGGGCAATCCCTACTCTGTATACATTTCAGATCCTTGAGAACCAAGTTTGCATGCAAATTCTCAAATATGGCTCATTGTCAAAATGTCTGTGCTAAAATATTGAGAGGATGCTGTGCTGTGGTGCTTATTGTGTATTCTATCTCTCCCACTGGACTATATACCCTTTGAGGGCAGGAATTGTGTCTTGCTTATTTTTCATCTCCAGCACCAAGAATAATATCTTGCATACAGTATGTGCCAAGTGTTCAATGTGAGCTGAATATTTTTGTTCGGTAGGCTTTGAAAGCAGTTTCAGAGAAAAGCTTGCAAATAGGTCGTGAGCAGTGATGGCATCAGTAGAATAGGGGAAAGGCTTCCAAAGTAGTTACTAAAAGCGTTCCTCTTTTTTTTTTTTTTAACACACTGAGTTTTAATAATTTATACAGACAATAATTATAATAGCTAACATGTATTGGGTATGCACAATAATTCAGGCACTATTATAAATATTTTATAATTAACTTGACTTTTTTAATGCTCGCAAGTCCTCTGTGAGCTGAGTACTACTATTATCATCATCCTGATTTTACAGGTGTGGAAACTGAGGCACAGAGAGTTCAATAATTTATCCAAATTCCTAAAGCTAGTTAGTAACAGTAAAGCCAAGTGATCTGATGTCTTTCTCAGCTCGTTTGGTGGTTTCTGCCTCAAGGCCACTGGCACGGGTGCCAGATTCTTCTGAGGAATGCTATTACTTAGTACCTAGGCCAAAATTGACATGCAACACATTTAAGAGTATGTGAGATTTCCCTCCAAATATCCTGTCACAACTATACCTTTAAGTTTATACTAGCAAATTTAAGGTTTAACACAATTTTCAATATGTTTTGTTTCATTTCCCTTTCGAAAAAGCATTATGAAACAAGTTTTACTGTATTAATTGAATTAATATCAGTTTGGACAGGTGGCTGATACATTAAATGTTATAAATCTTTAAAACTTAACTTTTAATACATTGACTTTGGTTTATAAAAATGAATATATCTGATTTGTTACCTTAGAGAAATATTCTACATTTTAATCCAGTATTGTATTTTCATACACTGTTCCATATTGATTCTCTTTTCATCTTAGTGTCATGGCTTTTTTGAAAGCTCAAAATAATTTTTAGGTCTTGTGAGTGTAAGGATCTAAGCTTGAGAGCTATGAAGAGCTTACCCTGGTAAGCAGTGGGTTGCAAAGCTTGCCTTTTTAGTTCTTTTATCTCAATGTAAAAACCACAGTGGGATTATTGAACTGTTGAAAATTGGTGGCAATAAAAAAATTAAGCATGAAAATACAATTGCAGTAAAATAAAACCTTCATTTTAGATATGCAATAATACTTAAGTGAACAATTTTTATTTTAGCCATAATACGTAACTAATAGCTGAGTCAAATTTCAAAGAAAAAAAAAAAGCAGGAAGAGCACTTGGTTTACTGAAGAACCGTGGTTTTAATAAGCTCACTTTCTGATACTGTAAGATACTTCATTAGGCCATGGGAGCAAAATTAAAATGATATGGGTTATATGTTGAGATTTCCTGCCAAAAATGCTTTAGGTGCTGTAAAAACTAGAAGTAATGTTTAGATACTATCTTCTTATTTTGTTATTTTTCTTCTCCTTTATTGAATCTACACCTCTCCCCTCACCTTTAAAGGAGATAAATACATATATAATTTTTAAGGAAAAATAGTAATTATGATTTTCAAAGGCAATTAAGCAATGAAGAAGTATTGCAAGGTAGCTTTCAGAAAAATGGAGAAATTGGCAGTGTTGATAGTTATAAGTCCTATTTGCTATGTGTTCCCCTAGGCATCCAATACTTTTGCACTGACTCATGACACCAAAGGGAGCCACTCTCCCCTGAGGCCAATATACACAAATACAAATAAAAAGGAAACCTACCGGGAACTTGTTTTTTTTAAAGTAATATGCCACGCTTAGATATTTTTGGCACTCTCTCTTCTAAACACTGTATGTGTCCCCTGTCATAGCTTTTCTCTTTATTAAGGAGTATTTAGAAAACTAACATACTTCTGTTCTGTATTATTGGGTGCCACAGTTTCATTACTACACTACAACAATGTAATATGGAATATCCGCACTTTTAGATATAAGATATTAATGAAAAAGTGGACTCTACAGGTTGACCTCATCTTTTTGAGATCCTACAAGTTACATCTTTCTGCTATTTTATTTTCTGTGTAAGAGCTTTTAAACTCATCATTATTAGCAGACATTTAATTTAGCCTATTCTATGAAATCATTGTGTTAAAAATTGTAAAGGAGGTAAGATGTTGACCATACTAAAAGCTTATAATGGATAAAAAAATACAGAACTAGAAACCAATTGTGACAGGAAGATGTTGAAGATTTCCCAGTATTGCTATAGATTCTGCCCCATGTGCATGACAATGATATATCAAATAGGAAAACAAAACAAAGTAAAAACTACCTTAAACACAGACGTAATATTGTAGAACACAAAGATAAACTGAAGCCACGGTACTGCCGGTTCTGTCTTCCTGGTGGCCAGGAGTTTGACTGCTGTGGGTAAAGAGACTAAGTATGTTTAAGGCAAGACAGTGGGCTCAGAGTCTATAGCTTACTGCTAGAATTCAGATATTGGGAATATGCTCATGGATGGAACTTTTTTTAAAAAAATGCAATAGTGCTACTGGTCATATGACTGATGATATAGCTGAGGGCCCGCTGTGGCCCTACCTTGCATGAAGACCTATGGATAACCTTGATACCAGGATGAAATCAGACCTCTCATTGGCCTGAAGGCTAGATATGCAATATTACTGCAGAAAAAAAGCCACAGACTGATTTTAGGACCATGAGGGAGGGCATAGGTGGAGGTAACTGTGATGCAGGCATCTGCTAAGTAGAAATGAGGCCACTGGGGTGAGACCTAATCCAACTTGACTGGTGCCTTTATCAAATGAGGACATTTGCATGCAAAGAGATGCTAGGGCTATGTCTGCACAGAGGAAAAGCCCTGTAAAAGGGCAATGAGAAGGCATGTATCTGTAAACCAAAGAGAGAAGACTCTGGAGAAATCAGACCTCCCAATTCCTTGATCATGTACTGATAGCCCACAGAACTCTGAGAAAATAAATTATTGTTGTTAATGTCACCAAGACTATGACATCTGTTAAGGACACTCTAGCAAACTCACACAGTAGCCATGTCAATGGATATGAGGTGATATCTTATGGAGGTTTTGATGTACATATCTCTAATGACAAATTGAACATATTTCATATTCTTGATATCATGATCACTTTTGTATGGTCTTTGGAGAAATGCCTATTCAAGTCCTTCGCCTATTTAAGAAAAATAAGATAAATTGCTTTGTTGTTGCTGTTGAGTAATAAGAGTTCTTTATGTATTTTAGATATTAATCTTTTATCAGATATATTATTTGAAAATCTTTTCTCCCATTCTGCAGTCCATGATCTTTTATATTTTCTCTTTCCAAGCCCATGGTTGAACAGCCAAGCCATGTGCCACTGCCCATGAGTTTATGTAAATTTAACCTTGGGCCAAGTTTTATCTTGCACCCAAGTGGATGACCAATGGTTGGAACAGCAGAATAGTAGCAGTCCATTTTCAGTTTATACCCCCCGACATGACCCATTCATTATCCAAGTTTGCCTTTTTGCTTTCAGTCAGTTGTACATAAGAAACTCCTTCATGTGGTCTTAGATATTAGCTAAAGGAGATGTATTGGCCTACCTGCTATTAAAGCTTATATGTACCCCCTGCTCATGCTTAATCCTACAATTGTCATTTCCATCATATGATAAATTGCTCCTTCATCTGCCTACACTTGTAACTTATTGGAATCTAGATTCAGAGTCATTTATGGTCCATGGCAAGAGCTTGAATCTCTACCAGAGTTTATTATGTTAGAGACTATTTTTAAATGATATATGATTTTCTGCTTTAGAGAGCTTTGCTTTGCTCCAGAAACCTAGATGTCTACAGGGGGATTTTCCCACCAGGACGCACCATACACTCCACATGGCATCTTTTTCCACAGAGACTCTTCCACAGGATAGTTCAAGGTTTTTGGCCCAAGAGTTGGTACTGCACCAGTGAGACCTGGACCTGCCACAGAGTTCTTTCTTGTTTTTGACCCCGTGCACGCATGACAGCTATCCAAAGTACCCAATAAAAGACTTGGAAAAGTATTCTAAGTATGGAACATACTGTCCCAGATTACAGACAGGCCTACCTCTTGTTCAGGTGATGGCACTTTGAAGACAACATAATTTATTCCTTACTTTGTATGTGATATCTGGGATATCCTGTCATTTCACAGAACACTAGACCCTTAAAAATGTGACTGATATAATGAGTGTCTGAATATTCATATCTGAGCTAAGTTCCAAGTAGAACAAAATATTAATAATGTTTTAAAAACTAGGCACATAGTCCCATAATTGCAAACACCAAAGTGATATTAAATGCTCCCAAAGGGGGAAAAAAAGACATATGGCTTAAGAATTAAGAATTGCCTACAGGAGCAAAAAAATCTTAAAAAAGAAGAGTAAAGGAGTGCCTGGGTGTCTCAGTCAGTTAAGTGACCAACTCTTGATTTCGCCTCAGTCATGATCCCAGGGTCATGGGATTGAGCCCTGTGTCAGTCTCCTTACTGAGCATGAAGCCTGCTTAAGAGTCTCTCCCTCTGTCTCCCCACTTTCTGTCCCTTCCTCCTGGGTTCTCCCTTTCTCTCTCAAAAAAAAAGAGCAAAAGTATAAGACTTATACTATGTAATTGCAAGACTTATTATAAAACTACAGAAATCAAAACAGTGTGGAGTTGGTGTATAGATTAATGGAAAAGAATAGAGTTCAGAAATATATCCACACATGTAAAATGGATTTTGGACAATGGCATTAGGCTATTCAGTAAGAAAGTGTAGTGTTTTCAATAAATATTGGTGGAACAACTCGATATCATTATGAAAAAAAAGATTGATTTATTTATTTTTAAAATATTTATTTTTGAGAGAGAGAGAGAGAGAGAGAGAGAGAGAAAGAGAAACACACAGAGAGACAGAGAGAGAAAGAGATTGGAAGGAGCAGAGAGAAGGAGATAGAGGATCCAAAGTGGCTCTATGCTGATAGCAGAGAGCCCAGTGTGGGGCTCAAACTCACGAATGGTGAGATCATGACCTGTGCAAAAGTCAAATGCTTAACCTACTGAGCCACCCAGGCTCCCTATGAAAAAAATATTAAACCTTAATCTCTACATCACACCGTACTCAAAAATAATTATTTTTTAAAAAATACATAGGAGAATAGCTTTTCTAACACAAAGACAGTGAGAAAGGAACATACTTTACATGCTTGAAGTTTGATTAGAATATACAGAACATGGTAGAGAGTAGATTACATCAAAATGTAGAGAGCAACCAGATTGTGTAAAGTTTTATAAACTACATTAAGAACATTGGTTGTTTATTACATATGTAATTGGTAGCCTCTGGTGTAATTTAAGCAGGGGACTGATGTGAGGTGAATTAGAGCTGATTTAGAGGTTTTAGAGGGGTCATGTTCTTGTGTTGGAGATGAACTTGTAGATAAGCATAAGTGAAGGTAAGGACACCCATGAGATCGTTGCATGGGATTGGAAAAGAGAGAAAGGAATTTGGACTGGAGTTTTGATCATGGAAATAGTGTGAAGTGGTTAGATTCATGTAATTTTAAAGATAGTGCTCACAAAAATTGCTAATGAATCAGAAATGAGATGTATAAAAATGAGAAAAATTGGAGATTATTCATAAGAAAAAGTTTCAGAGGAAAACTGATTCGGTGAGGGCATGTGATGATCATTCATTTCACTTTGGCCATGGAATGGTTATGATTTTCTGTAGACAATCAAGTCTGCAGCCAAGTGAGAGTTCTTGTCTGAAAATATACAGTGGAGACTAGTTAGTGCCTAGATGTTATTTGAAATTTAAGAAAAGGATCTTGGGGGAGGGGGAGCCATAAAAAAAAGATTTACAAGAAATTCCCCCAAAGAATTAGTAGAGAAACCAACTAAGACATTAAAGTATTTCAAGAAAAAAGAAAATATGACCAATTTTTGTCATATTTGCAGCAAGTTTGCTTGAACGGATGACTGGTTTCAGAAAGATGTACATTTCTGTGAATAACTTTGAGAACAGATGTTAAAACGTTGTTAAGTGTGTAGGTGCTAATGAATGAAGAGACCATTTTTTTGCTAAGCAGTTTAGAGCAGAAGGTAAAGAAAAATTTTTTAAGAGTCTTGTATTTTCTAAACTTTGTTCCATAGAAAATATAGCACCCGTATTTGTTTTAGAGTAGTGACACAATCAAAAGAATATTTTAGCCATCTGAACTACATCTGCGTGAAGGACACTGAATGAAAATCACCGTGCCAATCCTAGTCAACATATAGAGCTGTGAGAGATAATCGCAAATGTTGTCTCAAGCCACTAAATTTTGAATGATTTATTCTACAGCAAAATGATAAATGAAGCAATGCTTAACATTCACCACCGAAAACAAAAGCCAAAAAATCATACCAAAAATCCCACATCCCTGCTCAAATTTTTGCATGTAATAAAATATCCCTTCATCCTTGACATCTAGGAGTCTTTTCTGCTTTCATATTTCACTTTCCTGGGAGGCTTTCAGGCTCAGGATTTCCACATTGCCATTTTCTTCAAGATTTCTTATTGTTCTCTCCTCTACCAAAAACTCTATTATCCTTTTTTTCCCTAAGCTGTACTACTGGCTTTCTACACAACCTAATATTTTACAAATGAAGACAAAATTAAATAATTGGAAGAAAATTAAAAAGTGTGCTTTTTTTTTCTGACTGTTGCATTACCATGTTAAACTTCCAGGAGAAAAATATATGTCACAATTAGATATGATGCATATATTTGTTTATCTAATTTGATATACATTAAGCTCTGATTAGAAATAAAAATCTATTATTTCATCTTTTTTATAGGAAAATACATTTAAACATAATGAACTTAAGGCCACTTAAATCATTGAAAGTATTTTTATCTCTAAATAACTGCATAAAAATTAGATTTTTATTCTTTCATTTAAAAATTCTTCAACTACAACATGATCCTCTCATAGTTTTAGGACTTTTTAAACATTAGTTTTCATCTTTGAATGTTGTTAATTTTTTAAAAATTAATATAGTCTCATGGTTTAAAATCAGTTAAATATAGAACATCACTAAGATTATTTTAAAATATCACTCTAAGTAAACAAAAAGAGGGTGGGGGGCGCCTGAGTGGCTCGGTTGGTTAAGTGTCCTTCTTCTGCTCAGGTCATGGTGTCCCGGTGAGTTCCTGCGCTGCGACTGGGCTCTGTGCTGAAAGCCCAGAGCCTGGAGCCTGCTTCATTTTGTGTCTCCCTCTCTCTCTGCCCCTCCCCGACTCACACTCTGTCTCTCTCAAAAATAAATAAACATTAGAATAACACATTAAAAAAAAGGAAAAGAACTATTTTTGCAAAAGATCTTCAAGTATTTTCAAAACTTTAGAAACACTTTTTCCCCTTCAGTATCACTATAGTATGCTTATATTTATTTAATGATAGTATTTTGATCAGATTTTTTTTTCTTTTCGTATCATTTTAATTTTTGCAGTTTTCTTTGGAGTGTGCCACCTCCTGGTGTAGCTGCTGCTTTGTGAGCTCTGTGATGGGCACTCTGAATTCTATGGTGTTATTCCAAACATCTTTGCCTCCTTTTGAAGTGTGTGGTTCACATTTCACACAGATCCTTTAGAATAATTTCCTTGCATAGTGGGAAGTTTTTGACGTGTTGGTTTTCTGGAGTCCCTGGGCTTTAAACTTGGCTCAGAGCAGATGGTACTGCTCGAGAGCGCAGCAACACGGCTTTGGGCTTGGAAATGTAGCACACACATGATGCTTTCTCCCCTCAGGTCTGGCGTGATTGATGGGACTTTGGAACTAAAAACTGAGAAAAATAGATTCTTCACAATTGGCTATTTGCTGACAAAAAAAAAAAATAGAAAGGTCTCAAAGAAGAATGGGACACAGTTCATTGTTTCAGTGCCAAATAATAGTCCCTAGCCATCTAGAGTGACTTGTCTCTAAAAATAAAACTTTAAACTGCTGAGTTTAAGGAAGCCCATAATAATAAATGTAAGGAAAATGAAATAGTTGTTTTCGTTTTACAATGCCTGTTAGCATTCTTACTGTACAGAATGGAAACTAAATGGCATTTAAGCCCCTGCTCTAAGAATAAAAATAAAGGAAAAAACGAAACATAAAGCTTCAGTACTGTGTTTTGATACTAAATAGTATCTGACGAAAATGTTAAAATGGCAATTGATGGTAAATAATTAGAAACAATACCCTTACTGAAAGGATGACATATGCATGAGAGATGGGCATGTGGAGAGGAGAGAAAGAGAGAAATTCAGGTAAATTCTTCACTATAGTTCATAATAATTTCCCATAAATCACAGAAAACAATGTATTAAATGGAATAGAGACTGTACAGGAAATGATACAGAACCACAAAAGGGGATAACATTAAAATCATAGCAAATCATTTGCTATTCAGTAATGTATCTCCTAAGACATGAATACACATACACATACACATGTATTTTTTTTTTGTCTTTCAAAAGTGGCTAAATATTTCCTTTTATAGGTTTGTTCAGAAAACCTTTACCTTGAGGTCTCACAACTTAACAGTATTAGAAAGTTTAAGGAGGATCCTTACTTATGTAAATATAAGGTAAATTAATACCTTGTAGCAGAGACTGCCCCCATTTTCTAAAATATAGATTCATTGGGATCCCAAGGCACTAAGTAAGGCTGGGTTAAGATGATAGACCAAGGAGACCCCACTGAAGGTCCAGTGGAAGGAAAGCTGTAGTGTAGCCTAGTGACCAATGGACATAGTAAGTACAGTGGTGGCAGAGAGTTGAAGTTCCTTAAGACGCAATAATCCTTTTAACATTTTTTTTTTTTTTTTACTATTTGCTGCATACTAAGTACTCTGTGATCATTAGCTCCCAGAATCCTCCCAGAAAACACATGAAGCTTGTCTTATTATCCCCATTTTGTAGATGAGAATACTGAGGCTTGGTCATGTGAATATCTTGCTCAGGTAAGAAGCTTACTAAGTAAAATTACAACTCAGGATATCAAATACCAAAGCCCTAATTCCCTACATAAACAAAAATTTTATGCAACACTAATCAGTGAAATTAGAGATTTTTGTGTTACTCACTACTATACTAATATAGTCTAGAACAGGACTGGTAAATACAACATAAATGTTGAATAGAGAGTAAAATAAATAAATAAATACATAAATAAAGTAAAAAAATACTTTTCCAATAATGGAATAAAGGTTTTGAAATTATTATACTAACTATACAATATATTTATTAAAATGTGATGCAAAAAGTTAAAAGTGTGAAAATGCACTCTTTTGCAACATAAAAAACTGTCAGTGTTTCATACTATGTAAAATGAAAATATACAAAAGAATTTTGCACATAAAATGTTAAAACTTCTAGGGAAAGCTGGTTGGCTGTTGGTAGAGGATGCAGCTCTTGATCTCAGGGTTGTGAGTTCAGTCCCCAAAACTTCTTCCCATGACAGATTCTTAGTAACCTAAGTCACGAAACTTAGGCTGAGATATATCATTCCCCAAGAAGAATTTCAGAGTCTCTTCCATGAAGATAGGGTTGTCTTTTCTAGGTAACTGGAAATATATGCCCCAAAAGAAGTTCACCTTGTAATTAATCATTTTTAGTGTTGAAATTCATTTTCACTAATTTTAGTGTTGAAATTAATTTTAATTAAGTAATTAATCATTTTTTAGTGTTGAAATTATTTCAGATTTTGGCATTTTTTATAATAGAAATTTATCAATAACTACTTATAACCAAATTTTTGCTGAATCCAGGTTAGTCTAGACCACTTTGAGAAGATAAAAAGAGGATGTGTAGCTAACACTTACCAGAGTGACTAGAATCAGAAAGACAAGATATAATATGCATTGGCAAAGATGTGAAAAAAGGGAACTCTTGTGTACTCTGAGTGGGAATGGTGCAGTCACTGTGGAAAGTAGTATGGAAGTTCTTCAAAAAGTTGAAAATAGAAATATATCATCTAGTACTCCACAACTGGGTATTTATACAGAGAACACTAAAACACTAATTAAAAAAAAATCCTTATGCACCCCTGTGCTTATTTCAGCATTATTTAAAATAGCTAAGATGTGGAAGCAATCTATCTATAATGTTTATCTATAGATGAACAGATAAATAAGGTGTGGTACACACAGACACCCACACACCCACACAATGGAATATTATTCAGCCACAATCAAAGACAGGATCTTGCTATTTGTGACCACATGAATGATCTATGGGGTACTACACTACGTGAAATAAGTCCAACTGACAAAGACAAATACCACATAATTTCACTCCTATTAAAAAGAAAACAAATTAATAAGCAAACAAAGAGCAGAATCAGACTTATAAATACAGAGAACAAACTGATGGGTGTCAGGGGTCAAGGGGGTTGGAGGATGGGCAAAATGGGTAAAGTGGAGTGTAGATACAGGCTTCCAATTATGGAATAAGTAGGAAGGCACAGCATAGAGAATCTATTCTCTTGCATATTCAGTTATGAAATGAATAGAAGGCACAGCATAGAGAATGTATTCAGCAATAGTGTAACAGAGTTGTATGGTGACAGATGGTAGCTATCCTCGCGAGCATAGCATAATGTACAGAGATGGGGAATCACTACCTTGCATACCTGAAACTAATATAACCTTGTACATAAACTGTATGCAAAATTTTATTTTTAATTTTTAAAAGGTTAAAAGAGAAGGATCTAGATCTTAATAGTTCAATGATACCCAGGTAATCAATACCATCTGTTTCCACAACGTTTTTGTTTTGTTTTGTTTTTCTGGTTAAGTCTTCATGTCTTCTAAAGTAAGTCAGGTCTTAGTATGTTCTTTCCTTCTCTTAGCCAGTTATTTCTCTACGGCTTCACATTTTTTTTTCCTTAAATAGAATTGCAACAATGAGATGTTCATGGCGTTGTTTGTAACTTTGAGATTCTATCTCTAAACCACAGAAGAATGTCAGAGCTAGTGATTTTCAGAAAGAAGTATTATGGCAATGAGCATGGAATTAGCCTGCTAATGTAAATAGAGGAATTGGTATATTCTTTTCTCTAAAGATATTCGGATTTATATGAGAAAGCCATGGAATCGTGACAAAAAGAAAAAGCTAGCATCTGCCAAATTTCAAGCTATTTAAACATTGGATGTAATCCATCATTTTGCCCACAGTGTTTTCGAATAAAAATATTTTGTTTCAGAATAAATGCTTAATATCTGAAATGTTCTTCGGTCTTACAATGTTAATAATATAATCAAGTATTACCAGTTAACTTTTTGCTTGGCATAGCAGAGAATTACTGATATAAGCATTTCCATATATTAAGAATTATCTTTTTTTCTGCAAACTTTTCAAATATCTTTATTTTTCTTGATTAAGCCTTTAAACTTTGACTTTTTTGTTCTATGTTATGAATACTGATGTTTCAAGATGGCTATTTCACACTTTGATGAATTCACTGCATCTCTGTTATATGAGGAAAGTTCTTTCTCGGTTTATTTTATGGATCCTATGAACATGGGCAAACTGCAACAAAATGTACTCATGAGTTTTGCTAAGTTGGTACATTTGTGTAACCACTACTACAATGAAAAAACAGATTATCATTGTTCCAAATGTTTCTTTAAAACCCTTTCTAGTCCATTCCACCCCCACTATGGCAACTACCAAACTTTCATTTGTCAAAATGATTCTATTGGTCTCCGCTAGATTTTAAAATAAATGGCTTCATGCAGTACGCCCTCATTTGTGCCAGGCTTCATTCGCTCAGGATAATGTTGCTAAGATTTACCCATGTCGTTGCATGTCATCAATAGCTCATTCTTTCTACTGCTGAACACTATTCCACTTATGAACATACCATTATTTTTTTTATCTGTACAACTGTTATATTTATGTTGTTTCCAGTTTGGACTTCTTAGGAATAAAGCTGTAGTAAACATTCATGTTCAAATGTTTCTATGGAAAGAAATGTTTTCATTTCAACTAGAAGTGGAGTGGCTGGGTCTCATGGTAAGTATATGTTTAACTTCATAAAAAATTGCCAAACTGTTTTCCAAAATGCTTGTATAATTTTACAATCCCAACAGCAATGTAAAAGAGTTTCAGTTGCTCTGAAATCTTGCCAGCATTTGGGTTTTGCCAGTCAATTTATTTTAGACATTCTAAAATGTGTATAGAAGTTTTTCATTCTGGTGTTAAGTGATAACTTCCCTGATGATTGACATTGGACATCTTTCATGTGCTTTTTGACCCTTCTAATACCTCATTTTGCAAAGTGTCTGTTAAAATATTTTGTTATTTTTACTGGGTTGATGACAGTTGGGTTTTAAATGATACTTACATATTCTGTATGTAGTCGTTAATTAGATATATTTATTGCAAATATTTTCTTCCATTGGTGGCTTGCCCTCTTATTTTTTGAACACTGTCTCTTGTAGAACAGAATTATTTAATTTTTATGGAGACTAATCATTTTTTTTCTTTTTTAACCTGTAAGATATCTGCCTATCCTAAGGAAATGAAGATTTTTCTCCTATGTTCCTCTATGTTTCTGCTAATGTTTTATACTTTATCCTTTGTGTTGGACTATGATCTATTTACAGTTAAAATTTGTGTATGGTATTATATAAAAGCCAATGTTCTTTCCATTTGCTTATGAATGTACATTTCTTGAAACATTGTTTTAAACTATTGTTACTCTAATAAATTCCATTAAATTTCTCTACTAAATTTCCCATGGAAATATTAGTAAAAATCATCCATTTGTATATGCACATATCCATTCTCTTCTATTGAGGTGACCTAGCTTGTCTTTAAGCCAAAACCACAGTATCTTGCTTACTGTACTTTATAGTAAGTCTTAAAATCAGATAATGTAAATTCTCTTAACCTTTATATACAAACTTTAACCTAATTCCCTTAACCTAATATAAACTTTAGAATCAATTTGTTAATGTCTATAAAAAATATTTCTGGAATTTTGTTTGTGGTGTACGAACATATAGAGCATAATTGAGAGAATTTACAGCTTCACTATCTGCATTTTCCAATTCATCAACATTACATATCTTTCTTTTAATTAATTTTTTTCTTTAGCAATGCTTTTAGTTTTTATTGTACAATTCCTGCATGTTTTGTTAAATTCATCTTAAAATGTTATATTGTTGATGCTATTATAAATTATATATTTTCATTTCTCAGTTGGAATTACTTATTGCTAGTATATTAAGCAGATTTTGTTTTCATATATTGTCTTTCAACGTGCAACACTGCTAAACTCATTTATTATTTCTAATACCTTTACTATATACTTTTTGGGGCTTTCTACATGCCCAAATGAATCATGTACACATAGACAGCTTTATTACTCTGTTATTTCTTTTTCTTGCCTTTTTAAACTGACTCGGACTTCTAGTATAATGTTGGATAGGCATGGGAAAATGATCATTTTTAACTTTATTCCCCAAATTATGTAAAAACATGCAATGTTTTATCTTTAAGAATTCTACTTCATGTTTATTGTAAGAAGTTTAATATGTATAATTATATTTCCTACATTCTTCTCTTTGTGCTCTTGATGGCATATATTTTTCTTCTATTTATGCTATAAGATCCGTAAAACATTGTTATTATTCCATTTTCAATTATCAATGATATTTATAAATGATTTGATATAAAGAAAAAAGAATTTTATAACATATATTTATCCACATATTTCTTATTTGAGGTGCTCTGGATTCTTTTGTGCAGATCCAAGTTTCCTTCTGCCTATTTTAATAGCTTTCCTTAACACTTCTTTGATTGTCTATAAAAGGATAGGGCAGATATGCTTTGATTGTCTATAAAAAGCTTTATTTCATCTACATCTTGAATGGTAATTTTATAGGTGTAGCACTCCAAGTTGGTGGCTTTATTTTTTATTGAAAAAAAATGGAGTTATTATTGGAATTATTATTATTGAAATCTAAAGATTTTACTCCATTTTCTTCAATAAACATTATGTTTTGTGACCCAGTCAGCTGTCACACATATCATTTTTTAATATGTATAATTTGTCTTTTCTCCCCCATCTCACCCTTTTAGCCACTTTTAAGGCTTACTCTTTATCAGCTTTTAGAAATTTGATTTGATTATGCCTTGGTTTGATTTTTTTTCATAATTATTTCTGTTTGAATTTCATTTAAATTCTTAATGTTGTGAGTTTATAGATTTAACAAAATTAGAAAAGTTCTGGCTAATAGTTCTTACCTCCTGCCCTCTTTTTGTACTTTACTAAATGGTTACTGATTCTCAGTTCATTTTTTATGTTTTTATTTCTCTGTGTACTTTCTTTTGAATATATTGCTATGTTTTTTCATTCACTAATATTTTCTTCTGAAACATCTAATTCTCTATTAATTTTATCCAAAATGTGTTTCATTTGGTGTATATTTTTCTTCCCTAGAAACATGATTTATATTTTGTTATATCTTCCATTTCTCTCATCATGTTATGTTTTACCTTCTTGGAAGTATGAAGTCTATTTATAAAAATGTTTTAAATGTTTTAATCTCCTAATTTTATAATCTATATCATTATATTTATATCAACTGTACCATAGGTCTATTTTTGCTGATTATTTTTTACCAGTTATGGGTCAAATATCACCCTTTTTACTCAGTACTAAACACTTGGAATTTTATTCTATTAAGGGCTATATTCCCTTACATTTTACATACATACATGTTATATACATACATACATTTTTGATACATAACAGTAACAAATTATGTTAATTTGGATCATTTTGATCCTCCATGACTTGTTTAAAACTTGGTAGCATGTGTTCAGGGCAGTCTTTAGTCTAAGTCACAGTAATTAGTTGTCCCCATAACTGAAGCAATCAGTTTTTGAGGATTCTACATGATGCAAGTATTAAAAGGACATTTAACTTTGTCTAGCAAAAACAAAAATTACTTCCAACAGTGTGTGAGCTTCGGGGATTGTTCTGTTCACTTTTATTTAAGTATTCTTTCATCAACACCTTCCTTGGTACATTCCTCACATGTTCAGATAAGGATTCTGTTAAAGACTTGAGGTAACTCCTTCACAGATCTCTCTCTTTTTGCAGCTCTTTTTACTCTGACATTTTGCTCTGCAAATTCTAGCTTCCTTGGCCTCTCTAAATGCCAAACTGTATATTCTCTACACAGTGAGAGTGTTTTGCTTTGTTTGCCCCCTGCCCCCATCTTATACTAGAGCTTGGAAACTCTCCAGACACTAAAGTAAGACTCTCAAAGAACTCAATTTATTTTTTCTCCTTTTCTCATGAATCATTATTTGCAATGCCAATTAATTAACAACACAATACCATTGTTTCATAAATTTATCTAAGTTTCCAGTAACTTAAGATGTAGGGTAAGTCTGGTATTTATTACTCCATAGCCAGTCTCAGTTTAGCATCTAGATAGGTTATTGTGTTTCACTTCTCATCTCACTTATGAAGCAATTTTTATGTCTCAAATGTTTTTTTCTTTTCCCATAAATGCATTTCATTTGTAGTTATATCTTTGTATTTTATGATCTTTGAAGCTGCCTTAAATTTCTTTCTGTATGAGACAGAGAATAAATACATTAATAAATATATATATAAATATACCTAAAAATGTAAACATAATTTAGAAAGAAAATATTTTCAAAGAGATGTTAAACACATAAAGAAAAAAGCTGACCAAGTATTTACATAAAAATGTTTATCACGACTAAGATATTTTTGATCAGAATGTAGATAAGAAGTTTCATTTATTTAAATTAATATTAAAAATAGTAATTAAAAATATGAACTTTTAAAAGAAACATGTGGTTTAATAAAAAATGACAGTTGTAAATGGATACATAACATAAGTTTCATGGAGTCAACTAATAAGCCATTGGAGGGAATAAGATGTTATAACTACTTCAATCCAC
This sequence comes from Cryptoprocta ferox, assembly GCA_028646485.1. Taxonomy (NCBI): domain Eukaryota; kingdom Metazoa; phylum Chordata; class Mammalia; order Carnivora; family Eupleridae; genus Cryptoprocta; species Cryptoprocta ferox. The sequence goes on from CM053577.1 coordinate 64,296,515, forward strand.
ATTACATAAAATAAATATATATTAAATTACTGAAAGTAAAATATAATAATTTAATGTCCATGTTATACTTATGAAGACATCCAAAATATTTTTATATGCATTATTTTAGGATGGGGAGTCTTTCTAAGGTATCAGAAACTCAGGAAAAAAACAAAGTCTGATAGGTTTGATTAAGAAGATTGAAAACTTTGCATGTCAAATCATCCATAATGAATTTGAAGAAAAGCAATGGACTAAAAACAATTATTTAAGATGAATGTAACAAAAATAGCTTAATTATTCATAATACAAAGGGACCCTTATATATCTACCAAAAAACAGTCTAATAGAGAAATATGTAAAGTACGTTACCAGGCAATTTGAAGAAGAAATGAACAGAATGTCAACCTGACATGGAGACTAAGGTGTATATCAGGGAAACACAGCTTAAAACAACAATGTGATTATTTTCACCTAAATAATAAGCCAAATCCAAAGAAACTACATATTTTAAATTATTTAGTTTTTGAAATGTATGAGGAAACTATTTGAGCATAAATTGAATATTGGCCATATTTGTAAAATGCAACTTAGAAACTTCTATGATCCAGTAATTCTGCTTCTAATAATATACATTATAAAAGCATATATTATATCAAATACTTAATACATGCTAACAAAACCAGTAAATAAATTAAATGTTCATTAAAAAACATATAACTTAAAAGAAGTATGTATTTGTGTATGCACATATACATATATATGTGTATTTGCTTATGAGTATATATATAAGCATGTGTGGGTAGATAGATAGATAGTTAAATCTATGGTAATGTTTAGGTTTGAATGTTGGTGTTACCAACTGTATAAGCTAAGTAAATCCATCAACATATTAATTCTCAGGAGTGTTCAGCGTTTTTCTTTGTAACTTTCAATATATTTGCATTGAATTAAAATTTTAATCTAAAGAAAACTGAATTTTTACCAAATACATAAGCATCAATATTTTGCATAAATATGTAATTTGAAAAAAATATTAGCCCTATTCCAAAATACTTTTTGCAGTATCAAGTTTTATTCACATGCTTGCCATCAATATAGCTTTAACAATTCAATGAAAGTTGTAAGGGTGCCTGGCTGGTTCAGTCAATTCAGTGTCCAACTTTTGATTTTGGCTCAGAACATGATCTCACAGTTTGTGAGATTGAGCCTCATGTCAGTCTCCACAATGACAGTGAGGAGACTGCTTTGGATTCTCTCTCTCTCTCTCTCTCTCTCTCTCTCTTTCTCTCTCTGCTCCTCCCCCTACTTTCTCTAAATAAATAAACAAGCAAACAAACTTAAATATATATATACACATATATACACACACACAAAGAAAATTGTAGAAAGGCATTTAAATCATAACTACTAAACCTACAAGGAATTTTCTAGAATATATGTATGATTTTTTTCTTTGTATATCAAATTATGTAAATGTTACATTTGTATCTTTAATTGTAAGATTAACATTTGTATTATTTCTTCAAAATATTTGTAACACTTTATGACAAAAAAAAAATTAAAATTTTCAAGTACTTAGAACATACCCTAAGAGATTTAAAACTGAATAAAAAGGATGATCCCAATACTGGTAATGGTGAAATTACTTATATTGGACTGAGCCTACTGCTGATAACAACTATAAAGTCAGAACACAACTTTAAAACACACATACACACACATTTGAAGGTACTAATATACAACAATTACAAGGTAGAAACTGGACACGCATGACCCTTGAAAGCATGGAATGAAACTTAGTGATAGGCACATTAATATAGCTTTTCTTCTAAAAGAAGAGCTCCTATTACGCTGTGCATATTGTCTGTAATTTTAGGAGGAAGCTTGTTTCACAGAGTTGAGGTGATAAATGTTGAAGTATCAGACCATTAATACAGATGGAAATGGAGGAAAAAGATCATAGAAAGAAGCCAAATGAGAGAGAACCCCAAATCTATGTATAAATTGCCATTAAATCCTTAGCCTACCCCTGAATTGAACACACATGGAGAAGATTTCAAGTGGTCCCGAGAAAAGCTACAAGTTTGAAAAACCTGAACAGAGATTGTCAGCTGGTGCCTACTACAAAGGAGGTAGAGTTGAAATTTGAGTCCCACTAACTCTTAGAAGAGTTTAATAATATCTTGCAATTTCCAATTACACTGCCATAAAGTTCTTGACTTAGAAATAGAATTATATTTAGAGACTATAAAGATAGAGCTAAGTGTAAAGGTAAAACTTAAAGAGACCACCCTGTAAGAAGCATTAACCTAAGCCTACACAAGTTCAAAGTGATCAAACAGAACTACATTTCTGGAACAACAAAAAATCAACACTACATGAGGAAGGAAATTAATATATTTTTTAAAATAAGTTTATTTTACTTAGTAATCTCTACCTCCAATATGGGACTCAAACTTATAACTTGAGATCAAGAGTCACATGCTCTTCAGAATGAGACAGCCAGGCACCCCAAGAAAACTAAATCCAGAGTTGCTACAGCACAATATTCACAATGTCCAGTATAGAGTAAAAAGTTTCTAAGCAATTCTCAATTTTTTTCTTTTTCATTTCCTTCCTCTTCTTTATTTCTCTTGAAAAACAAAAACAAACAAACAAACAAACAAACAAAATAATAGTCAGAAGTTGTTAGGTATAACCAGGCAAACAATACATACATATTTGGGAGAGTGATGAAGGGGAATTCACAGTTACATAAGAGCACAGAGTTGGAGCCTGAGCAGGATGAGAGATGAATCCATGTAGAAGGGCTCTTGGTGTGAGATGTAAAAGTTTAGCATGAAAAAGGCATCCATGTGGAAGAAGAAGTGTGATGTAAGTTGTCCAAGCCCAAACATAGTGAGAATGACATTCAAGCAGAAGGATGACCTAGTGTCTCTACAGAAAGCCAGCCTGGAGTACAGCGTGAAAATTGGAAGGTAATCATAACAGATGCAAAAATATAGTATCAGAATATGAGGATTGGAAGCTATGGAAAGGTAGCCTACTATGATGTAAGAAAAAGCCTGCCACGAGAGAAGATACCTATAATGAAGAGTTGGAACACAAATGGTATTAACAGGACATCCACATGAAGATGTGATCTGAAAGGGTGGAAGGGAGCCAATAGGGTGAGTAGGCCTGGTGGCAGTTGTTCAAGCCTGGGGTGAGACTTTACCTTGATAGGACAACTGAGCATTTAAAGACTTAAATAAATGGAAATACACACCATATTTATAGAAGAGACTACTCAATACTTTTAAGATGTTAATTCTCTCCAAACTGATATGTAGATTAAGTGCTATCCCAATCATAATTGAAACAGGAATTTTTGCATAAATAAAGTTTATTATAAAATTTACACAAATAAATGCAGAGTTAAGAATAGCATGGCAAGAATTAAAAAGAAAAACTAAGATGGAGAATGCACTATATGATTTCTGACTCATTATAAAGCTATAACAATTAAGACAATGTAGGACTGCTATAAGAATAGACATTTGGATCATTGAAAGAGAAAGTGAATGGGGTGCTTGGGTGGCTCAGTAGGTAAGTGCCCAATTCTTGATTTTGACTCAGGAAATGATCTCATGGTTTGTGAGATGGAGCCCTACATCAGGCTTAGCACTGACAGCATGGAGCCTGCTTGGGATTCTCTCTCCCTGTCTTTCTTCCCCTCCCCTGCTCACTCTCTCTCTCTCTCTCTGTCTCTCTCTCTCTCAAAATAAATAAATAACCTTTAAAATGAAAAAAGAGAAAGTGAGAGTCTAGAAATGCACCTACACATGTATAGTCAACTGATTTTCTACAAAGCCATGAAGCTAATTCAATAGGGAAAGAAAAATTTTAAACAAGTGGTATAAGAGTTTTTGGATATTTATATGGAGATAAAAGAATCTCAACCCCTACGTCACACCATATAGAAAATAATTTCTTCAGGATCAAAGATTAAACTATAAGAATTCTTGAAGAAGACATAGGAATTTATCTATGTAACCTCGGAATGGGAAAATTTGCTTAAGTAAAACAAAAAAGTAGTAAAAATAAAAAATTAAATTCATAAACTGGACTTTCAATGTTAAAATCTTCTGCTTGTCAAAATGCTCTATTAAGAGAATGAAAAAGCAAGCTACAGATCGGGTGAAAATATTTTCCATATGTAATTCTGACAAGTGACTTGTATGCAAAAAATATAAAGAATATCTATAGATAATAGTTAGGTAAGCAATCCATTTTTTAAAATTGCTTAATATAATCTTCATGTTACCATAACCATGATAGTATGATGGATTCATAATCATGGATCTTCACATTTCTAGCACTTAAAAATTCTTGATTCCCCATCAGTGAAAATCTTGATTTTTACGCCCTGGTGAACTGTTCAGCAAACATTTTCATTGGTACATGTTTCTAGATTGACAAGCAAATAAATTTACTATTTTTTAAGACTCTGGTGGTTTTGCCCAATTTTTTAACAATACAGAAAACTTTTGAGTGTATATATCAAGTAGGCAAACAGCAATTATGTGTTGTTTATCCAACAACTCATATACTGACAACTTTAACCTTCTTGTCTCTTTAGTAACTTTGATTAAGAAGATATTTATTTGTACATTATGAAACATATCTTTCTTATTACAGGAATTGTTATGACTTTTCATATTATAAAACTAGTATCTGGCATTACAAGACACTTCCATAATTTTACGATAAGCCTGGTGGTAGTTCAGATAATGGGCCCAAGAGCCAAACTGGATGATTGAAAGTCTGGCTCTACCATTTAAAAACTTTGATCTTAGACATGTTCTATCAACTCTTTTTCCTCTTGTGAGGATAATAGTAGTACCTTCCTTAAAAAGTTGTTCTGAAGATTGAGTCAATTCATTTAAAGCCCTTAGAACATTTCCTGGCAGAGTAAGTACTCAATAAATAACATTTGTTGCTATTATTAACAGCAGGGAAATTAACTTTCTAACATTCAGACATGTTCCTCTAACCATGATGACTTCACCCTTCCTCACATTTCCCATCATTATTACTTTATGTCACTAAATTACAAATTAATCCATTTGAACAACTACCTACCCTTTATTATCAATATGGGCTCTATTTCTTCTCCTAAAAAATAAAGCAAATCAGATTGAAATCTGGAATTTCAGGATTACAATAAAACCAATTTGTCCTCTATAGATATGAATCACCATTGTTAATTTTTGACCCTGCCACACATAATCAAGTTGGTTTCTTGTTACTGCATACTTGCTTTAATTGATTGTCTTAGAAACCATCTAGAGAAACTCCTATCTTGTTTACAAGTTACATAAAGGTGACTAATATTGCATATGCAACATAAATCCATTAATGACACTAAATTTCAATGCCTTTTCTAAAAATGAACTGAGAGAGGGAGGAGCTAAGAGAGAAGCAGGTAGGAGTACTCTAGGCTTGCCTTGTCCCTCAAACACAGCTAGATAACTATCAAATCATTCTGAATACCCAAGAAATCAGCCTGTTGAATGACAGAACAAACTGCACCACTAGAAGGAGAGAAGAGGTCACATCAAGGAAGGTAGGAAGTGCATAGATATGGTTTAGAAGAGAAACAGATCACGGTTGCTGGAGGGGAGGGAGTTCTGGTGGTGGAGGATGCGAGAGAGAGAGAGAGAGAGAGAGAGAGAGAGAAGCAAACAGGGATATGCCCAAGGAGAGAACTTCACCAAAGGCAATGGCTGGGAAAGGAAGAGGGCTGATTTTCATGAGCTCTTGCAACCAGTAGGGCTGAAAAACTAGAGCTTTAGAGGTCAGCAGGCTTGGTTGGGATAGAGACATGAGGCACTGCCCTACTCCTGGAAAGAAGTCAGGCAAGCAACTCAGGACAGACAGTACAATCTCAGGATCCTTTAAAGCACATAGTGGAGAGAGACTGTTCATTCTTCTTAAAGTGCATGTATGTGAGGCAGTGTTCACAGAGGCGCCTCTCTGGGGACAAAAGGGTTGGTGGGCACCATTTTCCTACCCTGTCCCTCAGCATAAAGCAACTTCAATAAACATCACAGTGTCCAACACTGGCTGCCTAACCTGCTTACACCATGTCCTGCCCCACTGTCCTCTGCTGGTACTGCTTTTGTTGGGCAAGTGTGCTTAAAAACCAGTGCAGCAGGCTCCTTCCCCAGAAGATCAGCATATACTCCTATATGTCTACTGACCATATATTTCTGCAAAACTTTAATCCTAGTGTAAATAACATCAGGTCTCTTTTAGCAAGCAGACCATAGCACACCTAGTTAAAACTCACTATACCCTGGCTGAGGTCAAAGACTGCCAACTGCAGGCAAGGAAAGCCTCTGCAGATGACTGACCTAAGGGATAAAGCAGCCAAAACACAGTAGTAGAGTGTATGCAACATACAGCACAGACACTCTCTGAAGCACCAAGGGTCATGGACACAGTGTGATCTCTTCTTCATAAAGCTATTATTCTCAACAGCAAGAAATATAACAGGCTTTTCTAACATACAAAGATGTTGTTAGAAGACAGAGATCTAGACAAAAGAATTTATCCCGAATGAAAGAACAAGAAAAGGTCATAGTCAGAGATCTAATTGAAACAGACATAAGTAATATGACTGATGGAGAATGTAAAGCAGCAATCAGAAGGATACTCACTGGGCTTGAAAAAAGCATAGAAGACATCAGAGAGACTCTTACCATAGAGATAAAACAGTTAAAAAATAAGAAGTCAGAAAAGAAAAATACAATAACTGAGATTCAAAACCTACTGAATGTAATAACCACAAAGATGGAAGGTGCAGAGGAATGAATAGTGATATAGAAGATAGAATAATGAAAATAATGAAGCTGAACACAAGAGAGAAAGAAAAAATATGGATCATGAAAGTAGACTTAGGGAACACAGTGATTCCATCAAATGTAATAATATTTCTAACATAGGAGTTCCAGAAGAAGAGAGACAAAAAAGGGTGGAAAGTTTATCTGAGGAAATAGTAGTTGAAAATTTTACTAATCTGTGGAAGGAAACAGACATCCAATCCAGGAGGCACAGAGAACTCCCAAAAAAAGCAGGCCAACATCAAGACACATTGTAGTTAAATTTGCAAAATATAGAGATAAAGAAAAAAAAAAAATAAAAGCAGCAAGACATAAGAAGTCCCTAACTTATAAGGGAAGATCCATAAGGCTAGCTGCAGATCTCTCCACATAACCTTGGTCGGTCAGAAGGGAGTAGCATGATACAGTCAAAGTGCTGAATAGGAAAAATCTGCAGCCAAGAATACTCTGTACAGCAAGGCTATCATTCAGAATAGAAGGAGAGATAAAGAATTTCCCAGACCACTAAATTAGCACCACAAGAAATATTAAAGGAGACCCTTTGAGTGGGAAGGAAAGACCAAAAAATGACAAAGACTAGAAAGGAACAGAGAAAATCTCCAGAAACAATGACAAACAATAAAATGGCCCTAAATACATATCTATCAATAATTACTCTGAATGTAAATGGACTAAACACTCTAATCAAAATACATGGGGTGTCAGAATATATTAAAAAAACAACACCAAAAAATAAGACCCAACTATCTGCTGCCTACAAAAGACTCATTTCAGACATAAAGACACATGCAGATTGAAAGTGAGGAGATGGAGAACCATTTATCATCCAAATGGAAGAAAGCCAGAGGAGCAATACTTATATCAGATAAACTGGATTTTAAACAAGACTGTAAGAAAAGATGAAGAAGGACACTATATCATAATAAATGGAAATATCGAACAAGAAGATCTAATAATTATAAATATTTATGCATCTACCATGGGAGCACCCAAAAATAAAACAATTAATAACATACATAAAGTAACTCACTAATAATAATACAATAATATTATGGGACTTTAGCACCTCACTTACATCAATGGATGATTATCTAAGCAGAAAGTCAACAAGGAAACAATGGCTTCAAATGACACACTGGACCAGACAGGCTTAAAAGATACATTCAGAACATTTCATCCTAAATCAGGCGAAAGATATATTTTCAAGTGCACATGGGTCATTCTCCAGAATAGATCACATACTAGGACACAAATAAGGCCTCGACAAGTACAAAAAGATTGAGAATATACCGTGCATATTTTCTGACCACATTGCTATGAAACTTGAAGTCAATCATAAGAGAAAATTTGGAAAAACTACAAATACATGGAGGTTAAACAACATGCTACTAAAGTATGAATTGGTCAACCAGGAAATCAAAGAAGAAATAAAAGAAATACATGGAAACGTGAAAATGAAAACACGATAGTGCAAAATCTTTGGGTTGCAGCAAAAGTGGTCCTAAGAGGGAAGTATATAAACAAATCCTATAGCCAGGAGAAAAATGAAAATAATAAAGACTTGAGCAGAAATAAATGATATAGAAACTAAAAAACAAAAACATAACAAAGCAAAACAAAAAACCCCACCAAACCAACAAGTAAACAAAAAAAAAAAACAAAACAGAGTAATCTAATTAGGAACTGGTTCTTTGAAAAAAATAATATAATTGATAAACCCTTAACCAGACTTATCAAAAAAAAAGGAGAAAGGACACAAATAATATCACAAATGAGAGAGGAGAAATAATAACCAACCCCACAGAAACACAAACAACTAAAAGAAAATATTATAAAAAAATTATATGCCAAAAATTGGACAAGCTGTAAGAAATGGATAAATTCCTAGAAACATGTAAACTACCAAAACTGAAATTGAGAGGAATAGAAAACTTGAGCAGACCAATACCCAGCCAAGATATTGAATCATTAATCAAAAATCCCCCAACAAACAAAAGTCCAGGGCCAGATGGCTTCCCAGGGGAATTCCACCAAATGTTTAAAGAAGAGTTAATACCCATTCTTCTCAAACTATTCCAAAAAATAGAAATGAAAGGAAAAATTCCAAACACATTCTTGGAGGCCCAACATTACCCTGATTCCATAACTCAACAAAGACTACACTAAAAAAGACAGCTACAGGCCAATATTCCTGACGAACATGGATTCAAAATTCTCAACAAAATACTAGCAAAATTGAATCCAACTGTCCATTAAAGTTATCCTTCACCACAATCAGGTGGGATTTATTCCTGAGCTGCAAGGATGGTTCAATATTTGCAAATCAATCAATGTGATATACCCCTTAAAAGAAAGGATATGAACCAGATAATCTTCTCAATAGATACAGTAAAAACATTTGATAAAGTACAGCATCCACTCACTCAACGTAGAAAAAAAAAAACCCTCAACAAAATAGGAACATACCTCAACATCATTAAGGCCATTTGCAGAAGACCCACAGCTAATATCACCTTCAGTGGGAAAGTCTGAGAAATTTTCCTCTAAGGTCATGAACAAGACAAGGATGTCCACTCTCATCACTGTTACTTAAAATAGTACTGGAAGTCCTAGCCTCAGCATCAGACAAGAAGAAGAAATAAAAAGCATGATACTCTATATAGAAAACCCGAAAGACTCCACCAAAAAATTGCTAGAACTGATACATGAATTCAGTAAAATAGCAAGATACAAAATCCAAATACTGAAATCAATGATAAAACAACAAAAAGAGAAATCAAGGAATCGATCCCATTTACAATTGCACCAATAAATAGAAGATACCTAAGAATAAAAATAAGCTTAGAGGTATAAGATCTGTACTCTGAAAACTATAAAACACAGATGAAAGAATTTGAAGATTACACAAAGAGATGGAAAGACATTCCATGCTCATGGATTTGAAGAATAATATTGTTAACATGTCTATACTGCCCAAAGTTACCCACATATTTAATGCAATCCCTATCAAAATACCACTAGGATTTTTCACAGAGCTAGAACAAACAATCCGAAAATTTATATGGAACCACAGAAGACCCCATATACAAAAACAATCTTGAAAAAGCAAAGCAAAGATCACAGTTCTGGACTTCAAGCTATATTACAAAGCTGTAGTGATCAAGACAATATAGTACTGGCACAAAAACAGATACATAGGGGTGCCTGGGTGGCTCAGTTGGTTGAGCATCTGGCTTTTGATTTTGGCTCGGGCCATGATCCCAGGGTCATGGTATCAAATCCCATGTTGGGTTCTGCACTGAACATGGAGCCTACTTAAGATTGTTTCTCTCTTTCTCTGTCCCTCTACCCACCTCATACTCTCTCTCTCAATTAAAAATAAATAAATAAAAACAAAACAAAAAAACAGACACATAGATCAATGCAACAGAATAGACAACCCAGAAATGAACTCACAACTATATGATCAAGTAACCCTCAACGAAGCAGGAAAGAATATCACATGGAAAACAAGACAGTCCCTTTAATAAATGGTGTTGGGAAAACCAGACAACAACATGCAAAAGCATGAAACTGGACCACCTTTTTTTTACACTGTTCACAAAAAAATTCAAAATGAATGAAAGCCCCAAATGTGGGACTAAAAACCATAAGACTCTTAGAGAACATAGGCAGTAACTTTTTTGACATTGGCCATAGGAACTTCTTTCTGATAAGTCTCCTGAGGCAAGGGAAATAAAGACAAAAATAAACTAATGGGACTTGATCAAGATTTAAAAAAACAAAACAAAACTTGTGCACAATGAAGGAATCAGTCAGCAAAACTAAAAGGTAACCTTTGGAATGAAAGAAGATATTTGCAAATGACATATCTGATAAAGGGTTAGTATCCAAAATATATAAAGAAATTATAAAACTGAAAACCTCCCCAAAAATAATCCAGTTAAGAAATGGGCAGAGAACATGAATAGACATTTTTCGAAAGAAGACGTACAGATGGCTAATAGACACAAGAAAAGATGCTCATGTTACTCATCATCAGGGAAATACAAATTGAAACTATCACGGAATACCACCTCACATCAGTCAGAATGGCTACAATTAACAACACAGGAAATAACAGGTGCTGGCAAGGATGTGGAGAAAAGGGAATCCTCTCACACTGTTGTGGGAATGTGAATTGGTGCAGCCACTCCGGAAAGCAGAAAGAAGTTTCCTCGAAAAGTTAAAAATAGAACTACCCTAGATCCAGCAATTGTACTACTAGTTATTTACCCAAAGGATACAAAAATACTGGTTCATAGGGATATATTCACCCCAATGTTTAGAGCAGTATTATTAATAATAGCTGAATTACTGAAAGATCCCAAATGTCCATGGACTGATGAATGGATAAAGAAGAAGTAGTATATATGTATACAATGGAAAATTACTCAGCCATAAAAATGAATGAAATCTTGCCAATTGCAATGACTTGGATGGAACTACAGAGTATTATTCTAAGTGAAATAAGTCAGTCAGAGAAAGACAAATGCCATATGAGTTCACTCACATGTGGAATTTAAGAAACAAAACAGATGAACATAGGGTGGAAAAAAGAGATAGGCAAACCAGGAAGCAGACTCTTAACTATAGAGAGCAAACTGAGGGTTGCTGGAGGGGAGGCATGTGGAGGAAATGGGTTGAATAGGTGATGGGCATCAAGGAGGGCACTTGTGATGAGCACTGGCTGTTGTATGTAAGTGATGAATCACTAAATTCTACACCTGTAACTAATATTACACTGTATGTTAACTAATTTAAGTAAAAACTTAAAAAAATAAAAATTAACAAAAATTAATAAAAATAAATAAAAATGAATAAAGCAACTGAACACTATACACTCCTATATCAATTATTATTTACTGAGGAAAGGTAATTTTTCTGTGTTGTGTTGTAGAACCCATTACCCAAACCCGAAATTGGCACACCTCAGCATCATTTCTCTGGTCCCTTCTTCATCCCTAAGCCATATTACCTACTGCCATGATCTCAGACGGCAAATACATCCCGCAAAATCAACACATTTATGTCTCCAAACCAGGTTGTTCCCTCTGAACCTTAGAACCAAAACTCTAATTATCTATTTGATATTTCCACGTAGATGAATTCACATAATATTGTCTGTGGATATGTATACATATCTCAAACTGAATTCCAGCTTTCTTCCTTCCCCAAAATTATTTTATCTTCCAGTGTTCCCCAGTTAATGCATGCCATCTGCATAATAATTCCTATTATTCCAGGAATCCAGAATTAGAATTCCTTCCCCTTTATGCTTCCAATCTTATCTATTGCCATCTCTTTACTCTAAAATGTTCCTTTAAACCTTACAAATTATCCAGCTTTCTCAAGCTAATTTAGTCTTAAGTTGTAGGCAGTATAGTATAGTAGTTAAGAGCAGACTCCAGACCCAATGTGCCCGCATTTCAGTTCTTTCTCTTCCATCCAATAGCTATACTACCTGGAAAAAGTATTTACTCTATGACTCTGTTTCCTTAGCTTCTAAATAAGACTAATAATAGTGTCAATCTTACAAGATATTGTGAAAGTGTCACCTAAATAAGTATTAAAACAGTGTTCAATGTATTTCAGCTACTTTTTCTTCTTACTATTTTCTAAACCAGGATCATTTCTGGCCTATTTAATAACAGTGCCTTTTTAACTGGAAACCAGTTTTTCTCTTACAGTATTTCACTTACTTCTCCACATATGAGCCTGAGTAATCTTCTTAGTAAATACAATCATGTTAATTCCTTATTGCTCTTTATAACACTTGTTGTAACATACAAAGTCATGTTTGTAACCTTATTCTTCCTCTTTTTATACTCCAACTTTACTAGTCTTCCCTATGTTTCTCTTAGTAGGTTCTTTCTTGCCTCAAGGACTTTGCACATGCTAGCTTTTCTTCATCTAACAAACTCCCACTCATCTTTCAATTTTCAAAAAATTTACCTTCTCAAAGAGGATATCTTGGTGAGACTTCCAGAATAACAGAGAAAGGAGCACTGTAAATACACTGTTCCATAAAAGTCACACAATACTGGATTTTCTTTTTTTCAGAATTCTGGAAATTAAAGGTAAAAAACAACCTTAAGAGTAGTGTATTCAGAAAACAAACATACAAGGGTGCCTGGGTGGCTCAGTCGGTTAAGTGTCCGACTTCAGCTCAGGTCATGATCACACAGTTCGTGGATTCAAGCCCGCGTCAGGCTCTGTGCTGAAAGCTTGCTCAGAGCCTGGAGCCTGTCTTTGGATTCTGTGTCTCACTCTCTCTCTGACCCTCCCCTGCTCATGCTGTCTCTCTCTCTCTTTCAAAAATAAATAAAACATTAAAAAAAAAAAGAAAAGAAAACATACAAACAAATTGCCGAAAAGATGTATAAGCAGGATTCCTGACTTTTTACCTGAGCCTATTCCCATCTCTGCTTCCCACTGTGCAGTGGTTTTTAAAACAAGCAGCATTGGGGCACCTGGGTGTCTCAGTTGGTTAAACATCTGACTTCAACTGAGGTCATGATCTCGAGGTTTCTGAGTTTGAGCCCTGCGTTGGGCTCTGTGCTGACAGCTCAGAGCCTGGAGCCTGCTTTGGATTCTGTGTCTCCCTCTCTCTCTGCCCTTCCCCCATTCACACTCTGTCTGTCTCTCTCAAAAATAAATAAAATAAACATTTAAAAATTAAAAAAACAAAACAAAATAAAACAATCAACATTATAATCATTGTAGCTTTGAAAATTTGCCGCCTTACAGCCACTAGAGAGAGTAGACTGGACTGGAGTTCCTCAAAATTTCCCATTCCCAGAATTTTGTTACTATTTGAATTGTCCCAGAGCTTCCTGAAAAATCATCATTCACAGTGAATTTGCTATTATTTGATATAACTTAGAGTTCCTTCTTAGGAAAAGTCCTTTCCCAATATGTTTGTTGAAAAATAATCAGCTGCAATTATTTAATATCATAGTTGCTTATGAGTGAGATACAAGTTGGGACAAGCATGAGCTTACGAAAAAAATTATTTAAGGAAATTTTGTAGAAAGTGATGACCACAGGGGATCTGAAAAGCTCTGATATCATCCCGGTGATCGAAAGGGCTGAATACACACACGCACACGCACACACACACACACGGCTGTGAAAATGCCCAGAAAATAACTAAGAGGTCCAAATTACTCATCTCTGGCTGAACCTGAAGGTCTGCATAGCAGGAATTAAAGTCTAAAGCAGAGATGTACCAGAGTACATAAGGTATCTTCCCCCCCTCATTTCATGCATACAGTATCCCTCAACAAAAGATAGGAGACTTACCATATTCAGGCATTTACAAAAATCTCTAAGAATAAGCTGACTGTGAGGTCAACTGAGCAGAAATTTTCAGTGAACACAAACTTCATGAGATGCAGACTTTGTAGAATTAGTCCAAGAGGATCACTAACCAAAAAAAAAAAAAAAAAAAAAAA
>CM053577.1:64311379-64381097 GCA_028646485.1 Cryptoprocta ferox
AAATATGGCCAGAAGCTTTCCAAATTTGGTGAAACACATTAATCTATATAACCAAGAACCTCAAAAACTCCAGTAGGATAATTTTAAAGAAATCCACACCAAGGTATATCACAGCCAAACTTTCAAAAGCCAAAGACAAAAAGAAAATCTTGAAGGCATCAAGAGTAAAATAATGTACCACATACAAGGTATCCTCAACAGTATTAACAGTACTTCTCATAAAAGAGGAATTCTGATCTCTGTACCCTCATATGCGGGCTAAATTTAGTCTATTTACCATATATTCTGCTTTTTTTTCTTCATTGTTTTTATCAATTTTATGTTAACCTGTGATTATTTGTTTAATTCCTAGCTCCACTTCATTGCCAAATTGGCAGGAACAGTTCTTACATATAGTAAATCTTAAGTGAATGAATGAGTGAATGAATGAATGAGAATGAATGGGACGAACACATATCATCCATTATATATCTGACTTCCTCAGTTTTAAGGATTTCTTTGACTACACTACTAAGAAGCTCTATCTCTGAAAGTTAAAGGGAAAAGACATGTCAAGTATTCTTGAAATATTAATAACCGTTATTTCATAAAGAGTAGAGTGGTTAACTTTGAGGGAAGGAATGAACAATGACAGTGTTTTCTTTGGAATGTCATTCCATACATTCCAAATTTTCCATAATGACCTGCTATGGACTGAATTATCCCCTTCCCTAAACTCACCTGTTGAACCCCTATCCCCCAATGTGACTGTATTTAGAGATAGGGGTTCGGGGAGGTAATTGTGGTTAAATGATGACATAAGAGTGAAGTCCTATTTGATTAAGAGTGGTGGCCTTGTAAGAGGAACAAATCTCTCTCTCCCCTCTCCCTGTCTCTCCATGTACACCCCCTGAGGAAAGGTCATGCCAGCAAGAAGGTGGCCATTTGCAAGCCAAGAAGAGTTCTTGCCAATTATGCAAGCCAATTAGTCCTCACTAATCATGTGAGCATTCTAATCTCAGACTTTCAGGCCCCAGAACTGTGAGAAAATAAATTTCTGTTGTTTGTCACCCAGTCTACAGTATGTTGTTATGACAGCCTAAACTGACTAACATTATCCTATATATATTTTACAAGACAAAATCAGTTTTATATCAGACTTAATGGTGTTCTATTACTAAAAGTTCACACTCTTCTGCACTGTTTTTTCTCAATGATTTGATTCAATAGGAACAAATGTCTTAAAATGAGGATTGAAGATTATGCAAGGATTGTTACAACAAGTAGTCAAAACAGAAATAAAATGCAACATCTTTTCTTCCTTCTTAGCTCTTCTATCCCTGATCCCAAGTTTACACATATGTACTTTTTCCCTGATATGGGCTTGGATAGTTACCATATTCACCTTTTTTCCCCTCAGATAATTTATTGTGATTTTATATCTATATCCTCACTCTTTCATTGGAATGTGAGCTGGAAGGCAAGGACCAGGAATAAACTGAGCCCTCCTACTACCCAGTCTGATATCTCATGCCCCCAGCATATCGTGATATCTCTGGGTTGTTTGGGGGCTTGGAGGAGGGTTCTTCTGTTATAGGGATACCTTTGTGACCCTAATTTTAAAATATCTTGTCTGTTTGTGTAGTTAAATATTAGGTCTTTGAAACACTTCTTGTTCATTTAGCATCCCTACACATTTTTTTAGCAATAATAATATTGTGTGGACTAATTTGTTATTTCTCAAACAATAAGACAGTAGGCTGAACAAGGCTAACGCTGACCAGCTTTCTCTCTGGACCTTCTTTCCTCATTTGTGGCGTGGTGTAAGACTGCACACATCCAAGGTCTTATTCACCGTTGGAACTTTGCGGGGGTTCAGTAATGACTCTCCAATCCTCAGAACCCTTCAATAGTTTCTCCATCCCCTCAAAATAATAAACAAGCAGTTTAACGCAGCCCAATGATCTGGCCCTAACTGTACAAACTACCTTTGAAGCTGCATTTCCCCTTTAACCTATAAACTCGGTTCCCTGCTACAGAGAATTGCTGTCATTCCCAGGATGAATTATATGCTTCTAGACATCTGCACCTAACTCCTCAGCCTTTCGTGACCTACTAATCCACCACCAATCAAGAATATCTCAACTATACCTTCTTCTTTTAAGCCATCTCACCTCCAGATTAAATCTTTTGTTCCTTTGTTCTCTGGTTTTCTGCTTTCTGTCACTTTATTGAAAGAGGAAGTTTATATGTGTGTCTACCACTTGATGAAAGTGCCTTGCATGTTTTCATTATCTGTATCTCTAGTAATGTGTACATATACACACACACACACTTTATTTAACTTATAGCTTAAAATACATTAAAAATTGTATGTTAACTATAGTGGAATTAAAATTAAAAACTTAAAGAAAAAATAATAAAATTAAAAATGAGTAAACAGTAACTTAAAACTGAAAGTTACTTAGTTATTAAGTAACCTTTTGTTCATTCAAAACAACATTACTTATTCTGATTGCCACAAGAAGACTCACAAAAAAAAGCAAGCATAACATTCCAGCCAAAGCTTTAATCTTCAACTAAGCACATTCTCTGGAATCTCACGAGAGACTAAGTCTGAGATATATTTTATGTTAGTTTATCACCCTTAAGCCCTTAATTAGCATGAGGTCTCACAGAGTTACTAGATGAGAAGGTCATTTTAAAAATTACTTAGAGTTATTGCATGGTTCTTGTAAAAAATAAGTGGAAAAGAGGTGATAGGAAAGAAATCTAGGACTCATTCACCCGGAATCCCAGCAGGTTTGGCATAAGTGTGCACACAGTCTCCGAATACTGCTGACAGGCATGGGAAGGCAGTCAGGGAGACATGGATTCTTATCCTGGCTCTGCCTGTAAGATATGTTGTATTCATGGCAAGGTACCTGGACGATTTCTCAGGTAAGAATGTTCTTTTGTTTCCCAGGTACATTGTGGGGATTAAGAGAGAGAGAATTGTAAAATTATAATATGGCTCTAAATCACTCTTAAACAGCATGATGGGAGCATACCTGTTTTGTGATTCTAATCATGACTTAGAAAGTGCTGTGCTGCCTGGATTTGGAATTGTTTCAGGGTGAAGAGAGTTTGAAGTTCACTAAAGATATCAAAAATGATATATAATGGCTGGAAGTTGGCTATGAATGATTTAAGTTCAAGTTAAATATTGCAGGATGAGACTGAAATCCATGGCATATCATATTTCATTCAATTTGGGATACTATTCACTGTAATATGCACCAATACTTTACGTACGAACAAGAAAGAAAGCCTACTGACAATTATAACTCCAAGACACTTTTGCTTGTGCTATAGATTTGGATTTTTGAAAATTAAAATGTGAAAATATATGCTTTGGAAACAAAATATAAAAAATATATGTGTGTGTACACATATGTATTTTTTCTTTGTGTGTGTATATATATACACATATATATATATATATATATATGTTACTACTCATGTTCACCAAAAGCTAAGTGTGTCCAAAACTAAAGTCAATATATCTACCCCTAACTTTGTTTTCTCCTCCTTTTTTATGCTGAACAGCCCAGCTCTTTCCCCATAGCTTGACTCTCTTCTCTCTGTCAGTCCCCATTCATCACTAGTCATCAAGTTGTTTGGCTCCCTCTATTCTCTCTGCTCTGTTTATTCTTTTTCCTTTTCCCATTATTTGACTAACTTTGCCTCCTGTCATACTCCACCTTTGATGTTGAAAAAAAATACTGAAATGTGCCAAGTCCAGATTAGCAGATCCCTCTAGCTTCCAGCATCTATCAAACTCCTATATTTCTATTCACAACCCTTATCCTACGAAATACTCAATCACTTCCCTGTCTGTACCTACCACTAAAACACAAGTTCCTTGGCAATAGGAATGTCATTCTGCTTCACAGTTGTGTTCCTAGAACCTAGAACAGTGACTCCTGTGGATCAGTTGTTGTATAAAACTCAATGATTGAATCAATATTCATTTAGATTTAAAAAAAATAAAAGTGATTTGGTCTTCAGATTTAAAGAGGAATACATGCAAATAACATTCTCAAATTCAAATGGTTCCAAAGGAAAACAGCCCAATGTTGAGCAAAGGAGCAATCATTTAAGTCAAATAAAAGCTAAATGCGCTAAATTTCTAATACATGTAAAATGTTCATTTTATCAATTTTTGCCTTCATGCCAGATACATACTGTATATCACAGTCAAGAAAGTTTTATTTTAGCAGTTTAATTGTATTTCCTAACTCTGAGCTACCCTTTTCATCTTTTGGGAGAATGATCAGTAACCTACACTGATTATAGTTCTGCTTCTGTAGGACAAGAGGCTCTTAATGGAGCCTGTGATGGCTTTGGGTCAGAGAATTAAGAATACAAGCCTATTTCTTTCCAATATTTTTTTAAAAGGAAATACAAAAGGTAAACTATCTTTCTTGAAGAGCTTGCCTAAAAATGAAGTTGAATCATTATGAATGGACTACATAGTTTTACTCTACAGACATTCTTCTATCAGACATATGACAATTAGAAAGTTTATATAGTAGAAATCTCAAGGTCTCTAGAATTTAAATTTCTTTAATTCTATATACTAACTCAGGAATATGGACTAAATCAGTTAATATATAAGTATCAGCTTCCTACTCTGTAAAACACAGGTGACAATATATGACTTTTATATGTATTAAAAGTACAATTAAATGATATTTAAATTTTTTTTTAAATTCTTAGCTTGTCAGGTGAAGTTCCTGACAATTTGTAAAACAAAGTAAATGTAACAAAATAAAACAAAGCCTAATGTTATACCAGAAACACAATAAAACTATTTTAGTTAGAAAACAAAATTCAGGGGTGCCTAAGGGGCTCAGTCAGTTAAGCATCAGTCTCTTGATTTTGGCTCAGGTCATGGTCTTGTGGTTTGCGAGTTCAGGCCCCGCATCAGGCTCTGCACTGACAGCAGGGAGTCTACTTGTGATTCTCTCTCTCCCTCTCTGTCTGCCCTTCTCCTGTTCATGCTCTCTCGTGCTCTCTCTCTCTCTCTCTCTCTCTCTCAATAAATAAATAGGCATTAAAAATGTTTTTAAAAAGGAAAAAATAATTCAAACTTCCCAGCTATATTTTGTGATAACATGGCTGGTATATATAAGGCTGGTGTATATAATGTGGTATATATAATGACCTTTTTAAAATCAAGTGGGATTTTTACTAGTAGTTCATAGTGATTTTTTCCAAAACAAATTAAGACCTAAATGGCATATTGAATAACCAATACCTCTCATGAGCATCCCTTATTTAATGCAAGATGCTGAAAAATCATAGACTAAAATAATGACATACACAGGAGATATAGGACGCTTACCTGAAAAAAATTTGCAGAGATAATCAGCTGGCACTAATTTATTGTTGCTTATTTATATAGTCACCTTGATTTCTTCATGTAGCAAGTTTTACCCTCAGTGTTCTATTAGGATTGAAGAGCTAGAATGGCATGAAACAGTTAAAGTTCTCCTTAAGAAAAAAGTTCTTTTATTCCTGATTCAACATGACATTTTTTTCTCATTTGTAATATGATAGATATTTCTGTCCTTTGGGTAAAGTATTTGATTGAACATTTAAGTTACTTTTTTAGATCTTCAATTTTCACTGATTCATCTCAATAATACCTTGGCTTTTTCACCTCTCACCGCCTCTAGTTTTAATATATCCCAACATTATAGGTAACAAAATCACAAAAAATCACTCTGTGTATTGTATTAATGAGAACTATAAATGGTCTTAGAGAATCTTTAGCTGAAAATCAAATTTTCTTTTAATATTAAATCATAAGTATTTGCCATGGTTTAATTAAATACGTCAGTTCCTCGTACATGCTAAATATTGGATGGATGGTGCTGGATGACACATTCATGTGACATCAATTTCAAACTATTTTAAGATTAAAGTCACAAATATATTTGACTCCATATCTTTATGAGAATTCCAAATTTCCAATAAGAGTATTGGATGACGCAAACTCTTTAGTTTCCTAAACCACAAAAATTGTATTCATCAATGATTCTAATAGTTGGGT
Organism: Cryptoprocta ferox; assembly: GCA_028646485.1. NCBI lineage: Eukaryota > Metazoa > Chordata > Mammalia > Carnivora > Eupleridae > Cryptoprocta > Cryptoprocta ferox. The sequence continues at coordinate 64,317,459 of CM053577.1, forward strand.
GCCATAACCAATGGATTCATGAATGATTGAGTGGAGATCAGGATTTTGCAGCTAATCCCATGTGTGCCTATAGGTCTTGTACACGAATATATGAAAGGGAGCATAACAACTTTCTGTGTTGAAAACTGTAGATTCTTAATATGCTGCATTGGGTATGACCCTCAGGTTCCTCAAACATTATGTCAGCCTTGCCTAAAGAAATAAAAATTTGGGTTTGTCCATACTATGCTTAAAGAAACAGATTAAGAGTAGAAAATCCAACTACTTTTTCTTTTACCAAATCACTTTTTAACATAATAATTTATTTATTATGTTAATTACCCACTCTCTCTCTCTCCTCTTTAAAATGTAAATTTTATAAGTAGTGAAATAATTATCTATTTCGTTCATTGTATACCCCAAGAACCTGAAAACTATTAGTCTCATGATAAGCACCCAATACATTAAAAAAAAAAAAATATATATATATATATATATATATATTGAGACAGAGAGAGAAAGAACAGGGGAAGAGCAGAGAGAGAGGGAGAGAGAGAATCCCAAGTAAGCTCCAAACTGTCAGCACGGAACTCAACGTGGAGCTTGAACTCACAAACCATGAGATCATGACCTGAGCCAAAACCAAGAGTCAGACGCTTAACTGACTGAGGCACCTAGGTGCCCCACCACCCAATACATTTTTTAAATATATAAATGATCTTTAACTTTTTAAAAAATAAACATAAGTATTATTAGCTCTAATGCACAGATGGAATGAGAACACAAGAATTCCTTCGTCAAATGTTCATACCTAGTAGGTAGCTGAGCTAAAATTTAAATCCCAGTGTTTGTGAACCTTTAGTCTTTGCTTGCTTTTTTTAGTATACAAACTGTCTATCTAATAAGGAAGGATCATTTATTGCCCAAAAGAAAGTTGCTCAAACAATAGATCTTATATCTTGAAAAAATTCCATCGTATAATCTTTTCTCCTCTACTTCAACTATTTACACTGTGATAATATTAGTAATAAATAAGTTAAAGAAAGAAGATTGTGATAAAACATGGAAAAGAATAGATCAACTTGGTGGCAAAAAAGAGAGGATGGGACAGGATGAAAAAAATATTTATAATAGAAGAAAGAGCCAGCGTGTCTAATAGAAAGTGTTCCCCAAACAAACTGTATATGTTCTAATTTTTGTAAGACTTGGGATAGCCCACTCATGAGCTGTCCATGTATTATTTTTTCTTATTATTTCTAAGCTATTACCAATCTTCCATTTTTTCATGTACCAGAAAATGTAAAGATACATTTAAATAGAGCTTGTTTGCTACTCTTCCCATAAAAATTGGTGGGAAAATTTTGTTGGTTTATGAATGAGAAATGGCATAATCTGTACCTGGTGAATATGGTTTACCAATATTAAAAAGTATTATATATAAATGATTTTCATAATTAATAAAATTCATTTAGTCATAAAATGTTCACATTCCACACTACCTTATTATCTAGATTTACTCATGAACAAAGACTATTTTTCATAGTAATTAAGAACATACATTTGTCAGAAAATAGACCAGCATTTCAGTACTGACTCTGTTGTGTCTTCAATGTGTGACCTCAGGATGATGTTCTATGCTTTCTAATGTTCTGTTTCCCCAATTGTAAAGTGAGGTTAATTTGTGTGTCTGCCTCAAATAGATATTGGGAAAATCAAGAGAAGATAATATTTTAAAAGTCATTCGTAAGCACTTAACAAATATTTTCATTTTTCTTATATTGTCACTGATGCATCTGCATATACGGTCTTTTTTCTCTTTCTCCTATAAATATCACACATAAGCTTAGGTCTTTATAATTATAAGTTTAAGACACCTGGCTGGCTCAGTTATTTGAACATCCAACTCTTGATTTTAGCTCAGGTCATGATCCCAGCCAAGTTCGTGAGATTGAGCCCTGGATTGGACTCTGCTGAGCATGGAGCCTAGTTAAGATTCTCTTTCCCTCTGCCCCTCTTCCCTACTAGTGCTCTTTCTCTCTCTCTCTCATATATATATATATATATATATATATATATACACACACACACACAAATATACATATATATGTATATCTGTATATATACAGATATGTTTATTTATAATTATATATATTATATATAACATATAATTACATATATTATATTATAATTATATATATTATATAAACATATATATATGTTATATAATATATATAATTATATATTTTATATAATATATATATATACACAGATATACATTTAACATCATTTTTGATGGTGGTGGTCCTGTCTATGTTGTTGGTTATTTTTCCCAGAGTCATGAAGTACTTGACAGAGTTAAAGGACTTTAAAATGGACTTTACAAAAAGAAGCTGGAAAAATAACTAGTGGACAAATACTAGCTAGGGAATTATTTTAAAAGAGAGATATCTCATTTTTATGGCTCTCATGAGTCATCCTAAATGGATTACATCCAGGCTGACATTAATTTGTATGATTCCTCTGCTGCAAAGGGAATATAGCAGATGGACTATTATTATTCATATCCTTTACAAACAATAACTGATAAATGCCATTGGCGTTACAAGTTCTTTGGGAGTATATAGTGTAAACTCAAATAAATCACTAGGGTTTCTAAGTATTCAAACTATTACTGAGAATTGGCCCATATTTCTCATTGACATGATAAAAGAAAAAAGACATGGATGACATTGGGATATAAGTTATCCTCATTCTAACTTTGGATAAAAGAAAGCTCGTCATTGAAAATTTTCATTATTTTCTCATCACTTAATTTTTAAAAATTTTATATCAAGTCTACCACTTTAGTTCACATTGATCTCCATTCATTTCTCCATTTAATTTTTCACAACTAATACCTTTCTTTATTTCAAATAAATGTAGGTTCTTTGTAAACACAAAGAAAAGATCCTTAAGTTATTCTGACATATAATTAATTACTATATTAATATAAACTGATTTTTGTTTAATTGAGTTTTGGTCTCTCTTGGTATGTTCTCAGTATCTCCTTGTAATTGACAGTATTTGGAGAGAACTTTGAGGTAAGAATTCGAATCTTCTTTATACACAGCTACGAAGAGAGGATTTCACCTGATTTTTTGATAGGCAGAAGGAAACCACCCACCAGTGAGCAGTGTTCACCACTGAGCACTACATGGAGGTACGAGCAATGGGGAAGGATGTTAGCAAATTAAATAAAGGATAACAACCATATCTTTCAGGTATAAAGGGCTGGTTATGAGAAATTATTCATGAAGGCTTATTTGTGAAAAGTTAGTTATCTAAATATAAGATTTAAGAAGTTTAAGCTGGGACATAAAGTTTAGCTATAAAAAGTTAGTGTTTTAGATAAGAGCCATCTTGAAAAAAATAAAATAATTAGTATTCTCATTCTCTCTTCAGAACTTAAGACCTCACTACTAGCTTAGCCTATGGAAAAATGAAGTGTGCTTTGTTTCCATGAAATATTTAAATAAGCTGATATCATGTGCAACAGAATCAAGTCTCCATTCTTCTCAAGTCTTGTCTTCAGAGAAATCAGTAGGAAGTGCTATGTATTCATTCTTGTTTATGGTGTCTTTAGGAATTAATTTTAAGTTTCATAGTGAAAAAAATTAATTGTAAATAACATTATATGTAGAATCTTGTCACTTTTTTATTATCTAAAAAATTTATTATTAACTAAATTTTGAGATAAAATTATTTTTTAATGTTTCTTTATTTTGAGAGCCAGAGAGACAGTGAATAGGGGAGGGGCAGAGAGAGAGAGGGAGAGAGAAAATCCCAAGCAGGCTCTAACTGTCAGCACAGAGCCTGAGTTGGAGGTCAGTCTCATGAGCCATGAAATCATGCCCTGAGCCGAGATCAAGAGTTGGAGTCTCAACTGATTCAGATACGCAGGTTCTTTTGTTTTATTTCAGGTATTATAAGTTAGGTTCTCTTGTTTTATTTCAGGTATTATCATTTTTTAAAATTCCTGAGTGATACTAAAAGTGTATTAAAACAAAATAAGTAGTAAGATCTATAAGGACTATTTCCATCTTGTTATTCTGCTTTCCATAGTCAGTTGCTAATAAATGTAGTTTTTTTTAATTAAAAGAGTGGCAGTTCAATTAATGTCGAGTCTATTTTAACACGGAGAAATGGTTAAAAATAATTTAGGAAAGATTCTACAAATTACTTGTGATTAAGCCAAGAATAGCACCGAGGTCTTTGGATCCATGGATCTATAATCTGATGCCCACATCTAATTTGTCTTATATGTCACACTTTGTTTCAATCACTTGTGCTATTCAGGTGTGAGTTATTCTGAGTTCTAATTCAGCTATTTCTTCAACAGTCTTCCTTAGGTCTATCTTTTAAATCATTTTTATTCCTCATGCATATTTTCTGATCACTGAGTCTGCAGATGAGGCAATAAGTTAACAACTAATGTAAAAATTGCATTTAACTTTTAATAACAAATCATCAAATATTTAGTGAAAATATTAAATGTGTTAAATTAAAAAATTAATAAAATCAGGCTTTTCCTTAATAAAGAGTAGTTTTATACTGGGTCATCTGGGTGGCTGTCAGTTGAGTGTGCAACTCTTGATTTTGGCTCAGGTCATGATCCCAGGACAGAGTGCAATCGAACCCCGCACCAGGCTCCTCACTGAGCATGAAGCCTACTACTTCAGGTTCTCTCTACCTCTTCTTCTGTCCCTCCTCCATTCGCAGGCACATGTGCACTCTTTCTTTCTCTCTCTCAAAAAAAGTAGTTTTGTATCATTTACCTTTTGAAGGAATAGTGCAGGTATTCCAACCCATAGATGTGGGCAGGTGTGTAGTCACTACTGCTCTATGCAGGATCTAGTGAGCCAGTCATTTCACCATGATTAGTTAGTCTGACACCATTGCTGGTTAACATGGTAGCTTATGTTCCAATGGCATCATGGTGAAGGCTATTCTCAGAGCGCAGCCTTAAAAATAGGTTTGTGGGTTGAGGAGTGGGAGGAAGGTTCACACTGTTATTACAACGCAGTCTGAATCTGTGCTCCAAGGACATGAGGTTGTTCTAAACCTGTGGTGGAAAAACCTGTGTGTTTTCCACAACAGATGGGGAGTAGGAGGGGAATTTTTTTCCTTGTGTGCTCCCTATAACTAATATTGTTTAGATATGTGTAACAAACAAGTGCTTCAAGTGGAATGTCATTGTACCACCCACATGAATGATTGAGGGTGAGGGTCGATGCCAAGTCTGTTTTCTCTGCTGCTATTTTAGTTGAGTGAGAAAGTGTTATCTTCACCACTGCAGGGCAATAAGCTTCAGGTAAGTTAGTTCTCTGCTTGCAGAGATGAAACTCAATTTGAATAGGGAGTACAAACAAGGTTAAGGAGCTTCTAACTCCAGAGCTGCAACCCCTCTAAAAGTAAGACAATAGTCTGTATCCAAACCCCAGAAAGTAGGGAATGTATTTTAAAGAAGTTGCTAGCATTCATCATATGCCTCAATATTAGTGGTAGTATTTGGGATGCAAGCTCTGTCTCTGCTGCCTAGTTCACTGCACTCTGTAATTAGAGCTTCTCTTTGTTAGAGCGGTAACGCAGGTTTCAAATAAACAACCTAGGATTTTGACATTTGTGGAAAACTGTACTGAAAAATCATTACAAGAAAATGAATATTAAATAGCTATAAGGCAATATGATCAACTTAGTCACCTACTGAAAAAAGTGAATAATTGCATTTGTAAAAGCAAATTACGAAGTGTGGGGGGAAACAGCCAGTTAAAATACAGATAAATCACTTGTTATCCCATTGTTTCAGCACTCAGCTTTGGGACCTGATCATTTCAGAAATTGTGGTGTCTCCTGAGAAGAATTTCTTGCCGAGAGAGGGTTAGCATGTTAAAGCAGACAGTGTTTGGGATTACTCTACATACCTCCACTATAAATAGGATACTTTCAAAGTGCTGTTTTGAGCTATTCAAGTGAGCTAGTGATCAGATGTGGCAGACTTCACAATAATGACGGGACTGACATGAATAGGGGAAAGCCTCATCATTTCAGATGGACAAGGCTTGATGAATTCAAATGATAACCTATACTCTTTAATTTAAACTAGCTACCTAGCTGATAAAGGTAATGATTTATCATGTGGCTTACTCATTTACTGTTAATCAACAGGATTCACATCTTTGAAATCCCTAGCATTCAGGAACCTGTAAGAGGATTCGTGCACGTGTTCTACTCTATGCTACTGATTTGCAAAACAATGAGACTGGTAATGATGTGAAAGATTTAACTGGCTCTCCTTGTGTCTCCTCTATCTGAACTGATTGTTATTTGTAAAGAGAAATCTTCGGAAGCCTGTGGTTCCCACAGGAGGCTGAGCAGCCAGCCACTGGGTTGAGGATGACATCCTGTGTCAGGGATCAGAAATCAGCCAGTTAATAGCTTTGCACTTAAAATTGTCTAATATTTTTTCTTGTTAAAGGCCAATTTTCTAACATATAAAGTCATTTGCACATCCTTGATATATTGTAGACTGAAAGATTCTTTGAAAATAGCAGCGCTACTCTAAATGATTTCTTTCTAAAGCACAATAACTTGTTAAATATTTTATGCATCAAATCATTTTATAATTTAGATTTATGTAATCCAGACCCAAGAAACAAAACAATTCTTGCCAGTATTTATATTAGAGATTCAGATTTTGCTGTTATTTTACAAATGGTATGTTGTAACAAGATTTTGCTTTAGTAAAATCAGGGCAAATCAATTTTTTCCTCCCATTGTCAAAAGGCTAATTTGTACTGTTTCCAATGAACACAAATTATTTTAATTATCCAAGAAAGTGTCGATGCAGCCATCATTTTCATTTTTTTCTATTTACATACAAGAACATTTAAATTAAATCTCAAGTATTGGGACATGAAAAAGTATTATAAGTAGATGTGCTCACATAAGTTTTGAGAATTTAAATTATTTTATCTAATTAAAGAAAAATAAATACATTTCTGGCAAAATAAAAAAAAATTAAGGGGAAGGATTTAAAATCAACAAAGACATAGTTCAGAAAATGTTACTTTATTTATGCCCCTAAACACACACACACACATACACACACACACACACACACACACACACACATACACAGAAACATTCTCTTCCCTTCAAAAATATTTAGCTAAAAGTTGTTTCTGTGACTTTATACTTTGAAAGAGGAAGGAAAGAAGGAGGGAAAGACAGAGAGAGGGAGGAAAGTAGGAAGGACTGAGGGGAGGTAAAAAAAAAAAAAGTAGCTGGAATAGCCTCCTTATTCCAGAATTCAAAGTAGTATCTCTTCACCTTCTAGCCAGAGATGGGTCTTTAAACATTGCCTTTTACAAAGCATGACTAAAATACTATGTTCATTAGTCATTTATCAACACCTAGTATCACTGAGGAAAAACAAATAAAAAATTTACATCTGCCACTTTCTCCTACTTCTCATTTCTTCTTCCTCCTCCTCCTACACAGCTTCTGTGTTCGTGTTTCAGCTTCATAAACTGTCCATTGTGAATTAAGAACATGTCGTTGGCAGGTCTCCTCACCGACAGGGTGCATGATACATTGGCCTCTGTGGTACTGAGTCAGACCCTTCTCGGTTCCTACGATTGCTAGTAAATACCATCACTCTCGAAGCAAGCAAGAGTGAAAACCAGAAACAACAGCAGGTGCTGCTTCTGTTGGAAGGGAACAGAGTTAAGAAGTGTCGATGACTCAGTGACAGTTCTTTTGATCTGTTGTTTTTTTTTTTCTTTTGGTGAGGATATGATGCAAAATAGATGCCTCAGCAGTGGGGGCCTTATGGCAATGAGATTTACACATTGCTATTATTTTTAGCTTGTTTCGTGAAATGCGATGCTACAATTACTAATAATGTTACAGAATTCATTTATAGTCTTTTAAGCTGAGAGCCCAGTAAGTGCCACCTGATTAAATGTAGAAGCCTGGCCTTGTCATTATTTTCCAATTTAGCTTATAGTACATTTCTCAAATAACTTGAGCAAAATTTTTTTTTTGCTTTTTTTTTCAAATACAGTTATATTCTAACAAAACATGTTCTATTCTGTAGAGCAGTTGGCCCATTTTAGCCAGGTAAATGTCTTTGATTATGCCAACTAAATGCCTAAAAAAACTACAGTATTTTTTACTTTGAGGTGGTCATAGTATTACATTGTATTGACTCAATCTAAAAAAATAAATTTACAAGGTAACGGTTGTCTGACTTAATCTGAAATGTCCCTATCTCTTGTGTCATTAGTAGGAAATTCAGAAGACACACCTTGCTTCCTTTCTCTCAGGGATTTTTTTGCTCACTTGACTGCCTGCTTGCCTTAAAGGAAACAACTGCACCAACAAAAGTTCCCATAGTCATAGTAATTTCCCCAATAATATCTCGCCTTGACCAAGAAGGCATTTTTTTTGCAAATTTAACAAAGCCAACACATTTCATTAATAAGAAAAAAAAATCTCTTTTAAGGAATCACATTTCTTAAAAAGTAAGCTATTTTTATAATTTTGATAAACTCCATAACTTCTTTTGCTGAGTTCTATCATATTCTATGAGCCTTGTCTCTGCCTCTTCTGTGGTTCTTACCATTGTGAAAGTTTCTACACAATTGAGTAGGTGACTAACTAAAAAAATCATCAGTGTGCACTTCACCAAGATTATTGCTCTGTGTTTCCCATTGCATTAGCAAATGTTTGGCCGTTATCTTGGAGAGATAAAGACATCGGAAAGAGAAAAGCGTGTATATTCTTGGAAATATTTTCATTTTATGCATGTCTCCCAAAAAGAAATTTTAAAAAGCCATTTCAAATTTCCATTATGGTGAATTGAATTCACATGCCAAACAGATATTTATCAAACAACTACTAGATACATGGTGTTCTATCATATTACCAGGGATAAAAAGATTACAATTTATTTAGGCTTCAAATCTATTCAGTGCAGTTCAGGAACCATCATATAAACAGCCTAGAGGAAGAACTCACATATCTAGACCCTTCACCTGAGTTAGGCACACTATTCTAGGTGTTGTACTTATGTTATATATACAACAATCCTATGAATTTGCACTTAATTGCTCCAAGAGCTTGGGGTTCAGACGGCAAAATATAGTTCCTTCAGACCAGAGCTAATAAGGAAGGGTACTGAGAATCAAATCTGTGTGTTACTGAGGCTGAGGCAGACATCAGGATTCTCCCATAGTCAAATTGCCTTGAAAGTTTTGAGAAGTTATGTTTGGCCTGGAAGATCAAGGATGGCTTTCACAGTACCTTGACATATAAATCACAATGGATAGATAATCATAGTCAAGGCAAAAGAGCAGCATTGCCAACCAAGAAAGAGAAATTTGTGCTTAGGGATAAATTCTTCTTAAGTAGAACTAATAGGTACATTTAGATAGATAGATAGATAGATATACATAGATGAGAGAATCTTAAAAAAGTAGATTCAAGGCAAGGAAATCATGGAATGCCTTAAAAGTTCATATTGCATATTATAAACAGATTCAGAAAAATATATATATTTTTAACATACAGATTATATAATAAAATCTATAACTTATTTTTACTTTAATAAGTATACTCTGGACATTTTTTCACATCAGAAATCACTCACACATTTTATGGATGAATCTATTTAACCTATAAGCCTGTTTTAGCTATTTGGTTTGGTCCATGTTCCATCTCTTTCTTTTATCATTAAAAGCAACACTAAAATATATATCTATAGTCATATACTTTTTTTTTTTAAGTAAGCAAGCTCTCCACCCAACATAGGCCTTGAACTCACAACCCTGAGATCAAGTCACATACTCTACTAACTGAGCCAGGCAGGCACTCCTATAATTATATACTCTTATATATTTTCAATTATTTCAAGATAAATTTTTAAATTTGGATGGCCAGGCAAATACTAAACATTCAAATAAAGGGGTTTTAATATGTTTTGTCAAGTTATTCAGTAGAAAGTTTCTACTAATTTATGTTCCTACTTTGCCAAATGAATCTTTCCTAAAAATCACTTTCAATAATTCACTTACATAATTTTTGAAAAATGTTTTACTCTTTTTCTAACCTCAATTGCTAAAGATGACTTCCATACTCTCAGCTCCACATGTTGAATGCTAACATAGTACCCTGCTCTTCATATCTATTTTTCAGATTTCTTTCATTCAAGGGCCAGATTTGATTTTTCATGAAATCCAGACAACAGCAAATTTTCTTGAATTATTATTTAGTTATTTACTGGTTTGCTCACTCATCCATCCATTCATTTATGCAACAGAATCTTTGAGGATCTAGTGTGTATTGGAATTACATATACACTCATTGGATATAACATTTAAACTACACTTTGGTCATTTTTACTGAAAAGAGTATGTAAAGTTTATCCAAAGGGCTTTTTAAAGATGCCTTTAAATGCCTTGCATTAGATGCAAGTTCTAATGTCTTTCATAACTTGTTTTTTTATTTTATCTCTCATACTTCATCTATGTGAATATTTGACAACAATGTTGAATTTGCATTAAAAAACATTCATGTGTTTGAGATTTTTTATTTAATATTTTAATTTAACACTTGCTTTCCTATCATACTGTCTTTTACTACATGTTAAACCTTTACTTTCCAGTTTTAATCTCTTGATAGTGAATAGAATAAAATAGATTTGAATAGAATGTGAAAAGAGAAAGAAATGAATAGATGTGAATAAATACATTAGGTCTCTGTCTTTTTTCTCTCTTTCAAACTGAAAATACATTTGTACATGTGGGTAGGAGTTGCACTATAAATGACCCAGTAATCTTGAGGATAATGTGAGTCAAAATATAAAAAACAAAAAGTTATATATTTTCAGAGACAAAATGATCTAGGATTAAGTAAGAAGTAACATATGCTTTTCTTTTGAGTGTTTTGCCTGGTTTATATTCTAAAAAAAGTGATTCAGTTATATATTTTAGAAAAGTAATAATCTAGTCAGCTAGCATAGCTGACTCTGGGTTTAGCATTTCCAAGAGCTACATGGAAAGGTTGCCCACATACCCGCGCCCCCACCTCACCCCGATCCACGGCACAACCTGCTGCAGATAGGAAGAGGAATTAAAAGGCTATGTGCCTAGGCCAGAACGTTAGAGGTGAGAATCTCAAACATAACAAAAATGTAAAGACATTCAGCTGATGAAAATTATTCTACAAGACTTCTGTTTAGTGATTTCTTGGGACCACACATCTTCACACAATGTCAAACAGTCAAAGAAGTGTTTTAACGTATTTGCGGGAGAAACTAACTAAATCTCTCTGAATCCCCAAAACACTACTTGTCCGGTTTAAGACCATGATCTTCCTGGCCCCCTCCACTACTAGACCCAACTCCAGTCTGACTAGGCTTTTGCAGGTGGCATTGCTCCTGACCCAGAGGCCCTTTAACAGCTGCCTTGCTCCTTTGGAGCTGAATCAGGGTTCATGTTCAGTCTGGAAGTGAAACAGTCACTATCCCCATACATCCATAGCTATGGTACATCAGTAAACAAAGAACATTTTGATGGCAGCCCTGTATTCACATGACAATCTGTAGAGGTCCACGTTTGGGTCTCTAGGAACACTATCTGATGCAGAGCTACAGTCCCCAGTTAGCACAGCATAGCCAACTACTCACTTGTAAGGATGTAGGTAATTCCTGATAAGTGTCCAATCATCATGTTGAAATAGGGGACATTTGGAGCTGTACAGGCTCCTATAGTAAATGATTAATGTGTATTTTTCTGATCCTGACAGATCCCAAAAGAAGAGCAGATTGCTACCCATAAAACTAAGCAACGTCAACGTGGAATTACTGGAAGAATCCGAAAGTCTTTGCAGAAATGCTGTGCTAACTCCGATGTTTCTCAAAAACCAGCTATTTTAAAGGGACCAGGGTCAATATAAATGAAATAAATGGAGGCTAAGATAAAATATGTCAGAAAATTTGCCGAAAGGTTATTTTAAGGTGGCATGTTAAAAACAATAATGGGCCATTAGGCTGTCTTGTTAAAGGCATTAAAGTCACAGGCACAATGTATGAGTCACATGGGCAAGATTTTCCACTTTATATATAAAAACTTCAATATTGAATTCCTGGTAAAAGTAAAATGTTACCATTTCTGTGTGTATTATTATAAATATTTAAATTAAATTGTAGGCAGAGGAGTAAGCAAAGTATTAATGCCTCTAGAAATGTGCTATCAAAATAATACACATTATAATTAACATTATGATAGAAATTTTAATGTAATTTTTATGTATAATTAAATAGGCATTGAAAAAATCTTTTGGCTGATCATTTTACTTACAGGCATACTGCTTTTTACAAGAAAGCATCCAGTCATCAAAAGCATTAGTAATTAATTTACTTTTAAAACAAAATTTGAGCATCTCCAATGACTAAGATAAGGGACTAGATCATTTGATGATGTATAAGAAATGATTACCTTACCTTTTAATGTGGAATTGCAGACATATACTTGATATATGAGGTATACACGCCCCATGAACATGACTTCGTCTACTTTGTGCATTGCTAAATCTCCAGAACTCCCACGTAGAAGAGACTCAATCAGTATTTGCTAAAAGAAGGAATTATTAATAAATTCTTATTGTTTAGAAAATTACCTGAATAATAAACTCTTACAACCTTTTTCTGTCTGTTATGCATGATTTTAGAGAATATACCTTAACTTAATAATTTGTTTTAGTTAATTTTGCAATAATTAACATTGAAAAAATCTTATTCCTATTAACTCTTTATGGGCAGTTGATAAAAAGTAATTTTAAGGGACATGGGACACTTTGTGGTGAATCTGTTGTTGAGAAAATTTGCCATTACTTTTTTGAATGCATGTATTTGCTTTTTGTCTTTGTTTGTTAGTTTATAGGTTATTTACTCACTTATTGTGAGTTTTAGAATATCCGTGGCATAGAATCAACAACAACAACAAAAAAAAACTGGATGTAGATAAAGATACAGATATGGATAACTTCCATTTAGGTACAATGTCTCATGACATCTGGTTAAACCACCTGCTTCTTCCTGATCGAAGCTCAGGATCTTTAAATGGTTTTGGCTATTTTAGTTAAATATTTTATATCAGATATACCATATGGGATTTTTTTTTTTTGCTTACAGTATTTATACCATCACACATTGACTATTACTTTCTGAGAGTTTTGCATTGTCATATTTTTAAATCTTTAAAGCAAATTGAAAAAAATCTTTATTTTCCATCCAGCAGTGATCGGGAGCTCAGAATGGAGCTGACTTGTAAATCCCGTGCTGGGGCACTGTGGAGTCCAAGAAGGCAAACTGTACTGTACATACACTGGAGCTCCCTAACACAAATTCATGTCTTGAATGGGGAAGGGGGGGGAGTTTGGAGAGTAAAAAGAAAAAAAAAAAAAAAAAAACAGAAGACTCCAGATGCTAGAGCTTACAGATGCTTTCATTACAGGAAACTCATATAAATAATGACGGTACACAGAATAGATGTGGAAAGCAGAAAAAGATACCGGATCACAAGATAAGCATCTGTACTCAGAAAATCACGGGTGAGATTACTGAAAACAACTGTTGGGAGTTTTGTGATTTAATCCCATTGACTGGATCACTGAACAGGACATTTTTCACTTCCAGTTTTCGTGTTTTGGCTGACCTAGGAAATCTCATGGTTTTGCTTTGTGACACACGCTTTTAGGAAAAGCTGTTATTTCTGCTTCTTTGCACTGCCCTGTCTCTACTGAACTGCGGGGCTTCGGCAGAATTTAGAGCTTCAGTGCAGCAAGCAAAGGATGGGAAATAATGCAATGCTATATGGCTGGAGCACTGGTGATGACAGTCCATTCCGGTGTTGGTGGCTGGCAGGGAGAGGGACTGCCCCCCAGTGTTTTCACAGTGCCTATTTCAGACAACATCTAAACCGACAAAGGGGGGTGGAACCGGGAACAACAAGAAAAAAAAAAGATTCTATTTCCTTGAGGGGGTAAAAATAATTCAAAAGTATCTGAGAAAACTAAGGTATCTTAGGTACAGTAATTCCCCATTCCAAACATACATAAGTCACAGGCAACCTTATTCTTTGGTTTCTAGGCACTTTTTTGAGTTTAGCACAATAGGGAGAAGAAAACTGGAGGTTCCTGAATCCAGTGGGGCAAGAGGTGAAGAGGACTAAATTTCAGTCAAGACAGCAAGGAAAGTACAAAGAATGCAGTTTCTCTTTCATGTGCTTTGATCGTCTTTCCTATTTTACCCTTAATGAATACTTTCTCAAAACTAAAAATAAAACACCACATTCTATTAAGTTGTGCTCTTCTTCCCAGGGAATTCTGAAGGGGTGAGTGTCTGTTTCTTATCTCTGAATATGACTCTATATTTTCATATGTATAGCTCATGCACATATATGCTTATGTGTGTTTTTCTTTTGCTGGGAATCAGGCAGTGGACAAGAGAAGGAGGAAAAAGAAATCCATCCTAAAGACCCAAAGCAAATGTTAGTTTCTTCAAATTGCTTTTACAATTCTAATGACTGGTACTGACCAAACTCAGTTTGGTGTATCAGAAGATTTGCAGTTGTAGCATAAAATCACACACGTGCCGTGAGAAGCCAGGAAGAGTAAGGCAGGTAGAAGTCTACAACCATCCACATGGCACTACAGAGAAAGCTCTTCTGCAGCCCCACGCAGTAGCTCCTAGAAGGTCATGAGCTGAGAATGACACTTCTTAAACAGGAGAGAAGCATTTCTTGTCAACAGTTAAGATGCACCGTGTGTGTACTCAGGGTGAAACTTGGGTTTTCATTCCAGATAACGTGCCCACAAGGTCTCATATTATTATAATTGGAGAACAATGAAATCAGAATGTCATCCCAGATGCCTTTGATTTGATTTTACTAGTTTGTGTATGCCTTACACAAAGGCCACACAAGTGTACCCTCATAGTGCATGAGCACACATTACTCAGAGCTGTATTATCAATCTTCGATGCCAGTCACAGCTTGCTTTCTTGTGGATGGGATCTTTGCCATTGTAGAGAGATGCTAATATATACATGGTCAGCAACTGGACTCATTACAAATAAGCTCTCTCCAACTAAATGATTTAAATAATCATATTAATAAATACATGATACCGGTACGTACAAGTCACCTTTTCTCCCCCACTGATGGCTTTGATTACTTTGACAGACTAAGATACGCTAATGATACAAATTAGGAGCAAGAAGAATTAAAAGAGTGTTTAACTCTGATGCTAGGCTGTCAATTTCCTATAGTGCTACGAACTTACAGATAGATGATTAAAATTGTTTCGTTTAGGAATTTTGAATATTTTAAAAATTGAATGGGTTTCTGGAGGAGGAAAAAAGAAAGAAAAACGTCCTATTTGATTTAACAATAGAGCAGGATTATTCTTTGAGCATTAAGCTCATCCTGCATTACTACAAGAACCTACATTTTGCTATTACAAAATGTATTTGCAAATTTTGCTCCCTGTGTTTGGCTCATTCTGTACATTTGATATGATTCTATAGTTTCTTTAATTGTGAGTTTATAAAAAGAAGTGGTCATTAACTTCTTAATTTGTTTCTAAAGTAATTATTTCCGAAATATGGTGATGGATGCTGTGGGTAAGTCCCAGACATATGAAATAGTGTTTCCTTTCTCTGAGGGGCTAAAAATCTAACAGAAAAAAATGGCGCATGCACACAAATAACCATATATTAAATAATCTTATGAACGACATAACAGTAAACACAAAGTACTTTGGTTGCAAGGAAGTAGTATGGATTTTTCAGTCAGGCAGTGTAGTTTTAAGCTTTTGTCTCATCATCATATAATTATAACCACCTTGAAAAATTTACTTTTTTTTATATGGGTGTCTATTGTATTATCTGTATGATGAAGTAAATAATAATATCTGTCTCTCAGACATGTGTGCACATTACTTGAGCTAGTACATGTGAACTATTTAGAACAGACACTGGTACATAGTAAGGACTGTTATTACACCCAACATTGCTGAAAAGATCAAATGTATCTCTGTGGTTTTATCAGTGTTCTTCTTTGCCCTATCTATAAACCATCTGAGGTCAGAGACTTTGTTGTCTTCATTGTTATATCCCCACTGATTCAACATGAGTTGAACAATTATTTATTAAATGAACAAACAAAGAGATGGATGAACGTTTGATAATCAGTTGGTTAAATACTATTTAGTTGTTTAGAGGCTCTAGCAAGGTCTGCATCCTCATCTGTACAGAATGGTCATCTTTTTTGTCTAAGGATACAATATTAGAAAAGATTGTGGGAGTACAGAATAAAGTAGACCCCCTATCTATACTGTGAAATATGTTGAACCAGTTCTGAGGTCATTGGGGTGACACACCATTTTCCTATTTTCTGTGTCATAATAAATGTTCAGAAAATAAAAATCCTGGGAAAAAATAGAGTTCTGTAAAAAAAAAAAAATCAGAGGTTGTCTAAAAAATTAACTCTTCAATGGGTATAACTGAATGAGGATAGAGTGATGCAAACAGTCCCATGCAGGAAGTCAGAGCCTTAAGAGTTGATCCCAGCTGAGTGTTCCATGACCCTGGACAAATTACTTTATGTTTCTGAGCTTTACTTCATCTTCAAGTTCTTCTAGGTGTAAACTTCTGAGTCATTTCACTTAGTTTTCTTATTTTTAAGTTTATTTATTTTGAGAGAGACTGAGAGTGGGGGAGGGGCAGAGAGAGAGGGAGATAGAGAACCCCAAGCAGGATCCGCACTCTGAGCACAGAGCCCATTGCAGGGCTCAAACTCATGAGCTGCAATATCATGACCTGAGCTGAAACCAAGAGCCAGATGCTTAACCAACTGAGCCACCCAGGCTCACCAGTTTTCTTATTTATCTGAGTTTTAGAGGAATGAGTTTGCTCAGTTCAGTATTGTTTAAGTAGCTGGAGAGGACTTGAAGACAGAAAAATCTGATGACATTTTCAACCCAAATGAAGTTTTTGTTTTTGTGCAATTCTTTTTTTTTTATTATTATTAACTATAAGTTTAGTTTACTCAGAAATTTTTAAAAAATAGAGATTTTTTTGAGATACTCTGAATCTCCGTTATTTTCCTGGAAAATGTAATAGAAATAAAAAGACAACTTTGTTCTTCAGCTGGACAATTACAGATCTGTATATTTTTATGAAAAGAATTACACTCTGATTCAATTGACTAACAATTATTGATTAAGCCTTCAAATAATATAAAATAAAGAATATTTTTATTCATTTCAGTTTACCAGACACATTTATATATGTTATTTTATTATTTCTCACAACTATACATAAAGATCACGTGTTCAATATCTTTGTTATATTTCTAGATCTAGTCTCCACCTCTCCCCAGCCCCTTCTCTGCTCCTTTACATTAGCCTCTATAGACCATAAAGAGACTGCTCTGCCATTCAAAAGATTGGCAAAAGAAAGGAAGGAGAGTGAAGTCAGATTCCTTATTCCCATGATTCCATCTTATACAGTTTCCTACAATTGGCCGGGGGTCTGCTCTACCGATTTTCTCTCCTGCCACGTTCTTCAAGCCTGAGGATGGAGAAAACTCCCAGGTTCCTACACTGTTCCCGACAGTTCCCCTAAACTCCACCGCATTTTTGTTATTACCATGTTTCTGAATAAACTGTGACCAAGTTATCCAAATTTGAGTGTGCCATTTCCAGTGTTTTATAAACTAAGAAGCTGAATTTCAGCCTTGCCTAAAGCTATTACCTAAAAGTGTCCCCAGAAGAACAGGACTAGATCATTACAACATACAGCTTCTGTACACCCTTCTGAGCTTCCTTTCTTATCAAGCATACTTTTTTTATAGTCACTGTAGTCTGCGGAATACATTGAAACATTCTGAGAAGTATAAAGAAATCAAGAAAAAGTACCTACTTTCATAAATCTGCCAATATAGTACAAGAGTATATACATGCAACACTAATATTTATAGTAAGACAAAAACAAAAAACAAAAAAAGTGCCCAAAGTACTAGATTTAAAGTGTAAAGACCTACCTGAGTTGAAAGTTGGGGTCTCTCACTTACTAAATAAATGACCTTGAATAAATGACTAATGCTTTGAAATTTATACTTTTCTCCATGGCAAAATAAAATTACTTGCTCTAACTATGTCATATAAAGTATTTTAAAAGAATTCCTAAGTACTCTGTGTGTGTGTGTGTGTGTGTGTGTGTGTATACGCATTAATTATATTGTGAGTTTTAAGGTTGGAAGATGCTGTCATCGTGAGATACGTAATGATCAAAAACTTTTAGAAAAACAAGACTAATACACATTAAACAACAACTAATACTGTCAGATTCTATGTGATAAATAGCTACAAATGTCAGGTGTGAGCATGAACATTTCAGTGGATGAAAAGTGATTAAAAACAGTTTTCTAAAGCAGAGGTGAATTTAAGATCAGTCTTACTGAGTGGGAATAAAATTTAATTAAGTCTTCAGAATCAAATGTTATTTTTCAGAATTCCTAAATTCTACCTTTCCAGAACTGGAAAAATTGGGTAATTTATTTCGGCTACCTGGGTCTACTAAGTCAGAATTAAAATATTCTGTTTAGATATCAAAGGGACCCTTTAAGTTCTTTGTGTTGCTACTGGCAAAACCCTCATTAGATAGAATTTTAAATGACTTCTGATGAGGACAGTCTCTAGGGAGTTTCTGATTTAGGACAAATAAATCCAA
Source organism: Cryptoprocta ferox (assembly GCA_028646485.1). Taxonomy (NCBI): domain Eukaryota; kingdom Metazoa; phylum Chordata; class Mammalia; order Carnivora; family Eupleridae; genus Cryptoprocta; species Cryptoprocta ferox. The sequence goes on from CM053577.1 coordinate 64,336,273, forward strand.
ATATTCTTCTCAGGCATACTTATTCAATTGAAACAGATTTATTGATGCTATTAAGGACCATCTTACACTTAAAAATGGATCATAAAGTTGGCATCCCTCCAGATATATATAAATAAGTCACATTGAGACTTGATGATGGTGATGAAGATGATAATGAGGAGGAGGATGAAATAGAAGAAGAAGGTAATAACAGTAAAAATAATATTTAATAATCAGTGATTGTCACTTTCAGCAGATAGCATGATGACTGTCTAATATATGTAACCTTATTTAATCATCTCAGTAACACACAATAAAAAATGTTATATATACTACAAATTACCATAATACTTAAATGAAGAAACAGAAGCACAGAATTATATATAAGTTATATGGTTAATAAAAATTGGTGCCAGATTTCAAATCCAGAATTTTTTCTCAAGGGTTGTAGTAGACATTGTAGTTATTTTACTTTCCTATGATAAATTTTATCCCTCTGGTGTTATATAGGAATGAACTTCAGAATTTCCCAAAGCTAATCATTAAATGTCATTTTTTCTAGCCAAAGGGATACAATCCTTTATTCAATAATGTTTACATGTTAACTAAGCAATACTATAATCCAGACTCTATTTTAGGCACTGAGGAATATGTTAATGAATGAAACAGAAAAAAATCCCTGCCCTTAGGAAGTTCACGATAATGAGAGATTTACCTGTAAACCAAAAAATATGAGTATAAAAATAATGCAGTGGTTATGATCATGAGCTTTGAAATTAGAAGATAAAAATATAAATACCATATGATCCAATAATTCCAATCCAATAATTCCACCATTGGATATTTTACCCCAAAAAAAGTAAATACTAATTCAGAAAGATGTATGCACCCCTATGTTTATTTGGATAAGGAAGATGTGGTTTATATATAATATATATATATGTGTGTGTGTGTGTGTGTGCACAAACACAAAATGCAGTATTACTCAGTCATAAAAAAGGATGAGATCTTGCCATTTGCAGCAAAGTGGACAGAACTAAAGGGTATTATGTTAAGTGAAATAAGTCAGACTGTTAAAGACAAATGCCATATGATTTCACTTGTATGTAGAATTGAAAGAAAAAAACAAAAGAGTAAGCAAACCAACAAAAAGCAGTATCAGATCTATAAATACAGAGAACAAACTGATGGTTGCCAGAGGAAAGTGGGTGGAGGGATGGGCAAAATAGGTGAAGGGGAGTAGGAGATACAAGCTTCCAGTTTGGGGATGAGGAAGTCACAAGAATAAAAGGTACAGCATAAGGCATATGGGTCAATGGTACTGTAATAGTGTTGGATGATAACAGATGGTGAGCATAGCATAATATATAGAGATGTTGAATCACTATTTTATACACCTGAAAATAATATAACATTATGGGTCAACTATACTCAAAAAAAATTAAGGAAGATATTAATTCAAATTATCCTCCATTACTTTCTATCAATGGTCTTGGAAAAGTTACTTAATCTTTCTGAAATCCAATCTTTTCATCTACAAAATAAAGATAATGATATCTAATGCTAAACAGGGTTATTGTAATGATATAAATTAATATTTATAAAGAACTTAGCATAGAGCTTACAAAAGTCCTTTAGGGAAGCTGGTTTTTTATTATTATTTTTAATTTTAATGTTTTATTTTCTTTTTTGAGGGACAGAGAGAGGCTGAGTATGAGCAGGGGAGGGCAGAGAGAGAGAGGGAGACACAGAATCCGAAACAGGCTCGCGGCTCTGAGCTGTCAGCACAGAGCCCAGTGTGGGGCATGAACCCACGAATGCAAGATAATGACCTGAGCTGAAGTCCAACACTCAACCCATTGAGTCACCCAGGTGTGCCCCTTTAAATTTTTTTAACATTTATTTAATAATGAGAGACAGAGACAGAGCATGAGAATGGGAGGAGCAGAGAGAGGGAGAGACACAGAATCCGAAGCAGGCTCCAGGCTCTGCAATGTCAGCACAGAGCCCAATGTGGGGCTCGAAGTCCTGAGCTGTGTGAGATCATGACCTGAGCTGAAGTTGTACGCTTAACTGACAAAGCATCCAGGTGCCCCTAGGGAAGCTGTTTTTAAGTGTATCACAGATGCATACATACAGGTATTAAAATAGGAGTGATTATGTATACACACCCCTCCTAGTTCATCACACTTCTTCCTGTATTTCTGGTTTCTCTTAAAATAATGATTTATTTTAGAAAAGCTTTCAATAGTCATTAATTCAATTTCCACAAAAATTTCTTCACCACACTCATCAACACACTAATCCTTAATTCACGAGCCTTAAAATTCCCTTAAGTAAATTTTGTTTTATATTTGGTTTTTGGTGATTTTCAACCGTGCTCTTTATATTGGCTCAAGAAAAAATATCTGACTCAACTAGGACAGTTAAGCTTTCTGCGGATTCTGAGAAGGAAGCTGGACTTGTGTCTAATCCCTGAGTGTGTGGTGGTGAATGTGAAGTGTAAACAAAACTATGACAGTCATTCTGCCTCTCTGAGAGAAGCCGGTCTGAAGATGTGGCTGAACCTGAACACAGCACGCAGAATGGCAATGCCCTGAGCAGCTAAAAAAAGTCAATCCTGATTTACGCCCACCTGAGGATCTTCTAGTTATATAAGTCAGAACGAGCAAACCCCACCTCCTATCAAGTATCATTTAAGCCAGTATGAGTTAATTTCTTTTTAACTGAAACATAAAGAGACCTCACAAACACTAATATGGCTCCATTATACTAGGGAAGAGAAATCAAGGGGAGAATAATCAAGGAGAGAATATATTTTTCATGTATTTTATTCAGCCAGGTGGCACAATAGAAGACCAAGTTGAAGCCAATATGTGCGCTCCAACTGCACCCAGAGCCAACCTCAGGCTTATGGCATTTACACGCACAAACCTGCAGAAGCTCAGAAAATGAGAATACTGAATCCTTCATTACAAGGCCACTGTAGTCTCTAAACACTGCTCATGAAGACTTAGACAATCAAATGCCGTGATTTAGGGTCTCAATCTCAAAGTATTTACCTTTTGCAAATAAAAATTGCAATGGAAAAATAGCCAGATAGTCCACAACCCAGGAAATCATTTGAAACAATTTTAGAAAGTTTTTCGCCAAGTCTGATTTATTTACAACCTTTTATTTTGGGGATTAGATGTTCTGTTCCCCCTTTCTTCCATGGGAGTATATTAATAATGTTACGGAACTGACATGATATTCCTTATCTCCAAGGAGCCTGTTGTGTTTGTGTGAGTGTTTGTTTTTGCTGCAGTTTGGTAACCACACAGAAATCGAATTCTGGTGCAGGTTGGCTCACGTAATTGTAAAAGTTTTTGTATGATTTTTTTTTTTTTAGTTAAACATGTCAGGGAAGAAATATGCAACAAATAATAAAATAGATGCAAACACTCATCAATCATGAGCTGCCTGCCACTTCAGTGCTACTTGAAGTGTCCTCAGAGTGACAGCCCAAATGCATGTTGGCAGCCCAATCAAAGCTTTAGAAATAAAACAAAATGTTTCATACTGGCCTCTCAACTCTCCAAGGCTGTGACAGGCTGGCTGCAATTTCATTTTTTTTACATTAGTTTGGAATTTCTTTATTAAATCATTTTCATTCTGACCCTTTTGCTGTCACATACATGCTAATACTGTTGATGGCTATAAAAAAATAGGGTATCCATAATCTTTGGAGAGCAGCATTCTTTAGACGTATTCGTGATTTCTTTTAAAGCTCAGTGATAATATCGGTATGTTTTATTCTTTCAGACGGAAAGTTATGTAATCACAACATAAAAAAGTACTTCAAAGCCAAAGAAAGAGACAAGAAAAAAGGAATTTTTTATACATTTCACCACTATTCTTTGGCCTATAAGCTGTAGCTCTTTTTTTAAAGTGTATAAATATATAGAGGTGTAACTGAACAGAGATGATACAATTAACATCTCCACTGCTTTTAGTTTTGGCTTGATAAGCTCAAACGTGCATGCCGTATTTATTTACAGTGGAGTTACGTTCTTTTATTGGCTTAGTCATAAATTGTCATTTTAATAACAAAGGCTTCAGCATGATCTGTAAAGTTTTAGATCTGCCATTGGTCTAGTTTAGGACATATGAAGCATGGCAGTGAAAGGAAGGGATCTTGTTAATGCATAAGGATGAATAGAAATTTCCATTTCGATTTTCATTTCAAGCTGGGAAAGCAGATGTATTCTAAGAGACAGCACCACTGAACTAAATTCTTCTTTGCACCCAGCATTTCTCTCTTGAGGCAAATATCCTTTTCCTTTTTTCCTAAATAATTCACAAATTGCTTCTGCACAGAGGCCAAAGAGGGTCAGAACAAAATTCAATTACCTCATATCACTATATTCTCCTCTTACAAGGGAATGCTGTGGTATGAGCTTTGCTATCTTAATCATATATGAAGGTTAAATGCCAAACAGATGATTATAAAATTTGGGGGTTAGGGGAAGATCATCCAATATTCTGCATGTTTTATTTTATTTAAAAAGTTATGCTCATTCTTAACTTTTATTTCTCTGTCGTAATAATTCTTCATTCAATCCTTCTCAAACTACTCTTTTCCAGGGTTTTCCTAATTATCTATGCCAACACAGACCACAAACCATGCCCTGTGTCACGTAGGGTCTCATCAACATGTCACATCGTGTCCTGTCACTTTATAGAGCACAGTGTGACAGATGAGATTCCAGAGCGAGGACTGCATTATCTCTTGGCAAAATGAAACATGAAAAGAAATAGATTCCTCATCTGATGTTTTTTTTCTATCTATTTGCACTTATACACACCATATGGATTTTTCCATAAGATTTTGAAAGTTCATTAGAGTTTAAAAATACTAAATACATAATCTTCTAAACATTGACTATTCCGATTTCCTTTTTTTTTAAACACCAAGTAGTGGTTCTAATCATGATGTAGTCTCAATGATATATAAGAAATAGGCACTAAATTCTTGAAATACTGTACTTACCACTATTTGCTTTTGCATGTGTGTGATGCTTACATCAGTTCAGACAGTGAGGTATGGTAATATGTATTACTCCTCTTTTGAGATAAAAATACAGAAGCACGGAAAGATTAAATGATGTATCTCAAGCCATATACCGTCTAAGCAAAGACTAGAAAGAGGCTTTTCTGGTTCTGTTAAGTGGCCAGATATCACGTGCAGGGCAAGTGTATTGTGCATGAATGTTGAAAATGTAGAATCTAACTATGCTATATGTTAATCTGTGTCATATTTAAAATTTTAATGTATACATGTATGATAGGCAGAATTTTGGCCTCCTTGGACTTTGTCCCCTTGTGTAACACCTGTGACTTTATTATGTTACATGGCAAAAGAGACATTACAAGTATAATTAAAGTGACAGATCTGTTGACCTCGATAGTGAGATTATTCTGGATTAGCTGGATGGCCCAGTGGAATCACATGCACTCTTTAAAGCACAGGAGGACATCAGAGAGATTTGACAGAAGTCAGAGAGATTTAAAGGACAAGAAATATTTGAAGCAGTGTGACTGGCTTGAAGATGGTGGGGACAACATGTCAAAGAAATGGGACATCAGTAACTGTGACGGCAAAGGAACAAGTTATGCCAAAAACCCAAATAAGCTTGTAAATGGATCTTAGAGTCCTTAGCTGAACACTCAGCCAGCCTACACTTTGATTTAAGACCTGTTAGACCCCTAACCAGAGTACCTAGCTAAGACCACGTGCATTTTTGACCCATAGAAACCATACGATAATAAACAGTTATTGGTTTAAAACACTAAATTCAGAGTAATGTATAACAGCAGTAATAGGAAATTAATGAAATATGATGCTTGTCTATCATTACCATAATGTCAGTGAGCTCCGTATGTAGTGTTTGAATTTTCTCTCATGTAAAAGTGGGGCAAATATTATCTTCTGTTAATTCTCCTGCTGACTCTAATTAAGTCAATGTAGTTAATCAGCCTGTGGTCAAATTTTTCATGGCCTTATCTGTTCTACTTTCTAGCCATTTCCATTGTTGAAGGCAACCATAGATTGCAGAAAAGCTGAAATTTATTACCTTGTACCCTTGTATGAGTTGATCAGGGACGTGAGCCATGTGGTCAGCCTTTTGCTTCACTTGAATCTTCTTGTACTGGCAGTGACCCAGGAAGGTAGGTCTGCCCCACAGGAGAGAGGAGAGCAAAGCTATAACAAAGTGACAAACTAACGTTTGGTTATATCAGACCATGTATTCTTTATTTACTATAATTCCCTGAATAGTTTGTGGATTCTCTCCTTAAAGTAGATGTGAGTTTAGCTCACCCATTGCTGCAGGAAAGGGCTGTCACCTTAGAAAAGAAAACAAAAAATTCCCAGCTTTGAAATTCAAATTATGCCTTTGGAGCCCTAGGTCCAAACAATAGATTAAAGATGATATTCATGAGGTTTAAAAGCTAAGCTCAGCACATTGAAGGGCTCTTAATATTTATAAACCAAAGACTAACAAGAATGTTAAATGACAAAAACACAAAAACAAAAGCCTGCTCAAAAAGCATATGGGCCTTGAATAAGATTGGGGGAGGGGTGGAAAAAATCCTAGAAGTGGAAGGATGTCTTACCCTCCTGACATCCTTCCACCCTGCCCCTTATTTTCGGTCTTGGGAGCCATGCAGAATTTCCTCAGATCAGCATGAGGTGGGAGTATGAAAGAGCAAATGAAAGCATGAGCTTCTGAACAGATAGTCAGAAGCAGCCGCACAGAGTCTCCCCCACCCAGCCCTTCACAGTTTGTGTGGAACTGAGCTATGTCTCTGGTGAAGGTATGGGATCAGAGGCAGTGGGATGCCTGTATTTTTATCTTGCACCTGTAAGCAGCCCTAAAATGGCTCTGGCAGCCAGGAAAGGGAGGCAGGAATACGTGTCAAAATAGGGGTGGGGGGGCCATCCTCATGAGATAACTTGATATTTATTTTTTTGCCTTTTGCTCCAATTTTGGAAGCTTCAAATTTCTTTTCCATTTTTAGGTACTCGAACATGCATTCAAATTATCTTGATTAATTATTATTTTATTTCAAAGATTTTTAGCTATGTGTTCATGAGGTTTAATATAATATATATAATAACAAGGGTTTTATATTTTGTCCATCTCTCATCTTGATGGAGCTGAATGTTATATTCAAAATTCATAAATGTCACATAAGAGATCACCTAAAACAATATCCCCAAGTCGCTGCTGTGGCCCACTGAGAAAGGAATGATGAAGGTAGACTATAGGAGTCTTTTAGATTGTGTGGAAAACAATCTATGCATCTGGCCACCCCAGCCTCCACTCAGCTCCTAGGAAAGCTGAGAAGATCTTAATATAAGAACACTCTAGGCTATTTGTAAGCATACTATGTTCCTCAGCACACAGGTTAGAAAACTCTGATAAATACCATTAATGTTTTGCTATCTCCATCTTTTATCACTTTAATAATATAATCTCTTGAGGCACCTCAATCTCTTGAGTGGTTCAGTGAGTTACGCGTCCAACTCTTGATTCCAGCCCAGGTCATGATGGAGCCCCAGGTCAGGCTCCATGCTGACAGCGTGGAGCCTGCTTGGGATTCTGTCTCTCTCCTTCTCTCCCTCTCTGCCTCTCCCTACTCTCTTTCTCTAAAAAAAAATAAATAAACATTAAAAAGTATATAATCTATTAACACACTTGTTACAACTAGTCTTTTTATCTATTTGCTTATATTATAACAAAAGTTATATTTTCACCTCTACGTTTTGTATATTTATTTTTAAAATACCACTTCATTTTAAAACATTTTGAAAAGAAAAATTGGAAATAAAATTAACAGTGATCCCAACACCAAAAGATAAGAATTACTTTTAATGTCAATGCCTAAAAAATCATGACTAATAGAGAATATATACTCAATAATATTTTTAAGTGAATGGATTAGTAAATTCTGATATTTTATATAATTAAAAAATGTTTTACTTTGTATATTTCGGATTGTTGTTATACATGTAAATACAGTTTTATTTCCACTGTTTTTTTAACTTTACCTTCTACTATGAATATATCAAGACACATTTATGTGCAAATGACAGAAAAGCACAGAAACAATTGTTGAAAAGATAGTAGCTTATATCAAAAAACTGAAGGGAATTTTAACCTTCAGATTCTGAAAGGAGAAGTGTTCTTGCTCAGCCTCAAAAATTATCAATCACTCAGGATCATCCCAAGAATCTTTCTGGCATTTTTATTGACTCTCCCCTGTATATTAGCTTTTCTCCCTGCCTGCTGCATTCCTCCAGATGGTGGGAAATTCATACATCAAAGATCCCAAACATCCCATATCATAGATTAAGAAGGAAGAAATAACACTGTCTTTGTTTGCAGATGACATAATCATCTGTTTAGGAAATCCAAAAGACTAGACAAAAACTTCTAGAAGTTAATAAACATATAGCAATGTTGTAAAATACAAGGTTAATATACAAAAAAGTCAATCATTTTCTTATAAACTAGGAATAAATAAGTGGAATGAAGTTATATATAACTATAACTATATATCACAATACTACTTACATTTGTACTAAAAAAACATAGATATAAATCTCACATAATATGTACAAGATCTACTATATGAGGGAAACTACAAAACCTTGATGAATGAAATCACAGAACTAAATATATGGAAGAGATAGTCCATATTCATGGGTAAAAACCTCAATATTATGAAAATGTCAGTTCTTCCCAATTTGACCTATAGATTCATCACAATTCTAGGCAAAATCTCAGCAAGTTATTTTGGGGATATTGATAAACTGATTTAAAGTATATATAGATAGGTCAAACACCCAGAATAGTCATCTCTATATTGAAGTAGAACAAAGTCAGAGTACTGATACTATACAACTTCAAGACTTATCATAAAGCTATAGCAATATACATTATGGTATTGGTGAAACAACAGACAATGGATCAATGGAACAGAACTGATCTGCCCAGAGATAGATCCTCATTAATATAACTGATTTTTGAGAGGAGTAAAGACAATGCAACAGAGAAAAGCAGCTTTTTTTTTTTTTAACAAATGGTGCAGGAACAACTAGACATCCACAAGTAAAAAAATTAAATTAATCTCCTTACAAAAATTAACTCAAAATGGGTGATACCTAAATGTAAAATGCAAAACTACAAAACTCCTATAGATAACATAGAAGAAAACATAAATGATCTTGGGTATGGTGATGACTTTTTGGACTTAACACCAAAGTCATGATCTATGTAAGAAATAATTGATAATCTAGACTCATAAAAATTAAAAACTTGTGCACTCAAAAAGTCTCTTTCAAGAGAACTCCACACATCGGAGTTGTAAAAGATACATCTGCTAAAGGACTGTTATCCAAAATATTACAAAGAAATTCTAAAACTCAACAATTAGAAAACAACCCAATTTTAAAAATAGGCCAAATATCTTAACAGACATATCACCAAAGAATATAAATAGATGGAAGTAACCATATGAAAAGATGTTCAACATCTTATATCATTAAGAAATTGCAAAATAAGACAATGAGATACCATTACATTCCTATTAGAACAACCCAAATCCAAAACATTATAAACATCAAATGCTGGTGAGATTGTGGAGCAACAGCAAAAGGAACTCTTAGTCATTGCTGGTGGGAATGCAAAAATGGCATAGCCACTTTGGAAGGCAGTTTGTCAGCTTTTATAAAACTAAAAGTACTCTTACCATATGGTCCAGCTCTCAAACTCTTTGGTATTTACCCAAATGAATTGAAAACATATCCACTCAAAAAATTGCAGGCTTATTCATAATTGGAAAAACTTGGAAGTAACCAAGATGTTTTTCAGTAGGTGAACAGATAAATAAACTGTAGTACATCCAAACAATAGAATATTATTCACTGCTAAAAATAATTGGGCTATCAAACCATGAAAAGACGTGGGGTGGGGTGGGGGGTACTTGAATACATGTTACTAGGGGAGAGAAGCCAATCTGAAACAACTACCTACTATATGATTCCAACTATACGACATTTTGGAAAAGATAAAACCATGGAGACAGCAAAAATATCAGTTGTTGCCAGTGGTCATGGGGAAAGAGAGATGAATAGAAGCACAGAGGATTTTTAGGGCAGTGAAACTATTTTTTATGATACTATAATGATGAATACATGCCATTATACATTAGTCCAAATTCATAAAACGTACAACACCAAGACTGAACCTTAATGCTGTATGTTTATGTCCCTTCAAAATTCATATGTTGAAATTCCTAATGTAATGATACTTGGATATGGGGCCCTTAGGATGATTAAATCATGGGTGTGGCGCCTTCATGAATGGGATTAGCTCCTTTATTAAAAGACTCCAGAGAGATCCCTCACCCCTTCCACCCTATGAGAACACAGCAAGAAGACAGCCATCTATGAACCAGGAAGCTGGCTCTCACCAGACATTGAATTTTTCAGAGCTCTTCTTGGATCTTACAGACTACAGAAGTGTGAGAAATGAATTTCTGTTGCCTATAAGCCACTCAGCTTAGGACATTCTATTATAGAAACCTGAAGGGACTAAGTTACATAATGTAAACTATGAGTGATAATGATGTGACAATGTAGGTTTATCAGTTGTAACAAATGTACCACTGTAAGGATACTGATAGTGGGGAAGGTCATGCATGTGTAGGAAGTAGGGGTAGATGGGAACTCTGTACTTTCCACCCAGTTTTCCTGGGCCTAAAACTGCTCTAAAAATAGAACTTATTAAATTTTAAAGAAGTAAGGAGAAAGGAACTAAAAGCATTGTGAATATAAAGTATAAAATAGGAAGGCAGAAATAAATCCGAATATATCAATACTACAACAAATAGACACAAGTCAATATCATTAGTTGAGAGAGACTCTTAAAATATATTTAAAAAGATATGTTATATGATGTATAAAGCAGCACACATAAAACAAAATGACAGAGAAAGATTGCACATGGAAGGATATAAAATGATAAAGGCAAATACTAATGAGAGCTAAGTTGATACAATGATATTAATCAAACAGTTATGGATTTAAGGCAGAATGATTATTAGAGATAAAGTCATTACTTTACACAATGATTAAAGGAATAATTTGACAAGATGCTGTATTTCAAAATAGGCATGAGCTTAAAACATTCTCAAAATAAATAATTCAAAATTTGTATTGTGGAGAAAACGGGCCATAACTTCAATTAGTGTGAGACCATAATACCATTTTTTTCAGAAATGAATAGATCAATGAGAATAAAAGAAAGAATACAAATAATTTAAAATGTATTAATCTTTATATATTGACATGAATATTAAACTCTTAACCCTTACAATTAATGAATATATTCTCTTCAAGCAAAAATTAACCATGTATTAAACAACAATACAAAAAATACCAGAGATCATTACATAGACTGCCCCTAGCAAACTCAATATTTTAGAGAGTAAACTCAAGACAAAGCCACGTGAGACAATAAAAATAATTACAACAATTATAATAAGTAATAGTAAATATTATATAACAGTTATACATGTACATGTTATTCTTTTTAAAATATGAAAAATTCATGCTCATTTGAAATTTTCTTTCTGTGTTCTGACATAGCAAGTTATTTTCTATTTTACTTTTATTGAATGTTAAATTATATAAATAAATCATTATGTTTAAAATTGAAAAATGTAATATCTTTTAAAATAGAAACATAATACAATAGATCTAACTAAACAAATATTACCTATATTCAATAAGAAATAATAATGACATGTTTTCTTCTATTTTATGATACAGTAGGGTATTTTTACCCCTTTGTTTCCTCTTCCAATAATTCTTCCCTGCACTGCCTTCAGCCTTTAGGACATCTTTCTTTTATTTGGAGGCAAAACTGAATACAATCAATCACAAGATTAATTTCAATTTCCATTTCTATTTTTAGCAGGTCCCCATTACAATAATTTCTGGTGTCAGTCTGATACCATCAAGCTGTATAACCTCCCAATAAAAGCATTTGAGCACAGAATACTAGTAATTTACTACTTTGCAATAGCAAAATATTAAACTTGTTGGAATTACTTTCTGGTTCTCCCAAATTTCCCCTACGCCTTGTATCTACAGTCTTGTTTAGGGAAGAGAGTTTTTGTAGTCAAGTCCTTTGCATCTGTAAATTCATCCTACAGACTATCCATCTCTAAAATAGCCAACATTTTTAAACACTGACTCACATTGAATGTCCTCAGATTTTAACCTCTCTTTTTCAGGAAAAATTTATTTTGAAGCATAGAGGCAATTAACGCTTGTGAAATTGAAATTATATTCCACTAAGTTACAGTTTTGTTAAAAATATGGAAAAAGTCCTGTTTACCTCATTGTTCTTTCTTATCATATTTCTGGGTTCTGAAGCAGTCTTTTTTCTATTTAAAAAATTGTTTGTTGTTTCCAATATAAGGTTTTGTCACAACCTACACATCGCACTAGCAATTAAGTTCCCAGTTAGTTAACTCCTTTTTTTTGACTCCCTATGGTCTTTTCAAAAGACCACCAGTGAGTTTCAGAGAAATAGCTTATAAATTTTCACTTTACTGTAATTGTTTTTTCCACACTCATTGTCAACATATTTCCAAATTAGACAAGGATGTTTTTCTTTCCAACATTTTGCAAATATGATTTTACAGCAGATTTAAAAAAATATTTTCTATGGGAGGCAATAATGATACACGTCTTATAAGAACTTCTGCAAGTCAAAGGCTTCATTATGTGCTTTTGATGAAATGAAAAGTGACCAAAAACTTTCATTATAATAGTGTCAATATTATAAGTATGCAAATTACTCCTCTTTTTAGTATACAAGGTATGCAGGGCAGTTAGCAGATTAGAACTGTTCTTTTTCTTTGGAATGAAGTTTATAGATGAACAGAATTTGCCAAATTTTATATTTGAACTTTCTGCTGAATATACAGACAGATAAGCATGGTCTGGTTTATATTTGGATATCAGCAATCTATTCTCTTTATTTTCATTAAAATTTTCATGGAGATTAAGCAGACTACTCGAAACTTCATTTCATAAATTCAAGTATCTAGGAGTCAGGAGGAATATTTTTTGTCATTGTTTTTGTTGCTCTGATTTGACCTATAAACTTATCTGACAGAAGGAGCACTACCTTGTAAGGAAAATTTCCTTATTTTTTTTTAAACACAACACATTTTAATTGCAACCTCTGTATCAGGAATTGTAACATTACTCCCTGTCACTGAGCAATCATGGGATAGATATAGTCACACATGTTCATGCATGTGATCTGCTCAGGCTAATTCAGCAACCCTAATTTTTGACTGAGCATTAATGTTTTGTGGAGATAAAAAAAATACCATGATTGACTTAGAAGTACTTGGCTTATGAAATTCAGTTTTTATATAGGCTTTCTGTCCATGCCCACCCTCAAATTAATCTCCACATATTTTTCAGTGTGATTTGTTTGGTTACATAGATCCTGTGTCCTTTTATGTGTCATCCTGTGTGTCATAAAATTATCCAGTTGTTTAGTCTTCTTTTTCATTCAGTTCCAATTAACGCTGATGTTAATATATTTTTTTTTCTCATTTTCATCACCTAAACTCTTGCAAAAACCAATCACAATATTCACAATATTTGAAATTAAACTAATGGTATCTTGATTCAAGGCACAATAGTTAAACCACACGAAAAATGAAAGGCAAATTATTAATGTTCACAAAAACAACACACTTAAGTTACACAATTACTTTGCATCAATCAACTGATGGCAACATTAGATGATCCATTATTAGGAGCTACATACAAATCATGACTGCCAATATCAGCAGTCAGGGAAAACAAGCAAAAGGGACAATGGAAGGCAACCATTCCTGCTGTGTTCATACTAAAAAACCACATTGCTTTCACTACCGATTATTTGGTTGTTATCTGACTTTTATACTTTCCTCCTAAACTTCTATACTTACCACGGGAAAATGAGACTTTTTGAGTTCCAGCGAAAAGTTTCCCAGGATGTGGGGCTTTGGGTACTAAATTAAGAGAGTCCCAGGAAAACTGGGATGGTTGGTCAGCTTAGCTGTCCATGATGCAAAACTATGCAAAATTAGTACAAGCAAAGACACGTTTCCAGACATCTGGATTTATCTCCTAAATTCAGGTATTGAATATTAGACACTTTATTAATATGAGTCACCATATTAATAGAATAAAGAAGAAAACCAATGGTAATTTCACTAAATGCAGAAAAAACATATCACCCATTTAAAAGAAAACTACTCATAGCAAACTACTAGAATAAACTTCTTTAACTTGATATTTGTAACAATAAAATATAGAAAACAGGGGTGTCTGGGAGACTCAGTCAGTTGAGTGTCTGACTCCTGATTTGGGCTTAGGTCATGATCTCTTAGGTTGTGGGATCAAGCCCTACATTGGACTCCACACTGAGCATGGAGCCTGCTTAAGATTCTCTCCCTCTCCCTCTCTCCCTTGCTCTCTTTCTATCTCTCTAAAATTAAAATAATAATAATAACAGGGGCACCTGGGTGGCTTGGTTGGTTAAGTGTTCGACTTCAGCTCAGGTCATGATCTCGCAATTCATGAGTTCAAGTCCCTCATCAGGCTCTGTGCTGACAGCTGGGAGCCTGGAGGCTGCTTCAGATTCTGTGACTCCCTCTCTCTGCCCCTCCCTTGCTTGCACTCTCTCTCCCTCTCTCTCAAAAATACATATTAATTTTTTAAATAATAATAACTATAATATAGATAATTATCTCACTGTTGTATTTCTGGAGGCATTATCTTTAAAATCAGAAGCAAGAGAAGAAAGTTCATGATCTCTGTGTCTATACATATTATACAGGAGATCCTATTCAGTACAAGACAAGAATGTCACTGAAAGTGAATGAGAAAAACCTATAATTATTCCTAATTAATAGGCTACATAGTTAATTATGTTTGATGGAAATGAGAACAATTTCTGAAATCAATAGCATTACTTTGCCACAAGAAAATAATTAAGAAATGTAGCTTAATAAACATAACATTCATGAAATCAACCCAAATCACAAGATTTCTGGGAATTAATCCAATCAATGAAGTGTAAATTCTCTATGGAAAAAAATATAAAACTTTATTGGAAAGCATAAAAGAGGGCAAATAAATGGAGAGTTTATAACATATTCAGGATCAGAAAACCCAAATTATAAAGATGTCATCTTGCCCAAGTTAAATATGAAATTAAACATCAAGAAGTTTCAATTAAAATCCCAACCTATATTTACTGAACTTGTAAAGCTATGCTAAAATGTATATGTGAGACTTAAGGTCCAAGAACAGCACAGCTAACTTTGAAGAGTTATCCAACAACATATTATATTCACAATAAAATAAGACTAATTTTAAGAATGCTATAAAAAGCTGAGGCAATGTAACAAATGAGAGAATCTGGAAATAGACAAATATATATATACGTATATATATACATGAAATTACATTACAAACACTAGAGAAAGAATGGAATACCCAGCGATCTATATGGAAACATTTAATTTTGATTGTAACTCATACCTATACATTAAATGCCAAAAGGATTAAAGATGTGAATATAAATATTATTACAATGTAATGTAGAAGATATTTTTATGTAAATAGATAAGGTCATTAAATATGATAAATTTATATCATAAGCAATCATAAAAACAAAAACAACCATCAACCAAATGAAAAACAAGGGAAAACCTTGTAGAAAACATTTGCAGCACATATAATTAATAAAAGTTCAAAATTTAGAGAGTATGAAGCTCCTCTAATTCTATTAAGTAAAAAAGACAAAAACACTCCCCATCAAAAAAAAAAAAAGCAAAGGTATGAAAAGGCAATTAATACTGACAATATTAAACATATGATCAATTTAATTTCACAAAAAAACACAGAAAATAAAAATTAGAATTCTAAGATATCATTAAAATCATATGATCACAAATAAGAATATTGAAAACACTAAGTGTTGATGAAGCTGTGGGAAAATAGAATCTCTCTTGCATAACTTTCAGTAGAGCAATTCATTTGCAAAGCGATCTGATAATATGTAATAAAATTATAAATGTTCATATCCGTCATTATTTAATAATTTACACTCATGGATTCACAGGGAACACTACAAGAAAACATATTTAAGCACATTAATTGCATGACTGTTTGTAATAGGGGAAAGATGGAAGTAACCTAGTTATTCATCAGCAAAGGAATGTATAAATGAATGATTTGAATATATGCATTTAACAAACAGTTGAATAATAAAGAATAATTAAATGAACTAATTCTACATTATTCACCATGGATAAATCTTTAAAATATTTTTGGGCTTTAAAAGGAAATTATAAAGTAGCACATACATTACACCATTTCTGTATTTTTAAACCATACAAAGCAATAATACAGTGGTTATGAATGCATTTATATCTGCCAAGTGACCAAAACATATATCAGATTGATGTATGCCAATTTCAGGTGAGTCTTTCCCTATAGAGATTAAGAAAGTGAGTAGGGGTGGTAAAGATGAACTTTAATAAACCTGTCAAGTTTGATTTCTTTTCATGAAGCAATAATGACCAATGTTAATATCTATTTTATTGTGGTTTGGGGTATATTAGTAAAAGGGTTCCTGCACCCAATTTCAATGTGTGTGTGTGGAATTTTTCCCACACCAACAAGCAATTCTCAAACTCCAACAGGGTGTCTGAGAATTCAACTTGATTCTAACACTGTCTCCTGGAGATAACATCAGATTCCACAGGTTAAAGTTTCAGTCTCACAAGATTCACACACATACATTCAGATGCCAGTCACAAACTCAGGTTGTTACCAGTACTTTTGACCAATTAGCTATATAGATCAGAGGTTCCCATGGCCTCCTTCTTGGAGTTCAGATGTCAGGCATAAGTCTGGATGTTAACCTGTACTTCTGACCAACTAGCTATAAACCAAAGTTTCCCATAACTCCCTCCTTGGGTTCAATTGATTTACTAGAATAGTTTATAGAACTCAGGGACACATTTTACTTACTAGATTACTGGATTCTTATAAAAGGATATAACTCAGAAACAACCAGATGGATAACACAAATAGGGTAGTGTATGGGGAAAGGGCATGAAATGTCCATGCTGTCTGAGCACACCACTCTCTCAGCCTCTCCACTGTGTTCACCAACCTGGAAGCTCTCTGAACCTCTCCCCCCCCCCTTTTTTTTTCTTATGGAGGCTTCCTTACACAGGCATGATTGATCAAATCACTAGCAATTGGTGATTGAACTTAATCTCCAACCCCTATTCCCTCCCTAAAGTCCAAGGAGTGGGACTAAAAGTCCAACCCTCGAATCATAGGTTGGCTCTAGAGGCAACCAGCACCCTTCCTTAGGTGATTTCCAAAAGTCACTTTATAGACATAACAAAAGACATCTTGATCATTCTTAACACTTAACAAAATTTCAACTGCTTAAGGAGATATGAGCCAGAGCCATGGATGAAGACAAATATATATAAGAAATATATTTTGGTCACCCGAATGACCAAATATATGTATATTTTTTATAAATCACAATCTCACAATCAGTACTTGTAACATTGTTTTAGGATCAATTGAAATACTTTGTAATCAAAATTTGTGTGTATGTATTCCAGATAATGGGAAATAAGAATTAATTATGTGCTAAGTAGTCCCACATATGGCTTATTGTATGCCTAGCTTTTGTTCACTGATTTTGGTGCAATATTTTAAGAGAGATGTTGACCGTTAACAACACGGGATATCTCTCCATGTGCATTGACAGGAAAGTGATGGTGAATTGAGGAATGTAACTAATAGTATTTTTAGTACCTACAGTATATCAATTTTCCTATGTAAGTGTGTCATTAATATGTACATATGTAAACATCAAAAAAGTCAGTTAATATGTACAAAATCAAACAAATGAGAAGGTTGAAGCCAGCACTGAACTTATTTATCTTCAGTAAAATAGGCCTGGTCTTTCTTCTCATCCATATTTCCTTCCTAAAAAGATTTGAGGCAATATAGTATAGTGGAAGGAAGCTGAGTGATCAGGATTATACAAAACTATATACATGTAGCCTTAAAAGGAAAATCCAGGAGAGTTATTTTGAAAAACTTCCAGAAGGACCAAGAAGAAAGAAAAACAGTTTAAGCCATTTTTGGTTGTTGAAACATCCAGTCAGGACTCACCAATGAGTAATAATTGTAATGAGCCAAATATCAATCTGCTGGGTATTGTTTTAGTTTCCCGTGCCTGCTGTGTCGATGACCACCAACTTGGTGACATGAAACAAAATAAATTTATTCTTTCACACTTCTGGAGGCCAGAGCTCCAATTCAAGGTGTTGGGTAGGCCTGGACTCTTGAGTACCTGGGGGAGAATCCATTCCTTGCCTCTGCCAGGGTCTGGTGGCTGCCCGCATTTCCTGGCTTGTGGTCCCATCGCTCTAATCTCTATTTTTGCAGCACAAAATCTTTTCTTGTCTGTCATATGTCAAATTGCTCTCTGGCTCTCTCATATAAGGATACATGTGACTGCGTTTAGGGCCCATTGGGATAATCTCCCCATGTCAAAATTATCAACTTATTCATATCTGCAAAATCTTTTTTTGTCACATAAGGTAACACTCATAAACTCCAAGGATTAGGGTGTGAGTATCTTTTAGGGACATTATGCTTACCATAGGTAGGCATTTGGGTGCCTACTATTTCTATTTGTCCATCATCTCCTTATGCTTTCTTCTTGTTATGGTCACCTTCATTTCATAAAGTTCTTCTTTTCCCTGTTCTGTATAGATTTGATGGAGGGAGTCCAATCATAGTTCTACACTTCTCTTTGGACACAGGATTACACACAGAGACCCTGGCTTATATTACATTGATATGATAGGTTATTTCATGAGTCCAGACTGTAAACTCATGACCTATGTCTGACTATTTGGACTTCACTGCCTGGTGTTTTATATATGGAGACAGAGAGAAAAGCCCTCTTTTTCTAGAATCTGGAGCGAAACTGATTAAACCTTAAAGTTGGCAGTAGCACAGGGAGAAAGCATATTTAGAGGAGAAAAAATGAGACAAGCACTCAGAATCTGAAGAAGGAATGCTCTTGATTTCCATTCCTGCATTGGCCCAACTTCATTCCTGACTTTTTTAGTTCTGTGAGCGATTCAAAACCCCTGTATTGGCCTCAGCTAGCCTGCACTGAGTATCTGCCTAATGTCTCTCATGGACATCATTGACAATCCTGCAGTAGAAGGAATTCCCCATGAATAAACAATTGGATGGGGAGATCTGTGTTCCCTCCAAACTCTCCAATCTCCTCTTTCCAAATGCAATCAGTCACACTAGAAAAATAAAAATAGATCATTAAGTATTGGCAATGATAGTTCTGACACTGTACTTTAAGTGCATATAAATTTTCTGAAACACTTTAGATATAACACTATTATGTTACCTAGTCATGAAGAAATAAATACAATGTTAAGTAGAGAGGAATCTAAGCTTATTTTGCTGCATAGAATATTACGATGATCAATAGAAGTTATCAAAATAAACATTCACAAACCAACTTCCAAACAACTAAGTAAATATTCAGCTTAATCTAGCAGTCATCCTTAATATTCCTAAAAATAGCTTAAAGCTTCCTGCTAGAATTGTTTCAAAGGAGCCATTTACATTCTAGGTTCTAGTATTTTTTTTATACTTCTAATTGCTTAAAGTAAAAAAAATCTAGAATTCTATCAGAATTCATAAAATTTTATGTACTTGGGCACCATGTTGCCCAATTCAGTAAACCTGCTGAAAAACATACTATTTGTCTTAGAAGTATATTTTTTATATTTGATTTAAGAATTAATAAAATGGTTTATTTGTAGCCATTTTTAAAACAAAACAAAACTAAAAATGCACCAGACCTTTGATCTGCAATATAACTTCCCATTATGAAATTATTTCTATGGGAACATTATGTCTGATATCCCTCATTTGGAAATACACTGATTTTCCAGCAATACAAACTTCAGAATATTTGAAGGATGGTTATCAAATATTATTTTTAAAGCACAGTTTTAGAAAGTATGAGTAAGATAGCACATTCTGATTGAAATGATTAGAAACACCATCCTTGTGAATAAATTAGACAAATAATCAATAGATCTTAATACCCTAAATGTTGTCCTTAATCATCTAATGGATCACCTCTGAGATAATTAGCCCGAGGGTTTAAATAGGATGTTAAGAATCATGATATTTAACTAGATATGTACTTGTAAGATTTGCAAAGGGAAAAAGTTCTCCACATCAACATAGAGCAGCTCTCGTCCTTTGCAGGATATGTAATAAAACTGCTTTTGATCACAAAAAAAGGACACAGGACAAAAGTTATGTTTCAGAAGAGGATAATTGTAGTGGGCAGGTTGATCATTTATGTAATTTTTTTTCCTTTAATAATAAAAATTGTAATCTGGTTAAGATATCTAAGTTTTAGCCATAGCCAAGCTTTGGGTATAACCAACCATATGCCTAATTCCTAAATTAAGCTTAAATTAATCAACGTATTTTATTCCCTTGACGAGCATCAGGGAATATGTGATCTCAACATTCCAGTTGTAATAAATCTTAAGGCTTTTCCTGGCACTGTTAGGACAAAAGCATTTATCTCTTACTTTGCATACTGAAGTATGCCAGTGCAAAAGCTGGCACTACCTTAAGAAATGCTGCCTGAAATTTAAGCCAACATGTACGATTAGGATAACACACACACACACACACACACACACACACACACACACCCATAAGTGGAAACGGGAAACTGAAATTAACTGGCCATGAAATTTATCCTATCTTTGGACAGCAATACATATTTTGATTGTTGGAGCCAGTTTGAATCAGTTTCCATGACATGTAGCTAAAGTCATTTTATCAGATACAATCACCAATAGTAAATTAAGCATGTTATGTTGTTAGTAGCTTTATCTTCAGTGTATAAAGAATATAACCTAAATGGATGATGAATCATGGGTATCTAAACATAAAAGGTTAAGTCACATGAACTAGAAAGAAGGGGAGTGGAATACAGACAGAATTTATTTTGTGAAATATTAGCCTTATGAATGTTTTCACAATAATATATGCTTATTTCTTAATAAAATCTCTATGCTAAATCTCCAGAAAATGCTCAAATTCAAATAAAAATAAGAGCTTTGTTTAACTAATCATGAAGGTGTTCTAATTTAAGGACTGCTCAATAAGATCTAAGGACATTCACAACAAGTTTTGCTGTAATGGGACTCCTTAGGCTATTCTCAAGGAAAGAATTGTTAGGCCTTAGAATAAAAGAAGAAATTTATGGATTCACTTAACACAGTAGTCTCTTAGAGTTTCAGGAACAGCAATCTATTAAAATAGTATAGAGACTGAAATTTTGCTGAAAACATTAATATTGGGATGAGACAGAAGGTCGAAGTAGAATTATCACAGGCATGTAGAAGAATCATTCATTTTCAAACCTCAAAGGAATATTTGTTAACATCCCCTTTGGTATAAATATTCTCTTGATCACTAAGAAACCGCACATATATCTTGTTTCCCAACTGTGAACAGGTAGCACGGTGTAGAAGGACATGTTCTTTTTTATCTTCTGCATTCTTTCTTTGGTCCATGAGAAAGAAATTTCTCTCAATAAACTCCACTGTTCCAGGAGAATACGGAAAAAACATTTCCACTTTTGCTCCAGCTCTTATAAGCTTGAACCCCTCCTCGTGGCAGTAGTGGTGATTTATCTCATTCTCCAATCCAAAGAAGAAGCTAATATTTTAGGCCATTTATGAAGCTATATTTACTTCTCAATTTGTTCAGAATTATTTTTTTAAGTTTATTTATTTTGAAAGAGAGAAAATACCTAGCAGGCTCCGTGCTGTCAATGCAGAGCCTGATGCAGGGCTCCATCCCACAAACCATTGAAATCACCACCTGAGCCAAAATCAAGGGTCAGATGCTCAACCAACTGAGCCACCCAGGCCTCCCAATTTGAGAGAGAGAGGGAGAGAGACAGAGCATGCACAAGTGGGGAAAGGGCAGAGGGAGAAAGAGAATCCTAAGCAGGCCCCGTTCTATCAGCATAGAACTGGACACAGGGCTCAAACCTATGAACCCAACAAGATCATGACCTAAGCTGAAACCAAGAGTTGGACACTTAACTGACTGAGCCACCCAGGTGCTTCTTTGTTCAGAATTCTTAAAGACCAATTTACATCTTCAAGTCACAACAGAGAACTTATATATATTATGAATTATATAAAACTTAGCATTTAAATGCTTACATTTTACATATGGAAGGACTCTTTGTTGAGAATAACAGTTGGCCTGAAGAAAAAGAAATATATTGAGAAAGGGTATTGATATTAATTATAAGGAATAATGGATAAAGATGAAATAAAATCTAAAGAGAGGAGTAAAAAGGTAGCATGCTTACAAAGTAGTGGCACTTCATGATGCTGTTCTCATGTTTGACATGCCATTAATAGCATTAAAATTGCTCTGTATATTGTTGTTAGATCATTACTTAGATTATTATAGCTGCTCCTACTCAGGTTCACACATTTAAATCTGTTTCAATATCGGGGCACCTGAATGCCTCAGTTGGTTAAGTGTCCGATTTGATTTAGGCTCAGGTCATGATCTCATGGTGAGTGAGATGGAGACTCCGAGTTGACAGCACAGATCCTGCTTGGGATTCTCTCTCTTCCCCTTCCCTGCACTCTTTCTCTCTTTCTCTCTTACTCAAAATAAATAAATAAACTTAAAAAAAATAAACCTATTGCAATATCTCATTTAATTTTTACCATAACCCTACAGGAAGATCTCACTGACTACATTTAATATATAAAAATGTGGAAGACAGCTTTTTTAAAATATGTAAGTTCTAAAAAGCTAGTGGGAGAAAAAAGTAAGAATTATTTTTCAATGATAAGCTATAACAATAAATTACATATTGCATTACTACATGAACTTCCAACCTATGGAAAAAGAATTTTCAGTGTTTTGAGTGATTCCTAGGAAAAATAGTCAAAAGTATTCTTGGTACTTCAAATTGAAATGTGTATCTTTAATGAAAAAAATGACTTAATAGAAATTTTTGTCAGACTTTAATTAAAATATTTGAAAAACAATGAACATCGAGTTTAGTAAAACCATTTACTGTGCTACTGCCAAGAAGTAGCAAACAATTCATCGTTTATCTTTGTGTTTGTTTCAGTGTTTGGCTGGTACTTATGAAAATAGATAATATTGAATCACGAAAATGACACATCTTCCTGAGTCATTAAAAATTCAGTTAGATTAGCAAAGAAATGAAACATCCTTTTCAAATTCGCCAGACTTGTTGAGAATAATTTTCCAGTCCCAATTCCACAAAGCACAACAACTTCCTCCATAAAATCATAGTGGAGAGGATATGTTCCCCTTGCCCTTTTCCAAAGATTTCTTGTAAACTTATAAACAATCTCAGCCTCTGGTCTTTAGTCGCCTAATCTTTAATCACACTCTATTTATAATATTCCTCCATTGTGCTTGTATCTCCCTTTTCTTCTCCATTTATCCTAAACTGACCTATTTGTCAAGGTCATTACACACCATGCCTGGGAAAGGTCCTTAATAACACTTGCTCCAAACTACTCTTTCACAAATT
Source organism: Cryptoprocta ferox (assembly GCA_028646485.1). Lineage (NCBI taxonomy): Eukaryota > Metazoa > Chordata > Mammalia > Carnivora > Eupleridae > Cryptoprocta > Cryptoprocta ferox. The sequence goes on from CM053577.1 coordinate 64,360,092, forward strand.
TTATAGAAGATACATTAACACTTTATCATATATTAAGAGCATTGCTCACAAATTTATGTGTATCTTATTATCATAAATACTTTAAGTTCCATGAGTGTACTGACTTTGTATTAATCTCCCCTGATAACTTAGTAATCCTTAGCTATAATAGGTATACATTTGCTAAGTTGAATTAAATCCTTTATGAGACAGGTGGGTCCAAACAGAGTGCATCCATTGGAAACCTCTTTAAAATGTATGAAATTCCTTTCATCACATTTCTGTAGGAAGACAGACGTAAATGTAAATCTGTTCTCCCCTCTTTGGCATAGATTCATGGACTTTCTTATAGCAGATCCATGGATGAGATAATAGAGAAGATTCTGTCACTGCTCAGTTACAAATTGGCTACTTTATGGGGCACCTGGGAGGTTCAGTTGGTTAAGTGTCCGACTTCGGCTCAGGTCATGATCTCATGGCCGTGAGTTCGAGCCCCGCATCAGGCTCTGTGCTGACAGTGCTGAGCCTGGAGCCTGCTTCTGATTTTATGTCTCTCTCTCTTTCTCTGCCCCTTTCCCATTCATGCTCTGTTACTCTCTCTCTCAAAAGTAAATAAACATTAAAAAAATGGCTATTTTAACTAAACATTTTGTTATACCTTTATGAAGGTCTGAGGTATGTCATATAATACTAATAAAATAATGTATTCAGGGAAGCCTCTTTTTGAAAAAGCTGATTATAAAACATATAAGATAATATTTTAAATGTTATAATTTATTATAAAATATCAGCTGAATTCACACACATGAAGACCTATTTCTTTTATTTTTCTAAATTAGAATCATTGCTGAAAACTGGCTCAGTTTGCTGATGACCTTGACTATGCTCAGTTGACAAAATGTCTTAAAGTTGTTGATCTCTTTTTCCCAGCCCACAATCTCTTCTGAAAGAATTTTTTTGACCAACAGCTATGCTTTTCTCATTTAGAATATGGGACATACACCCTCCCTCCCACCTAAGAGCATCTGAATGGATGGGGAAGACTCTTACTCCAAGAAACAATCCATCAGTTGGACTGATTCAATCAGATACTCTCTCCTGATAAATCTGAGACAAAGATGTTGGAAGAAAAGAGGATAAAAAACCAAGACAGAAAAGAAACTAAAAGCAATCTCCTATTACCAAGTTATGACAGCCCAAATTTCCTCTCTTTCTGAGGCTTTGAACAGCATTCTCTTTTTCATTAATAGCTCTATAATAAATCTGCTTTTACTTGATCAAACTTAAATAGGCTTCTGTTCCCTGCAATTAAATAAAGCTCAATATTGGTATTTATTCTTTGAGTGGAATTGCAAGCAATGAGATCCTTAGAGAAAAATGTGGAGTACATAGAATTGCTATTGGACCAAGTTAGAACTAATTGTATTGCCCTAAATTGAAAAACTAGCATACTATGGAACATAGATCTTTATCTGCAGTCACTCAACCCAGGTTTACTAAGGGCGTAGTATTGGGAACCAGATGCTTTCTGCCATAGGATATTCTAAATGGATTGGTAATATGGAGATAAATGGATTAGATGACTAATTCTGAATACATTAAGTCAGATTTTTTAAGAAAGATTAACATACATACTGAAGTGTTGGTATTAATACACAAAGAGAAACTTACCCCCATTCTACTGTAAGAAATTTTTCTGTCTCTAGTCTGCATGATGAGGCATCTAAAAAACAAGTTCAGAAAGATTTTTACAACATTCTGAATATTTTTCCAATATGTTTAATTATAAAAACTTTAAACATACAGAAATAATAAAACAATTATACTATAACACCCATATACATAACATCAAGAATTAGTAATGATCAATTTTTTGCTATAAAATTATATGTATATAAAAACAAAATTTATTTCCTGAAATACTGATAATAGGTTTCAATTTCAGATGCCTTCTCCCCTAAATTATTCATTGTGCATATTCTAAAAATAAGCCTACATAAATATGCCATTGTCACACCTAAGAAAATCAGTAATAATTTCCTAAAATCATCTAATAACCAGTTCTTATCCAAAAGTGTTTATACTTAACAATTTAAAATAAAATTGATGGAATTAAAAAAGAGAATAAATTAAACCACAATTATGATAGTAATTGTAGCATACGTTTTTCAGGAAGAAAAAGGGAGCCAAAATCAGTATGAGTTTAGAATATTTGAGCAGAATGATAAACAAATTTGACCTAATAATACACATAAGAAACTGTAGACAACAATGATTACCACACATGCTTTTCAAATACTCATGATAATAGAAAGGATTGAAAATGTGTAAGTTATTGCTGATTAGAATAGAATTATACAGAAATAATAAAAATGTATTGATAATTTTCAGATATTTTGAAGAGACTCCCATAAGTAGCTTATTTTTCAAATAAGAGATCACATTGCAATGTAGAAAATATTTGAAATGCATGTAGGTTAGGGAAAGTTAAAAGTCAATTATTTAGGAATGATTGAAAGTCAATTATTTAAGAATTTCTGTAAAAAGTTGAAACAGGTGGTTAATGCTCCAAAAAACTGAAGGAAGGAAATAATAAAGATAAAAGCAGAAATTAATGAAATAAAAAAGAAAAAGGAAAAAATCAGCAAAGCCAAATTTTGTTTTTTTAAAAAGATTAATAATAAAGAAACCTATAAAAATTAACCAAGAAATAAAAAAAGAGGAACAATATTACCAAAACTGAAAAAATGTGAAAATATTTTCCCCTCTATTTTTGCTTTTTCCAATATGACTTTTCAGCTCCTCCCATAGAATGGTTGAATCTATATCAATATTCGTTTTTAAAATTTTTATTTATTTTTTTTAATTCATTTTGACAGAGAACATGCAAGAGAGCATAGAAGATGTAGAGAGAGAGAGAAAGAGAGAGAGAATCCCAAGCAGGCTCCACACTGTTAGTGTGGAGCCCAATGTAGGGCTTGAACTCACAAACTGTGAGATCATGACCTGAGCCAAAATCAAGAGTCAGATGCAAAAAATAATAAAATAAAATAGAATAATAAAAATATTAAAAATAAAAATTTTAAATAAAAATTTTTAAAGTAAATTTTTTTAAAGAAAGAATCAGATGCTTAACCAACGGAGCCACCCAGGTTCCCTATTTCAACATTCTTTGAATTGGGTCTTATAATTTTCTTAGCTAATAAAATGTGGTAGAAAAATGATAGCATGTGAGTTCTAAGCCTAGATTTCAAGATGCTTTCCATGGTTCCACTCTTTCTGTTGGACCCTCACCTCCTGTTTATAAACAAGCCCAAGCTAGTCTGAACAGATGGGATACCATGTGGAGCAAGATGAATAAGCCTAAAAGACAAAACTGAGGCTCCATATATGTTGACAGGGACCCAGCCAAAATCAGCACAACTGCCCAGCTTAACACAGCTGGCCAATGAAGGATGTGACCCCATCAAGTACAGCTTAGACTGTAAGAACTATGCCAAGTTGACAAGCAGAAAGAGCAAAGCCAATATAGATGATAGAAAGATAGATAGATGGATGGATAGATAGATGGTAGGTAAAAGACGATAGATGTGCAAGATTGGAAAGGTAGAAACAAAATTCTTGTTATTTGAAGATAACATTTTATTACAAAGATAACAGAAAAAAATCTATATTTAAACCACTAAAATTAATGAATTTGTGTAGTTCACTGGACAGCAAGTCAATGCACAAAAGGCAATGCATTTTTTTAGGCTGATTATCCTTAAGGTAATTTGTCTCATAGAGCTGCTGTGGGCCAAAAATAAGAAGAGGATATTATAAGCTACTTTTATGCCAATAAATATAAAAGTTTAAATGAAATTCCTAGAAAAATTTAGCTTTCTCAGAATTGAAAGAAGAAATAAAAATCCAATTAGTCCTTTTATAATTGAATTTAATTAATAAAATATTTCAGATAAAACTCCAAGTGAAAATCTTTAAATAAACAAATAAACAAAAATATAATCAAAATAGCTACTTCTAGAAAGTTAAAATTAGGAAAAATCAAAGCTCTTTCTATGAGCCCATCTTAAGCTGATACCAAAACCTTAAAATGCCAGTATCTTTCATTAATATATGCAAAGAACCTAAAGAAACTATTGTCAAAAAGAATCCACAAATTAATTAAAACGACAATATACCATAAAATATGTTTATTCTAGGTCTTCAAGTGTGTATTAAATTTTAAAGTAAATCAAAGTAATTTTCTGAAATAACACAAAATAATGAAAAGAATTATAATAATTATCTCAAAACACATTCATAATTTTAAATAATGGAAAACTAGAAATAAAACAGAACTTTCCTATTTCGGTACAGGGCATCTGTTTTTAAAAAACAACAAACAATTTTAGCGATAAAATGAAAGATTCTGATTTCTGGAGTGAAACAAGGATGGCTCCTATGGTCTGTTAACACAAGATTTTCCTGAAAGGGCTACCCAGTACAGTAAACCAAATGTAATATGATGATGATGATGATGATGATGATGGTGATGTCAAAATAAAAATCTCTGTATGTGCAGACAACATGATTTTCCCATAGGAAGTTCAAAAGAATGTACAATCACACTATTAGAATTAATGAATTGAGCTACATCACTGGACTGGACATGAAGTTACTATAAAAATCAATTGTACTGATATACTAACAACAAACAATAATTAATTTTTAAAATAATACCATTTACAATCACATCAATCTAATGTAGGTTATGTGGGAACTATACGTGGAAAACAACAAAACATTGAGAAGTATCAGGAGAGATCGAAATAACTGGGACTATACTATGTCTAATGGACCGGAAGACAATTCTCAAACTTTATATAGATGTAATATGATCTCAATAAAAATCCTAGTGTTTCTTTTCTGTTTTGGAGGGGTTAGAAAATGACAAGCTAATTCTAAAAGCTATCTGGAAATGTAAAGGGGCAGCAATAGTCAGGAGAACCTTGAATAAGCAGAAATTGGCAATCTTAAACTACTGGACTATTACTTAAACACCTTCTTATAACACCTCACTAAATAGTGTACAACAGGGACAAAGACTGAAAAATAGACTAGTGAAACAGCACAGAGGGTTTAGAAACAAACCCACACAAATAGAGGAAGTTTATGACAAAGAAGACACTGTAGAACAGGGGAAAAAGCACAATCTTTTCAATAATGATGCTATCTAAAACATATACAAAAAAATAACAGACACCTCTATCAGACCATAAGCAAAATTTCATTCTAGATGAAGTGTAGTACTAAATGTGAAAAGTATTAATATAAAGCTTTTAGAAGAAATCAAGGCAGAATATATTTATGATTGTAGCTAATTGTGATAAGGCCCCATCCTATTCCTCAGCCTACCTCTGAATACACCTGTACCTGTTATTGACTGGTTCCATACATGCTGATAACTTTCTGTCTTAAGCATGGCATATCTTTTCTTCTTCGAGCCAGAGTTTTCTCTGGCAATGTTAGGCCAGGTAATAAATCTACTTCTGCTCTTCTTGACTAAAAATAATTCATGAATAAATCATTATACTTTCTTTCTTTTAATATTTATTTTTGAGAGAGAGAGACAGAGAGAGAAAGAGACAGAGAGTGAGTGGCAGAGGAGCAGAGAGAGAGAGGGAGACACAGAATCTGAAGCAGGCTCCAGGCTCTGAGCTGTCAGCACAGAGCCTGATGCGGGGCTCGAACCCACAAGCTGTGAGATCATGACCTGAGCCAAAGTTAGATGCTTAACCGACTGAGCCACCCAGGCACCCCGAACCATCATACTTTCTATATTCTATTGACATTACTTCGCAATTTAGCAAATGCGTATGTTAATTTACCTTATGAGGATACATGTTGTAGCAGAAAAATTGCACTGTAGAGGCAGTAGTTTTTTTATTGTGTTATACATAAAGCATATTTTTAGGTTGTCCCATCATTAATGATGCCAAATTTTATCACTTCATTGAGCTGGTATGATATTTAATTTTATGTGTCAACGTAACTGCCATTGGGTTGGCCAGATTAAACATTATTTTTCCTGTGTCAGTGAGGATGCTTCTAGATGAGATTAGCATCTGAATCTGTAGACTTAGTAAAGTAGGGGCATCATCCAATCTCTTGAGGGCCTCAATAGAACAAAAAGTGGAGAAAGTAAAAATTTACCATTTTGACTGCCTGCTGCCTGGTAAGCTGTGACATGTCTTCTGCTTTTCAACTGGGACTTACATCATCAACTCCCCTTCACATTCTGTGTGGAATGACACCACCAGCTCTTTTGGGTGTTCCGTCTGTAGATGGCAGATTATGAAATTTCTCAACCACCATAAACATGTGATCTCTCTCTCTCCCTCTACCTATTTATTCTCACACACATATATTTTTATGCAATAGTTATAAAATGGTTTCAAAACTACATTATTATATCACTATTGACAGTAAACTACTAAGTAAAGTTTAAGATTATTTTGCAAATTGTTGAGTACTGTATTACGAATGCTAGAATTAGAGAGTGCTATAAATCCACCTTATATAAGTGAAGCAGAAAAAAAATCTGCAAAAAGAACAAATAACAATGCAGAATCAGAGAGAAGTGAAATTGTGAGATCATGTGTCCCTAGATAACACATCCCCCGGATTCATCATTAATGTCTTTCGAAGTTCTTGTTTCTAGATAGTCCTGAGGCCTGTTGCTTGACCCTTCCTTGGGGATTATGAAATACCTATTTCAATATTCCTGTACTACCACACTTTTTTGTTTTCACTCACTGCAGGATGTTTTGCTTTTTGCTTTAAAGTAATCAATTTTTTGCTAAATTAATAATTAAATTTTAATGTTGAGAACACTAAGAATGAGAGCTGCTCTGAAATTAGTATGAGCCCACAAGTAGCACAGCTGGAGCTAATTCCTAACTGTGAAGCCCACCCCCTTTAGAATTAAACAATGATGATAAAATCATTTACAAATTCAGATATTTCCTATTTGCCCACATGATCTCAAGAACGTGTTTCCAAGCTTTGATCATTTTGACTTTGGTTTGAGCTAAAGCAGGTACCTGGATTTTCTTCCCACAAAACATTACCTGACCAGTTAAGAATGTGTCTTATGAGCAGAGGTGAATATGTTACAAATTTTAGCACTGTGAGAAACCATAGCTCAAATACATTTGGCCTTTTATGGTTGATTAAGTTTAATAATTTAAGAAATAAATATGCAAGAATTACTACAGGCACGACCATCAAAATAGGTCTCTTCCCGATAATACCAACCTAGCATCAGAAGTTACAAGAATATGACAAGAAGATTTTGTGCACCTCAAAGTTTTCTGAAGGGTAGAACTCTCTCAGCATCCAATTTTTCATATCAGAAGGGGAGAGAAGGAGGAAGAAACAAAGTTTCTCTGTATTTGTTTGACTCTATCCTGATCTCATATTGGTTTTAGCAAATTTTGTCTCTGGATTATAAAAACAGAAATCTGGTTGTAGTGGGTAAGTGAGAATCCACATAAGAATACATATAATTATAACAAATCTTAATTCACTTCTGATTTAAATCTAATTCTAATACATAGTTTGTCTAAAACTTCATAGTAATCATGAAATTAATAAATATTTTAGGAGTCATACATCCCATATGAAATAAATCTATTTCAATATCTTCTAATATCTCAAATGCCAACTTTTAATTGTTAATTTTACTTCAGTGGCCTACTGGGTCAATTTACTCATTTTAATGCAATTCTATAAGTTCTTGGAACATTGAAGTGTTTGGAGAAGAATTTTCCTAATATCTTAAAATTTTCATTTGCCTTAGCTAAAAAGCAAATTTAAAAGTACATGCCCACAAATGATACATTTAACTAAGATTTAACTTTGATAGAAGTAAGCAGCTACTGGACCAAAATCAATCAATCAATCAATCAATCAATCAAAGAACAACAAAAAAGTATGCTTTTCTTTCTAAGGTAATTTCAAAATTAGATGTAAAGCCATGGCCAAAAAGATTAGCTGTTACTTGCACAAAATATGTGTGTCTCATTTCCTAAGTCTATTTACCTTTTTATAAACCAATTTCTAACTCCATTCAATAGATTTTTCCTTCCTCTCAAATTGCCCACCTTACTTTATCCTCTAGCAAATTGTGATAATGTTCAATATCAAGGCAGATAGATTTAGAATTAGAATATATTCCAAACGTAATATTTTACTATTAAAATATTAGTAGTAAATATAAAAATATTGACTTTAAATAATTGGAAACACAAACTTCTTAATATATTGTAACTACAAAATGTGTATAACATGCAACCATGATTAATATGAGATTGATGACTTTTGAAAAGGAATGACTACTTCATTGGTAATAAGAACCAAATTGTGTGGAGTCGTTTCAGGATTAAACACCTGCAGCATATTCTGATACCCAAGAACAGAACTAGGCTGTTCTGAACTAGGCTGAAGCTAAAATGGAGCCTTGTGTGATCATTTTCAGCATTATAATTTCCTACAAAATTTGAGTGATTTGCAGAACTGTGATAGATTCCCCATGAATAGGATAGTGGCAAAAGCTTTGTAGATTCAAAAATAGTTTTGCTGAGGCAATGAGAAGTAATACACTATCAGAATAGAAGCTGTTCATATTTTACCAAGCTGTTTGTATTTTAGAAACTGATAAAAGAATTTGTCTCTAAACATTGCAAAGTCTTGCTTCCCTTATTTTATCTTTTGTATTCTATTACATTAGCCTTCAATTCTCTTAATATCTCCCCACCGATGGAAAATGATCATAATATTCACAATTTAATAATTAAGTATTCTGCATTATACAACAATAATTGTATAAGTGTAATTATTAAAATTTTTAAATTTGTATTTCTGGGATGATCTGAAAAAAATTTTTATCCTAAAATATAAAAGAATCAGGAAGAAAAACCCATAGAGCCCCATAGAAGTTTCAAGTCCTGGTGGATGGAGGCCTGAACTGACTGAAGAATGAAGGTCATTTTGCTTAAAGACTATGGAGAGTTTCCATGGGATTAATCTAACAGGGCCATTGACTGGAACTCTACATTGATTGATTTCACATAGTATGGCTTGTATTCATGAGCCCTGATTTATATCAATATCACATTAAGACACTATCTTTCTGGGATACCAGACTCAGGGTGCTATATGTCACTTGATCAGTAGCAATGTGCTGATACACAAATGCTCACTGATACACAAATCTTTACTTGACAAGATTGTTAACTGTGATAAAAATGTTAAAGCCGGGCGCCTGGGGGGCTCAGTTGGTCAAGCATCAGACTCTTGATTTTCTCTCACGTCATGATCTCAGGTTTGTGAGTTTGAGCCCTTAGTCAAGCTCCACACTGACATTGCAGAACCTACTGAGATTCTCTGTCTCTCTCTGCTTCTCTCCTGCTTGTACATATATCCTTTCTCTCTTTCCATCTCTCAAGATAAATAAATAAATGTTTAAAAAAAAGTCAAAGCAAACTGTGAAAAATACAAAGTATTCTTAGTACACAAATGGATTCATATTAATATTTATCCTTCATGAGTGATTACATTTCCTGTAATATCAAGTCTATCTATCCAGTATATCACCCGTTGTTCATTATAATATAGCATACTTACACAATAAATTGAACATGACAAATAAACATGAGAGTGGAAACTAAACTTTAAAATCTGTTTCTTCTTTAATTTTTAAAAATTATTTATAGCTGCTGGACTTTTGAATATTTAACATAAGGTTATGCTTTTAAAGTATGTTTATACTGGGGCGCCTGGGTGGCTCAGTCAGTTAGGCATCCAACTTCAGCCTAGGTCATGATCTTGCTGTTCCCAAGTTTGAGCCCCATGTTGGTCTCTGGGCTGACAGCTCAGAGCCTGGAGCCTGTTTCAGATTCTGTGTCTCCCTCTCTCACTCTGTCCCTTCCCCACTCACACTCTGTCTGTCTCTCTCAAAAACAAACATTAAAAAAAAAAAAAGTATGTTCTGTACCTATGTCAGATACTAAGTATTGCTTAACGTAAGTTTTGATGAAATGGGTTTAGGTCCACTCTATTTCCTATATGTTCCTAGGGTGTTTTTGTTACTTTATTCCTCCATTACTGCCTTCTTCGGTGTTAATCAACAATTTTTCGTTGATCCATCTTACCTCTTCTATTAGCCTTTTTTTTTATTGACTACACTAAACTTACAAAACACATTCTTAATGTCTAATATGTATACTTATTTTTGCCATATCTCAAATAATGCAAAACCCCTGGGAAGAGCTTATTTTGTGTATATTTTTATTTTTTTATTTAAATTCCAGCTAGTTAACATACAGTGTAATATTCGTTTCAGGTATACAATATAATGATTCAATACTTCCATACGATACATGGTATTAACTTCATCTATAATGTCCATCTTTCTTCTATTATTCTCATGTATTTCATTTCTTCATATATTATAAACCTCATAAAACATTAAAATTCATGTTGTTTTAAACAGTCAATTTCTGCTCACATTTTCACATACGTTCATTCTATGCTGCTAATTCATTCTTGCACTTTCATGCTTCCATATGAGATCATTTTTTTAGGCTAAAGAACTTTCGTTAGTATTTCTTGTAGTGCAAGTCTTTTGGTGACAGATACTCAGATTAAAACTTGTATATCATCTTTATTTTTAAAATATATTTTAAATAAGTATAGAATTCTAAGTGAGAAAGTTTTTTTTTTTCCTTTTACCATTTTAAAGATGTCTATTCACTGTCTTTGGCTTCCATAGTGTTATCGAGAAGTCAGACATTTCTCTTGTTCCACTGAACGTAATGTGTCTTTCTTTTCCTCTTGGTGTTTTTATGAGTCTAGTTTTTAGTTTTTACCAGTTTTTGACCATAATGTGGGTTAATTATTTTTCTTTATTTTTTTTTCTGGTCAGAGCTCACTGTCTTTTTTGAAATTGTGGATTAATATCTTTATTTTGTTTTAGAAAATTCTTGGCTATTATTTTCTCAACTGTCACTTATATCACATTCTCTATCACCTCTCCTCCTGAGACTCCATTAAGCATATATAAGATCATCTGACCATGTCCCACATGTCACTCACTTTGTTTTTCAACTCTTTGTTTTCTTTTTGTACTTAAATGGGTGCTTTTTATCTACTTGTATTTGAAGTCACAAATCAGATTTTTGCAGTTTCTTACACCCATCTAATGAATTTTTAAAATTGAAATAAAATTGATGTCATTGAAATATACAAATATTAAGTATACAGCTTAATGAATTTTATATATGCATATACTCATGTAAACACCCTTAGATCAAGAAAAGAATATTTCGATTACCTAAAATGTTCCCTTGTGTCAATCGCTTCCCTTTCCTTTACTCTTCAGAGGTAATCCTTTTTATAACTTCTATTTCCAAAAATAGATTTTGCCCTTTCCCTTTATTTACCTAAAATAAATTGAAACCCAAAATGTTTCTGTTTCCTCACTAATTTCAATAAACATAATGCTTTTTGAGGGTTATCCACGCTGTCATGTGTATCAGTAGCACAATCCTTTTTTTTTTAAAAATTTCTGAGTTGTATTCCATTGAATGAAACTACAATTTATTTATCCATTCTTCTGTTTTTTTTTTTTTTTTTTTTTGAGTTTTGGCCTGGTTGTTTCTAGTAGGTCTATCATGAATACACTGGCCATGAATTGAAAAATGTAGTTTTTTCTCTTTCTGGGATATTATCTTTCTGGGATATTATCTAGTAATGGTATTACTGTGTCAATTTATAAAATATTATCAAACACTTTACAAATTACTTATACTTTTCAAGCTCCTACCAGTGATATATGAGTGTTAGTGGCTCTATATGATTGCCAACTTTTGATGTTTTCAGTCTGTTTAGTTGACCCAGTCTGGAAAGTATGTTTTAGTTAAACCTTAACTCTAATTTACATATTTAACTTTCATTTGCCTGATGATGAGTGATGTTGATGAATAATCTGATTGACCATTTGCTTTTGATTTCTTGTGTGCATGCCTGTTTAAGTCTTCTGTCTGTTAAAAAAAAGAAAAAAAATTGTCTCTTTCAAGCTGATTGGTAAAAGTTATTTATGTGCTTTGGATAAAAGTCTTTGTCAGACATATATATTGCAAAAGTTTTCTACCAGTATCTGCCTTGAATTTACAATTTTAGTGGTATCTTGAGTTAGCAAAATTTCAAATTTTGATAAAGTCAAATTTATCATTTTCCTTTTATTGCTGGTACCTTTTGTATATTAGTAAAATCTTTGTATTCTCCAGAGTACGAAGATGTTTTTATATGTTATATGCTAATAGAAGTTCAGTATTCCAAGTCTCACATTTAGGTTTTTGATCCACTTCAAATTGATTTTTATTAATGGAATGAAATGAGTCAAGGTTCATGTGTTTGCCATAGAGATATCCACTTGCTATAGCTCCATTTATTTAAAGCACTTTCTTTCCCCCAGTAATTGCAGTGACACTGCTGATGCAAATCAAGAGCTATCAAAGGAGTTCTTATTTCAGATACTGCATTTTCCAATTCTAAAGTGTCTTTTGATTCTTTTTAAAAATCTAATTCTCTTTTAATTACTCCATCTGTTAGCCCCTGTGTTCACCTTTTTCTACATTTTTCGACATGTAACAACATTTAATCACGTGTGAAGTTTTGTCTGTAACACTGACATCTAGTTCCTCCTTGGGTCTGTGACTACAGACTACTTTATCTCTTGATTATCTGTCACTTGTTTCTTTCTTATTCACATGCTTAGTGAGTTTGTATTAGATGTGGGCCACTGCTGGGGTTCTAGATTATATTATATTCTTCTAAAGAAGGTTATTTTATTTCCCAGTAGGCAGTTAAATCACGTCAAGGCTTGGTTTTTAACCTTCTTCTAGAGCAGGTCTATTTTAATTTTGTCCTTACATCTTAGGGGTAGGGTAGCCCTGGCTACAAGAGCTTGGTCCTTTGAAGTCTCAACTCAATGCCTGGGTTATTCATCAAGTTCATTCCACTCTGGCTAGGCTTGAACTCCAATATTACCATAGTAGTTTGCAACTACTGAAATATCTGTTCAGCTCTTCTATGCCTTCTGGAGTCTTGCCTTGTATATACATAACTTCTCAGTTAGCCAAGGATTTGTTGGGAGTTTTGATGTAGACTTCTGAGATTTGGTCTTTGTGGTTCCTTTCTTTTCTATCCACTGCACCCCAGCTCAGCCCCCTTTAGATAGCATGAATAGCAATCTCTGTTGTCCCATCCAGAGTTGTTCTCAGCTTTGGCTCTGTTTCTGTACATAACTTGGAAAATGGTTTCTGAGAGAAAGTCAAGGTAAACGTGTGGGTTCCTTCTCTCAAGAACTGTGGCATTCTCTTGTTTGCTATCTAATGTCTTAAAAACTTGTTTTACATATATTTTCAGTATTTATCATTGTTTACAACAAAAAAAATGAAGCTCCTATAATAGGGTTAATACTAGCTACTTCATCATGGCCAGGACCAGAAGTCCTACGTATTTTTTTAAATATAGGTGAAACATAGTTTATTTTAAAGTTTCATAACTTAATCAACAAAGTTTTTAATAATTATGACATATTGGAAATTTTTGAGTTATAATATTTTGTTTCTTTCTAAAGCTTTGGAAAATATAGAAGACAGCAAAAGCTTCCCAAATGAACTAGCATTTCCACACACAACTAAGACTTGGTGTAGCTAATTTCTTGATCCATTTAATTGTGGACCCACTAAGACTTTCAGCCAGACCTGGTTTTAGTTTGAAGTAATAAAAGCAGTATATTCACTAGGAATTAAACCAGGGCGATTAATTTTTTTTTCAGCAGCTCTAGAATGACCGTGAGATGAAATGACCCTTGGTTACTGGCAACGGACACTGGATTTAAATGTAAAACTTAGTGGATAAAGGTTACATATCCCCACGTGTTTTTCCTCAGCCACAAAATTGAGCCTTTCTAGGAACTGAAATGTAGAGATTTCAAGCTTATTAAAAAAGGCCAAAGTGTAACAATCTAATGAAATGTGACCAATTTGGAGGAAAAATTCATCCTTTGCTGTAAAAATGGTGAAGGATTTAAACATTTCTTTAAAATTTACTAATATGGGAAATGTTAGTGAGGATCATATAATAAATATTCAGTGGGTTAAACTATTGCTTACAGTCGAGTGCCACAAAAGGATTATTATGGATGTGGCAGGAAGTTGTTGTAAACTATATGCTGGACAGAGAAGTCACAAAAGTATAATTATTTTTCCAGCTTAAGAGACCATAGGTTTTTCTTGCTTGCATGAGCAATTCAAGGATTCAGTAATTTGGCTGTGGTTTGGGTGCTTCATTTCCTGCCAAACTTCATGTTGTTCAGAACAGGCAAAAATACATCTATTTTGACTGTAATGACGCCAAGCATTTTTAACAGCCTATACATGACACATAAAGAAAAAGTGAAAGGGAAATGCTTACTTAATTCAGCTGAAGACTTAATTAGGAGCTCAATTCTACCAGACATTTAATATTGCATTTTATTCTCATTTGTTTTTTTTTCTAATAGAAAATAATGGCATGCCAATTGTATATGATTATGGATAGCTATTTATGGAACTAGGTCTTGCCTCTACACTTAATTACATTTTGTTTGGAGGTTAATATTATATTATAACTGTAGCTTTTATTTGAGTATATTCTTATAGTTTTCCTCTCTCATTAGGACTTAGATTGCTGGCTTATAGATTTCACTTGTTTGTATTTTTCTCTACTGCTTTTTTCTATTTCTGGGCCTATTCTCTAGTGCTGCATTATTCTTTTTGATGACTTTAAAGGCGTTTAATGGTACAGGGAAAGAAATAATTCATTTTTGCCATATGCTGAAGGCTTTGATAAACAATGCACTTATAAGCTAAATAAAAACATGCCATAGATTTTGTGCTTCCTAATGAATATGTTTGATTTTTATTTAATTTGTTTCTCTGTTCTTTGTACTCTGCCCTGTTATAGGATCACTGGGATTGCCGTAACCTATTCATCTCAAATCATACAAATGTGCATTGAAATTGATCATGGATATCTACCATCTGTACTGTTCAATATGTCTCGTCACTTCATGTTTCTTCCTATTCTGCAAAAGAAGTTAGAATCACTTTTTTGTTTACAAATATCAGAGAACTAATGCATTTTACATAGCCAATAATAAGGCTCAAGAAAGATGTGACTAGATTCATATTTCTATTCACACTCTTATTTATTAGCAGCATGGTTTCTTTAGAGTCTGACCTATTCCTGGCCTAATTGTTTTCATTATTTTGTAATCACTTACAAAGTATTTTACAAAATTAATTTAAATTATGTTGAATAAGTCTATTCCAATTAAGAAATCACATAGTTGCATGTTTATTATTATTCCATAATACCTAGGAATAAAGTCAATATGATATTTCATAAATTGAAGCCAGGCCTTCCTAACGTGTTCTGATATGCCAACCAATAAATGGATTCTTATTGTTATTCATGGGATTCTGTGACCAATAACTAGCTGGTAAAGAATGTGTCGAAATCAATCAAGTTGTAGATACATGCTCAGTAGATGGATAGGGAGAGTCACTAGGTCTGCTCATGAAACTGCACTTTCTATCGAACAAAACAGAAGCTACTTTTCCATTAGAGTTCCAAATACCTCAGTGTTTGGTGAAGTCTCCAGGTAATATATGCAGGGAAGATCATTACCAGGAACTGAGAAACAATAGGCTTCTATCAATCAACATATATTTGAATATGAACAGCTTTTAGGAAAGCTTTGGGTATTTTTTCTTTCACTGACATTGATGTTAATTAAGTATCATAATTTAATGAGCCCCCTAAAAGACTGACATTTATACAATGAGTCTTCACATGGTATGCAAACCTGATCCTATGAAGCTGAATTTCAGACTCTGGTATTGCCATCGTGCACGTAAAACTGTGACGCCAGCTTCCAAGTCTCCCATTACATTCCTAAGCTTGGTGACATGAAACAAATGAAATGAGACAAGGCTTCAGTCACAGTATTGCTTTACTCAATCGAGGAGACTATATAGAATGAATAGGGACACCATCAACGCTAGTATGGCCTTCTAAAAATCCAGGACAGCCATAGTGGGATAACAAATATGAGTTTGTAATGTGTCTTCCATTTATATTTGCAAATATTTCTACACAAACTCTCATGTATTCCAGATTCTTTGCTTTTAAATGCCCCAATTTCCCTACTAATTATCCTGCTGGAGAACGTTTTCCCTCTGAATTTTTCGTCTGTCTTATTTTGAGTGGTTACATGTTTAGCTTTCTTACAACAGTCACTGGCAAGGGAATAGAGTTACAAGGGTTGTCTTAGTCCAATGTATCTTTACTTCCTATGGTAATACAGTAATGAGTTTGTGATATCATTTTGCTGAAGTACAACTAACATTTAATTGTGCAGTGGAATAGATTATACTAGACTAGACTGGAAAATAATAGAGTAAATTACACAGTAATCCTAGATGTTTTAATTTATATATTTATATGTGTGTATCTGCATTATTACAACACATGCTTATGCATTTATCAAATTGCATTAAAAATGTTTAAAAGCACTCACTTTATATATATATATATCATGACCTGAGCCAAAACCAAGAGTTGAACACTCAACTGACTGAGCCACTTAGTCTTAAGGCACTCTAGCTCTTGCTTATTCTAATCAGGGCTTATTCCAGGAAACAAAGTATTGTCCCAAACCATGTGACTGCTACATAATGGAAAGAAGTGAAATAGACAATGAGATGACAATCACAGTATCAGCTATGATGAAATTGTAACATGATTCCATTTTATAATTCCTCCACTTAAACGGTGGGTGAGATTTGTAAATATAATGAGATCACTCCTGTAATTAGATTACTTTATATGGAAAAGATAAAGGGAACTTGAAGATATAGTCAAGGTCTCTATTCAGTTGAGTGTGTGTTAATCAAAAAAGTTTATCTTGGGTGGGTCTGACCTAATCAGATGAAGTATTTAAAAGAGGATCTAGAGGTGAAAGATAGGAAGCAGCAGTAGATGTGCTCATGTTGACCTTAAAGAAATCAAATTTGCATGCTGTGGAGAAGGTCATATGGTAAAGAATAATGAATGGTCTCTAGAAACCAAGCACCTCTACCTGTCCTGTATCTATAAGAAAATGAATTGCACCAACAACCAAAGAGCTTGAAAGGGGACCTTTAGCTTCAGATAAGATTACCGTCCCAGGTGATACCTTGATTTCAACCTTGTGAGACCTGGAACAGGGACCCAGCTAAGCCATGGCCAAACTTCTGACCTAAAGAAACTGTGAGATAATAAATGATGTTTTAAGTCACTGAATGTGTAGAAATGTGATACACAGCAGTAGAAAACAAATACAGTTGTCTATCTTGATGCCAGGTGCATGGAACCCCTTTTCTTTGTCATGGACCCTCACTGATAGCTGCTAGCAGAGACGACATTCGCTTTCTACTATCTAGCTGAGTTTCTGCTGCCCAAACTGATCATCAGTACAGTTTTCTCCTCACCTGCACAACATGGCAAAATAAGTGTCTTTCCTCTTTTGGCTTCTCATTTTATGTCCCAATCCATTTAAAAAGCACAGGAAAAAACACACCTAGATAAAATGGGCCTTTTGGAATCTAATCCTCGCATCATTGTAAAGTAGATAATATTAACCTACTTTGCAGAAGAGAAAGCCAGAGGCTAGAGGTTCAGATTTTTTTTTTTTTAAAGAAACACATAGCTTCTACACAGAAGGTGGAACCATGTCTTCCATCTCAGAGCACAGGGGTCTGTCTCCTATCATCATTTTCTCACTAAATTTCTCAAAGCAAGAAGAGATCCAATTTATTTTGGTATCAAGCAGATTTTAAAGTAAAATTAGTTTCGTGATTTTAGCATTGTTACTTAACCTGTGTGAGTCTCTATCTCCACATTTTCTCATTTGGGGTGTGTGTGAGAAGGAGAGAGGGAGAGAGAAATTATAATCTGAATTGTGAGAATTATAAAGTGACTACTGAATATATATAGTTATCTTTAAATTACTTAATCACTGTCTTAAGTCTATTAGTTCTCCTTATCATGTACCAAAACAGTTTATAATTTAATTTCAAAATTAAAATGGACCAGTACTCTCACCAATTCAGTAAAATCTTTGCAATGTAATTTTCACTGAGAATTTATGATGATTTAAATAGAATGAGACCTGAAATTACAGAGAAAAAAAGAATACGTTATGAATACTAACCGAGCAAGGAGGATATCTGGAAGAAATTTAATATATTTAAAAATTTATTTTGGTGTGATAATGCATTATGATAAGCCAATCTTATATATAGATTAAAAGATCTCTACCTAGCAATTTCTCATTGTATATTGCCATGAATAGCTGTGTACTTATCCTTGTATTAAGAGTAATTTTTTTAAACATCCTTTTAAAAGTTTATTTATTTATTTTTGAGAGAGAGCACAGTGGGGGAGGGGCAGAAAGAGAGAGGGAGACGTTGAATCCAAAGCAGGCTCCAGGCTCCCAGGTGTCAGGATAGAACACTATACAGGTCTCGAACCCAAAAACTGTTAGATAATGACCTGAGCCAAAGTCAGACACTTGATGGACTGAGCCACCCAGGTACCCCGTATTAAGAATAATTTTTGATAAATTTAATTGAAATTTTCTCTCTATAATTGATTTGCCATATTAATGAGATATTGTCCAAAGTTAAGATAAATCAAAAGCATTAAAACATCACAATGTCATGGGGCGTCTGGGTGGCTCAGTCGGTTGAGCGTCCAACTTTGGCTCAGGTCATGATCTCGAGGTTCGTGGGTTTGAGACCCGCATCAGGCTCTGTGCTGACAGCTCAGAGCCTGGAACCTGATTCGGATTCTGTGTCACCCTCTCTCTCTGCTCCTCCCCAGCTGTGCTCTGTCTCTCTTTCTTTCAAAAGTAAATACACATCAAAAAAATAAAAATAAAAAAAAAACATCACAATGTATAAGAAATTTTTGTGAAAATAAAAATGAATTTTCATTTATAAGGTAAGTAAGCTCTGGGGATGTAATAAGCAGCACAGCGAACATGGTTAGCAATACTGTATTATATACTTGAAAATTGCTATGAGAGTTGAGTTTTAATGTTCTCATCACACAAAAAATGAAAACTATGTGAGGTCAAGATGTGTTAACTAATCTTATTGTGGTAACCATTTCACAATATGTATGTAGACCAAGTCATCACATTGTACACCTCAAACTTACAGAATGTTAGAAGTCAATTATATATCAATAAAGCTGGGGGAAAAATCACTTCTCGTGGCTTAAAATTGCCTATGAAAAGCCTTTTCTGATAAACAATCTAAATTTAAAACTGGAAACAATCCCTGATTATGGATCTCAGTAGAAGTTAATTGTGCACTTACAGCACACATCTGCGCTGGAGGAAATGTAAGGCTTCCATTACTACAATGGAACAGGAAGCTGCCGGCTTTTGAAAATCTGAAATCAGTGACACGCTTTTGGAGCTGTGTATGTATCTTCATGCTTTGTATATTATGTTTTTATTTCTTAGGGATCATGGTGATAATGACCAGGGGACCAATTGTCCCTATCATATCTAGCAGAGTATTTTCTTGCCCAGATTTACCACAGGACCTGCTGTACGGCAAAAGATTTTTCTTCATAGAACCTGCTTTAAAGCACCAAATGCCAAACACTTTTTCAATAACTTGTTATATCTTCTATTGATATCTGTTATACATTATGAAAACATCTATGTCAATGGGCTTGTTTGTTGTTTTCATATTTTTCTACCTTTTTTAAATCTGTTTTTGATTAATTCTTCAAAAAGTGTCCTTAATAGATAGAATAAATAAAAGATATTTTTAACCAAAGAAAAGGAATACTTTTAAGATATTTAAGAGTTGACCTAGAGGAAAAACTTTGGATTTCTCCACTTATAATTTTAGGCCAAAGCATGGAAGTCCACATTAAGACATTAAATGGAAAAAAAAAGTAAACATTGGCCTCAATAACAACGATTATATTATAATTGAGTGCCAACGGTAAGAGCTTTCAAAATAACTCACAACTTAGTGATTTTTGAAAAGTTGTAGCTTCTTTTAAAAATTATCAAATAAATGTGCGAAATAAATCATGTACTGCGTGTTGTGCATGGTCTGTGCTGCCTGCTCCCTGAAACTGTCCTGGCTGTAAAGCAGAGATGACTATGGAGAGGTGACGCTGAGGACAGGTCTGAGAGTGGGCACAGGGCTGTGATGGCGCCTGTGGAGGCCTTGCTGGAGGGCTGGAGTGACGGGAGCAAGGGACCCTCCAGAGAGTTGGACCTGGAGAATACAGTCAAGGACACCACGTGGTGAAAAGACGAGAAATAAGAAATGTGAACGGCACTAGAGAAAAACAAAATGGCCCAGGATTAAGAGTCAGTGCTTACCTGGTTCCTAGAATACCCTCTGTCCATAGTGATGCTACTGCTCTATTTTTAGGTCTCATCTATCCCTCTGTTGAAATCTCTTCCTCTTAAAATGTCTTAAGTGAGTTTCATCCTTCATCAAAAGTGACTCCTTGATTACTAATCAATTTTGGATGCCTCAATTTCTCCATTATTTACATTATAGAATACTTATCATTTTTAATTATGGAATACTGGAGACGGATAGACCAAAAAAAAAAAAAAAAAAAAAAAAAAAACAAGTGGGAGAGAGAAGCAATGCTCTGTTATCTTGGGCCCCTTCTGATATTGACTTGCCTCCATTCAGTGAAAAGACTTTGAACATGAAGAGACACTTCTCCAAAGAGGACATCCAGATGGCCAACAAACACATGAAACGATGCTCAGCATCACTCATCATCCGGGAAATACAAATCAAAACCACACTGAGATACCACCTCACGCCAGTCAGAGTGGCT
>CM053577.1:64381597-64612911 GCA_028646485.1 Cryptoprocta ferox
ACAATGGGGAGGGGAAGGAGGAAAAAGAGTTAGGGAGAGGGAGGGAGAAAAAACACGAGAGACTCTTGAATCCTGAAAACAAACTGAGGGGGGAAGGGGAAGGGGAAAAGGTAAAGCGGGGTGATGGTCTTGGTGGAGGTCACTTGTGGGGAAGAGCACTGGGTGTTATATGGAAACTAACCTGACAATAAACTATAAAAAAAAAAAAAAAAAAAAAAAAAAAGAAAAGACTTTGAGTTGACATCGCTGTGAGCAAATTACTGACGTGCAGAGTATTTTGCTTCTTACCTAGCCACATGAGTTTCAGAATGGGGCCTCTGAAATATGATCACTAAATAACGAGATGATAACATTTTTTTCCAAGTTAACACCAGCTCAATAGAAGAGTATATTAATTGCCATTTGGCACAAAACCTTAATAATCTTTATAGCAATGTTCTCAAACTTTTTGGTCACAGAGTCTTTATTTCCTCTTTTTTTAAATGGTTTTTATTTATTTATTGAGAGACAGAGAGAGACAGAGTGAGCAGGGGAGGGTCAGAGAGAGAGAAGGAGACACAGAATCCAAAGCAGGCTCCAGGCTCTGAGCTAGCCGTCAGCACAGAGCCCGACACCGGGCTCGAACCCATGAACCATGAGATCATGACCTGAGCCGAAGCCAGACGCCCAACCGACTGAGCCACCCAGACGCCCCTATTTCCTCTTAAAAATTAGTGAGGGCAGGGTGCTTGGGTGGCTCAGTCGGTTAAGCTCCGACTTTGGCTAAGGTCATAATCTTACGGTTTGTGTGTTCAAGCCCCGTGATGGGCTCTGTGCTGACAGCTCAGAGCCTGCATCCTGCTTTGGATTCTGTGTCTCCCCCTCTCTCTGCTCCTCCCCCACTCAGTCTCTCTCTCTCTCTCTCTCTCTCTCTCTCTCTCAAAAATAAACACTAAAAAAATTTTTTTTTAATTAGTAAGGGCCCCAAAGAGCTTTTGTTTCTGTGGGTTGTATCCTGATAGTTTCCTCTTTAGAATACATAATGGAAACAAATTTTAAGTAGCCTTTTAAAGAAAACATATACATTAAATAGCCTTTTAAAGATAAATATTTTTATAAAATTTTATAAAAAATAACTATACTTTTCCAAAAAAAATGAATGGTTTTGTTTTTCATTTGTGCAAATCTCTTTAGTGCCCAGCTGACAGAAAATAACTGGGTTCTCATACCTGCTTCTGTATTCAGTGTGTTGCAATATGTAATTTGGTTGAAGTGTATGAAGAAAGTCTGACCTTAAACAGATAAGGAATGGGGCAAAGAAGGACCTCCCAGACTTCCAAAAAGGGTCTCAGGGATCTCCAGGGCTCCTCGGATCACACTTTGAGAACTGCTGCTGCTCTGTAGATACCCTTCTAGTTTCACTTTTCTCTCTTCCTTAACCCCTCACATTAATTACCCCTGGTCATTCTTTTTCTTTTCATACATGTTTTTATTTTTTTCTTCTTATCTTATTTTTTGAGCTCCACTTTATTATCCCTTTAAATACCCCCTTTCCTTTCAGATCTGTACGTTCCTTCTCCACTTTTACTTTCTCCCCTTGAAACCCCTCTACCTTGTTCTCCCCAAGTGATATATGAAAATGAAGTCTTTCTAAAACAAATAGAAATTATCTTGGGGGATCTTGGAAAGATGCATAATATTTCTTATTTATTCCTCCATAAATTTTGTCTGTAAATGGCAGTATCTGGTCATAGATACAAGAAAGAAAAACGAAAAAAGACATCCTGGGGCATCTGGGTGGCTCAGTGGGTTAAGTGTCCATCCAACTCTCAGTTTTGGCTCA
This sequence comes from Cryptoprocta ferox, assembly GCA_028646485.1. Lineage (NCBI taxonomy): Eukaryota > Metazoa > Chordata > Mammalia > Carnivora > Eupleridae > Cryptoprocta > Cryptoprocta ferox. The sequence goes on from CM053577.1 coordinate 64,383,420, forward strand.
GGTCATGATGTCACAATTCCGGAGATTGAGCCTCACATGGGGCTCTGCGCTGCCAGCACAGAGCCTGCTTGGGATTCTCTCTCTCTGTCTCTCTCTCTCTCTCCCTGTTTCTCTCTCTGCCCCTCCTCAGCTTGCACACATACTCTCTCTCTCAAAATAAATAAATAAACATTAAAAAAAGAAAGAAAACAAAGGCATCCTTAAACCCCACGTTCCCTCAATCCATACATCTAGTCTCATTATTCTCCTTCCAAAATATATTCTGTATATCTATTTTCCTTCTACCCACTTTTCTTAGTCCAGTGTCAGTTTAATCTACTCTCTTCCCTCACTTGCAATATTATAGCGGTCCATTAACTGATTTTCCGTCTCTCCATCTAGCCAGCTCTACCACCACAATTGATTCTGAACTCAGTGGCCAATGTGATTGTAGCAGAGATTCTTGGAGACTCATGTTGCTGTCCTTTTCCAGCTTTTGTGAGGACTGACTGGTAATAATACACAGCTGACCCTGGTCTTCTCTGGAGTGTTGACTTACATCAAATAGAAGCTGCCTTTTCCAGAGGTTATTCCCTCTTATAGCTCCAGGATAGAAAATGGCCAGTGACTGATAGGTGGGATTTAAAAACTGGCTTGTGCCCCAAGGACTAATGTTGGTGCAATTTTTGCTCTAGAGCCTTCCCATGGAATCAGACTGAAGCTAGTCTCCACTGAGACCACATTCTTGTCCCCCACCCTTATCCCCGATACTGTTTATTGTCTCATGCTCTGTTTCTAGAAAACCCAACCTGAGATAGTAAAAGCCCAATATATATCAAATTATGTTATATTCCACTTAAAACTCTCCAATCAATTCCACGCTCTTCATTGCTGCCCACGAAATACTTCTTTAACAGGTGGCTGCCTCCCTATCTGACATCATTCCCTGTCAACCAGCTAAGGAGGAAAGTCCTTCCTCGGGGCATTTGCTCTTTCTATTTCTTCAGTATGTAATGTTCTTCCTTGCATCTTCGTAGAACCACTTTGTCATGTTCAGATTTCAGTTCTAATATCAACCCTCCTAGAGGCCTTTCTAAACATACTACCTAAATTTGCCCTCCACTTTCCCTTCCTCAGTCATTGTCAAATTAATATTTTATATTTCTCAGAACATTCACTACTATTAGAAATTATCTTATTTACTTATTTATCTTTTATTATCTCTCACTCACTGGAATGTCAGGAGTAAATATTGTGTGTTGATCACTGCCACGATGTGCTATGTGCTAACACATAGAACTGGTTGCATAGTAACTGCACAATAAACATTTGTCCTGAATTAATAGCAAAAGCAATATTTATACAACTGATTTAAAAATACTATTTTATTCTATGATAATTCATTAGTTTATTCATTCATTCAGTCAACAAATTCTTTGGAGCACTAATTTTGTAGAACACGGACTTAAATGTTATGAAGTTTAGAAACTTGTGGAAGACATTGCTAGTTCTTTTTTCCCATATCTGGTTCTTTTCCTCCTTAGGAACAAAAGAAAACTGTATTTTTTTAGTCTCCTGTGTGATTGACTAGATGGATCCATGTGATTGAGTTCTCAAAGGAATGAAATATGAGTGGAATATCAGTGTATCTCTTCCATTCCAAGACATTAAAGAGCCAACTTGCCTCTTTTACTCTGTTTTTGTTTCTCAACTATCCAGATGCAAGGAAAGCAACATATGGTTCTGAGGTGACTAACACACAATGGAGTCAAAGGGTATCAGGAGCCTAAACCCCTGAATCACCACTTGGAGAAATATACCCATTTTGGATTTGGTTTTAGAAAAAATAAATTCTTACTGCATTAAGTTTTTGAGGTTTTATTTTTACAGCTGCAGGAATGTATTGTCCTGACTAAAAATAGAATATCAGTAGTAGGTATACTTGTCTTCAAAAAGTTTATATTTTAATAGATGAGAAACTATGGAAATGTAAGTGTATTAGTTATCTATTGCTGCAAAGCAAATTGCCCCAAACTTAGCAGTATACACAACAAATACTAACTTACTGTTCCCAAAGATCGCTACCTGTTCCACATGGCTTAACTGGGTGATTCTTCCTTGGAGTCTCTCATGAAGGTTCAGTGAAGCTGTTGCCTGGAGCTGGAGGCATCTCATGGTTCAGTGGGAAGGATTACTTTCCAAGGTCACTGCTTTTGGCAGGTCTCAGTTCCTCCTCACCATGTGATCCTCTCCAAGCCTGTGTGAGTCTTCTCACAATACTGGTTTCCCCCAGAGAGAGAGAGTGATTCAGGAGAGAACAAGACATAACATCCTGGAAGGAAAATGCAGATCTTTATACTCTATTCCTGCAAGTGACACTCCATTACTTCTTCCAAATTCTATTCACTAGAAGAATCACTAAGTCCCACCTCCATTTAAGAATTGCTGAATTAAACTGCACCTTTCGCAACAAGGACTATCAAGGAATTTGTGGACATATCATTTTTTTTTGCAAAGTTATGTATAAAAGATCCCATCACAGTGGTGTAGACAAAGCCTTTATATGAGAACAAGTGATAAGCAAAGGTTTTGGTGCCAAGGTGGTCATTGGTACCTTTTGATAAATGAAGATTGGAGTAAAATCATTTTTGGCAGAAGATACAGGAAGAAAGGTAGAAGAAAATGGAGAATCTAATCAAATAAGGAAAAAGTTTGGCCAGGGCAGAATTATAGGCAAAAGAGGAGTATTTGGATTGATAATAGGATGCTACAAGGAGAGAGCCACCCATTCCTGTTTGCCCATGATTCACAGATGGCCAGAAAAGAAAAAAGAAAAACAAATAACAACAACAACAACAAAACCTCTTCAAATACCCGTAGCTTAATCAGCATAACCCTGTTCTTTACAGTGAGTGAAGCAGCAGCTGTGTGTGAGGTGATTCAGGATTTCATCCAGCTGCCTGCTTCCCAGCATCCATACAATATAGTGTTAGATGTAGATGTATGTTTCTCACCAGCACGGAAAGATCTCTACTTTCTCTCTGGAGCTTGCACCCCATCTAATACTGCATCCAGTTAGATTTCAATGAATAATGTTTTTTATTGACCGATACACAGCAAAAATATGATAAATACTTTTATGGTCCTTTCTATTGAACAAGTACTTTATCAAAGTGCAAATACATTTGGATAAGCTTCCTTACCTAAGACTATACTAATACATAAAACCAGACTAGTAGGTGACTCATTAAACAGCTTATTCAGGGTCTGGGGGATGTTGGGCAGGGAGAGGTGGTAGAAGCAAACTAATTAATTGACAATTTTCAAACTGACCAATCAATTAAGTCAGCCCAAACAAGTTTATCCACCAGTTTGAAGTTTTATTTAAACCTCATTCATTACAAAGTTAGAGAACAAAAGAAGACAATTGACTACCAAAGTTTGGAATTCTCAAAATGAATTTAAATTGTTCCTTTTATCTTAGAAGGATATAAAGACACTAGTTTCATCAAAGTTTGTACAATGTATAACCCTTATAATAAAGTTAAGATCCTGAGATCTTTTATAGAACAAATATCTCTGATATTTAGTATGTCTTTATAATGGATCCTCACCATAGGCAAACACGTTATAAGATGCAATTGATTCACTGTTTCCAAACAAAAGCCAGAGAACCAAGCCATGTAATGGTTAAACTGGGAACATTTAGGTCACCATATCAGATTGCTTACCTCTTTATGTAATACACAGTCAAAAAATATGTTCTGACAGTTTCAAGAACAATATAATTATTATTTTAAATTGATGATGACATACTGTTTTATGATTTTATAAATGTAATAAAATATAGAATTTATCTAGAGGGAGATTCTACTTTGATTTTCAATTAGCTTAACCAAAAAGGGTAAACACAATTAGTCACAATAATTTTTGCAACCTCCATCATTATCTATCAAACTACACAGGGGATCATTTCTATTTTTATAGTTGGAATAAAACACAGCAGGTCTTCTGTCCCTGTGCTAGCTAAACTTGTACATCTCCTATGCACAATTTATTGTTCAAGCTATAAAGTGCTTTTGTGTCTTCTGCATAATTTTTAAAGATGGATGACAAATGTTTAACAAGTAGAGGAAGATTGGGGGTAAAGGAGAAAATGTGTGCTTATATTTAATAAAAATTAGGTAAAGTCTCCATTTGGAAAATATCTGCTTTGTAGTGCTAATCAAAGTATTGGGGCACACTTGTTACCAATAGCTAATGCTGGCTGGGCACAGTCCCTAAAGGTTATCTATCTACCCATAAATATAGATAGTCACATTCTAGGAAAATTCTAGGGAAATGATATTTTCTCACACTTGAAAAACAGATAACTATTGAGTTTATTTGTGTTCTTTTCATCAGTCTCACATTTGAGCTGAGAGTCCTCATCATTAACTTCTGGAAAGTAATAATTAACCCAATGCTCTAACACAGTCACAAGGGTCTCTTTATATGCCGTGTCTCTCTTCCCAATCTCACAGGGTGTTGTTTTTTTTCTCTTGTTTTGTTTTGCTTCTTTAACAAATTACCCATCAGTTTTGACAGCACTGCTTATGAAACCATTCAACTCTGTTTAAGTGATTAGAGCAATTGAGTGCAAAAAATACAGTTTAAAATCTCATAGATTCTATTTTAAAGAAAGGAAATGAAACTTCCTGGGAAGAACAATATCCAAAAAGGAGAATAGAAATGTTAGTAAGACCATCCGTGGTAGAAAACTTCACATAGAGTTCCCCAAACACCTTTCTTACATAGTAACACTACTTTTTTCCAAGTGGCCCCTTCTCTAAACAGTTTGTCATTCTCATGATTGCTTTAAAAACTTAATTCATATGTCAGTCTCTAAAACAAAGAAGTCATCTTAATGATATCTTACTTGTAATTTTCCATTATTGTTTTGACACAGCATATATCTTATCTAATTTAGAAATACACAACAACCCTGTGGAAAAATCTTTTGGTAAATCCAGGTTACTCCCAAAGGAAGTCAAAGTGCTAGACATTTCCTAATTCATTCCAAATCATTGGAACTCAGTCCCAGGCCTCTTTACTTTCAGTTCAGTATTCTCATACAAATACCCACTGGACTCTGAATGCTCCACAAATGGAAAACTCAGTTTTCTGCTCATCTCAAAATACTCCCTTGTGAGTTGTGGTATAGAGTGAATTGTGTACCTTCAAAATTCATTAATTTTTAGTGTAATGGTATTTGGAGATAAAACTTTGCGGAGGGAATCTGGCTTAAATGAAAGCAAGGGTGGGGTCCTCATGATGAAATTAGTGGCTTTACAAGAAGAGACAGAGAGGTCACATTCTGCCATGTGAGGACACAGAGAGAAGGTCATCATCAATCCAGGAAAAGGGCTCTCATCAGGAACTGGATCAGCTGGTACCCATATCCTGGGCTTCCCAGTCTCCAAAACTGTAAGACATAAATGTCTGTTGTTTAAGTCATGCAGTCTGCAGTGTTTCGTTATAACAACCCAAGCTGACTAATACAAATATTTAGATAATTCACATCTTCACAAATGTGTCACTTTAAAAATGTGTTCCTTTTTTACCAAAAAATTTCCTAATACTTGAATTTTCAAGCAATTATATCACATTAATTTATGCCAGTTGTGTTAACCTGTTGCTCTTTTAGTTTTATTCCTTCTTTTTGATAGAGCAGTTTTTTGGCCATTCTAGTGGTTTCTCAGGAGGGCTTCAATAGGAATGATTTAATTATTTATTAAAAGTTTTGTAGAAGCAGGTAAATAACATTGAGTCAATAAGAACTTGGCTTAAATGAAATGCACACATTATGGAAGAATCATAAAAAAGAAAATGAGTTGATTTACTAATTTAATTATGAAAGTTATACCAACTCCAGAAAATTCAGTAGAAATTAATGTCCAGAAAATACACTGTTCTTTGCAGAAGATCAAACATGATGTTTCTAGTTAAACAGGGAAAAGAATATTAAAAAACTTGGATAGGTTTAAAAAAAGAGGTAAATATGTAAGGGTATATTCTAATTTCTTACCATTAGTGTTATATTTGATCATTGCCTTATAATCTATTTTTATTTATTTATTTATTTATTTATTTTAACATTATTATTGAGAAACAGAGAGAGACAGAACCTGAACATGGGAGGGGCAGAGAGAAGGGGAGACACAGAATCCGAGGCAGGCTCCAGGCTCTGAGCTGTCAGCACAGAGCCCGATGCAGGATTCGAACCCACAAACTCCGAGATCACGACCTGAGCTGAAGTCGGTTGCTTAACCGACGGAGCCACCCAGGCGCCCCTTATAATCTATTTTAATTCATATCTTATTATGAAAATATGGTCATAATTATTTTTTTTAAAGCAGGGAAGGCACCTGTCACAGGTTGGGTGCTCTGAGCAAACACTGAGGTAGAGTTTGGGATTCAAGATGTTTAATAAGGATTGGCATCTCTGGGAAATGAGAAAATAAGTAATTATGAGGCAGACCTTATCAAGTCTGGATCAATGTTGCCCATCAGAGTTGACCTGCCTTGGGCCCAAATGGGGTTCCTTATTACCCTTACCTCGTTTAGCAGCTAAATGGGGAATACTCAGGAAGTCAAAGAAAGTAGCAATCTGGAGCTGAGACATATAGATCTTGAAAGAGCTGACCACCGGCGATGTCTACTGACTACCTTCCATACAGCTAAGTGGGATCGGATTGGCACATGTCAGTTTTTCCACGACACCTAGATAATTAAGATGACCCAATACCATTCCAATGTGGGTAGAAATAAGCTCTGAGCATCTTAAATGACATTCTATGTCAGGATATCTTGAAAAAAATACAATAATGACTCTGTTGAAATAAGTGGGTGGTCTATGGCTACTTTCTGTCATGTCCATACCCAATCACCCAGGCTTCTAAGGTCACCACTTGGCTACTTTTGAAGAAGCTGATTCACTGTGGAAGAGCACACTAGCCATCTACTTATTTTCTGGTCACAACCCTTGCTCCATTAGACCCACAAAATGACTAATTCCTTTTTACCATACATTTTACCTGGGTGAATAGTATAGGAGGAAATCTCAATACCCAAGTGCTTATTCTCTCCTTTGGAAACAGCAATCATGATACAGGTTTGCTTGATTACCAGTAGAAATATAAAACAAAATGCTTAGAATAATTCAATCCTAAAATATTCAAAGAATCACTAAACCCAAATAAAGCTGTTGGCAAAAACAAACTATTGTTTTCTGTTTCTTTGTAACAGAACCGAATCTTTTATCCCCAACTGTCCTTTGAAAAGATGTCAAACAGCATAACACTGGTCCTCTCTCTAACTCTTTACTCATTCTTCAGAGGTGGAGTGATTTAAGGAATTTGTAAATTTGGGTAAGAACAGCTGCCCTTCCTCCTTTTTGGAAGCTGCTCAAGGATGACATAGTGTCTGCCGTGCTCTTCTAGGACAGTCCTTCCACTGGGGGCTGCCTATGAATGGAGGGAAGAACTAGCCTAATTCTGCAAATATAATCCCCATCCTAAACCTGAGCATATCCATCATTACTCATTGTGTAATTCTTTACTGTTTCAATACCTGAACTTGAAAGACAGTACTCTGAGGGTCTTCCTCAGACACTCCCAATAATTATAGTAGAATAAACAAATCCTTATCTGTTTCATAGCAATGAGCTTGATTTTTCACATAAGTGAAAAAGAAAAAAACTAAGAAGTAAATCAGAAGGGGAAAATGTATTTTTTTATTTGACACTGGTAGTTCCTTCAAAACTTTGCGTTGACATCAAGATAATAAAAATTCTTATAAATAGTATGATGACCTGACAGTAATATAACATAATAAATAATGTAAACAACTTAAGTGTTCATCTATCATGCCACATACGACTCCTCTGGATTCTTGTTTGTTGATTTGCTCAAGAAAACCTTTAAAAAAAAACTGGATGGGCTAAATGGGCTACTTGCCCTGGTATTGTATAATAACAGCCAGAAATGTTGAATAAATAAATCAATACAATGGAGCTGTATATTAGAAAAAGCAAGCAGGGTTTGTCCTAAATGTTTGCCCCATAGCCAGGTTTACTTTGAGCCAGCATATGAAAGATTTTGTGATTAGGCCCCAAAGCACAAAAATACCAATTAATTATGATGATTAGATATGTCTTCATTAGTAGTCTATAAATAAATCATGCACAACATTATGCAGTCAGCTATCCTGGAAAAATATTCTTATAGAGGGCTGTGAAAACAGCTTAATTAATTATAAATGCTCTGCAACTTATCACATATTATATTTTGAAATGTTAAAGCATACATATATACACATGTTATATGTGTGTAGAGGTATTTGTCAAACTGTTTCAGTGTTTTTTTATGCTACTTAGCACTAAAGTGCTTTCCAGAATCAAGATGCAAGTTTGTTAAAAAATCTGTATTTATTGTTAAAAATAAAAATGTTCCTTCGAACCGTTATGTTTCCAATTCCTTTCATGTTTTCAGATGACAGAGTGTTTCTCTTTGATATTTAACTTCTGTGCTCCAGAAATGTTTTGTGAATGTCTTCCCCGCCCCACTCCCCCCACCGGCCCTCAGTATATTTTCTTCATTTATTCAAAACAATTTCTTCCTAAACATGTTGCTGTTATTAAAAACATTTTAATTACATATACAATTCACCCATTTGTGCAAGGCAACCTTCATTTACTCCTCTAGATTCTCCGTTCCCCCTTTTCCACCTTGCTAGACCAGGAGACTGACCTCTGTGAACTGCATCAAGCAATTCCCTTGCCCTCTGGTTTCCAGTTGAGCTCTGTTAATGGGGATCCCTGGCAGGAGATCAGAGGTTGGTGGGGGAATTTATTCCCTTGGCTCCTTCTCTGCAGGTTGACTGTGTACCTCAACCAAAGGTCACTGCTCCTGACAGGTGATTCTTGCTGACAGGTCTCCCTATGGGTTTTAGTCCTTTCAGATATAAGGGTGGTAACAGGTTTGTCCACATAACTCACCCTGGGGTACTGCATCTTCTCTTGTTTTCCCTATATCCTACCCGAGCTTTTGTAAATAGTCTTTTTATTAAATTCATCTCAAATTACCTGATTTGAATATGTAATCTGTTTTCTGCAGGACCTTGATTGATCCCTGATTCTTCTTGTAAATTATTCAAACAATACAAAAATAGAGTGAAACATGAGCATCCTCATTACATATTTTGATTGTGACTACTGAAAATACAATTCAAATTGGCTTCAGCACCTGGATTTTTCTAGTTCTCTGAGTCAATATATCACATGCAGAAACACAAACAGTAAGATGCACTTTTCAGAGTTAGGATTTAAATAGGCCAGAACTGAAGTTTGGGATACAATAGAGCATGCTTTTCCATCCACTACCCTGGGAAGGAGTTTATCTCAGTGGGGGTGCAGTCAGAAGAAAAAAGAATCCAATACATTTTAACAGAAGCAGTTTTATATAAAAGTTGCTAATTAGGCATTGAAGAATGAAGAGGGAAAACTAAGTTATTATAGGAGTGTCTACAGGCTACAGCGACCATCCTAGGGCCATCCTAGGAGATGGCATATATGCAAACTTGAAGGAGAGACCTCAGAGAGCTGAAACTAAGACCTTGGAGAAGAGGGTGCTACTTGACGTGTGCTGGTGTCTCTTATCTTGGAGGAAAAGCCTCATGGGACTAGGACCCAGCCATCTACAGGGAGATATTGAGGAACAGAAGCACACTGAGGCTGGTTCTGTAAACACTGAAACCCTGAAAACTCAGTTCAGCTTTTTACTGAAACAAACAGCTGCTGCCAGGGGAAAAAAGGTGAGATGAGGCCAGGGTGAGGCTGAAAGAGACAGGAAGCCAATAGGAAGCCAACAGCAAGCAAATATACAGTGAGTCCTTCTTCCTCCATCCTTACAGCTCCCTCTGCTGCTTTCTACTGGCCAAGACCAACAGAGAGGCCGCTGGTAAAGCAAAAATAGTTTGAAATTTTCCAGCCCTAACATCACAAAACTGAGTCTCGAAGAAAGAGTTTGAGCTCAAAGGCAATAACTTGATAACTGGCATAGGTCATGGCCAGAAAATTAGCCATACTCCTTTACTGGAAACATAGTTTCAGAGTTCCTACTTTATACCCGGCCCTGTGTAAGGCTAGAGTGTCTTAAACACAGGAAAGTTTTACTCCCATTTCTAATTGCACAGGTTAATACGATAAAGAGGGTGATTATAATATAAGAAGTACCATGATAGAGGTAATAATACAAAGTTTTTGAAGTGGCACTTCTTAAGGTCTTTTTATTTTATTTTTGAGAGAGAAGGTGTAAGCAGGGTAGGGGCAGAGAGAAGAGAGAGAATCTCAAGCAGGCTCCACACTGTCAGTGCAGAGCCCAGTATGGGGCTCAGACTTACAAACTGTGAGATCATGACCTGAGCCGAAATCAAGAGTCAGTCAGTCAACCGAATGAGCCATCCAAGAGACCCTGAAGTGGCATTTAAATCAGCTATATAGGATCAGAGAGAGTGTTCTGTTGGAGGTGATATTGAGATTGGACTTGAACTGAAGCTAGATAATCATATTTTAGAAAACAGGAATGTCAACCATCAAAAACCACATGTAAGTTCCACCAGAAGTTCCTAGTTAGAACAGAGGTGTCACTTGTTCTGCTGCTCTGGATACTTCTGTACTAGATTTGCTGTCACTGGGCACTTTGATTTGACAACTATGGTCAATTAATTTTTAACAAATTCTTACTTGTATCACTCCCTCAAAGTTAAAAGTGGGGCATCTAGTTGTTAGAACCAAGGTCAGTTTCTCTGCTCTAGGTGACTGAAGACAGAAAGAAGGGTATTTGACACTATTTGTCTAATCTTGAAACCTGACTCCCTCCAAGATCCACATAATGAGGACTTTATTCCCAAATAAAGCAACCGTTTGTATGATGGTCCCCAAATATGCCCACTAGGAATTGTCCTTTTGGCACCCCAGCATTCACGTAAAATCCTATTATGACAGATAAAACCTCCTGTCTAACACCATTTAACTTCCTCTCATAGAAAAATCCATTTTCACCAATGTCTCAAAGGAGGCAAACTAGAACTCTCTTTAGTTATTCCATCTCACTCCAAGACCAGAATCCTTAAATAAGTTCCATTTTGACCCTAGTTCTCTTGACACCAGTCTTGATACTCAGCAAAATATATCCATAAGTATAACATTCACTATCACTTATTCCTGTCACAGTGTTGACTGAAATGAAAGGAAATAAAAGGAGAAATAAATTACAATTATCTATCTATCTGTCTATATATATATATAATAATCAGATTTGCAGATAATGTATACATGTGACGATAAGATATATATGTTGAAGCCATAATCATTTTTATAATGGACACAAAGTTTTATATATATGGCTTCTATTTTTCTGTATACATTCTGTATTTCTTCTGTCATCCATGATTGTAGAATTCTTTAGCCAGAGTATCATCAACCCTTTGTTGCTAGGGATTCTGAGCTCTTGCTAGTCCTATAGAGTCTCAGTATTTCACAACTAGAGATTGTATAAAAATTCCTCAGGGAACAGTTGGGTACTCATTCTCCCTGATACATCATCAACACCATTTTCTCTTGATTTTCAGAATCTATTACCCCCAATATTTACCCACTCATTGTCATTAGACTCTAAATTTTCTAGATGGCATTGTTTACTTCTATGTAACCATTGGTGAATTCTCTGATAGAACATTTCTCCCTTGGTGATTACCAACAACTAAACCAGTATTTGCCATCATTTCAAGAGTGGGGGGAAATGTGATTGATTAGGTTTAATTTGGAGAGGTGTTAATTCCAATTCCAATCTCAAATGTTTGGCTCCTACATACAACTATGCAAGAAATGGTACATATATTAGTCAATATTTCAAATCATAAATAGCATCCTATGATTTGGGGTCATAACTGATTCTTCAATAAGGTATGTGATAAGATTAAAGTGATATGAGGGCATTATCCCATTGCCTTTCTTCTTTTATGGGAGGTTAAGTTCCTTACTTGGAAGAAAATATGAGAGATATCATGATGTTGAATAAGGCATGCAGTTGTCTCAGACATTCATTAACAATACTCACTTGAGGCATGATGGATGAAGAAATCAAATCTAAATCCAAATCCAAAATAAGCATCTAATCCATATTATAGGAACTCTCCATAACAAAATTAGTAAAAAAAAAAAAAAATGTAACTGAAACCAAAACAAAAGACACAATATTAAAGCTTTGTTTTGACCATTTTTGGAAAATAATCCTCATACACTTGTAAAAGGAATCCTATGTTGCTGCATATGTGAGTGGCATTCATCTTTAGCACCAAAGCCACTTTGCTCATTAAGTAAGTTCTGAAGTTGCTATGAATGGTAGGTAACTGAGAAATTATGTTCCCTTGTCCACCCAATTATTATGAGAGGAAATGTCCTTTGAGTTAACATGCAGCATGGATATTCGTTATGTTCTGAGCTCGTTTTAAGAAAGTCTTCCCTGCTTTTCTCTTCTCCCCCAAATCCTTGTTGTTAATCTCCAAGTTCAGCTCCTTTGAGAATTCCTTATTATCTGAGAAAACCAACAGCCACTTCCCATAAATTCTAGTAGATTTTTTTAAGTCAATGTGAAACAATTGTGAAGGTCTACATTATATACCAGCACCAGAAAAAACTGGACTTCCTGTGGCATCATTTTGCGCTTCAGCTCCACAACTGGCCTTGTAGGTCATAAAGAAAGAATATCTTCCCAATAGGCACAATGGATTAATATAGCTTAAGGCTTTTATATAAGCATCTTCCAAAGATTTGTGTATTCCTCTTTCCTCAGGGAATAAACCCTCATCCTGGTAAGTGGTTACAGTTGTCTTTAGGGAGAACTATGAGGAAGTTTTTTGTATGTTCTTCAGTGTCAATGGGCTTTGAGTGGAAGTTAGTGTTCAGAACACTGACATACTCTTTTTCTACCAGTTCTGTAGTTTTCACATAAGAGAGAAGGAAAAGCTCTGAATTCAACTGGTAGTCTAATTTTGCTATCTCCAAGACCACATTTTGTTTTTTACACAGCTCAGTCCCTGCAGCAACAAAAGATAAGAGATTCTTTTTATCTTGATCCTAGAAACTCCCTGGATTTTAGTCAGTGCTATGAGCCTAGAATTCAAGGATTTTAACTTGTCATTCTCTTTCTTTAAGCTGCCCATTGATGTATAAAGCAGCTGCCCCTTTACGAAGTCCATAAATTCTTCATGTACATCCTATTGTTGTATGGTAGAAGCAACTCAATTCCCAAAAATCATGCCTGCAATGAGCACTTGATGCCAGGTGACCACAGGCAATAATTTGATTAGCTTTTTCACTGTTGCTGAATTCCCATATTGGCATTTAAGTAAGATTTTGACTAGTTTCTGACCCAACTATGCCAGATAAACGATTGATGGTCTCCACATTCCCTTGCAGGTATCTAATGCACCCCATTCCCTGGGAACACTTTCTCAAGGATTTTGGTTGTGGGCAGCAAAAATAGCTCTAGATAATAAAAAGAGAAAATAAATTTGTTGAAAGAATGTTGGATACCTCACAGAATTAGCTGGCAGGATGGAGGAACTGCTAGGAAAATGGGCAGAAAACAACAGAAGCTTTGTAGGAGGAATCGGAGCCAAGATTAAGCCAAAGAAATATACTTGTTTGGATGACCCATAGGTACCACTGGTGCCAATGTACAGATCTGCTGCTGGATACAACAGTGCTACACACACCAGAAAATGATAGATCATAATTCTGAAGGACATTAATCCGAATACAGATCACTGGTAAATATCAGACAAAATACAAAATGAACAGAAGAGAAACAAAAGATCGTATCTTTCAGTGATACATAAGAATGCAATGAAGCCATTCATTATTTGAGACTAAGTGGGGAGGGTATTAAGAGACACTTGATTAATATGCCATCTTCATCCAATATCTTTCATTATGGTTAGTTATCAGTTGTATGAGTCACTTATCTTTCCTGTGATTGGTTCTTTATCTCTATAATGAAGGCCATAATATCTACATGAGGATGTCATGAGGGAAAAATAAGTAATATACACAAAATGCTTAGAGTAGCATCCAGCATATAGTATGTACCTTATAGGTGTTAGTTAACTAGTAGTAGTAATACTGAGGTAGAATCAACATTAAAGCCATTTCAAATTTGAAGAAAATAAATAAAAATATGTAAATACAAAGAGAAGAGAGCATTTGGGGTATTGTTACTATAATTGATTGTAAAACTACCATTGGAACAACTGGTGTCTCCCACTTTTAATCTTATATTAAACAATTAAATCATAATAGTTTAACAAGGGTTTTTTTCAGAGTTTATTCTCAGATTAAAATTTCTTTATAAAATAGTTGATATTCTGGGAATAAAGGAAAATTTGTTTAAGCATATCTAATAAAAACAGAGTCAACAGTATATTTAATGACAAAATATTAACAACAGTCCATTAAAGTGAGAAATAAGATACCAGTATTACCACTACTTGAGTTCCTAGTTAATGTAATTATACAAAGTAACACATACATGAGATACTTGAATGGTAGAAAAAATTTGCTCTTGCAAACCACATCTTTCTATCTCAAAGTAATAAAAGAATTAATAAGTAACAGATTAATAAACCAAACAAATATTAAAAATTAGGTCTAATTAAAGAGTTCTGAAATGTTATGGAGTACATCAGCAAACAAAAAAATCAGAATAACAATAACAACAACAAAAAACAAAACTTGATGGGTTTTCTATTCTGACACATAATCTATAAATACTAGAAAATACAATGGAAATATATAATAGAATATATCATACAAAATAAAAGGCAAATTTCATTCACAATAGTAGCAAAACCTATGAGGTTCCTATGGATTAATCTGACAAGGTTGTATAAAACCTAAGTGGAGGAAAAAACTAAAACTTTCTTAAAGATGTCAAACAGGTAAAAATTGGTTTTCCTGGACTATCAGCTTTCATCTTCATTTTTAATTCTCCTTAGTTGTTAATTCTCCTCAAAATTAGTTAATAAGTCCAAAAGAATGGCAAGCAAAATTCATTTTTAAAAATTGTATTTGACCAACTGATTCTAAACTGTTTTTTATTTAATTTTTCTTTGTTTTCTGCTTTGTTTTATTTTTTTTCCTTGAACAGGGTTTCTCAATTAAGGTATTTTTGACATTTTGATTAAAATAAATTTTTTGTTCAATGGCATTCTTTCATTTATTGGAATTTTTTAATATCTCCAGCCTTTACTTAGTAAATTCAAGTGGCACACTTTCACCCATTGTGACATCCTAAAACACTCACACACCTTCCAAATATTTCCTAGGGATATGAAGCAACATGATATTGAGAATTAGTGATATAGAAAATATCAAAGCACACTAGAAAACCAAATAAGCAAAACATTGTAGTGTATACACAGAAATAGACAAATATGTCAATAAAACAGAATAAAAAGCATGAAATATATTTTTGTATATATACAAAATTGTTTGTTGTAAGTATGATTTTAAAATATTTTAGGAAAAAATAGACTATATACTGAATAGTATCAGAAACAAAATCCATTTCTAAGTAACACATGGATCAAAGAAAATATCTCAAGATACATTTTAAAATATCTTGAACAAAGTGAAAATACAACTTATCAAAAGTTGTGAGATGCAGTGAAAGCAGTAAGTAGAAGGAAATATATATCATTAAGTAAATATCTTAGAAAAGAAGAAAGATCTATGTCAGTAATCCGTGTTTCCAGTTTAGGAAACTAGATAAAGATTGGACAGTCAAAGGATAATAAACCAAACTATATACTATGAATAACTCAATGCCTACACATTTTATAACCTAAATGAAATAGATCAATTCCTTGAAATACCTAATCCGCCAAATTCACACAAGAATAAATATACATTCTGAATAGGCCTATATCTATCAATGAAATTGGATCAATAACAACAATCTCTGAAAATAGAAAGCACCAGTCCAGTGAATTCTACCAAACATTTAAGAAATAATGTATACCAATTCTCTGAAAACTCAGAAGATAGATGCAGAAGGAATACAGCTTAATTCATTCTAAAAGACCAGTGTTACCCTAATATCAGTACCAGACAAGACATTACAGGAAAAGAAAACTGAAACAAATAACTTTCCTGAACACAGATACAAAAATTGTCAACAAAATATTAGCAAATCTAACCCAACGATATATGAAAAGGATTTTACAACATGACCAAGTGAGATTTACCCCAGGTATGCAAGGCTGGTTCAACATTCAAAAACCAATTGATGTAACTCATCGCATGAATAAGCTAAAAAGAAAAATCACATGATTATATCAAAGGCATTTGGCAAAATCCAAAAACCATTTATGATGAGAACTCACAGTAAGAAAGAACAAAATAAACTAAAGTAATCCAGATTGAGAATGGAAAAATAGATAACATAGAGGATAAGATTATCTATGTAGAAAATCCAAAAAGAATTGACAAAAAGAAAAGAAAAAAAAAGAAAAGAAAAGAAAAGAAAAGAAAAGAAAAGAAAAGAAAAGAAAAGAAAAAGGAAAGGAACGGAACGGAAAGGAAAGGAAAAGAAAAGAAAAGAAAAGAAAAGAAAAGAAAAGCCTCCTGGAGTTAATATGTGATTATAACAAGGTTGCAAGACACAAGGTAACTTATGAAACTCTTTTACATGAAGAATGGGCCTCTCTCTATACACTGCTTGTGCACTAGCCCCTGGGTGGTTGGACTTCCTATGGTGGGAACAAATTTCTGAGTTCTGTAAATTTGGAGGCAACTGACCAGTGCCCGTGTGTGGGATGACTGTATCTCAGGAAGGGAGTCAGCAGCACAGAAGTTTTCCCAGTCATGAATTTTTACACAGATATAAATTTGGGGATTTAAAGAAATTCTGGAAGGACTATTACCATTAAGGGACCAGAGAAGTTTATAGTAGAGTCTTGGATGGATCATTCTTCGTTCTTGGAGTTCTTTCCTGAGAAATTTGACAGTTTACCTCAGAGACCATCTGGTTTTGTTCATGATCCTTGGGAGCATTCTAAACTGATCCCCACTTCAACAAAACCTCATTACCTCATTTCATACAGAACTTCTGACTGAGCTGTGTCCACGGCTACCTTCTTCTGTGACTATTTCCAACCCTCAAGGGAACACCAGAACTGCTTTGCACAGACTGAGATTTCATGGCCATGCTAAACTCTGAAGAACAGCCAAGAGCTTCATTTCATAGATATTTGTAAAGTTTCTTCATTCTGCATGAAGGCAAGAGTAAAGTTTGTGCTGTTGATCTTGTAACTGAGGCCCACATTAGTGCTAACAGTAAACCTAGGAACATGACTTGGGTCTCCTGTTTCCGAGGCCAGTCCATTTTGTAGTTTTTGAATCCTTTCCTTTTCAAAGCTAATATATTATCCATATCCACCCCATACTCACAGAATAGGGAGAATGAAAGGGTTATTTTAAAATTGTAGTTTGAACTTTAAAAGATTTTTCCATAATGGATTGTCTGCTTCCTCTCTGAATCTAATTTCAAAATGTAAACAAAAATGGCTATTACAATTTAGAGTATTAATAATTTGGTAAATACTGTGCTTAATTTTTTTCCTATCTTTTTAGCAGAACAATTTGAATAGATAATAGGTACATTGCTCTCTTCAAGAAAACTTAATGAGAGGTCAGGTAGAAATTCTCTACTAAAATGTAAAAACATGAAGGAAAAATAAATATGTTTTAAGGTTTTCATTTTGAGTTTTTTGTTTTAACTGTTTTTTCACTGTTTTGTTTTTTCAATTAAGAAATACTATCAACATGCAATTTATTATTTTTTCTTCCTGAACGAAAACCACAGGTGAAAGTAAACTTGCACAGAAAAACTTTAGCTTGGGAAACATCAATTATCTGAGGGACTTAATTTATTCCCAGAGGAGTATTTATGGGAGGTAAGGTTAATATTTGATTTTAGGTTGCTTGCTGCTTTTAACTCACTGCAGAATCAAGCCATAGTAAAGATTGAAACAATGCTTTAAATTTCTTATAAGTTCATGGATTTCATCCAATATAAACTAATAGTTTTTGTTTTCATTTTAAAAGTAACAATCAGGAAGAAGTAAACCGGACACTTTGTCTACTTACAGAAAGTAATCCCCTTATAAAATCTTCCAATTCACAATTTAAGGTAAGCAAACCTTTTATTTCTTCAAAAATGGTGCTTCTGCCAACAGAATTTCATGTTCTCTTCTTTAGGGACAGGAACTCCTTTATATTTCAACTATAATTCCATTTGCCTTGATGTGGACACAAAATTCAGTGCAACTGTTGAATAGTGTTCTTCGAGGTAGTCCCTACATGTCCATTTCATGATGATCTTTTTATTTGTTAACAATTTTATATATTCACCAGTGATGTGCCAGTCAAACATCTGGAATTTCCCTCCCTTTACAGTTTCTAATACAACTGAAGATTTAGAAAATTTTGCACAAAATCTTTCACAGTGAAGATGCTGCACAGCTGTTTCACAGTTGTGCCAAACAGTTTGATCATGAGTAATGACACAGTGGGAATCCTGATTCCCAATGCTACTGAAAATGAGGCCTGCAAACTATTCTCACTCACTTTCCTTTTAGCAGTCAATTCCTTGTTTGCCAAAGTTTTCAATGGCAAAATCACTCCCATTGTAAATTCTGTCTTAAGTGGCTTCAGGTAAACTCCAAGGACCTTCCAGACTTGGTGGTGCCTAAAGTTTTCTTAATATCCTTCCATATATCCCCATCATTTTTAGTTTTTACTTATCTTTTCCTCAGTGTCATCTACTTCATTTTCTTCAGAGAGATTTGGAATTTCAATCAATCCTTTGTACCTCACACCAGATTTTTAATTGAACCTTTCCATCCCAGTTCAATATTCCACTCATAGAGGAAAATTGGCTTTCTTTTGTGGCTGTGGCTGGAAGCCTGGCCTTATACTTCCTTCACCTCAGTGGTTTTGCATTCTCCACAACAATGTCCAGTAGGACCTCACAGATCTTCCCCTTGGACCAGCTGATGGTGACCCACTCTGTCCAGTGCCAGATATTCATGTTGGTCCAAACTTCTGCTCCTGCACAATCCAGGATGAGTCCTCTTGGCCCCACTTGGCCATGTCTGCATGGACACTGGACCTCTTTCACGCTCAACATATGATCTATCCTGGAGAATATTCCATGTACCCTTGAGAAGAATGTGTGTTTTGTTGCTTTGAGGTGGAATGTTCTGTGTAAGTCTGTTAGGTTCATCTGGTCTAGTGCATAGTTTAAGCTCAATGTTTCTTTATAGATTTTCTGTTGGGATGATCTATCAGTTGTTGAAAGTGGGATGTCAAAATTCCCTACGATTATTGTTATGCTGTTTCTTTCTCCCCAGATCTGCTATTTGCTTTATATATTTAGGCAGTCTGATGTTGGGTGCATAAAATATTTAGAAATGTCATATTCTTTTGTTGGATGGTGACCTCTTTATCAATATATAATGATCTTCTTTGTTTCTTATTACAAACTTTGTCTTAAAGTCTATTTTGTCTAAGTATAGTTACCCATGCCCCTCTCTGGGTTTCCATTTGCGTGGAATATTTCCATCCATCAATTTTCAATCTGTGTGTTCTTAACACTGAAATGGGTTTCCTATAGACAACATACAGTTGGGTGCTATTTTATTTATCCATTCAGCCTTTCTTTGTCTTTTGATTGGAGACTTTAGTTCATTTACATTTAAAGCAATTATTGATAGGTATGGATTTACTGTCGACTTTCATTAGTTATTTTGTGCCTGTTTTGTAGTTCCTTTTTTCTTTCCTTTTCTCTTGCTCTCTTCTTTGTGATATGATGATATTCTATAAAAGCTTATTTAGATTCCCTTCTCTTTATCTTTTGTGTACCTACTATAGATTTTTGCTTTGTGGTTACCATGCGGTTTACATAAAACATCTTTTACTTATTTTTAATTGAAGCATAATTGGCATACAATTTATTAGTTTCAGGTGTACAACACAGTGATTTGACAGTTATATACATTATGGAATGTTAACCACAGTAGGTATGGCTACCATCTGCCACCTTACAAAGTTATATATTATTAACTACATTCCCTATGCTGTGCTTTTCATTTCCATGATGTATTTATTTTATAACTGGAAGTTTTTACCTCTTAATTCCCTTCACCTATTTCAACCATCCCTCTACCCACCTTCTTTCTGGCAACCACTAGTTTATTCTCTACATTTAAACATCTTATATTTATAACAGTCTAGTTTAAGCTGATAACAGCCTAACTTTGAATACATACTAATGCTCTACATTTAACTCTCTCACCACACATCCAATATAGTTAATGGTTTTGATGTTATAGTTTACATCTTCTGTACCTTATGTACCCATTAACAAATATTTTTAATACTTTTATCTTTTAATGTTCATACAAAGTGATGATTAATTTATTCTATCAAAATTTTAAACAATCTGTTTTATTTTCACAGGAAAATAATTGAGCACAATTAAATAATGTAATTGTTCAGCTTTAACCTTCATTTTTATATAGATTACTTAAATATTTTATTGAGTAAATCATTTTGCAAAATGAACTATTATTTCTGATCAATATACATTGAACTGCTAAGTATGACTGCTCTGTACTCAATGATACATCTAAACATGGACTCTATAACTTGCAGCTTTTTAAGGTATTTCTTTAACTTTTAAAATTATTTTTCTTTCTTTATTTAATGTTTATTTATTTTGGGGAGATAGAGAGCATGAGCAGGGGAGGGGCAGAGAGAGAAGGGGAGACATAGAATCCAAAGCAGGCTCCAAGCTCTGAGCTGTCCACACAGAGCCCAATGTGGGGCTTTAACTCAGAAACTGAGATCATGACCTGAGCCAAAGTCAGACGCTCAACCAACTGAGCCACCCAGGCGCCCCTTAAAATTATTTTTCATAACAAACTACTGTTAAGAGACTTATAGTTAAGATGTTGAAATTATCATTGGAATTATAATGGACTGAGTATGATTCTGAAAAAGGTGATGTTTCATGCTGAACCACCCACAATAATGCAGGGCCCTTTCAAAAAAAGCAGCTTGTATTTGCAGGGTACTTTCCCAGGTTGGATTTGCACTCTATGACTCAGGATTCTTGATAAAGATAACTTTCCAATGTGGGAGAGTATAACAGAAAACATTTTTAAATAGCATGTTCTAACAAATTGAGTTAACTGAATTGCATGACTCATCTTTATTTTTCAAATCAATTTTAGGTTTATTTCTTTGCAGAATCCTAGACTGTGCTTAGGTGTTTCTCAAGGTCATGCAGAGATCTTGATGAAGAACTTGGAATCCAAGGTCATTTAGAACCTGGCCTAAGTTCTGATAATATCATTTAGCTGGTTTACGAGTTCAGGAAAGTTACATAACCTTCTAAACCTGCATTTCCTCATGTATGTAATTGAGATAATAGATAGTATCTGCCTCATGGGATTGTGGTGAGAATTAAATAAGAAATTGCATATAAATGTTTATCTCATGCCTGACACATAGAAAAGACTGGATAAATGTTAAAATTATTATTTATTTGATAATACAACTTCCTTCAGTGGTTTCCCTAGAGATGTTGCAAATCAAATCAAACTGAACCCATACTTTTGGAATTCAAAGTCAATTCCACATACTCATGTCTACACAAAGCTACTGATAGAACTGTATTCTGAGGTTGCAATTCAAAACAGATCCACTTTGTTGTGTATTTGGCAATGTACACAAATCTATACAAATGTGTTTCCACAGTCCTACTTTCCAGATGTGTGTAACTTCTGTAATACAGATACAAATAAATTTAGATTTTGTCGCAAGACAGACTACACAAGCAGCATGATTCAAGAGTCAATCAAAGTAGGTGGCTTCTGAGAAAGCTAAGTACCAATGAACTGTATTTCATTATGGGGTTATGCTAGAGATTTTAGGAAGACTGAGTCTTGATGTGTTAATCTTCTGCATTGCTCTTTTTAGTTCTCAGTTTCAAGGCAGATCCAGATGGGAATATCAAATAAGTGTCCATTCTATGTGTGAGACTATTGACTATACAAAGATATTTGTTCTGGGGGAGAGAACTGGCCTTATTCTATATCTCTTGCACATTACATGTGTTCCTTTCTAAAAAGGGGAAACAAAACCTGGCTTTAAAGCATAATTATAAATGGTAATCATTACATTTTCATCATATTTATGCAATAAATAAGTCTGTCAAAACTAGAGTCTGGGATTTGTAGTATGCTTCCCTCCTGTACTAATATAATTTATTTTGTTCCTCTGCTAATGAGCCTGGCTTTAGATAGGCATGAACATCAGTCTCAAATAAAAATTAAAAGTCAGTATATTACATTTCTCCTTCTGTTCCTTCTGCATATTACATTGCTCCATAAGCTCATTGATGCTGGAATTCTATCTCTCCTTCGGCACAATTTTCCTCTGTGGTATGATGCTATGAATATTTATGGTACAATAAAAATAATATAATAATAGGCATTTCCTAAACTTGTGCTGCATATATCTTCAGACAGGAGCTGGGAGGGCTATATCTGTTACCTCCCACTGGAGAAGATCTTTATGTCCTGTGAAATAGCTGGCTGTCCCAAAGACCTTCACTACCATGTGAGTTAAATGGCTTCTGTACTGAAAAATTCTGAGAGGAATTTTTTCTTCTTCCCTATATAGTTTTGACTATCATCATATCTGAAACATTGCCAGATTTTTCTTACATTGAGTAGGCTTCAATTGATATCCTTATTCATCCTTCCTATGTCAACTACTACAATTCATTCTTTTATAGCCACCTTAAATCTTTAGTCTCTAAAATTCCAGGGTCCAGAATACTCTGAGCAGACTATTATCTTGCTCAGTGAAGCGGGACTGCTTTACCCTCACTCCTCCTCCATCACCTTACTGACTGGATTTCTTTTCATTTATAAATTTAACTCAAATTGTTTTCTTTTTTCAAATATTTGCCAAACTTTCTCATTCCAGCCTATTTCCTCAGCCCAGTATCTGCTTAGCTGCACATAATGCTCCTAATTTTGTGACTTTCAACATTGCCACATATCAGTCTCCCATTTATTCTTTACTGCCATTCCTCTTATCTAGTTTATGAATATGGTTAGAATTCGTTCCATTTCCCATTAATAATTACTGAAGAAGTCAGAGTTTTTTTTTATCCTATCAGCTATTAAAGAAATTCTAAGGTTCACATCAAATGAACATCCTGATATTTTTTATTACAAAATTTCTGAGAATTGTTTTAAAGCTGTAAGACACCTCAGAAACACTTCTTCAACATTTGCTCTGTGTGTGTGTGTGTGTGTGTGTGTGTGTGTGTGTGTTAGTGTAGAAAAGAGAAAGAGAGATAGAGACAGAGACAGAGACAGAGACAAAGAGAGAGCATGCAGTTTAATACATTTTTTATAGGTAATGTTGGGATACAGTTCTTCATGGGTCTCTCACATTTCTGCAAGTCTTAGGCCTTTGTTCTGGATTATTATTTCAAGGATATTAGCATAGAAAATAGCCTCAGGAGATAGAGGTAGTTCTTTCCTCTGGAGCAAGAGCAGTTTGCTGGTTGGTTTGTTGGTTTTTGGTGGTGGTGTTATTGTTTTGTTTTGTTTTGTTGGTTGGTTGGTTGGTATTTGTTGATTTTTATTGTTGTTGTCATTAATACTACCATCCAGTACAACAAAAATATATTTCCCTTTGGTTAAAAACCAGGCATGCTTTCTACCTATTAGAAAGGATTTGGTTTTTCTAACTAAAGTTTTCTCCCTTGTATTGTAACCCAGTACATATATAGATATTACATGAATGTCTTCACGCTCTCCTAGGGAACTGGAGCTTGAGGAACCAGCATAAATACTGATATTTGGGCTATTAACAGTCATAGGAAATAATAAAGTTTTTTGTTTCTTATCCAAGAGATTGGCCGATTGATTGTCTTCTCTGAGCATCCATGAAAGAGAGGTAGAATAACTTGCTAGGTGAAACCTCAAACCCCTCCATTTTTCTGAGAGATGGGATACTGATGGAGAAATGGCTTTCTCCAATCAGAAAGATTAGGATTCATGGGCTGATAGATAGGGGTAGAGGAAAGTTCATGTATCATTAAGTGGGTTAAGTAGGATCCTCCACTTTATTATCTTTAAATTAAGGGGAATTGAGGAGATGGTTCCAGACCAACCACTAGGAAGTAAGTATAAAGACAACTACTAAAATGATGACTGGGGTGTTGCTAATTCTCTTGTAAGAGGTGAGACTGGGCCCCCTTCCTGGTGATCATCCTCAGGTCTTTGGCTTTGCAACAATTGGTACTAAGATTTTTCCTAATGTTAGGGTTAGATGACAGAAAGTTCACCACCTTTCATTCAAATGAGATATGCCAAGGAAGAATAAAGGGAAATTTATGACCTCTGTGGGCAAAAATCAGGCAAAGGATTAGACTTTTTGTTAGTTGACTTGGAAGACGAGACATGAGGGATTTAATGCTTAACATGGGGCACATACTGCCTGTTAACAAAGAATGGTCATTGATGGGTTGTGATACGGCTTCGATGCTTCTGCAATGTAGCATGCCAACCCTAGATCCTTTCAGAGATGACAATAAATGACCTAAGGTTTTTTTGCAGTGGATCTTGGCTACTGTGAGGGAGCTTTGTCCTTTTCAAGGATATTTCCATGAGAAATACAAACTCCTCCGAGAAATCACAGATGAGGCATTGACTAGTATTGGAGTTCTTACTGCCCTAAATGAGCTTTATAGTGCTGATGGAAATGGCCCACTAATCAATGAGAAATGGACCCAAGGAAATCTAGATAAATTTCTTTAGCAAGCCATGCCACCTTGAAAAACTCCCTTAGGCTTTATGTTGAAACCCTGAAAGAACTTAAGAGTTGTTCTTTTGATAATGGGACTGCAAATACCCTAGATTAGGGTGAAATCTGTAAAGAAGAAGGAGGAGGAGGAGGAGGAAGAGAAGAAGAAGAAGAAGAAGAAGAAGAAGAAGAAGAAGAGGAGGAGGAGGAGGAGGAGGAGGAAGAGGAGGAGGAGGAGGGTGGCACTACTGTGTATGTCAAATCCAAATGAGCCAAAGGAAATGAATTACACAGCCTCATATGGAAAGCAACGTGACAATGGTAGTTGAGTAAAGGGGTACCCAAATCTAAAATACCTGGTGTCAGTAAGGATGATCTTACTGCTCATATAGGGCTTTGGGTGGACTGAAAATATTAGAGGTTTATTTGGTTGAGCTGCACACTGTCACCACTGTTCAAATTTGAAAGCAAGTGTGCCTTGCCCTCTAATTCCTTCAGGCTCTCTGATTCCTCTCTGTTCATTACCTTGACTTAAGCCACTTTGAGAAAGATGATTTTGAATAAGTTCTAGGTGTCCCTGAAACCCAAGCAGAACCAAAGGCCATGTGCACCCATCTAGGTAACTTAGCAAATTTGGAAAAATAAAGAAACTCAAACTTATATAATTCTTTTGGAGAAAGGTGCCCAACTCCCAGTCCTCTCTGGTTCTGTAAGTGTAGGGGTATCCAGATTCAGGCGATAAAATTTAGACTAGTTACACACTGGGGAAGGAGAGCTAATAAATTTTTGTGGATGGGGCTCTTTGGGGCAATTCAACATACTATCAGGATTTCCAGTGCTGAATGTACAGTAATATATATTAATGTTTTATACACATTAATATATATTAATATGTGTGCTATGAACAATTATAAAATCCAGAGTGGATTCTCCCAATCAGGATTTGTTACATATAGAAAATTGCTAGTGGCACATGTAAATCATTTCTCAATGTGTCTGCCTGTCCAACTCAGAGTGGTCCAACAGAAACGATATATAATCCAAGGAGAACAAATTGAAATCACAGCTTTGGTTAAATCTTAAGGTAGCAAGAGTAGGTTGCAATTAATACAACAACCTGATGGCCAATGAAAAATGATAATAGGAGATGAAGTTTTACTATAGATTATTGTTAACTGGATTCAGTTGTTGCTGCTATAGTTCAGTGAATGAATCCATTGCACAGGAAGATACTGAACGAGGCCAGTATCTTCTTTTCCATCCCACTGGTACCCAAGGACCAAGACCAACATGCCTGCATATAGTAAGGCATTCAATATACACTTGCAGTACTCCTCTAGGAGTATATAAGTTCCCCTGCCATTTGCCACCAGGAGTTGGGCCAGGATACCACTAATGCCTCTACTTTCTAATGTCTGAAGTTTTCACTAAAACAATGACTTGGGGGTTGGCAAGTCGGGAGCCTCAGTGTCAATGGCCTCGACTGCAGTGTTATTATATTTCTACCAACAATAGTGGCTGATAAATCCCAACATAATTAGAGGGCTGCCAGCCAAGGAGTATCTTGGGCCTATGGGAGTTTATATAAAAACTCTCAAACCTCCAGAAGTTAAGGAAAAACTACTGTCACTTTGCTATTCCCCAAAGAGAGATCCAACAATTTATTGAACTCTTTGGGTATTTGAAGCAAGGGGGCATTCTAGTTGGAACATTATATTGGCTAGTCCTCAAATAAGCATCCTTTGAATGGGGTCCAGACCAAAAATGTGTGCTGGAAGCTATCCAATGAGCTTTCCATGTTCTCTAAACTACTATCCTTTTTGAGCTGCAAGTCTCTCTGACTG
Source organism: Cryptoprocta ferox (assembly GCA_028646485.1). Taxonomy (NCBI): domain Eukaryota; kingdom Metazoa; phylum Chordata; class Mammalia; order Carnivora; family Eupleridae; genus Cryptoprocta; species Cryptoprocta ferox. The sequence continues at coordinate 64,410,237 of CM053577.1, forward strand.
ATAGTTTTGCTGTTTGGAGTCTCTGGCAAAAGTAGTCACCCTACATTCAGGGATGTTCTTTGATGTTTTGGGTTTGTTGCCTCCATGACACACTTACCAGTTATACCCCTTTTGAAAAGCAGCAATCAGCTTGCTAAAATACTCTACATAAAACTCCACACCTCATCCTCGAAAGCTTTGTGACTTTCCAGCCTAATATTACCATTCAGGGCTGGGTTGACTCGGATTCAATGACTAACAATGGCTAACAAGGAAGGGTTCAATAATCCTCATTTGTCAAGCAGAAATGGTATATTCAAGAATGGGGCTGACCTGGCCCCTATAGCTTCTTTTCTTTACATGAAAATAAAAATGGTAATCATCCCTTTGGGGAAACATTTATCCTCCTCTCCACCAATTGAAGCAAAGCTGTTGGCTTTGGATATTTGGATCCAATAGGATCCTTGATTCATAGACGTTGCCCTAAATGGCTAGGCCTGGTTCACTGATATTTCATCTAAACTGACACTTGACAGTATCCACTGGACTGCTTCAGCTGTACAACATCAACACCAGCTATGCAGAACTGAACATGGACATGATTGTTCAATTCGGTAAACTTATACTCTGCTTGATGAAACTCATTTTATGTTTACTGCCTCTTGAGTTGTTGCCAGTAGTCTAGATTATTTATTCTGCCACCTGGTGAACTACAAAGTGGCAGATTAGAGACATCTCTTTTTAGGATCACAAACTGTGGAAACAAATCATACTGCTTATTGAACCATCTGGGTCAATCACGGAGATGCTTACAGTGATCAGTGAGGATCTGTTCTTTGATGAGACCAAGTGGAATCAGTCTGTTGCACTGTCTAGAGTGCCCTTGTTCTTGTCTATATTTACATCCTACCACATATGGCAATATATCCATCACCATAGAGCACAAAGTAAAGGACCATAAGTTTAAATTTTTTAGTGTTTATTTTTATTTTGCGTGTGTGTGTGTGTGTGTGTGAGAGAGAGAGAGAGAGGGAACAAGGGAGGAACAAAGAGAAAGGGAGTCACAGAATCTGAAGCAGTGTCCAGGGTCTGAGCTGTCAGCACAGAGCCCAATGTGGGGCTTGAACTCATAAACCATGAGATCATGACCTGAGCTGAAGTCAGACACTTAACCGACTGAGCCACCCAGGCACCCCAAGGACCATAATTTTATAATCTTCAGTCTCTCACTGCACACCAGACATATGAATCTGACCATAAGTGTTTGTCCTGTGGTAGGAGAGGCCACAACAAATTGAGTGTTGCACTCACCTGCTCAAAGCATACTGATTAAACCCAGCTATGGAGCCCTCTCAGGGGGATCAGCAATGCCTCACAGCTCTTGACATTTTTTCAGATTACAGCGTTGCTGTTCCATGTCTGATCAGCATAGTCTAACACATTACAGCGGCTCTTTAAACTAGTCTATGTCATGTGTTCCGCTTTATAGACCATTTATAGACTTATACTGGTGTGTCTTTTATCTAAAGGTCACATGACAATGAGCTAATAATCAAGCTATTCAATGGACTTCCTATACTATGTAACAACCACAGGTATCTGGTATTGTAGAACATTGGAATAGCCTCAAAAATTGACTTAAAAAGGTTTCTGGATATATCTCCCTCAGCTCTTCCTAATCTACACACCTTAGTATATCAGTTTGCCACTAAATAAAGCTGTCCTCAGAAATGGATCATCTCTTTTCAGTAACTTCTTCCAAAAAGGATAAAGTGATTAGATAGATAGATAGATAGATAGATAGATAGAAATAGATGAGATAGTATAGATATAGATAGATATAGATGATATAGATATAGATATAGATATAGATATAGATATAGATATAGATAGATACAGATTTTGGAATTTAGCCCTGACCATTATTGAACATGGTACTTTTTCCTTTTCCCTAATATCAACTCCAAGTTATCTTGATTTGTACAACCTCTGTTTAATTCTTATTCAACCACCAAGATTATCTTAGAAGAGTGGCATAGTTACATTATAAAGATAATGACCACTTGGCTGAGTACATTGCTTGTTAAGTTTCCCTGTAGTAGCCCATACTGGCCAAAGTAAGGGAAATAACAAAGCTTTATAATTTTCATTAAATTGTTCTTATAAATTTTGCCCCTTCAAAATGAAAACTGTGAATGTCAGGAGGGGATGATTGAGAAAAGGTGAAATTATAGCTGCTGTAATGAGACATACTTATTTTATGACATTGGAGGAAGAGCAACAAGCAGGCACCTGGGCAGGATCATCTTAGACCCTTGGAAATGTGGATGGTAAAGGAACATTAATATTTTTTTTTATAGACCACTCATAGAGCCTTCTTCAAGAAAAATCCTCTTATGTGTCTTTCCTGAGCTAATAAGCACTTAAATTTAATTGATTTCTGAGTCTATAATTTCCTATAAGGCAGCTCTGGTCACTATCTGATTGTCATTCATCTTAAAATTATCAAAAAGTCTATCAAAAGAGAAGGTGATAATCCAAGTCCCTATACTTCCCAGTACAATTCTTGTAAACACCTATAGTTATCTGCCTCATGAATATTCCCACTGCTGTAGCAGAGTAATTCTCTGGAGTGGATGAAGGTTATCTATCTGACTGATGGTGTAGATAAGACAGAGTGCAGTAATCATCCTCAAAAATTATCTTCAAAAACAATGACTAGACTGAATTATTCAAATCGAATTGAGAAACGTAAGACCTACCAGATGGCTAGGAGGCCACACTGGAGCAATGTCAACTTGTGATCCTCAATGATATAGATTCCACTTTAGGACCTCCAATAATTGTAAATGGCTATATTCTTTTAGGGATATCAAGAGTACTTTTGGGATTATAGATCTTGTGTGGAAGCCAAGTATTACCTTATATCTCTCCCTTAAAATGATGATTGTCCTCTTAAAAGTGAAAATAAGAGGTCTCCAAGTTAAAAAACACTCCCAGTAGGTAACGTAACCCTTAAATGACTGCACTGTGTCTCCAAAATGAGCTACACTTAGTTGCTTGGGGAGTCTTCCTAGAAGAGTAACTGATTTGCTACTTATACCAATGTCATAGTTTTCCCTACAATATGAGTCATTGTAGGAAAAATTAGAATTAGACATTTGTATTAGAAAAGGTGATATAAATGCTTGTTTCAGCAGCACATATACTAAAATTGGAATGATACAGAGAAGATTAGCATGGTCCCTGCACAAGGATGACACACAAATTCATGAAGGAAAGGTCATACATAATTTCTCTTTGATATTAGCTGAGGTGATCAAAGATATCACCACAGTCCTGGAATGTATTCAGGTTAGACTTAACTCAGTGGCCAGCTTGTTATATATGATATTGGCCATAAATTTTCAAGGTAGAATCTGTGTGATCACTAATATATCCTACTATACCTGAATTCGTGCCTTGAGCCAGATGGAAAGGTCAATGTGGAAAAACTTAAGGAGAAATACACCTGTATTTCTAAGGTAGATCCAGATGGTTCATAAGATTTGATCAGATGATTGGGTCTGGAACACTTGATGTTAATACTGAATATTGTCTTATCCTGCTGCTCAGAGTCCTATTGATAGTAACCATAATTAAATATATTATGAAACAAATTTAACAGATTTAGTCTTGATCTTTATGAGTCATATTGATCAATGCACCTGACAGAGTGGTGTACTCATAGGAAATTTTTCCAAAAGTCAAAACAGTGTTGAATTAAAGGGTAAATTGGAAGACAATTCTCTGTGGGTCCTGCATGTTTACTGTTCAGTACAACCAAGATATTGTTTCCCTTTGGGGAAAAGGTAAGTCAGATTTACTGTCCATTATAAAGGATTCATTTTTCCTATGGTTGGAATTCTACTCCTATAATACAAACCGTTATGTGTGAGGAGGCATTTGGCCTATTCAGCATTGCCCTGTGGGACACCAGCATAAAATGCTGATACTCTGATTACTCCTATTGTTGTGAGTAATAAAATTCTTTGTGTCTGATTCAGGGATGTCATGTCTTTTACCAGCACCCATGAAACCATAGCAAGCTAACTTGGCACATAGGTAGGGTAAAGTTTCAGACCCTTCTGAGTTCTTGACAGCTCTATTAACACTGCATACTAATTATGATTTCAGTTATATTAAGAAGAGTGAATTTTAGTCTACCGATCTTGTAGCTCACATTTTCAAAGGATACTAGACTTTAAAATAGTTAAGTAAATAAATTAATGTGGTTATATAGAAGGTTATTCAGTATGTCCTGAGGGGAACTCTGGTTTCCATTAAAGGGATTTATCTTAATATTTTGGAGAAACTGATGAGAAATATGGAAAATGCCCAATGACACAAATTGCTCTTTGATGTTTGCAGATAGCTTGAAGTCAATGGATTTTTTATTTGCGATCCCTTGCTCTAAAAGAATCTACTCCTTTGGAGTAGAGGATGAGTATGCTTCTCTTAGGCCAAGCTTCTGGCATCTCCTAAGAATAATCCAAATAGTTTACAATATCTTCTCACTGAATTCTAGGATGCAACATATTGATAATCATAAGATTATGCTTGAAGAAGATCTATTGCTGTGTAGATGGGTATATATATATATATATATATATATACACATATACATATATATGTATATATATGTATATTGTAGATCTGGAGTCATATGACTCAGAAAATTCCAAGAAATAAAAAATCATTACCCATTTAGAGTGAGTTATATAACCATTCCTCTAGAATGAATTGCTTAACGAAACAGCAAAGAACGGTTGGACAAACCTTAAGGAAACGTCTTTCTATAATGCTTTATTCTTACAACAAAATGGATCAACACTTGTAATGCTAAAGTTCCCTTCAGAAATTGTGAGGAAAAGATGTCCTTGGGAAAAATTATTTAAAATTTTCTTCTTTGTGGGTATTAGAAAAAGGTACTGAGGGTAGGGAAAGGTTATTAGCTTGCTATTAGTCAATCCCTGCTGAGCACAGTAGAACATAAAATAGGAATAAAGAAAGGAAGTCAGCTCTCCAATCCCAGCTGCAGGCTGATGAATCAGTTAGTGATTAATTGTTGCTACCAGTAATTGAAATAATCATATTTCAGAAAGAGGGGAAAAAAGCATTTGGTCTCTAAAATGCTTTTGCCTAAAAATGTAATTGCTGAAATATTATTTGATGTCTTAAAAGGAGATATAAAATTCTTAATGTAAAACTAAAAGGAATATGATTCCCAAGATTGACCCAACATCTGGCATTAAGTTTTGAAAACCCTCCTCTGACTGTCAAAACACTAGCCCTCTTATTTTCTTATATACATTTCTTTTAAGTAAAGTTTGCTTTATAGAGAAGACAGCATAATGTAGAATGCAAAACAATAGCAAACTAATATACATTGTCTTAATTCCAGTAAAGCCAGTGAGTTCACATTTACTCCCCGCAAAATGGTGCTTATATTTTTCAAGTAATGCTAATGTCTTAATCAACAGAGTTTAACATGTTCCAAATTCTAAATGTGTATGGCCCTATGCCAAGGATCTGGGGAGTCACTGCCTTCAAGTAGTTTAGTCCTTAATTGTGAAGATACAGCATGTACTTAAAGTGTTACCAATCAGTATGGTGCAGATGAGTACTATAGAAAGATTTCATGAAGTTATAAATTTGCATTTAGTGAGTACTTAACATATTCAGGCCTTCTAGAAAGTTTTTTTTTTCCAAAACTAATCTACACAATCACCCTGAGATGAAAGCATCATACCTATTTTATTTTATTTTATTTTATTTTATTTTATTTTACTTTATGTTATTAAATTTATTTATTTATTTTGATAGAAACAGAGACACAGAGAGAGAGACAGAGAGAGTGAGGGAGGGACAGAGAGAGAGGGAGAGAGAATCCCAAGCAGGCTCCACACTGTCAGCAAGTCAGAAGTCAGAAGTCTTCCTGAGGAAGTGACACTTGAGTAGATAAGGAAGTTAGATAACCAAATAGATAAAAGTGATGGGCCATGAATATCAGAGAAAACTTCATTCCCAAATGCTTTATAATATGTTATAAGCGACATATCCAAAATCAAATTCACCATCCCACCTATGCAGGTATCAGTATAGAAAACCCTTTCCACTACCTCTTCTTTTGTCTGTATTACCATTTACCTTTAAAAATCAATTCATGGTGGGGAGGGGGGTGCCTGGGTGGCTCAGTCGGTTAAGCATCCGACTTTGGCTCAGATCATGATCTCATGGATTGTGAGTTCGAGCCCCATGTCGGACTCTGTGCTGGCAGTATGTAGCCTGTTTGGGGTTCTCTCCCTCTCTTTCTCTGCCCCTCCCCTGCTCATGCTCTGTCTCTATCTCTCTCAAAAATAAATAAACATTTTAAAAAAATTAATTCATGGGGCACCTGGGTGGTTCAGTCGGTTAAGCCTCTGACTTCGGCTCAGGTCATGATCTCGTGATCTGTGAGTTCAAGCCCCATGTCAGACTCTGTGCTGACAACTCAGAGGTTGGAGCCTGCTCCAGAATCTGTGTCTTTCTCTCTCTCTTCCCCTCCTCTGCTCATGCTCTGTTTCTCTCTCTCTCTCTCTTTCTCTCTCTCTCTCAAAAATAAATAAACATTAAAACGTTAAAAACAAATCAATTCAGAGGACATCTTCTCCACAATGATCTACCTAACTTCTCTCATCTGACCTACTATTGTCTTCTAGGTCATCACAGCCACCTGTATTTTCCTTCTGTAAGAGCATCAAATACATTATGTGGCTTTTTTTCCCCTTTAACCTAACCCTCACACCATTAAACTTAAAGCTCGTTTTGACCTCTCTAACCTCATAATATGCATCTTGTAGGTAAAATGGCAGTGCTTTCTTGCCTCTACTTACACCGCGCCCACCATCCTTTCTTTTATTCTTCTATCTTATCTCCCACTGGATCCCACCTTAAGCACATCATCAAAATTTAGATTAAATCAAGAAAAAAGTTTTTGACCAATGGCTGCCTAATCTGTCACTGAAAAGTAGCAACAACGTAAAGCTTTTATCAGCCAGAAAATGCACCGTGCTTCCTTTGGGAAGGCAAACAAGACAGCAGACATAGAAGCCTCACTCAAAGGAGGAAAAAGAAACTGAAGGATTTTAAGAGCAACACCTGTCAAATGGAGCAGTAATGTGTACTGTTTGACAAAATAGGCTGGTGACTGTCAAAATAAATAATAAACCTTCCACCTCTGACTAATGACTGAATTGCACTGGAAGACTTGAGGGAAGCATCCAACAAAATGCAAAATTGAAAGGAAAATTGGAATGGTCGGCACAGCCTCCTAGCAGGTAAATTTGAAATCATTTTGGAAAAACTCAAGCCATTCACCAGGTTTCATGGCAGAGGGGAAAGTTCCAACAACTCTTCCGACGGAGCATTCCACTTTCGTTAGGAAATTGCGTCTCTTCTGATGGAGTGCCAAGAAGTTGGTTTCTGCTTTTTCAATACAGAAACAATCCTGCTGTGACTGTGGCATTCTCTGTGCAGACATTCAGCTGACTGCCAATAATATCATCAGAAAGGGCAGCCAGAGCTGGACCCCTTTGTAGGCAGAGTGGGGGCAAACGGCAGAAAAGGCAGAGATCCAGAGAGAGTCCATTTTAATACCTTTTCACTTGCATTGCTTCCCACTCAATGCACCTATTTTCCTCTTCCCATAGCTCCTTAGAGGACTCATCTTATTTCCCCTTTCCAGCAAGCAAGGTTTTCTTAACATGATTACAAAGAAAACTGCCCGAGTGTCTGCTCATAATGTTCTGACCCTTACCAGGGGCAGTTTCATTTAAACAAATTGTTTCTTCAGAGGCCCCAAAAAGCCTTGATAAGTTCCTGCTCTGAAATTCAATAATAAATTACAAGTGGAAGAATACATTGTTAGTGGAAAAATTTTATGCATCTCAAAAATATAGTTCTGCAAAAGCTGTCTTGCTTCAGAAGTTATCCGCTTACACGTTAAGTTCTAAGTAGCAGAGGTAAGGAATGGTTTGTCCCTCTGCCTGACTCCTTTAATTGTGCTTTTGTTCTCAGGAGAAGCTATTCTTTGGGCTCCTTAAATCAAAGTGTTAGAAAAAAGAGAAAAATCACTAAACAGAATATCCGCTTCTAAGGAGAGGCCCGTCTAGATATCATTTAGCCTACAGTAACATGGCTTACTTTCTCACTTAATTTTATTTATTTATGTTCTTTCATTATTTATCTCCCCTTCATCTGTTTTATGCATTATATTGTCTTGACTCTGTTTCAAATATGTTTTTCATAAGGATTTGATTGTGTCATGAGTAAACAATTTTGAGACACAAAATAAGCAAAATATCAAACCAAAAAACATACATTTAATATTTGTTCATTTCTAACCAAACATATCTGCTAAAATCTGTAATTACAAAAAATATCCTGACCTTTTTGTTTGTTTGTTTGTTTGTTTTAAGCATTATCTTGGAGAGTTGTGCTAGTCTAAAACTGCATTTCTACATAATTTTGATTGCAATATTCATTAAAGCAAAAAATCAGGACATATTCAGATTGCATAACAGATATCTGAACTCAGGACCATCCCAGATATATGGGTAGCAATTAGCTATCTACATGTGTCATAACTGAGATAAAAGTTGATTCCGTCAAATGTCCATGACTCACAAATGGACAGGAATTAGGGTGCCCTTGCTTCCTACCCAGCGATTTCAACATTCTAGGATAATTTGATTCACCAACCCATTTGGTTGATCCACCCTACACTGATAGAGGATGATTCAACCCAGTCACCATCATGTCCAATGTATCCTGTACTTCCTGCAACAATTATTCTGCTTGGCAGGACACTCTTCTCTAAAGCCTTCTCCGCTCATTATTCTTGCTGCCTCTGCAAGGTCAGTAATGTGTCTGCCAGTAAAGGGTTGTCTCCTTCCATTTCCTATTCCCATAACCACAAGGAGTAGAAGCAGTTCCCCTGTTGAGGAAAGAGCATTTGTCCATTAATAACCACACTAGTCTAGCAGCAAAATCCCTTGTTGATGCTCTGGTCATTTTTAACGTGGACTACTATAACCACATTCTGTGCCGTCTCCAAGGCTTTATTCTTCATTCCAGTTTAAAATGATCTGCATTCTGCAGATCGAATCATTTTCTAGATGGATTTAAGTTATCCCCATGGGAAGGAAGAGATTGGGCTTGGCAACATTGCATATAGGGAGCACAGTGTGGAATGGGGAGACGTGTGTCTAACAGAGGCATTTAAATACACTGTATGATGACAGAGACCCAGCTTCATAGTTAGTTGTTTTAGGTGGGGGGGTGTTTCAAGTTTGTTTTGTTTTGTTTTGTTTTGTTTTGTTTTGCTTTTTGTTTTTGCATTCCAAGAATCAGGAAATTTCAAATCTTATTACAATTTTATGGTCTACATTTGACAAATGGTAAGAATTTTCTCTGCTTGTGTCTCACCTTATTATAAAGTATTGAAAAATATTTCATGTAGCTTTTGCAGGCTGAAAAATCACCAAGGAGTACTGCCATGCCATTGTTTACAAACTTCTACTTTGATGCAGCCAAATCAATAGAGAGAATTTTTAAGTTCCTTGAGCAATAGGCACATTGTCCACCATAATCTGCAGATAAGAGTAAAACTATGCAATGCACGATAATTGTAGAAAAACAAAAACTGTTTGCTACCCTTGGAAACTCTGTTTAATTTGCTGGTACCCTAGACAGTTTTGAGGGCTTATGTTTTGGAATTACTATACCTTCTATGAAAGAGTTAATTCATTACCAAAAGGTGAGCCATTTCCTGTGTGCTCAATTGTAGAATCAGACTAAGTACTATTTTATCAAAGGAACATTGGCTGTCACCCAGCGTTAATCATTTTCAGAACAATTATGATTTACTTTAGACATAAGGCTGATGGATCTCTATTTCCAGATTCCATTTTGGCAACTTTGAGCCTTACCTCATATGTAAGATTATTGCTGAAAACAGTGCTTCTCCAAATTGTCCTTCTTTACTCTTTTTTGTCTATCTTAAAAAAATACAATTAATTACATTTCAGCTAGCAAGCCTATGTGACTGCCAATGCTAACTCAAATATTGTTTGCATATAATCCTACACAGATGTGGAGCCAATAGGGAGCTGGATGACTGTGTGCTTTTACACATCTTTTAGTTAAATTAAAAATCCAAAAGCTAAATCTTGTGTTCTGGGACAGCATGTGAATTTGACATTTCCTGGAGGTTATTAGAACCATAAACTAATGACTAGACTATATTCATCCATTTAAGTGGTTTGTGACTGTGAAAGACTAAATACTTACAATGCCTTTTATCCTTGGATCCAATATAATGATTTCATCATTTTAATAGCTCTTTGCTCAAATGTAGTTGCATCCCACTTCAATGTTAAGAGACATGCATTTCAAATAGTTTGGGTCTCATTAACCATTTGAGTAAGGCACAAGAGTGACAAAATACACAGCAAGAGTTCAAGGTGTTGAAATCATGATTTTACTTTTGATTTATGTCTTCCCTCCTGAATCTTGCACTATTTATCAAACTTTGCTCTAAATGTTCAGATAAGAGGAGAAATTTATACACACCCAGTTGGTCAGAAGAAAGTCACTAGTTGATCCCAGGCTTTGGCTTATAAATGCGGAGCTGAAACACAAATAGGGATCGGGCTTCCAAACGTGAATGAGCCAGGACAAAACCATCACAGCCACTGTAGAAGCAATTGAAGCAATGTGCCCCACTGACAGCTGCCTGAGTGACTTTGTCGTATATAGGAAAACACAGGATTATCCCACAAAACCCATCATCTAGTCATTTGCTTTTCCTTTTAAGAGTTCTAAAAACGGCTGAATGTTCTTTCTCTCATTATTTCCCTATGTTCCTAAATTGTGCTGTTTTCTGGAAAGAAAAATGAGTTGGTTATATTGGCTAGTAATTATTTCCCCTCTTTCCTCTCATGTATGCTGAAAACTTAATCTGGTTTATTTTCAACATAGAAATGTAGGAATAACATTGACGAGTTCCTTTTTATTTGCCTCTATTAATCACAGATTTTCCCTCATATTAATACTCATTCTTTTGCATAAAAGAAAAATAAACTATACCAACTGACATAGACATTATCAAAATAAATTTATGGTTACCTCCCCTAAAGTGCACAAAGGATATGATCTATTAGAACTTTTGTACTAAGACTTTTGGAATGCTCTGTTCATAGTAGTTGACTTCAACAATTATTTCATAAATCATTGTCCTAAACCACCCATCAAAAATGTTTTATAATACCTTGGTTGGATCATCTGTCAAGCCATACTTTATGTCATGATGAGGTTAGAGTCAAAATGAAAGAAGTAAGGAATAAGAGATTTTTTTAATATGCTGATCTTTAATGAATATTCAAAGAAAGTCATGTACATACAAAGGGGTGATTGTTCTTTTTACCCCATAGCAGAGGGAAGCACATACACACTCACATGTGATTAAATGTAGTGTTTATAAAACAAATGCTATAACATACTGGAAAGATATTAAGCTATAAGTAAAACAAAACAAAGCAAGTATTTAAAACAAAACTAAAGCTCTCAGTTATGTATTGGGTTTAATACTCAATTTCCTTATCTGTTATATGGTAACAACATCTGCCGTGTAATACTTTACAAACATATGGAAAGTATAAAATGAAACAATGTGCTTGAAATAACTATAAAAGTCAAAATCAACATGTAAGGAGAAGATGATATTAATTCACTGATAGTATTGGCAAGTGAGGACACATGAACAAGACTCTGTGTCTGCCTTCTAAGAGCTCTCACACACTGGAAGAATCATATCCATAAAATGTAATGGGTAAAAGAGTAGGGAGTGCTTAGCTGGCTTGGAACACACTAGAAAACTATGTAGAAGAGACAACATTTAGACTTGATATTAGAGGTAAAGAAAGGACCCTTCAAGTGAAGAAGAGAGAAAACAATAATTCGACCAGAGGGAACAATATATACACATACAGATAGGCGTGAAAACTCATAATGAGTTCATCAAATTCATGGCTGAGATGGGGGAACAGGAAGGTAGTGAGTGAGAGGCTCTTGAAGAAAAAACTGATACATCAGAGTTATTTACATGTTAGTTTCACAAGTCAAGAATCCATTGGCTAACTGATGGAAAGCTCTTGGATTTTTTTAAGTGAAAAATGTATAATATGATGCATATTTTTGAAAAAAATAATCTCAAATTAATAGACCATGTGGCCCTATTATGGAAAGAACTGATAGACAGACTAGAGATTTTTAAAAAATGGCTAGGCAGTTATTACATTCAGAAAGAAAAGATAAACAGGGGTGCATGGGTGGTTCAGTCGATTGAGCAACTGATTCTTAATTATGGCTTAGGTCATGATCCCAGGCGCATGGGATTGAGCCCCGTGTGACTCTGCACTGAGCATGGAGCCTGGTTGAAATTCTCTCTCTCTCTCTCTCTCTCTCTCTCTCTCTCCCCCTTCCTCTCCTTCTGCCCTTCTCCCCTGCTCTCACGTGCACTCTCTCTCTCTCTCTGAAATAAAAGCATTTAAAAAAGAAAAAAAAAAGAAAAGATTAACAATCTATGTTAATTTGGTTTGTTCTGCAAAAGATGATCAAGAGATAAGTTGAGTGATAGAAATGTGGTAGAATTAATAAGATCCAGGAACCACTTAGCGGTGGGTAGTAAAGGATAAGTAGTGATATATAGGTGTATTAGGGATATCTCATATATAAAATGGGTGTAAATCTCTTAAAACTTTACCAGGATGAAAGATGTCCACTGCTCTAGTGTAGTTCTCCAAGATGTTTGCCAATAACTGGCTTATTTCCTATTTGACCCCTCTTCCCCCCAGCACATAAGACATTTGAAAAATATGTAGAGCAGATGTAGCTGCAATCCCTTTCCTTCAGTAATTTCTGAGATAAGATATGGAAGATTTAGGGAAAATCCCACTGTGCCTACCCCCTCTTATCCTGCTCTCATTTGAACAGCACTCAGTTAAATCCTGGGATTTTGGCAGGGGTCTTTCCTACATGATTGGTGGAGTGGTTGTGAATCACCATGACATTCATCTCCTGAGGGTCTCCTTTTTCACCCAGTTCACTGATATACTTTGCTCAAGGGTGCAAATGTTCTTGATAGAAACTTACTTAACTCATCTCTTTCCCCATGTTTGATGCATGGCCTTAAAATGCCTGCATCATTGCTGTCTGGACATCTCACACTCTAACCTCCAATGAGGCAGGAATTGAACCTAATTATTCCCATCTATAACATTCATCCCTGCCTCCTAAAAATATGGACATTTAATAAATGTTTTGGTGATAATGGAATAATTTATCTCCTCTAGGGTGCATCCCTTTCAACTGAAGCAAGAACAGCATACGTTGTACTGGTTTAGGGAGGATAAATGTGATTCCATGACAATTAAAAATGATAGGAGGAGTAAAAACCCATCCATCTGCCTAATGACTAAACTTCAGTGGTGAAGAATTAATAATTCTAGTAGAATTTGTTAGTGGAAGAGTCTTTTATGTTAATACATTTTAGAAATTCAGGGGAGTATGACTACCCCTGCTAATACAGTAACATCAAGCCATTTAAAGCAACCTCATTGAACTCAAGGAAAGGACAGGAACATATTTTCACTTTAGCACAAAAGAAAACATGATTTTTTAAAATTTAAATTAGTTCAAACTGGGGCATGTGGGTGGCTCAGTCGGTTGAGCATCGAACTCTTGATTTCAGCTCAGGTCATGATCCCATGGTTGTGGAATCAAGCCCCATGTCAGTGGGGAGCTTGCTTACGATTCTGTCTCTCTCTCCCTCTCTCCCGCTTGCATGCTCTCTCTCAAATAAATGAATAAATAGATAAATAAGTTCAAACTTTGTTCATATTGTTCCCAACATTGTACGCAATCACAGACTTTAAGCCACACATATACATATGTATGCCTCTGTGTGTGCGTATGTGTGTGTACATAGTAATGGATAGTATATATAGAACTTAATATAGGATATATATGAATATATTTTCCTTGAAAAATAATTATTTTTCTTTATGGTTTATTATTTGAAAAGATTTTTATGTTCTATTTTCCAAATCTAAAAACTACTTGTCAACTGAAATGGATATATAGATCAATTAAAATAAACTTTTATTGACACAAACTTAAGAACTATGTTATTTTTATTGTTGTAATTTGTGTATGGGTTTGTTTGTTTGTTTGTTTTTTATACCTACACAAATTGAACCATGCAGTTCCTAGAAACTGCTTGCTGGAAACTTGATTGGTTAAGGTTTCTTTTGATAGTCACATAATCAGCACTGCGAGCTTGGAATAAAAAGAAAAAAATCTAAAAGCAAAGCAAAAGGCAATTTCTCATTCTTTCTAGAACACATTTTACAAATCTGTTCTATTTAGGTTAACATGTCTTGTCAAGCAACAGGAAAATTAAAAGTACAGTATAAGTCTATGTCCTAGGCTACTGACTGTTTCTTGTTCAGTTCCCAGAGTGCAGGAAATTGTATAGGTTATTTCAATGACTTAGAAAAAGCATTACCTGCATATTTTCAAATCAAGCTTATTAAAGCACATTATCTCAAGTCAAGTCTATTAAAGCTACTATTGTGATTGTACTATATTTATTATCTACATATAATACAAATTCAAATTAATCTTTTGCTGCAGTAGTTGTTGTGGTAGCTAGTGAGCTCTAAAAAGAAACAATATAATCAAGTCACTAGTTTTTAGTATACATCAGAAATAGAATATTTAAAATTTCATTTATAGAATTTTAAATCATGGAGTTGATTTTATAGATACTACTGAAATACATACTTAAGGGACACATTCTTATTTTAGAAAATGTAGTTCTCATTTTATCTTTTATATTTATGTTCCAGTAAACTTGCTTTTTCCTTTGATTTAATTTTATCCACTGAAAAATTGCCTCTGATGTGTTTTGCATTTCTCTCCCCTTCTCCAGATCTGTCCTTACATGTTTCACAACCAGCAGATTTACTCTGGTGCTGTTAGCAATTTCTGCCACAAGAAAAAGTTATGGTTTTTCTTCCTGTGACTCCCTAGCAAAGGTTTAAGAGAAACTGAGCTATATTTCAGTTCAAACTGACATTTCTATCTAGTTAACTTACTTAGCTATTTCTTTTAAAATTTAATTTTGTGGCTCAAAATAAATAACCATTGTTAGTTTATATTGGCATTTTGAGGCAAAGTTTACTATTCCTAATAGTATTTTACTTGAGTTAACATTTTTTATTTGTATACTTGATTTTTAAAGGTTTTCTGAATTTATAATTAGATTTATTATGTTGTCGAATAAAATAACTTCAAAAGTGTGTGTATCTAGTTTTATATTGCTAATCAATAGAAAAATAGCATTCGAAACCTAAAGTTTAATTTTCCCCCTAGGGGGTCCTCTTTGGATCTAAAGGCTGACACTCTGCTCCCTCTGGCAGGTAATTTGAATTACTTGGACTTTACTTTTCGTATCAGTGAAGGTAGGCTCAAAAGACTTGCACTTTAATGCCTTAAAACTTATGCTTATTAAGAGAAAGATATGGATTCCCTACTATGTTTCAACACTGGCAATACAAATGTTACCTAAATATAATTAAGAAGAAGAAGAATTTACCAAGCACTTTCTGGTGCCAGACATTGTGATGAGGCACGTGTCAGTAAGGATAGGATAGGTTATGCTACAGTAAAACAATTCTCAAATCATGGGCTGATGTCCAGTGTGGATCACCTAAGCTAAAGAAGGCCACTTCTCAATAAATATTTCCATAATAATTCCAGGAGGGAACAGAAGTTACATCAAATTTTAATTGGCTCTTCTTAAAGCTTCTGCATGAGACTCCCTTCTGTCCACCTTTCATGAGCCAAAGCAAGTCACAAGGTCATGCCTAACTCCAGAGAGAGTAGAAAGTCTAACCACACCAATGCATCAAGGAGAAGAAACAGAACATAAGGACTTGAGGGTCTTCTTCAATTAACAAATCAGCTTCTCTAATGAACAGCAGGACCATCTGCCAACTCTATCAAACTCTATTCCCTTACCTTCTTTTATTTTTTTTTTGGATGACTTGTAAATGTATGAAATTATATTTGTTTGCTTGTTTTGAATATCTGGACACAGCTAGATAAGTATATATCTTTAGCTAGAAGGCACTGTCTATAAGGGCAAGGACGTTCTCCACATTCCTTTCTTTTCCTCCTCTTTACTTACCTTTTTATTTTTCTTTTCTCTTAACTTTATCCCAATACCATATATTGGCACCTGGCACATGACAAATACATCAATGATAAATACATGGATAAATGAAATTATCTCCACTTTACAAATAAGGAAACTGAATCTTAGCAACTACATTAACTTAAGAAGACATGGCATGAAGTATTAGAACTGGAATTTAGAGCCCAGGCATTTAAACACTAAGTTGTGTAGCTACTGTGCTTGATAATTACATAGACTAGTAGAAATGACACTAATTGTGAGGTAGCATGACAAATGGCACGTATGTATAAAAGAAACATATACAAATTACCATGGAATTATAGAGGGAGTAAAATCTATCATGTATAGCATTTTGAAGGTGATGAAAAATAGTAGGAAGGAAGATTTTATGGAGGAATACTATGCTGGATTTTGACTGAGATCTTGAAGATGTGTTTACTATTTTGTTTAAAACTACTTCTTTGACTTTCTGCTACAAAGCAGACATGTGTTACTAAGTATATAAAAGTACCCAAGGCAGAAGAAGCCTTTCCCCTTCTAGTGCTTCTAATCTCATGAGATATATGCCAGTCAGACACATACTGACAAAAATCACCCTTCAGTGAGAGGCTAGAAGTCTTAGCTACAGCTTTTGGAAGAATAGGTGTGGGTCAGAAAGAGGAGTTTTCACCGGAGTGAAGTGAGCAGACCTTCACAACCTGAAGAAAGGTCTTTGAGAGCCATGCACTCCAAAGGCTGTCCCAGCATGTAACCATGGAGCCAGATGACACAGGGCCTGAGTCTCTGCCGTGGCCTTTTTCCCTCTTTACTAAAGCATCCCCCAGTACCTGGTAATAGTCTTCCACATTGCTTTTCAGGCAATCAGAGGGAGAAAAAAAAAAAAAAAAGCTTGTCATAAGACAGACTTATGGCAAGAAACCAAAAAGAAAATACTTAAACTATCAGTCTTCCACACTTAAAAGGCTGTGAAATTTGACTCCTCCTAAATAAATGGGGGAAAAGATCATCTTATCAACATGCATTGATTACCTACTGAGTTCAGGGGCTTGTTTGCTGTGTTTTGGTTAAGGGACAGTGGATGATACGGGAATGGTAGATAATGATTCTTTTAGACATTCTCAGCCCAAAATAAGCACTAAAGGCACTAAGTCTGTTGACACTCCGAGGAAGGAGAAGACATCATTGGGATACAGTGGATACTGGGATGAGGCCAAAAAAGCAGTGCTTTCCAGACAAGTGGGAGAAAGAGTTACCAAAGTGAGGAATTATATCGTTGAGAATTATGCTTGGCTGCCTATAATAGAAAACCCCAAAATAACAGTATCTTTAAAAGAGATAGGTTTTATTTCACTCTTACCAAAAAGCCCATAAATACATAGTACAGTATGACCTGATATTTTCCCAGGATCCTCTTTTCATTCTGTCATTGATTCTGGGTGGGGGGGGGAGATAAATGATTGCATACTCAAAGGAATAATGGCTGAGAGTTAAATAAAGGAACTATTTACAGAGGTGTGAAATAGGTTAAGAGCAACAAAAGAGAATGTTGAAGGTCCCAAGGACTAGCAAGGGGTTTGGGTTGGGGTGTAGGGGGAGGGGGAGACAACACTATTCTCAGACTTTTCAAGGAGTTGGAGTTGTGGCCATTAGGGAAAGGAGGTGTGGCCTTAGAGAGGGAACACAACTTCTGCTACACCTCAGCTCAGCAGAGAAGAGGCAAAGGAAATGAAGTAATAATCAATTTCCCATTGCCCTCCATTTCATTACTTCTCACTAGCCAAACACACCTAGAAGCTACAGGTACAAGGGGGCCCAGGATATACTTCTCAGAGCACACAACAGGGTAAAAAGAGTAAAGAACTGAAATGGAAGAACAAACAGAATAATCAGCACAATTCATCCCTTAGCATTGTACCCCTTAGAATCTATTCTTGTCTGCTTTTCCATTTTGGGCAACTTGAGTCATAAAATCAGTTGGTGTCCCATGATTGGGCAATCGGAGTTTATTTACCAAAACCCAGGTATACACCAAGAGCTACTTTCCAAATGGAGAATAACCATTGGCAGAACAGGGCATGGATCTAATGTAAAACCCAAGTGGTCCCCATTGTTATTCTCATGTTTAGACATGGCAGAGATCTCACAAAGTATCTCTGTGTTACAGTCCCCTTCACCATTGTACCTACTGGGTTATAAGGTCAGGATGCTTGAACTATAGCCTAGACCTTCTGTATAGCCTTCTCTTGCTTTGGGCCTTATTCAAAACTGCTGCCTTATATGCTACCTGGTAAATATATTAAAATAACATCCCTGGGGCACCTGGGTGGCTCAGTCAGTTAAGCGTCCAACTTCAGCACAGGTCATGTTCTCGCCATCCATGAATTCCAGCCACACGTCAGGCTCTGTGCTGACACCTCAAAGCCTGGAGCCTGCTTTGAATTTTGTGTCTCTCTCTCTGCCATGTCCCCTCATCATGCTCTCTCACTTTCAAAAGTAAATAAACATTAAAAAGAATAATATGCCCAAATATTTTATATATTTGCACCAAATTTTACAGAAGTTAATTAAGCATTTCTGCCTTTTTCTTTTTGGAGGGTAGTAACAAGTGCAGCACCTTGTCTTTTACTTTAGGAGAGTATCCCCAGACATGCCCCGCTGACAAACCCGAAGAAACTTCATGGACTTTGTAGGACTGCATGTATCTCACTAAAGCAACTACAGTGTAACTTCCTTTTTACTGGCTTCAGTTAGCATAAGGCAATGAATATGCATGTATGCTATGGAATGCCGCAAATAAACAACAAATATTCCTCCATGCTAGATTAAGACAGAAAGCAAAAGATTTGTAATAGAACTAAACAAGAAAAAGTTAAATAGTGCTATTGTCCCTGACACATGAAGATACACTGTCTCTGATTATGTTAAGTAGCTGGCAGATAAGACATTGTTTTTAGGGTAATAGCATAGCATACCAGGGTCAAGGATATCTATTCATTTGCTCCAGTGAACATATCATGTCCAGAACATCTGATTAAGGTTGTTATAATCAGTAGTCATTCTCCACAATTCTTCTAATTTTTGTAGTAGTCAAACAGGAAAGTCAAATGGGTGTAAAATAGAAATATTTACTCTGTTATCTCTTAAGTTCTTAATGGTGTCTGCCATACCCACCAAGAATGTGGTATTGCATTTGATTTAGCATCTTGGGGGAGGATACCATGAGAGGAAATTATATGGAACATCTCTATAATAATTAGTCACTGCTATAGAATTCCATGGCTAATTAGAGTAATTGTGCCCAGTATATCTCTAAAGACACTTGACCTCTGCCACTCTGGGATCCTTAATTCCATTGCAGCAGACCTCACTGTCTGCTCTAGCCTCATTCCATAGTATAGAGAACTAGTTACTCAGTATATCTTTGCTTCAAATATTTCAGGACTAGAGAGATAACAGGAGAAACAATCCCAAAGAATTTAGGGTAAGATCAACTTTGCCAAGACTTCATCTTTCATCTAATCTCCACTAGTCCTTGATCGGACGAGTGGACCACATGGTTCCTTTCAGAGCCAGTAGCTAATAATCACCTATGGTCTGGTTATTTGCTTTTTTTCAGTCAAATTATTAAGGGATTAAGCCTCTAGAGAGGAGTTGCAGGGAGATTAACAGTAAAGAGTTGAGGGCCTTTTCAAGGGTCTTTCCTCAAAAGGGGCTGGCCTTCCTGCCAATTAAATCATTCTGGTCTGTGAGATAATTTAAGTTTAGGATTGAGTAAGAGGTCATGAACCCCACTACAGTACTTCAAGTCTTGGTTTTGCTCAGCAGACCTGGAATTTTTCTGCTTACCTAAGTCAAACAGCAATTAGGAGGCCACTCAGTTATTTCATTCTCAGAGCCCTGGGAATAATTAGCCACTGCTCTAGACCTCTGTGGCTAATTATGGTAATTGTGCCCACTCTATCTCTAAAGGTTACGTGTGAACACCTGACCTCTACCAGTCTGGGGTCCCATCGTTTCCACCAGGGAATCTAATTTCATTGCAGCAGAACTCACTATCTTTCTAGCCTACAGAGTCCAACCCCTTTTCATGAATTCCAGTGTTCCCCTCAGCGATGTATTCCTTAATGCCTCAGTGAAGAGAATTTCCTGCAAGATGACAACTGTCTTGGTATAGTAGCAATCTTCTCCTCGAGGAGGCCTCAATTCATTCTCTGTGCTATGTTTGGACTTAATTCTCATTTGGGACATGGAGTCAATGAGGGACATTGGGAGTGGATACCAAAGAGAATCAGCACCTCCTTATGAAGTATCTGCCCCAGGTAACATCATTTAATGTTTTGTTTTGTTTTGTTTTGTTTTATTGTGGCTTTACTTCTTAATGTGGGAGAAGACTGGTTCTCTTAGACAGGAATAAGTAGTTGAAGAGGCAGAATAGTAGGAGGGTTTACTCCATTAGAAAGGTATGTTCAGACAGGGGGTACCTTGGCGGCTCAGCTGATTAAGTGTCCAAGTCTTGATCTCACCTCAGGTCTTGGTCTCAGGGTCATGAGTTCAAGCCCTGCACTTTAAGTATGTTCGGACTTACTGAGATTCGAGGGTTCAAATTCTCAGCCTCATCTGTGCCTGTTCAACCCCAAGGCACATCTGTGGGACCTGTTTTTTCCTAACCACCACTCTTAACTTACCATAAGAGACCTGGTGGAAATGTGCACTGGAGATTTGCAAGTCTGCAACTTTCACCATCGGGCTTTATCTCTGTTCACATAGTGTCTAAATATTGATTAGAGTTTTGAAACATACTGGCCATGCAGGATGTAGTGAAAATGAATGTAGTGAAAATGTGTTGTGGTTTAAGAGAGGCTTGAGTTTGAATCCTTCTTCTAATAGAATGGTAGATGTCTAACTAGTTACTTAACTCTCTGGGCCTCGTTGGTTTTATTGTTAAAATTCGAGCACTGTTTTTTATCCATGGCAAGTGTAAGGAGTAAATGAAAGGACCAATACATGTAATGTTTCTCGTGAAAGTAGTGCCTTATGAATTCCGGAACTCTCTCCCTTTCCATCCTTCCCTTTATTTTCTTTTTTCTCCTTTTTTTTTACCTGCTTCCGTGTAACTTCACAGAACACTGTAGTCCCCAATTTACCTCAAGAATTCAAAACTTTCTAAATTCCCTGCTCTATTAAAAAAATATAAAAATGTTAGAGACACCATTGTATGTCCTTCTGATATCACCGAACAGGGAAAACATTATTAGATAAAGTATTAATAAGGCATTGTGAACATCTTGGGAAAACAATAACTCAAATATTTATGCAAAATTTTGCATCATTAGTTATGTAAACAAAGTGGAAACAAGTTTTATTAGAGATCATAAATATTGCAGATTTTAATTTCGTTAATTTTAAGGACACTGTTTCCATAATATACATAGGAATTGGAAATCTCTAAGAATTTCAATAGTTGACTTTATGGTCCATGCCCTTTGGGGGCTAATGCTAAATCTGATAGGTGGGTTTTTTTTTAACTTTCTGTTAATATTTCCTCATTAATCATTTGAAAAGAATTAACAGTGTGACAGGGGAAAGATCTTTTCTTTTTTCTTATTCTTATTTACTATACAAACAGCCATTTGTTTGATTTCAGTTTTATTCAGTGATTCCAAATTGGTCAATAAAATGCTAATGATTACCAACATACTATATTTCTCTCTTGGAGATCATCATTTAATTCTAACGAATGCCAGTTGGATACTTGTTAAAACAGCAGGAACTAATTCATATATTCGAGTGAAATAAATAAAGTTTGATTGCATATTTGTTCCACTCAGCTTTGATAACTGGCACTGTTAGAGGTTCTTCATATAAATTACCTTGAAAATGCCTGATAACCAGGTCTCCTTGCTAAAACTGACGTATCAAAATTGTCCTGGGCCTAAATATCATTGGTTTGTGTCTACTGTAGATGGACTCTAGACCTTGAACTCACAATCTGAAATTCTAGGGAAGCTAATGAGACCTGACAAGGCCTCATAACAGAGACCTCCCGGAGATTATAGATAACTCAGTCTTTTTCCAAAGGGTCTCCTCTGTATATAAGCCTACCCACTCCCAATTCAGAGAAATCCTCTTAAGATAAACGGTAATCCTAGAAATTCCCAAGGTGATTTGAGGGAAATGTTTAATGTTCACTTTCAAATCGACTTCCACTGGGTCTCTACTTTGAAGATTCTTTTGATTTCTTGGAGAAATCTGCACTTCCAGAAATTCATCCTTAAATCTACTTCTAGTCAATCATTTCTCAGGGTTTGCTTTCAGAAAATACAACCACTGTCTCTCATTTGTGATAAATTCATGTCACTAACATCCCAATATAGTTTTCCTATCTGCTCTTTGCATGAGCTCAGTCTATGTATTTACCCTACAGGGTCTTATTTTTGTAGCTCCATTTTACATTAGCCAAGAAAGTATGGAAAATGAAGAATTTACTTGCTTATCTTGATGTTTTGTCAACTATGACATAAGAAACACATGTGAAGGTAATTTTTTTAATTTATGTTTTAAAATTTTGTGTAATTTCATTACCAGTAATCAGGATCATAGTAGAGTCAAAAATGTAAGTAAATATAAATGTTAAATGTCAACAATCTATTATTCATAATTGAAGAGAACAGTAAAAAACGTAAGGATGTCCTATAAATCATTTTAGTAAGTTGAATAAGGACATCTAGTGATTCTGTGGCTGCCTGATTACTTGCTTTTTACACTTGCCAAATACCTCTCTTTATGCATCCTCCTTTAATATCTCTCATATTCAGAAAGAACATTTTTGAAGCAGGTTCTTGAATACAGATTTCATATTTAACAATCCTTCTTCCTAGAGACTTAGTGTGTTTATTAGAGATCAAATAGTCTCTAATGTCTGGATGAAAGCTCAAAAAGAATAGAGTAAGTGTACAGAACTTTATACAGGGCTCTTCTTGACAAAGTAGAAAGCAGATGTGAAGATTTCTTTTTTTTTTAATTTTTTAAAATAGTTATTTAATTTTGAGAGAGAAAGACAGAGTATGATCAGGGGAGGGACAGAGAGAGAGGTAGACACAGAATCTGAAGCAGGCTACAGGCTCTGAGCTGTCAGCACAGAGCCCAACATGGGGCTCCAATTCACAAACTGTAAGATCATTCATGACCTGAGACGAAGTCAGATGCTTAACCGACTGAGCCACCCAGGCACCCCCAGACATGAAGATTTCAATGTTGCATTGAAAAGGGGCTTTAATACTTCTTTATTGTACATATAATTTTTCTATTACTATTAACAGTTTTTGATTAAAATTTTGACTATATTTTTAAACTCCAAAGTGCCAGTGTCAGCAATATTACTACATTCATATACTTAACGTGCACAATACTTTATCTCTGACGTGACTGACCAGGTCATACTGATGAGTCTCTGCAAATTCCCAGCTGATGGATGGTTAATATCAGCTGCTAACTAGTTATAGATGTCTTCAGTTATTCAGCTATAAAATAGTTGTTTAATATGTATCTGTGTACTGAGTCATTGTGACTTATATTTTTGGCATATTTGAATGAGAGGGCAGTGAACTATCATTAATACAATATTTTTTAATTTCATTTTTTATTTTCGGGAGAGAGAGTGTGAGAGCACAAGCAGGAGAGAGGGGCAGAAGGAGAAAGAGAGTCTCACGCTCAGTGTGGAGCCTGACGCAGGGCTCGATCTCATAACCTGAGCAGAAATCAAGAGTTTGAGGCTAAATCCACTGAGCCACCCAGGCACTCCAATACAAATCTTAGCAACAGGGATGATCCTGAAATAGTATTGAATCAGAAACAACCAAAGTTTTTAAAAGAGGAAAAAGTGAGCACCAGCACGATTAAAGTGTATAAGAAAAAGACCCCTAAGAGAAAAGTTAAAAGGCTAACATCTAAAAAGCAAATGTTTTAAAAAAGGTAACAGCTAACAAATATATATATATTGAGCACCTGGTGTGTGCAGAACACCATGCTTGGCCTCAGTTCAGTAATAAGTTCTTTACCATTTTGTGTAGTTGTGTCCTGAAGATAGTCATTTATAAATGCATAAGCAATTTGGTTATTATTCTGTGTGACGGAGAAGAGATAAAAATAAAATCACTTTTCACTTGATGCTCCATCCAGATAATGAAAAGTTGAAAGAAAGTGATCTTCTAATGCTTATTTGTACAGCCCACAGAAGGCCTCAGAGGTTGAAATGTGTATCACACAGTATTTCTGCACTCACTGTAGGCTAAGAGTGGCTTAATGGTTTAAAATAGCTGCCATTAATTGAGTACCTACTATGTGAAAAGGCAGCATTTATGCTTCTTGTTTATTAGCAATGATAGAGGCCATTTATATGTATCCCTATTTTACAACAAATGATTCCAAAGTTCAGAGAGTTAACCAAATTACCTGAGCTCACACAGCTGAGGAGGGAGTGGAACAAACAGGGAATCTCTATAACCCTGAACTTGATGTTATATCTGCTAAATTCTAGAGGAACCCTCAGAGGCATTGTGATGTTAATAATAAAAAGACACCTTCAGAGTCTTGCATGAATCCCTAAATTGTAATCTCACCACCCATTCAATAAACCTATCCACACTTGGAGTTGTTCAAGTATGTTCCACACATTGAAATATACTCTTCTTCATTTCTTCAGATACAAATCATCATGTTAATGTAACAGGAAAATTGCTAACTGCATTCCATTTTTTCTATACACATCTTTTTTTCCCCTTAGATCTAAAAGCACCTCTGAAACAGTAGCTTATTGGTGTTTAAAATCGTAATGATAAGAGTGAGTCACTGATGAGTAGGAGTGACTCCCAGTTAGTTGCAGTTCATAATTTCTCATCTTCATTTACTCCCATTCCAAAGATGTTATACACATTTAAAAATCCAGTTCACTTAAGACAATTTATTACAGATTAAAATCACTTGGGCTAAAACTATACCTGACAATATTAATGTGCTAAAGACTATAAATAACTGCAAATTGTTGATGTTTTAATTACAGAACCTTCATATATTTTCATATAAGTATAGGAATTTCAAAGTTTTTGTCTTGAAAGCAATATATGCCCAATTTTCATGGGAAAAATTAGTTTTATTTCTCTAAAAATTTGGAATGTCTACTATGGGCCAAGCCCTGAACAGGTAGAGGTGAATAAATAAAATATGTACAGTCCCCAGACACAGAAGTTACAGACATGAAACAGACATCCACAAGTAAGTATATAACTACAGAATATTACAGTGCAAAGAAAATAAGGAGAGAATGCTAATAATAATAATATGAGAGCCATTATAGATTGAGAATTTATAGAAAATATAATAGAAAATAGCATTTCAGGTAAGCACTGGAGGATAAGTTAGAATAGACAGGTGAAGAATGGCAAGTGGAGTGGCCTAGGCAGACCCTATGTGACAATGTGTTTGGCACATTTAAAGAATTGAAATATCTGTCAGACCCTGTGACCCAGGCAGAAGCTGGAGCAAGGTGATGTTATTTAAATAAGCAAGGACCAGATTCCATAGATTTTAGGCCTAGCATATTAAGGATTTGTATATTATACTAAGGGAAAGGCATTAAGGTTTTTAAACATGGGATTGAGATCATTTTATTTAGATCACAGAATCTAATTACTCACAGGATTTAATTAAAACATTACAAATGTGCATAACAGTATATGAATTATGTTGTTTGTCTATAAGTTTTCATATTTGTCTTTATCTTCCTCCTATCTCTTACCCATTGGTCAGCACAGAGGGGCCTACCTAAAGTTTTGATTCTGCATAATGATTAATCAGACCTGATATTTATAGTTCCTTTGATGTTTAATCTCTCTGGGTCATATGAAAACACTGTCATCCAGCTTCCCTCTCTACTCCCTTATGATTCTCTCCCTAAAGCTGTCATTTGGATATTTCCAAGGTACTGGCCAGGTGGGTGATTTCATGGTAGTAGGACAGGGAGAAGGAAGTGTGGTGACTTTCAGATTCTCTTCCTTCTCCAGTCTTCTCCCTCCACCCTCTTTTCTACACTATATTCTGCATTCCCCAAATCAGAAAAAGCCAGGTTTTCATGTTACTTCCCTTCTGTCAAGTCTTCTTAACACCAGGAAGCAGCACTCAGTGCCATTACATGGAAAAACTTTTTTTTCAATAATAGGAAACACTGTAAAATGAGATCTAATCCTTTCCCTCTTGTAAAAATAAAGGTGGAGGTAGAAGAATTCTGATTATTCTTTCTCAACGAAATTCACTACCAAGAGATAGTCTCCCTGTAAAATCCCCTCATGGACGACGCATATATTTTCAATATTTCCATATTTCTCAATCTTCATTCTGCAACAAATTCCATTTCCACAGCCCACTCCCTAGATCTTGAGGCAGACTGGTGCTTCCAGAACACTAGGGCAAAAATCATGTAATCAGAAAGGCAGAAGAGAAAAGCTCTTTAACAATTTTTAAAGTACTACATGCAGTTTGTATAACCTGTGGAGATTGTCTAGAACAGAGATGAAGGTGGTTTGCCCTAAAATGGCAGCAGAGGATGAGTGAGATAGAAGAGAAAGAACAGTGAGACACAGTGATAGATAAGGGGAGGAAGTATATAACATTTTACCATAAGTCTAAACTAAAAAAAAATTAATGTACCCCCCAATTTTTCAAAACATATATATTTTAAATGTTTGAAAAATATTTGAATTACAATCTGCCATATCAGGAAGAAAAGCATCTTCTTATCATTAAAACATTTAAGGAAATTTTCTTATATTTCTTAAGTACTTTGGAAGGACTGTCTTCTGCTATTCCTCTGATTTAATTTTTTTACACCTAAAATCTTTAGAACCTATGCTCCTCCATGGGTGATAATAATAAAAGAAATTATCAACTTTCATGGCTGAATTACTATTAAGTCCCCATGTTTTTATGTTTACACTATTTTATTTGCAATCATGTTTCCCCATTGCTGTTTATGTAAGCCATAGTATCAAAAATATACTTTCTGATTTACATGTAAACTTTATCTGAATTTGAATAATCAAACATGTTAGCTATCACCTAATAATTCAAATTCTAAGAGGAAGAAATTATGTGTTATATATACATTCAGGTGGATTCTATAGGATGTCAAACATGAGTAATGTAAGGTTAAAAACATACATATCAGATTAGTCAAAAAGTGTTTATTGAACACTGATGGTACTGTTCTAGACACTCCAGTTACAGTAATGAAAAGTAGAAACACAACTAAAGCCTTACCACCATGGAGTTTATAATCCAATGTGGGGAGACATGTAATAAAATAAATAATTTTTCATATTCAAAACTAATAAGTGCTTTGGAAAGTAATAAACCAGGGAAGGTGGGTTGAGAACCCTGGACAAGTATGTAGCTATAATTTTTTTAAGTTTATTTATTTATTTTTGAGAGAGAGAGAGAGAGAGAGAGAGAGAGAGAGAACAAGTGGGGGATGGGAAGTGAGAGAGTGAGGGAGAAGGAGAATCCAAAGCAAGCTCCAGCTGGGAGCTGTCAGGGCAGAGCCCAATGTGAACCCAAGAACCATGACATCATGACGTGAGCCAAAGTCAGACGCTTAACTCACTAAGCCACCATGTGCCCCTTTAGTTACAGTTTTACATGGGCAAGCTCAGGAAAGTCTTATTAGGAAGTGCTACTTGGCAAAGACTGAAGGAAGTCAGAGAGCAAACCTGTGACATCTAAAGGAAGAGAATTCTGGGAAGACATAGCAGCAAGTGTAAAAGCCCTGAGGGGCATGTGCCTGGTGTATGAGGCAGCGAGGCCCATGGACCTGGGGCAGAGCAGAAAGAGGAGGTGAGAGTAGTGAAGGGAAGCTGGATCATGTAGAGCCATGTGTACGAGACAGGGAGCCTCACTGCAAAGCTCATCACTCTGTCACTGTCTGAATCTCACAGATATGTTAAGAGAGTAGATACCAAAAACTATCTATGCAATGTGTGGCGAATTTAACAAAAATGGCTTTCTTCTAGACATGACAGATATTTCCATTTGTCTCACCTAGTTTTTCTTTCAAATATTTTTGCATTATCCATGCACAAGGCACTAGTCTCCTGGTGAGTGAAAATTATGTAATCCTGACTCATACACTCAGTTACACTCAAATCTCAGGTCATTAAAAGCACCTGGGAAACCTACTAAGAATACGTATTATAGGATCCCATCCCCACAGATACTGATTCAGAGGTTTTGGAGTGGGAGCAACAACAACAACAACAACAACAACAGTCTTCATATTAAGAGACACTCTAGTTCACTTTGGTTAAGGCAGTCTAGGGGTCACAGATGAAGACTCACTTATCCAAGTGGTGTGTTGTACCTTCAAAACAGCAAAAGATTACACATCCTCAGAACTGGGTTTCTGCTCAAGAATACATGTTTATACTTCCAGAACATTGGAGTCTTTGTTAGTTTAGTGCCTGTCCTCCCAACTAGAGGAAGTTAAACTGATAAAGTTTACACCTGATATACTTCTCCATGATGTAGAAGGCAAGATACTTGTTGAGAGCGAGAAGGAAGGGAATAAAGGTCTGGGAGAGTAAAATTTAGGTAATAGATATGGCATAGGAGAGGTCAACGGTGCAAGAAGGAAAACTGCAGTAAAATAACCTTGTTGAACCAACCATCTGTGCTAGGTTCTGTTGCACAGGATGCTCATAAAATCCTTTCACATTCCGCAAAGAAGTGTGTACAGCCCATTAATTGAATAACCAGAATTTTAGACGAAATAGTAACTTGTCCTTGGTTATTCAGGTAGAAAAAAGCACTGTAAAGCTGAGCTTCAAATCCACATCCATCTACTTCTAAAGCTATGTCCTATCAATCATCCTTTCTGCCTGCCTTGGGAACAGTAGAACAATTTTCAAACAGAAGAGTACCCCCAGCTGTATAAAAAAGATTTTACATTGAGTTTTAAATTGCATTCTCCACATATTGGCTTTTGTCCTACTCTTTTAACTGAAATATGGTTGACATGTGATATTATGTCCTACTCTTTTCTAATCTCATTTTTCATACCAGTTCTTTAGAGAGAAGTTCCATGTTCCTCACATCTACTGTATCCAAGACTAGTTCTGAAGTAATGTGGGCTATTCCAGCTGTCATTAAATCCTCATTGAAATATTTAGATCCTTAACATAGTTGGTACTCACTAATAGGTGATCTTGAGTACATTACTAAACCTCTGTGTGCCTCATTTTCCCCATCTGTAAAATTAAGAGAACCATAGTACTAATTCATAGAGTAGTTATATAAAACATATGTATGTACACATAGTGTATGTATGTCTGTGTGTGTGTGTGTATATATATATATGTAAATGCTTCAAATTGTGCATGGTAAATGGTGTTATATAATGTATGCATCATCATTATCATCACCATCATCATCTTTGGTTTATAATTATACTGAATTGACTCCACAGCATTTGTGTTCCTTATTTTCTAAATTATATTGCTTTAAGTAAGAATTTACCTCTTCTCTAATTAAAAATACAAAAATAAAGTCTATTTATACCACAATTATATTCTTAAGAGAAAAGAGCTAGTTCTCAATATTTTTTCACTAAAAGGAAAATGTTTCTACAAATATAATTTAATAGATAAAAGTATATCATATTTCTAATACTTTCTTTATAGAATGAAGAGCATAAACCCTAAGAATGGATCCTGACTCATTTTCTTTTTGAGACTTTACAGCAAAGCCTTTTAATTTGCCTTGGAAAATTTTCTAAAGGTGACATTTTACATTTAAATGAGAATGGAACGTAGGGACTTTTTTCTCAGGAAGTACAGAGGAAAAGACTCCCCAGACCTGGGGAGTATTGCAAAATATTATTTTACCACCTCTCTAAACAGTTCTAAGGTTGTTTCGTAGCCCAGACTGAAAACAAGGATTGCCTTTCTCTTGGTCAGGTGACTAATCAAGTGACATATAGGACCAAGAAGAGCTAGAGTTCACTCCAGTTAGAATAGGCTCTTTAAAAAGGCAATTATTCGAGGTGCTTGGGTGGCTTAGTTGGTTAAGCATCAGACTTGATTTTGGCTTAGGTCATGATGTCATAGTCATGAGATAGAGCTCCACGTTGGGCTCAGTGATGAGTGTGAAACCTGCTTAAGATTCTCTCTCCCTCTACCTCTGCACATTGCCCCTCAAAAAAAAAAAAAAAAGGCAATTATTCAACTACCTGGATTTGTGAGGCACCTGGGTAGCTCTGTCAGTTGAGTCTCTGACTCTTGATTTCAGCTCAGTCCCTGATCCCAGGGTCATGGGACTGAGGCCCTGCATAGGGTCCCAGGTGCAGATTGGAGCCTGCTCTAGATTCCTTCTATCCCTTTGTCCCTCTCTCATATTTGCTCTCTCTCTCTCTCTCTCAAATAATTTTTTTAAAAAAAGAGAATGATGGATTTATATAAGAACTAAGCTCTAAAGCACAAGTACAAGAAATATTTTAATAATAATTCAATAAAGGGAAAAATTATATCTTAATTTAATCTAAGAAACAACTATTATTAGATTGAACTGATGCTGAACTTCCAGAATACACACTATACATTCAAATAATTTTTGAATCTTGTTAAATACTTTCTAACAATGATGAGTACTTTGAATCCATTGCAATATAATGTTTCTATGTTTAGATGGTGATGATATGACAATGAAAGATAAGAAATCATATTTAACTCTTTTTAGCTATTGAATTCAAAAGGAATAAATTGTCTGAAAGTAATGAATTAAAATGAATACTTCCTAAGCTATAAGGAGCAAAAATAAACTACATAAAAGACTCTCCTTACTTCTTAAAAATTAAAATTATTGATTGTCACATTTTAGTTAGTGTGTTATATCAACATATGTTGGCTTCAACTGGACAGAACTTTTAGAAATATTAATTTGGTCAGTAACCAGTCTTGTGGATATGGACAAATCATTCAACTTCTCCAAACTCCAAATTCTGTGTCTGTAAAGTGGGACAACAATTTCTTCCATCCATAATTGTTTCAAGACATAAATATATGCATGTTATATGCTTATTATCTCACTCATTATATAAATACTAGTAATTATTATTGTGTTAAAAGAGAAACAGAAATGTATAAGCTGTAAATGAAATTATTTTTGCTGATATGCAACTAAAATAGGGAAATATTTCTTTTAATTTTTTTAATGTTTATTTATTTTTGAGAGAGAGAGAGAACACAAGCCATAGAGGGGCAGAGAGAGGGAGGAGGCACAGAATCTGAAGCAGGCTCCAGGCTCTGAACAGTCAGCATGAAGCCTAAAGCGGGGCTCAAACCCATGAAATGTGAGATCATGACTGGAGCCGAAGTCGGTTGCTTAATCAACTGAGCCATTCAGGCACCCTGGGAAATATTTTTTGAAAAAATTAATGCCTTCCCCCTTTTACTGTTAATTTTGCCTTTATTCAATTACATATGGGTATTTCCAATAATGGAATAAAATTTATTTTCACTTTTAATCTGTTTTCTGATATTTATTAAAATCTTACCAGACAGTGGATAAGAATATTTAGCTTACTCTCATATAGTGTTGTTTATAGTCCAAATATAACTCTACAAAGTTGTAATCATGTATAGAATATAGTATACATATCAACCTCTCTTTACTCCATCTGACTGAGTTACAAAAAAAAGAAAAGAACACTAAGGTAAATCAGTTTAATTGTTCAGAATACTTCATTCACAGGGCAGTAGTGCCTTATTTTCCTTTCCAGTACAGATGAAAAATGTCTTAGTAATATTCTCTAATAATTGGAGAACATTGTCCCCTGTGACTGAGTACAGAACCAAGAGGAAACCACATACTCCCATTAACTTCCCAAGGTTCATATATTGGGTTGTGTTTGGCTTCAGGCATTCATCCACAGTGCCTTCAGAGCCACTGTTGCATTGGTTCTCAAAATTACCTATAAATTTTGGATCCAGGAACCTCACCATGAAATGAGGACACAGATGAGGAATGGGAAAAGAAATGGAAAATCCTGAAGGACAAAATGAGAGGTATAAGTATTGCTCGCCGAAAAACTGAGAAATAAAGGCACCCAGAGCTGTGAACATATTGAGCACATTTTCATTTCTAGCATACCATTTCGTTCTAAGGAGAAACAAGGTACTGAGGAGAAATGGTTAATTGAAGGGCTATAGAAGAAAAGTGCAAAATAATCTGGAATATTTTGTGGTGCCACAAAGTTTGAAAGTGCTCAAAAGATGACAGAACCATGTCAAACACACAAAGGGCTTTCAATAGCTAAATCTCCAACGGTTTGAACATCAAAATAAATAGTGCTGGTAATACATTTTGTATTTTAAAAATTTATATTGCCCTTGTTAATACAAAATAAATAAATAAAAGAAGAGAAAGATCTTCCTTATAATAAAGTGGAAAAATTATACTCATAAAATTCTTTTTAAAATCATAAAAATAATTCAGGAAAATAAATCATTATCAGTGTATGCTAAAACTAAAAATGCTTGGTGGGGGATAGAATATAGTTTCAGTGTATGTCATAACTAATTATTATCAATTATAAGGGAGATGGTAACTTTTCAGTGAAGTCTGACAAACAACACCTTACCAAAAGTCACCAAAGTTAACATTACTGAATAATTGCAAACTGGCATCATATGTCTTCTGTTGTGATGCACTGAGATGGACAAGAAATCATTTGCATTCCTGACAAAAACATATAACTTACATCTATCCATGAGGCAACAACAACAACAACAAAAAGAAATTAAGGAATATTCAATAAAACCATTGGCTACTGCTCTTAAGAAAGGCCAATATCATCAATGGCAAAAGGTGATGAACAATTCCAAAATAAATGAGAGCTATGAGACATGAAGCTTTGGTTAGAAGGAAAATTACATATGGGATTTTATTGGGACAATTGGCAAGATTTGTATATGAATAGCAAATTAAGTAATAGTATTTTAAAAATATCAAATATTTTATAATAGCACTGTATATAAAGGAATGCCCTTTTTTATTTTTTTATGTTTATTTAGTTTTGAGAGACAGAGAGAGAGACAGAGAGAGCTAGAGCAGGGGCAGGCAGAGAGAGAGGGAGACACAGAATCTGAAACAGGTTCCAGGCTCTGAGCTGTCAGCACAGAGCCTGACGCAAGGCTCGAAATTGGGAGCCATGAGATCATGACCTGAGCCAAAGTCGGACTCTACCCCCACTGAGCCACCCAGGTGATCCTAAAAGAATGTCCTTTTTATTTTATTTATTTTTTACTTTTTTATTTATCTTCTTTTGTTTTTTTATTTATTTCTGAGAGAGAGAGAGAGAGACAACATGAGCAGGAGAGGGTCAGAGAGAGAGGAAGACACAGAATCCAAAGACAGGCTCCAGGCTCTGAGCTAGCTGTCAGCACAGAGCCTGACGTGGGGCTCAAAACCATGAACCACGAGATCATGACCTGAGCTGAAGCTGGACACACAACCAACTGAGCCACCCAGGTGCCCCAGGAATGTCCTTTTTAAAGAACACATACAAACTGAAATATCTAGAGGAAAGCATGTATGATATCTTTAATTTGTTCTAAAATTGTTGAGCAAAAATATATATACACTCACACACACACACACACAGAGTAAATGGGACAAAAGCTAACAATTGGTAAATGCAGGTAAAGAAAATAAGGAAGTTCATTAAAGTGTTCTTGCAACTTTTTAATTCACTTGTAATTTTTTAAAATTAAAAGTTCAAAGGAAGAAAGAACAAAGGAGTGAGGTACTTTTCATTCATCCTGAATTTACTTTGGTACTTTACTAAAGGCTGGGAGTGGAGTCTGTCAAACAAAGGGAAAACTATACGATTTTAATCAGGACACCATGAATACCTCCTGTCCATCTCCCTAAAATAGGTGTTTCCAATAAAATGTTACTCGTGTGTATTAGTTATCAAAATTTTCAACATTTTGTCATTTTCATGAACTCTATTTTACTATGAAAATAGTAATAGTTACTCTAAAATTGAGAGTGCCTAAGAATTTCCCAAGAAATTTGTCAAAATGAACATTCCTAGCCATATTCCCCAGAAATTTTGATTCCGTAAATGTGCTGTGGGCACAAGCATCTGTGTCGTTAATAAGCATTCACTCCAGGCGATTCTGAAAGAGATCATCACAAACTACCTGGAGAGAAATGCTGAAGTGCTTGTGAGCTCCCTCCTGGTAGAAGCCAGACTGAGTCTTGCTTTTGCACAGGAGTAAGTGCAAGCAGTGAGCTGGAGACTGAAGAAAGATTTTTCCTGAAACCCAGAGAGCAACCGTTCTGGAGCAGAGAGATAGAATCTAAAAATATTGGATAATTACAAATAATAAATGCCTGCGAACCTACCATTTAACTTCAAGGTATTGATATTGTTGTGATTGTTTTCTTTTTTATCAAAACAATTGTTTCTTGAGCACCTGGGTGGCTCAGTCCAGTTAAGTGTCCAACTTCTGCTCAGGTCATGATCTCACCCTTGGTGGGTTCAAACCCTGCATTGGGCTCTGTGCTGATAGCTCAGAGCCTGGAGCCCACTTCAGATCCTGTCTCCCTCTTTCTGCCCTTCTGCTCGCACTCTGTGTCTCTGTCAAAAATAAATAAACATTAAAAAAATTGTTTCGGTTGAAGTTAAAATTCTTATCATTTGACTCTCCAGGTCTCATTCTTATACCCCATTCCCGTACCCAAGAGACACCATCATTTGTGATGCAGTGTAAACACTTCTAGTTCATTTTCTTTACATATGTATGTATATGTAAATATATATATATATATATATATATATTCTCAGAGACAATATATAGCATTTTAAGTATTTTTCTTATTTACATAAATGACATCATCTTCTGTGTTATATTTTGATATTTGATTTTGTCCATCAAAATATTTTTAAACTATTCATGTTGATAAAGATAATTCTAGTTCAATCAACATGCATTTAAAATAAATGTAACTTAAAATGACACACTAAGAAAAATCTGGCTTAAAACAATGTATATTTATTATCTCACGATTTCCATGAGAAATCCAGGATCTAGCCATGACTTACCTGGTGCTGTACTCCAGAGTCTACCAGCCATAATCAAGGTGACAGTGAAAAGTGTAGGCTCATCTAGAGATTGAGGTGCTCTTCTTCTTTTCTTTTTAATTTTTTTTGTGTTTATTTATTTTTGAGAGACAGAACGTGAGCAGCAGAAAGGCAGAGAGAGAAAGAGACACAGAATCCAAAGACAGGCTCCAGGTTCTGGGCTGTCAGCACAGAGCCTGACACGGGGCTAGAACTCACGAACTGTGAGATCATGACCTGAAGAATGAGGTGCTCTTCTATGCTGATATAGTTGTTGGCAGAATTCAGATCCTTCAGTTTTAGGGTTGAGGACAGCAGTTCCCTTTCACATGACCCTCTCCACTGGCAGTTCGCAACAGGACAACTTAATTCTTCAAGGTCAACGTGTCTGTGTTCCGGTGTGTGGCAGGTAAGACCGAATGCCAAACACACAGGCAGTCCTCTCTTTTATATTTTGGGAATATAAAATATTATATATATAAAATATAAAAATGGTAGTGCAAGCTGAAACCATGCAGAGTGATCTTAACTAGCAGCAACAAATTATAATTCTCATTATTATTTTTCTGTACTTCTTAAAAAATTTTGTCAAAACTTTTGTCAAAACATTGACAACTCTCTTACTGTAAGTTAAAAATATATAAAAATATTTTAAAATAGTAAAACTAAAATATATTTAGAACTGTAATTTCACAGTAGAAACGTGCAGAATTTGTGTTTGATTTCTGTGTAAAAGAATAAAAAAAAGCTTATCAAAAGTACTTTGAACAGTGCTTGCCTTTTCTCATCATATAATTTACTATATGGAACAGGATCTTTTCTGTGCCTTGGCGAAATGCCATAGTCCTTTCTAAGTTTGAGTCAGTTTCCAAAATGTTAACCTTTGTACCTTCAATATTATAAGCAGTCTCTAAGAGTTCCTTGAATGTAAGGTGTTCTGTCTGTCTTTTCTTCTGGATGCCTTCGTGCCTTCCAGCAAGGCCCCTTCCATCATCTGCGTCAATCAGTTCACATTTACTAGGATCTTTATTGTGCATAACAAGAGCCTCTCCTTATAGTCATTTTGCAATTTGGTATCTTCCTTCCAAAAGTTCTTAATAGGGTTGTGTTCCAACAATGACTTGTCTCATCAACATTCAATGTTTGATAATCATTGTAACCACCTTACCCAGTACTTGGAATCTGATTGCAAATTTTACAGTTGCACTCTTATCAGCTCTAGTAACCTCAGTATTAATGTTAATCATTTTACTCAACTTCTAAAACAATGAAACCAGCCTCTAATATAAAATTTACTCCTTCAGCCTCAGTAATTATCTTCTATTTTTTTTTTTCAATGAGGCAGCCAAATTCAATGCTTTGGCCTGAAATGCTAGACAAACTGAATGGGATTGTTATTATCATAACAGTCTTTAATCCAAAGTAGAAGTAAGCACTCCATTTCTAGTGTAATTTTAATGGAAGATGTTGAAATAATTTTGCCTTTTAAAAAATAATTTCATTGCATTTTTCAATGTCATTGAAAAAGTACTTTCATGCAGGGGTAAGTCTTGTCCTATTTTTACTTTTCTATTTTCAAATTTTTTAATCAAATTCAATCTTACTCCCAGCATTTTCACTTTTCATTTCTTTGCTCTACTTTAATCTTTGTTAGTCAACTCCTTCTATTCGTTATCCATTTCTGTAAAATGCTACATGATTTATTGCAGGGAGACCAGGAGACAATACAACTACATGCTTTGTGCTCTGTGTATGAAGTGACTGACCAGTTACCAACAGGTTTTGAAAGAAAGTCAGTGATTGGTCACGGATCGTGATATGCATTAGTTACTTATATAGTGATATGTACACTGAAGAAGTAGCAGCAAATTTTGTATTTTTGCAATGATCACAACTAATATATAGTGGACTATTTAGATCATTTACTATAGTAAATGAAATTTGTGCATATCAGAACTGTTCAAAGCAAGGACTAACTGTATATTGTCACCTGACCACAACGGGACATTCTATCATCTTTACCGTATTCTGTTCGTTAGACACAAGTGATAGGTCTGCTCACACTCAAGGAGTGGGGATTATATAGAGCATACCACCAGAGTAGGGAGAGGGGGTGATTATGGAGGCCTTCTCAGAATTCTGCCTACGATAGCGTTTATAATTTTACAAGATTCTGCTTAATTCTATAGCACAATACATTCTTACCAGGAGTATATGAGGGTTGCTACTTCTCCACAATTTCATTTAAACTGGTATTATCACATATTTATTTTTGCCAGTTAAGGAACTGAAAAGCATGATCATTATTTGAAATTGGATTTTCTTGTCATAAAATTTAGTAATTTTTATGTTTTTAGACAATCTGCTTCCTCTCTTTCGAATTACCTATATTCATTGATTATTTTCCTATTGTTCATAGTTTTCACTTTACTTCCTAGGAGTAGTTTATGTAATCTAGATAGTAATTCATGGTATATTACAGATGATGAAAATCTATCTTCCCAGTCTTATCTCTACCTTTAATGTAGTTAATCATGTCTTTTATTGTATAGAAGTTTTAATTTTAATGCATTAAAATTGATCAGTCGTTCCCTTTGTGCCATTTTAAAAATACTGCCCAAGCCCTAAACCAATGCCATTATTTTTTCTTCACAAAAAATAACACCAAAGTATAGAATTAACAATTGGTTGCTAAATCAATGAAAATTATTATAAATGTGTCACAATAACTCCTTTTGATTCTAAATATCCAGAGTTAAAATTTAATATCAAAAGCAAACATAAAATTAGGAAGAGTTAAAACAAACCATTATTTTCTATATTAACTGCATTCTCCAAAAACATAAATAATGCATTATGACAGCAATCCTTTCCGATAGGAGGTAGGCAGGAGATACCAAAGACAATTTCAGATTGAGCAAAATAGGAATATGACTGAGGTATCTTGGCAAATTTACAACCAAAGTTAAATGAAAAGTGCTACTATTTATTTGTAAAATCTTGAATGCCTTAGAATGGCAACATTATTATAAAAATTGTCCACCACAACCTCAAAGTATCACCCTCAAGTTTGGCCTGGACAATTTCTTTCCTAGAATATCAGCTCTGTTTTCTTTTCTTCTTTTTCTTTCTAAGTAGGTTAATACAAAAGCACCTCAGATAATAAGAAAGCCAAAGGATTGAGTCTTTCCATCAAAATATGAAATGGAAATGCTGTGAAATTAAAGATAGAGATCTGTTTATTTGTATAAAGACAAATTAAAAATGCATCTGTAAAACAAAGCAGTCAGCTTTTTTGTAGTTGGTGTTCATCTGAGCTAATCTAAAGCACACTCGCGATCACGCACACACACACACACATACACACACACTATATATGAAATCTTCCCATTAAAAAGTAATTAGAAATGACTTTTAAAAATAGCCTCCCAAATTCCCGTTGTATAATTTCCGACAACCCCTTCATCTTATCAAGTTTTTTGTTAAAACTGTCATTATACTAACTGGGTTGTGCTTCTTTTTTTGTTTCTACTAAATGGTTCTAGGAAAAAAAATTATTCTCCTGTGTTTAAAATAAGTTTAACTTATTTAAAACATGTTTCACCTAGAAAATATGCACACCTTTAAAAGTCTATTTCTGTTACCTATGTACTCAGTATCAATATGCAGAAAACGCTGCAATTCAGCAAGAATCTCCACACGGATCCTGTTAACAAACCCAAAGTCTAGATATCTGGTAATATAACCTGAGGCTGCAGAGTTCTATAGACCAACCTACTGCCTTGTGGATTGCAGTTTATTCCCTGTGGGCAATACATCAACATCTGAAAACCTGAATGGAAGTTTTAAAAGGAAAATTTTTTTCAGACATAAAAACTTCAAAATCAACCTCCAGATGGTTTCAATGCATTTTAAAATTTCAGCTCAGAAATTCTCAGTAGGATTTTCTATCTTTTTAATTCTTTGGTCTAAGAAATGTTCAATAGACTGTTTTCTATTGCTCTCTTTGAATTTTCCTTATATTTTCATAGCTAGCATTTATTAATGGCCATTTATTTTTGAAATCTCACTAAAAGGCAAAAAGTGCAGGTGTAAGAAGTCTCTTCTGGGGCACCTGGGTGGCTCAGTCGGTTGAGCGTCTGACCTCGGCTCAGGTCATGATCTCACAGTTTGTGGCTTCGAGCCCCGCATCAGGCTCTGTGCTGACAGCTAGCTCAGAGCCTGGAGCCTGTCTTCAGATTCTGTGTCTCCCTCTCTCTCTGACCCTCCCCTGCTCAAGATGTCTCTCTCCCTCTCCCTCAAAAAAAAAAAAAAAAAAAAGAAGTCTCTTCTAAGGTGTAGTTTCTCACTGAGAGACAGAAATGCCTGAGGAATGAAGAATTGCCACAGGATTACAATAGTTTAGGGAATGGAGACAAGCTCACTGTACTAGCTCCTCTAAATATACCCCCTCTTCTCCTGTGGTCGGGGTGGGGGGCGGGCAACTTAAAGGGACTAAATAGGAAGACCCCTATGCCCTCAAACCTCCAGTTTTGTAGGGCCAAAGGAAATCCCAGCAGAAAATGAGGGAGAGGAAAATGTGTTCAGGGTATTTGATTGACCCCTTGGTTCCCTTATAAACACATGACCAGAAGTCACTGCTCCTGGCAAGGTAGCCAACTTCTTCTCCTCCCGGGTTCCTAGAACTGCTCTCCCCAGCCCCTTTCAGGCTGAAGGATAATAACAGCTTTGCAACTACTTGCTCTGTTATTCCACTATCCTTTGTGGTTCCTCTACACCCACACTTTTTGAAATAAATTGCCTTTTTGTAAATAAACTTATCTCAAATAATCTTACTGTAAGTATTCCATGTTTTGTCGGGACTCTTCATACATTTACAAGAAATTAATCTAATTAAAATCAATGATTCTTGGGGCACCTGGGTGGCTCAGTTGATTAAGCGTCAGACTTCAGCTCAGGTAATGATCT
The DNA here is from genome assembly GCA_028646485.1 of Cryptoprocta ferox. Taxonomy (NCBI): domain Eukaryota; kingdom Metazoa; phylum Chordata; class Mammalia; order Carnivora; family Eupleridae; genus Cryptoprocta; species Cryptoprocta ferox. Next base: position 64,450,697 of record CM053577.1, read on the forward strand.
CGCAGTTCCTGAGTTCGAACAGCACATCAGGCTCTGGGCTGACAGCTTGGAGCCTAGAGTCTGCTTCAGATTCTGTGTCTCCTCCTCTCTCTCAGCCCCTCCCCTACTCATGCTCTGTCTTTGTCTCTCAAAAATAAATAAACATTTAATAAAATAAAAAAAAATGAATGATTCTGCAGGCAAATTATTGGTATATTTTACACACACATTTTTTCTAATTCAATCACTCATGACAATAACAGCATGACAACTATTTTGAAGCATTTTTGGTATTGTGTGTATGTGTGGATGTGTGTGTTTCTAAAAGGGATCTTGAGAGATTCAGACTGTGTATGTGTCTGGACCAGTCACATGAACTAAAAGAACTCATATTTTCTGACACAGGAGCAGGAAAGACAGTGTGTGTTGGGAGTGAAATGCCAGGGACCAGAAGAAATAGTTGAGTTGTGCTGGAATAATTCACCAGAGGGGCCACAAGGATGGCCACCCTTATAAAGGGCAGCAGAGATGACATGAGCAGGAGAAAAATGATGGCTGTGAGAAGGGAATGTTGTGAGTGTTACAGGGACTCTACTGTATGAAGAGCTCCTTGAAGAGTCTGGCCTTTGGGGTTCAGAACCATTTGAGAAATTTATGTGGACTATGGATCTACTGCTGGAAAAATGTCACCAAAGATTTCCTGAGCTTTCAGAGTTCTGAGAGAACATGAGGAAATTAAGGAGGTAACTTGTGCTTTCTACACAGAATAAGAGCAACCAGCTTGGTTGACTGATGTACGTAGGGAGTAGGAAGTGATGTTCGTCCTTGAAATTTGGTCCTCTACAGGTAAGGGACTCAGGTGGAGAAGGATAAGCAGATATCTTCTCAACATTTGCTCGTGGGCTTCATAACAGATTCAAGTCTTGTCCTAAAATGTGCTGGATCCAGCTTGAAAGCAAGCACCATCTCCCAGTTCCTATCTTTGTTGAATCCTATTTCTAGTATATTCATCACAACATAGTTGACTAATGCACACAGGATCAGATGTAGCCTGGCTCTTACTGGGGAGTGCCTAGAAAGAATAGGAACATGAACCTTCTCCAGGTAGAAATCACCTGCCCAAGGTAAAAACACTCCTAAAAATGGTTTCCCAGTTACATTGGCCCACCCTCCTGGGAAAAGAAATTAGGAGTTGGATTAGGGGAAGAGTCTTTGAGTCTGAAGTTATAGAGGCCTAGATAGTACCAGTAAATACCATGTCAATTTTCTCATTGACTCCTTTAAGAAAGAGACACATTATGAACTTACTTAATGAATAAATATTAAAATTTTGTATAAAATAAGCCAAGCACTATTCTGGGCACAAAGGGCCTAACAATGTATGATATAGACAAAAACCCCTGCCTCTTGGCACTTATATTCAGTGAGGAAAGAGAGACAACAAATAAGATTAGTAAGTCAGGTATGTAGTATGTTCTAATGGGGCTAAGTGCTAAAGGGAAACTCTGAAGGGGTCTAAGGAAGAAGTAAAGGAGGGAAATGGGTCAACAACTGGAGGAAGAGGGTCCCAAGCACAGCAAACGAATTCAAAGGCCCTCAACAGAAGTCTGATATTCCAGGAACAACAAGGGGCCAGTGCAGCTTGAGTGGGGTGCACAACGAAAGAAGAGGTCAGGAAGCAAAGGGGTTGAGATGTGGTGAGGCCATCATAAGGACCCTGGCTTGTATGTGTAGTGAGATGGGGGCAATGACAAAGAGGTGACACTTTGAAGACCACCGTGGCTGCTGTGTTGAGAATGGCTGTAGAATGCCAAGGGCTGAAGCAGGACATCAGTTCAGAGGCCACTCAAATAGCACAGGCAGAGACTTGGTGGCATGGACAGGGTGTTAGTAGGTGAGGTGGTGAGATCCGGTCCAATTCTGGCTGTGTTTTGGATGCAGGGACTGCAGGCTGTGATAGCCCATCCCTTGATCCACTTCCTCCTGTGCCAGAGGGAGACTCTTGCACAACATCTGACCCACATCTGCTTGGAAAGCAGTTTATGTAGATTTGCTGAGGGTAGCAAATTACACCAGTTGAGAAAGAGGTATTTAATAGGAGGAAAACCATTATTCGTAGGGTTAGCATCCTCTCGAGTGGAAGATTTGTTTTCATCAAATTTATATTTCCTAATGATGTCGCAGTATACAGGAGAACAAAACTTATATAAATCTTTCAAAGGGGCTATGGAGTGCTATTCATCAAGGATTTGTTTTTCTGAGAGCATTATTATTATCTGAGTTGAGGGCTAGGGCTAACAGATTGAGAACACTGAAGGAATTTTCCCTAGTGCTGTGGATGTTTTATCCACTAGCACACAAAGGCATGATGTTGAGAATCTACAGGGTCCTCTGAAAATATGTCAGACCTCAGGGAAGCATTGGCTTCAAATCACAAGGGAAAAAAAAACTACATAGTGAAAAATAAATATTTAATTAAATTTTAATTAAATGTCTACAAATGCATAACCTTATGTCAACTTCATTAATTGTTAAAATTTGAATTTTTTTTGAGAGAGAGAGTGAGTGGGGGTGGGTGGAGAGAGAGGGAGAAAGAGAGAGTGAGGGGGTGGGGGGTGAATTGTAAGCAGGCTCCATGCTCAGCACAAACCCCCATGCTGGGCTCCATTCCATGATCCTGGGATCACGACTTGAGCCGAAATCGAGTCAGATGTTTAACCAACTGAGCCACCCAGGCGCCCTATTAAACTGTGAATTTTAAAATAAATGTCATGATATATGAGAACAATTTTAGGTTACATTTTCTCACTTTGCAAGATCCATGAGTTATCATGATTAATACAGTACAATTAGAACCAATTGTAATTTCATTGTAAGTTACTTCTTGCTAAATAACTTAAAAAGCTAAGTTATAACAAACTTTTCAAAATTGTTTATTGAAAAAATTATTTAATGTGTTATTTGGGTGTCCCATTACATCTGAGAAAGGGGAGATAAAGCATTTAATAGAAGTTGCAGGGGATCTTTGGGGGAAACAGAGACATTGACTGGGGGACTTTTTTAAATGTCTTCATTCCCCATGGAGTCCTCGGTGAAAAGCCTAATCTCGTGGAGTTAGGATCCACCAAAATGCTGATCCTGCTTCAAGGTAGGACTGGAGCAAGATCAGAGGCTTCCTAGGAGGAGAAAATTAAGTCTGGATAGCATTGAAATATACCAAATGTTGACTCTGACTGTGTTTTAATTTAAACAGGCTAAAAAGAATAAACACAGAGATCATTGTTTTGAAAAAAATGTTGTAAACTGAAGTTTTGGTTTTAGTTTGCAAAAGGTATGGATTCATTATGTTCAAGAAATTTTGTGGTATGTTTATAATTTGTAGATTGTCTGGAAGAAAGGAAACTGAAGCTTACTGCTTTAAAAATGAACACAAACTCTTAGCAAAGGGAATAATAAAAATGAATTATCCAGAATATTTTCCCTGGCCTTAAACAAAGGGAGAGCTACAAACCACACCAGCACGTACACTTCCATAACAAGGAAAGGGCTGAATATGCTGATAGGAGTATTTCCAACAGTTAACAAGAAGGGGGAAAGAAGTAAAAATAGCTTAAACAAAATTACTTCCAGCAATAAATTGTCATCTTATTAAAATGTAAGTTGCTGGGTGCTGTATGTATTAAGTCACTGAAATAATGGAAAGATTTGCACCAAGACTTGTAGCCATTAGGAGATAACGATTGGAAATGTTGCCATTTTTTAGGTTTGATAGTTTGAAAGGCCAAACTTGAAACACCTCCCATTCCTATTTTCCACCTGAAATACGCGCCCCCCCCCATCTATCACTCTCTTTTTATTTGTTGGCCAATATGTTAATTCCTATTCATCACAAACTACAAAAAGGTTACCATTTTTATTTTTTATTTATCACTTATCATAAAGTGAGAGGAGGAGGAGGGTTAATGAAGTTCTCATTGTCTTTTTTTTAATCCACAATTTCAGAGTATAGTGGTCTAATGGGGGTCTTCTTCCTAAACCAATTGCAACAGGCTAAAAGCCCATTGAAATCACTGGGCAGGAAGGACAATGGAACATTCAAAGGCATAAGTCTGGGATTCAGACAGCTCTGGGTTTGAATCAAAGCTTTGCTTCTTACTGACCAGCCTTCTTACTAACTTCTATCAGACTCATTTCCTTAAATGGTAGCTCAGTGGTTTGTAAAATTTATATTATTGGATATATGAAAGACATTATCAGACTTATGATGTTAGAATTCTATGGTGAACCACATCATGTCCATTTCACTGGTTTATATATTTTTTCTTTAATTTTTTTAATGTTTTTATTTATTTTTGAGAGAGAGAGGGAGACAGAATGTGAGCAGGGGAGGGGCAGAGAGAGAGAGGGAGACTCAGAATCCGAAGCAGGCTCCAGGCTCTGAGCTGTCAGCACAGAGCCCAAAGAGGGGCTCAAAATCGTGAACTGCGAGAACGTGGCCTGAGCTAAAGTCAGACACTTAACCTACTGAGCCACCCAGGTGTCCCAATAGGCTTATATGCTTAAGAGGAAACTACAAGAGGTAAACTATCAAAATCTCTTATACTTATTTTTGGAATATTTACGATAAAAATTTTCCATTGTGAAATTAATTAATCTACTCAGAATAAGCTTTCTAATCCACAAATACAACATACAACCATGCATTAGAATTGGTTTTCAAGGCTACAGTACCTCGGACTTTAGGTTGGATGCATTTGATGACCCCTTAGTTACCTGTCAGTAAAGATGTTTTCAGCATTCCTAGGCTTACTCAGTGTCAATCCTGTGCCAGACCTCTTCAGGGAGAGGTCCTAAGGCTCCAGCCAGAGACTATGACATTTGAAAGTTAGTAGAGGAACAAAAATGCAACCCAGCTGTGAGAGAAAGTCCCCTTGGGCTATGAGTTGTCATACGTGGTATATAGTTCAGAGTTATAGTCTGCATAGCCTGCTATTCCCTGAATGATCTGTCACCCTGGGATATTCCTTTTCCCTCCTTACCAGAATTGGTTGTATTCAAACTAAATAACTCTAATGTCTTGTTCCTAGATATGATTATTGAACAAATTTGTCTCTGTTACTGTCTCTGTCCCTGCCCCTCTAGCTACAAGATATTTTGGTTATGCAGAGTTGACATTCCTCATTTGTTGATACTGATAAAATGCTGGTCCAGCCCTGAAACGTAAAGTCTCAATTCATAGATAAGACGAGTTACTATATATTAAGTACTTAGACCTATGCTTGGCACATCATCTTAAAGTTTTTATTTATTTATTTTGAGAGAGAGAACATGAGCAGGAGAGGGACGGGGGGTGGGAGAAAGAGAGAGAGAGAGAGGGAGAGAGAGAGAGATAGAGAGAGAGAGAATCCCAAGTAGGCTCTCTACTGTGAATGCAGAGCCCAATGCCAGACTTGAACTCATGAACCATGAGGTCATCACCTTAGCTGAAACCAAGAGTCAGACACTTAACCGACTGAGCCACCCAGGCATCCCTGGCACATTATTAATATCATATTAGTTCTTGCTTTTAAGGGTCAGAGAAAAGCAAAACCCTTCAATTGGTATAGCCACATGGGTGAGGGTAAATAATTTATTTTGGCTTAAAAAGTAAATAAGAATTTGACTCAAATCTCAGGCATATAAAACATAGACAATTTTCTTCCTTAAGTCCCTGTTACAGGCCATGAATAAGGCTTAGAGTTCCTACCTGTGCATAGATAGAAGCCCAGTCATACCTCAGCTACAATCTCCTCTTCTTTAGAAGGAGCTTCAGCAAAGTGAAAAGGTAACCCCAGAATTGTGGGGGATGATACATCGTTTCTGTTCCCTCATAAGGATCTTTCAACCTGAGAAAGATTTAGAATTCAGCATAGGAATGTTGGAGCGTATCTACCCAATAACTTTTATATATTTGGAGTAAGGAGTTTTTGTCTTTTATGTGCTCGAAAGGTTAAAAGAGTGTAATCTATAAGAATAAATTTAAACATCTAGTTCAGTATTTGATTTAGGCTTGTGATTTTAAATTGAAATCTTACCATTTATATATAGTGTTAGAACATTTAATAGTCTTTAGGATTCAACATATTTATATGTTAATTTATTAGAAGTTATTTAAGTGTTCAAGAAGATTTTAAGTCAGGCAATGAAATACTTAAAAAGGAAATAGAAAATATTCTCTTTATAAATGCTGTTTATAACGTTTGCAGGTGTCTAATTCAATTGGAAATGTGATCAAATTTTATTCAAAGACCCCCCTCAAAGTGATTGTTAAAATGTACTAAAGCTAATATATATAATAAAAGAATTTCTAAGGACTACATTTTTTTAATTTATAGTTTATTGTCACACTGGTTTCCATATAACACCCAGTGCTCTTCCCCACAAGTGTCCCCCTCCGTGACCATCACCCCCCTTCCCATTTCCCCCTCCCTCTTCAGTCCTCAGTTTGTTCTCAGTATTCAAGAGTCTCTTATGATTTGCCTCCCTCCCTCTCCCTAATTCTGTTCCCCACCTTTCCCTTCCCATGGTCCCCTGTTAGGTTTCTCCTGTTAGACCTATGAGTGAAAATATATGCTATCTGTCCTTCTCCGCCTGACTTATTTTGCTTAGCATGACACCCTCGAGGTCCATCCACTTTGCTACAAATGGCCAGATTTCATTCTTTCTCATTGCCATGTAGTATTCCATTGTATAGATGAACCACATCTTCCTAATCCATTCATCAGTTGATGGACATTTAGGCTTTTTCCATGATTTGGCTGTTGTTCAAAGTGCTGCTATGAACATTGGGGTACATGTGCCTCTCTGCATCAGCACTTCTGTATCCCTTGGGTAGATCCCCAGCAGTGCTATTGCTGGATCATAGGGGAGTTCTATTGATAGTTTTTTGAGGAACCTCCGCACTGTTCATTTTTCAATTTTAAAAACAACCACAGTATTTATCATCATCATCATCACCATCATCATTGGTGCCTGTATTCGTCTCCTAGGGCTCCAAACAAAGTTCTGCCAACTGGGCAGCTTAGACAACAGAAATTTGTGGTCTCACAGTTCTGGAGGCCAGAAATCCAAGATTGAGATGTCAAAAGCATTGGCTCCTTCTGAGCCTGTGAGGAAGATTCTGTTTCATGCCTCTCCCCCAGCTTCTGGGGATTTCATGCTCCTTCACTTATAGAAGCTTCATCCCAATCTCTGCCTTTGTTTTCACTTAGTGTTTTCCTTATGTTCAAGATTCTGTCTGTAACTAAGGGCACCTGGGTGGCTTAGTCAGGTAAGCTTCTGACTCTTAGTTTCAGCTCAGGTCATGATTTCATGGTTCGTGAGTTCAAACCCTGCACTGCACTCTGTGCTGACAGTGCAGAGCCTGATTGGGATTCTCTCTCTCTCTCTCTCTCTTTCTCTCTCTTCCCCTCCCAAACAACAAGTGTCTCTCTGTAACTAAATTTCCCCATTTGATAAGGACACCAGTCATACTGGATTAGGGAACACTCTAATGACCTCATTTTAACTTTATTACCTCTATAAAACTCTATCTGCAAATAAGATCACATTCTGGGGGACTGGGCATTAGCACTTTAATATAACTTTTTGTGGGAGAGACATTTCAACCTATAACATTGCTTGTTACAGGTTTCAACACTTCTTTCAGCCATGTTTAACTTCTCTTCTGGAATTTGTGTTTTCTTATATAATGTACCAATTCTTAAATTGATACATTGATACTGTGTAATCACAGTCCGGTGTTCAAATCCTGCCTCTGCTACTCATTCAGTGGGTAAATTGGTTTCTCTGGTTTTATTTTGGCAAAATGAAAATAGTAATATACTTTCTGAAGTGCTGTTACATGGGCTAAATAAAGTAAACCACCTAGAGGGATTTCTTGTCAATAATGGAATCTCAGTAAGTGGAAGCTATTACTATTTACTGCTATTGTTACTACATTTTCTATGTTTACCATTATTATCTTAGAGACAAGGACATGTTTGTTCTTGTGTACAATTGACTTGATCATATTAGTGTCCTTTACCTCTAATAATAAACTACCATGAACTTAGTTGCTTCAAACAACACAAATCTGGGGCGCCTGGGTGGCTCAGTGCATTAAGCGTCCTGCTCTGAATTTCATCTCAGGTCATGATCTTGCAGTTCGTGGGTTTGAGTGTCTGTGCTGTCAGTGTGGAGCCTGCTTGGGATTCTCTCTCCCTCTCTCTCTGCCCCTTCACCACTCACAAGTGCACTCTCTCTCTCTCAAAGTAAACATTATAACACACACACACACACACACACACACACACACACACACACACACACATATTCTCTTATTGTTTTATAGTTCAGAAGTCTAAAATGAAGCTCAGTGGGCTAACATCAGGGCTGGTTCCATCTAGAGACTCCAAGGGAGAATCCGTTCCTGCTTCTTCCAGCTTCTAGAGGCTGTTGGCATTCCCTGCCTTGTGCCCTCATCACTCCAATCTGCGCTGATTGTTGTCATTCCAGTGCTTTCTCTCTGACTGTAATTCGACTTCCTCTAGCTCATAAAGACCCTTATGATTATAATGGGACGTTCAGGAGAACCTCTTCATCTTTAGACTAGTAATTCAATCGTGTCTGCAAAGCCCTAACTTCTAACATGTAAGGCAACATATATTCACAGGGTGCAGGGTTTAGGGCACAGACATCTTTGGGGGCCATTATTTAGCCTATTGCATCCCTTTTTTCATTAAAACATTTCTCTCAACACCTGAAAACTAAGATTCCTGCTGAGTTGTAGCAGACCCCAGGGCATGGCAATAATAAATGTTTATATATGTGATTGTGATTGTGGCATCAGTTAAATTTACTATTGCCTCGTATGGGAAGAGAGAGTATTTTACAGATGGGAATAATGAGGCAGAAAGGGGGAGTGGAAAGCCAGGCATTACTGGTGTTATACAGAAAATGTCACAGTACTGCTCAAATGGAATATTGAGTTTCAGCTGAGACTCCAAGAGGAAAATTGTATTTCCTGGAAAGGGGATTTAATTTATTGGCACCCTGCTTCACTGAAGGAGAGCACTGCAAGCTTGGGAGGAGGAATCCTAGGGACAGCTAAGACTGGGATCCAAGACCAGGGACAACCGAGGTCACGGCATAGTCAAAATAGGAATGGAGCTCCACATCCTCCAGGTGTCTCTCCCACACCTTCGCCAGAAGGGCCTTCCTCAGAAAGCAAGAGATGCATAGAGGAGACCTCAGATTCAGAAGTTCAGAGTCATATTTCCTTCTTCTTCCAGAATTTCTTACTGGTTTTAATTCTGACCTGGATGTATCCATGTTAAAATTAAAATTCAGGGACACTTTGGAGATAGAATTCACAAGATGAAAGTAAAGAAGAGACACTGTTAGAATTAGAAGCAACTAACCAAGATTGTGACTTCTAGTATTATAGCAGATATCACTAATATCATCCTTCAAAACAACAAAAGATTCTGGATAATATATAGCAAACGTCTTTTAAATGTATAGCAGAGCTTTGAGAAATCAAGCTAAATTCCCCAGGGGCCAAAAAAAAAAAAAAAGAGGAAGCTGAAAGCCCGAGAATTATTTGCTGCCTTGGAGACACCTGGTTTTAAAGGTCTTCTTGACTTTAAGCATGTTAATTCAATTATGCATGTAAAAGTTTTGAGAATGAAATAACCACCCAAAAGCAGAACATCTCAACCATGAGAGGAGAAATTTTATACATGGAAAAAAAGTGAAAAGCAGAGACTACTTGAGAGAGACAGTAGAAATCCTTTTCATCTTGGACCTAAAAAATCTTTTTGAGCATTTGACAAAAAACAAAAACAAAAACAAAACATCGTGCAGAATGTAATTTTGAGGTGGGATAAAAACAAATTTTCTTTTTGCCTTTTACAAGTGGAATGCCACCCTTATTTTTATTTAAAAAAATTAACATCGTTGACCCACAATGTTACATTTGTTTTAGGTGTACAGCATAGTGATTTCACAACTCTGTATGTTATCATGCAATCCTTTTATAATACCGCTGACTGTATTCCCTGCAGTGTACCTTTCATTCCTGTGACTTATTCACTCCATAACTGATAGCCTGGATGTCCCACGTCTGTCCACTGATTTTGCCCGTTCTCCTCCTGTTTGGTAACCGTCAGTTTATTCTCTATATTTATGGGGCTGTCTCTGCTTTTTCATTTGTTTTGTGTTTTAGATTTCACATATAAATGAAGTCATAGGTTATTTGTCTTTTTCTGTCTGACTTATTTCACTTAGCGTAATGCCCTCTAGGCTCATCCATATTGTTGCAAATGGCAAGATCTCATCCTTTTTTATTGCTGAGTAGTATTGCATTGAATGTACACACCACACTTTCTTTATCCATTCATTTGTCAATGGACACTTGAGTTGCTCCCACATCTTGGCTACCGTAAATAATGCAGCCATAAACATAGGGGTGCATATATCTTTTCAAATTAATGCTTTCATTTTCTTTGGGTAAATACCCAGTAGTGGAATTACTGGATCACATGGTAATTATATATTTTTTTAATTTTTTGAGGAACTTACATACTGTTACCCACAGGGGTTGCAGCAACTTACATTCCCCCTAACAGTGCAGGGAGTTTCTTTCTATCCACATCCTTACCAACAGTCATTATTTCTTGTCTTTTTGATTGCAGCCATTCTGACATGTATAATGTGATATCTCATGTAGTTTTGATTTGCATTTCCCTGATGATTAATTATATGGAGCATCTTTTCATGTACCTGTTGGCCATTTGTATGTCTTCTTTGGAAAAATATCTATTGAGGTTCTCTGCCTATTTTTTAATCAGATTATTGGTTTCTTTTACTGTTGACTTGTGTAAGTCCTTTTTGGATATTAACCCCTATTAGACATATCATTTGCAAATATCTTCTCCCATTCACTAGGTTGTCTTTTTGTTTTGTGGATGGTTTCCTTCACTGTGCAGAAGCTTTTTATTTTGGTAATAGTCCTAACACTTTATCTTTGCTTTGGTTTCTTTTGCCTGAGGAAATGTATCTAAAAAAATGTTGCTAAGGCCAATGTCAAAGAAATTATTGCCTAGGTTTTCTTCTAGGAGTTTTATGGTTTCAAGTCTCACATCTAGGTCTTAAACCTATTTTGAGTTTATTTTTGTGTGTGGTATAAGAAAGTGGTCCAATTGTATTCTTTTGCATGTAGCTGTCCAGGTTACCCAACACCATCTCCTGAAATGACTATCTTTTCCCCATGTGTATTTTTGCTTTTTTGGTCATAGATTAATTGACCATAAAAGTATGGGTATATTTCTGGGCTTGTTTTGATCACTACAGTTTTGTAGTATATCTTGAAATTTGTAACTACGATATCTCTATCTTTGTTTTCTCTCAAGATTGCTAGGATATACAGGTCCTTTTGTGGTTCCACATAAATTTTAGTATTACTTGTTCTAGTTCTGTAGAAAACGCCATTGGAATTTTGATAGGGATTGCATTGAATCTGTAAACTGCTTTGAGTGATATGGACATTTTAACATTGTTAATTCTTCTAACCTATGATCACAGAATAACTTTCCATTTGTTTGTATCATCTTAAATTTCTTCCATCAACATTGTATAGTATATTTAGAGTACTGATCTTTCACTTCTTTAGTTAAGTTTATTCCTAGGTGTCTGATTCTTTTGGGTGCAATTTAAATGGAATTATTTCATTAATTTCTCTTTCCACTATTTTGTTATTAGTGTACAGAAATGAAACAGATTTATGTATATTTTTATATACATATATATATTATGTATATCCTGCAACTTTACTAAATTTATCTATTATTTGTAATAGTGTTTTATGGAGTCATAGAATTTTCTTTGTATAGTATCATGTCATCTGCAAATTATTCTCATTTGTATCTGTGTGATACCACTGTATCTTATCCCTGCCCCTCCTCTGACAAGTTTCTCAATAACTATAAAGAGATGCCCTTTCATTCTGATATTCTCCAGCATTTTGTCTTATTCTTTTCACATTATCCCTAGGTGATCTCACCCTTTTTCATGGCTTCAATTATAATATATACATGCTGATAAAGTCAATGCTTGATTTTCTCCCTAGCTCAAATCTATGTATTTTATATCCTACTAGATACTTCTATTTGAGTGTCCCATAAGCACCAGGGTTTCCATATTAAAAAAGAGCTGGTTGTCCTCCCCATAAAATATTCTGTCATTCCTTATATTGGATATAAACATCACTTTTTACCTAATTGCTCACATTAGGGATCTACCTATCATTCTCTACTCTTCCTTCTCTCCCACCTACTCAGCCATGGAAAGCCACTTGACCATGTGCAAGTCGCTGACTATGATACTGACTTTGAAATATTTCAAATATTCTTTACCATTATAGTCTAATTAGAATCTTGCTGGAGAGGTGTTGTATAATTATTAGCTATCAGATATTGTAGATTATACATCCAAAGTTGTCTCTATCTAATAATTGGGAGGTAAATTAGAAGTATGAGAGTACATTCTAGAATAAAAATTTAGAATTTTTGAAAATTTGTGGGGCACCTGAGTGGCTCAGTCAGATGAGCATCTGACTTCAGCTCAGGTCATGATCTCATGGTTCGTGGGTTTGAGCCCCACATCGGGCTCTGTCCTGACAGTTCAGAGCCTGGAGCCTGCCTCAGATTCTGTGTTTCCCTCTCTCTCTCTGACCCTCCTGTGCTCACACTCTGTCTCTCAAAAATAAATATATGTTAAAAAAACTAAAAAGAAGAGTTTTTGAAAATTTGAGGTGTATGTTTATTTAACCTTGGTGTATGGATTTTTAAAAATTTGATTCTTGAGAAAGTCCATATTGTATTCAATGGTGGGACTTTATGCATATAATTTTTTAAGCGTGAAGTAGACAAATGGTAGCATTACTTAACTGAAATAATTGTCCTCAATGGTATTTAAATCCAAAATATATAATTAGAACAATGTAAAAATTAATAATATGATTCAAAAGGAGAAAATGAAAAGAATAATAATCAATCATTTAAATTTAAATGTCACCATCTTGTACTCACAGTGTTTCTGTTTCCACTTAGGGAAAGAAAAAATATAGGAAGAAGCAGAATAAATTTTTTAATGTGTTTTTCTTCACTATTTTATTTTTTGTTTGGTTTTTAAAATATAGAAATGAATTATTTTACTTGAGAGAGGTATTTTTTATTTAATAATAAAAACTAATAATAACATCTAGATGATTCTATTCAACAGAAATTCTAATTTTGCATACTTACCTTTTTTCATTGGAATTTAATTTAAAAATCAAGAAGATGTATTGAAAGGAATAAACACAGCAGAGAATATTTCTTCGATTTCTTTGTCATATTTTTATATGATACCTCATTTATAATATAAAAAATGTTTAAAATCACCATTTTTATTTTTGATAGGCTTATGTTAAAATTTCTGGGACATATTGTTCAATTTGGTAAGATATAACCTCAAAGCTCAGTAAAAATATGTCTGTAAAATAAGACCTTTTTTTTACATTTCTTTGAGGTTTCTTAAATAATAGAATAAGTAGTAGGAATAAACAAGGAAATTAGCATTGTAAAAAAATTATCATTGTGAAAATATCACCAAAGTATAGAAAACAATAGATGTTTGTAAAAGTATAAAAGTTGTTTAGGGAAAAAATGTTTAGAAAATATTCACTTGTGATAAATAACAAAAGAAACTTGAAGTAAAAATCTATCAATACCAGTAAGGAAAAGAATTGGTAATGCCCAATCCTCATACAATTTAAAGCACTAAAGAAAGGAACTTCCCTCCCAACCAGAAAATTTTAAATTTTTTTAACATTTATTTATTTTTGAGAGACAGAAAGAGACAGATCATGAGCAGAGGAGGGGCAGAGAGAGGAACACACAGAATCGGAAGCAAGCTCCAGACTCTGAGCTACCAGCACAGAGCCCGATGCAGGGCTCGAACCCATGAACCATGAGATCATGACCTGAGCCGAAGTCAGATGCTCAACCTACTGAGCCACCCAGGCGCCCCCCAACCAGAAAACTTTAAAAGCCTATTGGGGAACTCTATGACCCTCACAAAACTGTGGCAAGTAAACATTCATTAGTAAACTTGATTTTGAAACCATGCATGGCAAAAATAGTCATGTTTTCTTTTTTTCATGCTTTTCTTTTATTATTTTCATTGTCCTGATGGTCTTTTTGATCACTGATTTACTTGAGAATGTCTTCATCCTTTGTTCCTGGTATAGAGCTCTTATAACCCTCATAATTTCCTCAGTGATAGGAGTCAGAGAAGCATTTTTTATTTTGCATGACAAGCCCCTTTCAACCATACCTGAGTTTGTACTAATAAAGTGACTCTCAGAAGATGGGGGCTGGTTGCTAGAGGGACTAACCAAGTGATTACAAGGTTGGACCTTTCAACACCCCCACCCCCCTGCCCCTGCACCAATCCAACTTCCAGGGAGGGGAAAAGGGGGAGGAGTGACTTAATCACAAATGACCAATGATATAATCAATCATGTCCACATAATGGAATCTCCATAAAAACCCTGAAGAAGGGGTTTGAAGAGCTTACAAATCAGGGCAACATATGTATGTGCTGAGAGCGTGGTATACCCTAATTCCAAAGGGAAAGAAGCTCCTGTTCTCAGGACCCTTGCAGATCTTACTTTATATATGTCTTCATCTGGTCGTTCATCTTTATTCTTTATAATATCCTTTATAATAGACTTGCTAACATCAGTAAAATGTTTCCCTGAGTTCCATGGGCCATTATAACAAACTATTGAATTGGAAAGGAGGGGAGCCCTGACTTTTTAGCCAAGTTGAATACAAGTGGGTACTCTGGGGATATGTTACTTGTCGCTGGTCTCTGAAAGGAGGGCAGTCTTGTAGGACTGAGTCCTTAAATCTGTGGAGTCTGACACTAATTCTGAGTAAATCAGATATTTCAAATTAGGAGCATTTCTTTGATACGGTACATTTGAAATCATAATGTATGGACATAAATGTATATGGGAACCTATTATTCTGCTAGTACAGAGATAACTATGATATTCACATAGATTTTCTGAGTTTCTTGAATTTTATTTTAATTTAACAAAGAGTTCTCAATCAGATTTTGTAAGAACACAATCAGTATTGGGTCCATGAATTTTGATGCTCCAACATAAAAAAGATCATGTTGATGTAAAGTTTACTGAATCCTTCCAATTATCCATAGAGTTGTCTTCTACTAACACAATAATTTCAGGTGAACCCTGAATTTCATGGCAAACTATATCCTAGTTGGACATTATATTGCATACATTGGGCTGTGTATTGGTGGTTATAAAAATGTTTAAGGGAAAAATACCAAGAGCCAAGTGTGTTTCTAAATTGATTCCAAAACACAGAAATTATTTTTGTAAATGACTCTCTTAATCCCTTGTTACTTCAGATACTTTTGGTTTCTTTGTTTTTGCTTGATACAGTGTTGTGCTACAGCACAGTGAAGATGACAGGACGGAATTTGATGACGTATCTCATCACAAAGAGATGGATTGCAGAGTTCTTAAATGATTCAGCTAAGGCACATGAAGAAAGCTATGCTGTTCACCCATACTCTATAAAACTGACGGAATTACCCCCAATGAGCACAGCAAATGTCTAGCAGCAAATATAAACCCTCTGCCTCTTAGAGAAACTCATTAAAACTTGAAGAATCCTATTGTTCTGAGAAATAGTCTTTGATGGCCCTAAAGTACCACGGAATTGCATATAAAGTCTCCCAAGAACAAAGTTTAAAAATTCTCCCAAGCTGACTCTCCTCCAACTGCCAGCTAGAGAAGCAAGAATGCCAACTAAACATTACCAAATTGTATTGCTAAAAAAAAAAAAAAAAAAAAGTCACTGGTGAGAGACAACAAGAGAATGAACTAGTTAGTTGCAACATGCTTCAGTTACAAATAGGACCTATTCCTATCTCTTTTCTATATGAGTACAAAGCTATATTCAGTATCAGAACCCCAACTGGAAAATAGAATCCTGTATTAAATTATAAAGAATAAATTATTTAGTGTAAATTCGTGCATACTTGCTGCACCATAATGATGGAATATAGATAGGGGAGTAGAGACATATTTTACACAGCAACTGACCTCAAGAGGCTTACAATTTAGTAATATGTATGCATGCATGACTAGAACACAAATATGAATGAAATTTTATAAAAGAAGGGTAAGCAAAGTGCTTTGGCAGCAAAGAGGAAGGAAACTTTTTCAACAAAGTAACTTTTGAGTGAAGCATAGAAAATTTACTTGGATTTCACAGGAGTATGGAATTCTAAGATGAAGGACTCTCATTAGCAAAAACAGAAAAATTCATGAAAGTGCATCTGGCATACAGGAGTCAGCACATTATGTGTTTGGACTTGAACACTACAAATGTGTAAAATTGTAAAGGGAAATGTCAGAGTTAAGGCAATGCACACCAAAGCAGGACTATTTCCCATTTGAAATTGACAGTCATTGAAGAGTTTTGAGGTTAAACATGATATAAACTGAGCAAACTTTGCATTTAGGAAAAAGTAACTGATGGTTATATCAGGAAAAGCACAGTGTGCACTTGATAACATTTAATAAGCAGATGGATTGTTGCATAGTGGTTATGCATACAAATGCAAGGTATAAGGCTAGACAGTTACATTTTTAAAAATCCTGCTTTTTGTATTTGTAGCCCAGTTAAGGAGGTAAGATATTTATGTAAAACCATAAATATAAGTAGAGAGCTACACATGCTAAGTGCCCAATGGGTGACATGGGAAGCGTGAGAATTAAGTGAGATGATTCATTTTCAGATATACCAAATAAAAACTGTGCTGTCTAGTTAACAATAGGTTTACAACCTACTGGAAATATGTACCAACCATCCTCCTACCGCCCCCCCCCCCAACAATGGATACCTTAGACACTTCACTTCACTTCCTGGTTCTTCTTCCCTCTCCATTTCGAGGGCTTATTTTTCATGGACTTTGCAATGAGCATGCGCCAAAGAACTGAAGTCTCTTCATCACCTCAAGAAATGTACATTTCTTCCAGTCAGACTACTTTTTGGCCTTACATGGGCATAAGTGACTTCCAGATAAGGCTGTAACCTCTGTAGTGCTCAGCCAATGAGGAACCAAGGGAGAGACTCATGGTAAGAGATAAATTGTCTGCTGTAACTGCCCCCAGTGTGCCTTTCCATCAGATACCTGTTCTTGCAAGAATATTGATTAAAGCCTCGCTTCACTGTCTCCAAGACTTCGAGTTCCTCCTTTGATTGGGTCAGTAGGCTTATTTCTCACAGAAAGTAAGTGGAAAAGAGAAGAGATATGATGGAATGATTGTGAGAGCATTATGGAGGAGGTGGGACTTGAGTTAAACCCTGAAGACAAAATAATGCTCCAGGTATGGAAAGAAAAAAGACAGGAGGTCTGACACTTTAGACAACGAAAATAAGGGGGAGGGGGGGAGAGGGGAGTAAACAACTGGAAATGTGATAAAGATGAACAGAAGAATAATTGTTGGGAGAGTATAGATGAGGTCATGTTTAGAGAGATAAGAAATGACCCAAATGCTAATAGCCAAAAATGATGAATATCAAACAAGCAAAAATATGGGATATCATTTGATTGGCCATATTCCTTTTAAATGTTTAAGAAAGATGTGTTGAAGCAGTTTTCAAGAAGGTCAATGTGCATTTCCAGTGATATTCTCTGCTGCCGTGGTAGGATCTGGATCAAGGTAGGTCAAGTGGGAAAGAAAAGGGAAATATAGAAGTCAACAGAGAAAGGGCATGGTGATTTAATGTCTGTAGAGAGAGTGATTGAGAATGAAGTCAGGCATGACTCCAAGGTTTCATGCTAGGACCTTGGGAGAATTATTATGTCAATGATAGGAAGAAAGCCATCTGAGGTGTGAACTATATTTGGAAAAAGATAATGAATGTGCTTTCGGATAACTAAAAAGATAGGTAATGGTTGAAGATCTCTGGAGAGGCCCAGCTGACAGTTGAAGACTTAGGGTGAAAGCCCAGACACCAAGTCAGGGCTGCAAGTGTATGTAATAAATAATTGCAATATGTAACAAAGTTTAAAATAATATAATTACTGGCATTTATAAAATTTAAAATAGTTAAGTTCCAAGATGTACAAAAGTATAATAAATTATACACTGATTACACAAAAAAGTCTCAATATGATATGAAGTGTAGCTAAAACATTATTGTAATATTAATGTTAACTAAAATTTAATTAATCATTTTTTTCTTGCTTTCTTAAAATATAGAAGACTTTTTTTTAAGGGATTGTGGTGAAGAAGGACAGATTCGCATATGAAAGTCTGGTTAAAATGAGAAAGAGTGTTTGAGTATTCTTTCCCTCTGTATCAAATAGTAATCATTCTACTGACATGAAAGTTGAACTCAGAAATAAAATCAGTTATTTCAAAAATATCTAATGGCACCTGTAAATATGGAAGATTCACGGAAGAACTTGTGTTGTGGATATGTGAAAAATAACTTTCTTACTTTCTCAAGTAATTTTTTTATGACTTAGTTTTCTCATGTGCTCACTAATTAGTAATGTGACCTTGGGCAACTTCCTGTGTTTCAGTTTCTTTGTCTACAAATGGGCTTAAAATAGTACTTGCCTTCATAAATTGCTGAGATAAAGGAGATAGTACATATAAAGAATCTACAACAGTGCCTGGCACAAAGTGAGAGCTCACTAATGTTTAGCTGTTATTTCAAGAAATTATATGTGTATATTTTGTTTGGGAGCCTTGTAACTTTGCCGCATTATCTAATAAAGCAATTTAGTTTTCCTGCTGTCTTAGAGATTGTTAGCAGAATGTGCTTGAATGAATAGATAGGAAGCTGCGAGTAGATAACTTTTATAATCATGGAACTCAAGTGGTCCAGTCACAAAGCAGTGATGTGCAGAGAAAAATACAATCCAGTAGATTAAAGTGTTTGAGAAAATAATATATCTTCTGGGCACTTTAAAATTTTGTAATGTTTCTTTCATTTTGAGAGAGAGAGACAGAATGGGAGCAGAGAGAGAGGGAGACACAGAATCTGAACCAGGCTCCAGGCTCCAAGCTGTCAGCACAGAGCCTCAGATGGGGCTTGAACCCATGAACCAGGAGATCATGACCTGAGCCGAAGTTGGACACTCAACCGACTAAGCCACCCAGGCACCCCACTTCTGTGCACTTTTAAAAAATATGCAAGGGACTCAAATACTGGATTGCCACAACTATGATTTTAATCCCTTTTTAAATGTTTATTTATTTTTGAGAGAGTGCTGGTGGGGGAGGGGCAGAGAGGGAGGGGACAGGTTCTGAATGTGAGCCCAATGTGGGGCTCAAACTCAGGAACTGTGAGATCCTGACTGAAGCCAGAGTTGGGTGCTCAACGTACTAAGCCACCCAGCTGCCCCTCTTCTTTTCTATCATCTCTAGTATTTTTTTTCATAGTACCCTCAAAGATTCTCTTAGGTAGTAGAGAATAAATATAACAGTAAAACAAAATGTCTAATTCTGGTTTTTATTGGTTATTTGGCAATGTTCCTAACTGGCAGTACTTAAGCAAATATCCTTCCATTTTCCACTCATTTATTCCACAAGAATGAACTATATCTCTACCACATATCATGCATTTTGTTAAAACCAGAGATATAGGAAATAGTTAATTTTTGTTCTAGCAAGGAGTTTAAAGCCTAGGACGTTGAAAAGATACACGTAAATATTTGTAATCCACTTTGAGACATATAATAAAAATACATACAAATTATAATGGTGACACAAAGCACGAAATCTAAAGTGGATGAGACAAAATTTCCCTCAGTAGGTGACATGTTAGCTGACTCAGAGGTGAGTTGAAGTTCCTGATAGGTTAGGAAATAAAGGGCATTTCAAACATGGGGCCAAACTTGTTCAAAGCTATAGATGCAGTTTACACTCAAGGATCTTCAAGCAATAAGATATAGGTTGTATTTGGGAAATAGTGAGCAGCTAGAGAAATAATTAAAGAGCAGAATGTAGAAAGTATGTTAGATATAAGAAATTAGGAAGACATCAAAGAACTTTAAAGAGCTGAATAGCCATGATCATATGTTCTTTTCTCCAAAATCTAGTACAAATTCTTCTATTCTGTCCTTTCCTAGGTTCTGTATCTCTGATTTCCTTATTAATCCCACACAGGCTGCACCCATGTAGAAGACCTGAGCCTCACTGAAATATCTTCTCTATCTGACATTGCTCAATATTTGACTTTAAAACTTTGAGACACTGTGTCTCAGATGTGATTGGTCTCAGATGTGATTGGTTTATGAAATCGGTTTGTACCATCAGAAAACAGAAAAAAATGCTATTTTCTGTTTTCTGATGGTACAAACCGATTTCATAAAATATTCTTAAAAGATGGGCCCCTTCTCTAATGTGAATATATTCACAAAATATCCTCTGTGAGAGTGCCTACAAAATGCCTACCAATTACTTGTTTTCTGATCTTATATGAAAAAGGAACATTTGAATAGTCCACTTAGATGATTCTCCTTTATTTAAAAATAAAAATATACAGAGTAGTTATACTTTTTTCCCATCCCTCAACTATAACCTGGCTTCAGAAATTGGAGTTAAAAATCTTTAGTATACCTAGTTCTGGGACTTTTTATTTGACTGTTTCCTGCTTACCACACAAAAGTTGCAACAACCCTCCATTTAATGTAATGGGGATGATCAGCACCCCTTCATCTGACATATAATTGGGATGTATACAGAAGTACAATTTAAAAATTTATAAGTATGAGAAAAAGGAAATGTAAAAATAGTGTTTTGTTAACAGAGATGTGAATTTTTAAACATGCCTAAAATTTATAACTAAATTGAACAGCAGTTTTATGTATCAGGCATGAGAACAATATAAGATGTCAGTTTACACACCAACAGAATTTCTGTTTGTGTAAGGGATGGATTGTCTCTGAAAATGAAAATTCCTTGTATTAATAATGGAAAAGGGGTTAGTAACAAAAAGAAATATACTCTTGTGTTATGTTCATTGTTGACTTTACATATCATATTTCATTAATTATTTCATGGCATTGGTATTAGGATTTTTAAATTCCCAAATTACATTCCAGGAAAGTTGATTTATATATCTTTATTACTGATGGAATAGTGTGAAATGTCACAGGCTCTAAAACCACTTTCCCTTTTATATTTCACTTCACAACTTCAGGCTAATATTAAAATATTTAGTAGAGTCTGATCATTTCCTGCTGGTTGAATTGTATTAAAAATATATGGCTTTGTGGGCATAGAAATTAAATATGTGAACAATCAGGCTTTGTAAAAATGTACCACATGTTACCCTAAGTAAAAGCAATAAAATATAAACAAAATGTGAAAATTTAGAGCATTCTTATAATGTATGTTCTTTTTATGAGTTAACTGCTCTGTTGTGGATTGTATTGCTCAGAGCAGAAAAGAAAAAAAGGTACAATTCAACAGATCTTCTCCTGCAGTTTTCAAAATGATAAAAGCAAACTAATCTTTAGTTGTGTTTTTGAGTCACAAATCACTGTTAAGGTTAGTGGCTACCTGATGTAGTATTCTGACACCTTGACAATAAAGAAGACCTTAGGACAGTCCTGGGGGTGTTGTTTTAAAGTGTTTTCCTGCAGTTAAACCATAAAGCAATGACTGACAAGATTCCCAACCTGCCCCATTTTACCTTGGTTACACTAAATCTACATTACAATATAAAATGTAATTTCTCCTGGTTCTCAGTTGAATAAAAGTTACTCCTAGAAATCTGCATTTGAAAATCCCGCACAAGTCTCCTTTGCAGGTAACCATGTAATTTCTAAGAGAATGCAGCAACTATTTCAGTAATTGCTTTGCTGAAGGCCCAGGAAGCGTTATTCCAGAAAAAGAAGTTGTAGGGTTGATTTTTTTCCCCCTTTAATGAATGTGTTTGTTCATTTGCCCAGATGTTTTGGCACTGAATAAATTTATAAATCAACCAAAATAATGAAATTATTGTCCTAATTTTGAAAGGAAGTACAATGTAATACTTTCAAACATAGGCTAGCCTTAACTGTGTGTGTTACAGAGTAATAGAATAAAGAGTAAAAGAGAATTGGGACTTTATTTAGTACATCCAAAATTACTGATTTATCTGCAGATTCACTACAACCTACCCATTAAACTGAATTTCGTGTAAAAAAGCTGTGACCAATTTCAAAGGAAACTGAATTATGCTCAATATT
Organism: Cryptoprocta ferox; assembly: GCA_028646485.1. Taxonomy (NCBI): domain Eukaryota; kingdom Metazoa; phylum Chordata; class Mammalia; order Carnivora; family Eupleridae; genus Cryptoprocta; species Cryptoprocta ferox. Next base: position 64,473,035 of record CM053577.1, read on the forward strand.
TGCAAATGTCACTCATGTAACAGTAATGCCATATAGGCTTTCCTGGAAAGTTTTACTTATAAAAGAGAAAGAGTTCCCTTAAAAAAAAAAAAAAAAGAAAGAAAGAAAAGGAAAATTCAGGGATATACTTTCACCTGGAAGAATTATAAAAAGAATGAAGATACCCTTATAATACCATATTCTATCATGTCAACATATGTCCATGACATGTGAGCCAATTTTTAGAGACATAGGGTTTAGGTGTTTTCATTTCCATTTTATTTTTATTTTAATTCATTTACCAAGTTACTGTTACTGTAAGGGGATCAGATTATCCTTTAAACAGCGTTGCATGTATTCCATTGCTATCAATATAAAATACAAAGAATTAAAATAATTAAAATGTACCAGTTTATGGATTGGGCTTGTTATAATTTGAACTAAGCTTCTGCAAACACAGATCAGCCATCAAATAAATATGAGTTGGCAAATGCTAGATGAGATATTTTAGGGGAAGTCTTCATTGGTCTTTATACTTTTCAGAACCAAGGTTTAAATCAGGTTAAAGATCTCTTAAGATCACAGAACCTACAGTTTTTCTTGCTAAGGTCTGCTGTAGACAGGTGTTATAAAAGAGACACTGAAAATTAAATTTGTTTTAATTTTAAACTTTAATTTGCTTCTCAAATTAGAACGGAAGTAGTGTATTAGGGTCATTTATTATGCGGGAGAATATAAATGTGGAGAAACCACGGATTCACACTGTAAGAGGTAGCTGCTCAGATCCCAAGCTCTGCCTGCATCCTGGAGCAGTAACATTCTATTGTAGGATAGATACTATTGTTCTTCTTATTTTTAATGCTATTTCTCTATTTATTTATTCACTTGTGTATTTATTTACCTATTTGAATCACTGATAAGTGTACCTAACTCATCTGGTCCATCTTGGAAAAGTGAATAACAAATTGGTGTTTGGGGGGCGATGTACCATGCAAAATGCTAATGGGATTCCTGAATGGAAGACATCCAGCATGGATCAAGACCTTGCCCATATGTGGGGGTTTTGTCTAGGCAATCTTTTTATAAGCTTTTTAATGCTTGAACAGCTACTGAAGCAAACAGAGACATATTATTTATTAATTGTGCACCGTTAATAGCGAGGTCTCACCAACTGCCAATCCATATGGACATAAAGCCCTCAGTCCTAAATCTGCTCAGATTAATTTCTTTCAACGGCGTCCAACAGCGTGAGGGTAAAGTGAGAACCAGGTTTTGCTCCTGCCTTTTCATGCCATGTTTGGCAGATTAGTTGAGTAGGCCTTCTTTATAAGTGAGAAAAGCTGCCATACTTCTTGGTCCTGTCCAGGCTAGAGATTTACTAAGGATGAAGATGAAAGAACTTTAGATCTGTTGTGTTTCTCACAGATCCCCTCCAAAGCCTGCGTAATCCCTTTGTTCCACTGCCACCCCCCCCCCCGAAAGAAAAGGTAATAAATAGGATAAGAAACGAGCTTCGACAAATGCAAATAGCTACAATATCTAATTGTATTAAGGGGAACTCTTACTTGAAGAAATTAAAACTTTAAAAAATAATTAGGCAGTGTTGCAATTTCAAGATGTTTGTATATGTAGTTACTGGTTACTTCCAGTAATCCAACTCTTCATGTAAAATGTAAAAACTGCCTAATCTAATCATCTACACTCCCACACACATTGTATGCCAAATTTCATTATGTTAATGTTTTTAAATTAGGACACATTCTGGTCTTTCCTAAATTTGCAAGCTAGCTCAATATTCCTGGATGAATATCAGTCCGGAGAAAGAACCCAAATTTAGCTACTTCTTGAATTATTTTCTACTGGATGCCCACTCCCATTCTTAAAAAGCAGACATGGTCATTTTGAGGAGTTTGATTTTCCCTGCTTGCTTTCTTCTATGTGCCTGCATCTCTTCGGTTCAGCACAAGGTGACTTTTTTTTTTTTTTTTTACTTTTCTCCCTCATGTTGTCTTGCCTCAATCTGTTTAAATGACTTAAAAACACTTCTGTGGTGCATTTCCTCCCAGAGATGCACACAGGATAGAAATTAGGAAGGGTTTTGTTTAACAAATTAAAATGTAAAGGATGCAGATTTCAGGTGCATGTGTGTGCGCATGCTTTCATTACAGATTCAACAACAAACTACATTATTTTAGTCATTCTTTAGGGCAGTATCTTTTACTAGGTTAACCAGTTGTTCTGTAAATTGTTAGAAAAGCTAACCTGCTGCCCTTGTGGGACTGCACTGTTTAAGCAGGAACTCTGAATTCTGACCTCCACTCTCTGCTGGGAAAGAGCTAAAGCAAGGTTCCCAAAGGAAGGCCACCTTGAGAGAAGCTAGGACTCAGAGCAGCAACTGTACATTCTTTATTTTTTAATCTGGAAGACTAGCTATTTTAATCTTTCCTATCCAGTGCTTAATGCAGTTAAGTAGTCACATACCTTATAAGAAATATGCTCGAAGAGACCTATTATTCACAGATAAGTAGGAAAACGGTGTCTTTACAGTCACCTTCGCTGCACATGGTGAGCCCTCAGCCAGGGCACTTTGCCCAGTTTCTGCAGGGGGCTCGTAGGGCGGGCAAGGGAATTTTCCTTAAGAAACAGCTGGCTCTTCAAGCAAGGGCTAGACCAGGGCCTAGGGAAATTACTAATTTTCCACTGAAACAATATTTTTGTAAAATGTGTTTACCCTTGGCAGTGATAACACTCCCTTTCTATTCCTTTTTTGTTTTCAAACCAGTCCTTTTGGACAGTAACCACCACTTCCTGAGGAATGTTTTCATAGTTTGAGTCCATTCACATGTAGGGACTTTACAAGTAAGTTCATCACAGAAGAGCCTGACCGAAATGTATTTCTCTTCCTTTTCTTATCTTTATCTTCTTTCGTCTTTAATTCTTAAATCCAGAGGGCTCAACTAACATTTTATTAATCTTGAAGATTCCGTCGAGACCATTTGAGAAGGGTCTATTCTTTGACTTTAAGATCTCAGGCAGCAGCTTGCTGTTGATCTAATGAAAATCTGTCTGTGCATATGCACAAATTGACAAAAGGGAGTACATCAAATGTTAATTCATAGATGCAGAAGTAATATGCAAATAGAGAATCTAAACTTACTGCACTATCATTTTTAATGAAATAAGTTATTCAGCCCTTACATTTAAGGAAATAATAAAATAATGCCTTGGCTCAGTGCACTGGAATATAGTCTCTTCCTCTTAATTCACTGATTGCCAATTCACTTCTCTTTGCCACCAGATGGACTTGAACTTATTGAACTGAAAAGATTATTTTTTTTCTTTTATCTTAGTTTAGGTAAGTTTGACAGTGAAGATGCTTCGTTGTGTACAGATTATGTGCCAGTATGTTTTTGTTCGTATGTAAATATGCACATAAATATATACTCGAGATAGATTGCTAATTTCATATGATATTGATACAAATTCAATAAATGTATTACTGCCTTTCCAAGATAAGAGTCATAGACAAATCTCACTTGTACCTATATTTTAAAAATCGAGAATTTATAAAAATTATGAGATTATATCTGAACTATTAATTACATGTACACGTGTACCATAGCCTTGTTATTATATATTATTTTCAGCTAAATATCTCATTGAGAGAAGGTAATTTATTTAATAAATTTTATCATAATTGAGAATATTTACTATAGATAGAAAATATTTATTAGCAATAATTATACAACTGATGTTCTACCAGAAAATTTTAAAATGAAAGAGACTTTCTATTGGGCAGCAGAACATTCCTATAGAATTCTACCAAAGACACCTTTTTTCCAATAAACAATGTAGACCCTTCATTATCAAAATATATGTTTTTCTGCCTTCAAGAGCAAAACATGATTGGGGCGCCTGGGTGGCTCAGTTGACTAAGTGTCCAACTTTGACTCAGGTCATGATCTCACAATTTGTGAGTTCAAGCCCCGCATGGGGCTCTGTGCTGACAGCGCAGAGCCTGGAGCCTGCTTGGGATTCTGTGTCTCCCTCTCTCTCTCTGCCCTCCCTCCCTTGCTCACACTCTGTCTGTCTCTCTCAAAAATAAATAAACATTAAGAAAAAAAAATATTGTAAAAAAAGGAAGCAAAACATGATGGTTTGAAAAAAAACGTGAAAAATATCATGGGATAAGTTAGCATGGATGTTGAGTCAATTTGCCCTGATTCTGTCCATCCTGGCCATCATTTCCCTGTGTTGATATGTATAGATTTACTTCCACTGAAGCACCTATCATGCACCGTATAAGGATTAGAAGAGGTTAAGAGTCAAGGAAAAATTATGCAAATATGTGAAAAACAGAAAGCAGAAGAGAAGCAAAATGTATATACTGCAGAGAGGAAAAAACCTTGGCAATTTAAGACCTTATAAGACAGAATATCAATGGGAGCAGACAAAAGGAATAATGTGCCTTCACTTTGCCACCTAGTTCCACACAGCTGAGCAAGCCGCCCCTGGCATCAGGCTGAAGGAAGACTTGCTTTGTTTCTTAAGAGCAAAGCTTTTGCTGTAGATTTATTAGTTATACTATATAGTCCCCAATAGATGGTAGATACACTAAACTATTTTATTTAGTTCTCCATCCATGTACTCTTTAAACATGAGGCTCAGGACCCTCATGTATCCGATTCTTTCCTAAGTATGTATTTTAATGGTAGGGGCACACACGTGAATTATTGATTGTATAGAATAAGGTCATTGTTAAGAAAAGCATGCAGCAGACAGAAGAAAAATATACAACAGTGATTAATAATAATCCTGAGGTTATTAATATAAATTCCCTTTTTAAATGATTCATCTGAGAATCATAATCTACCCTTAATCTCAGTGATACAGTTAATTGGAAGGTGACTCTTACTTAAGTAAAATCTATAGAAATTTTATAATGTACCCAATATATACATATTTGTGGAGAAAATAAATAACAGCAAGGCATTGCATAAAAGCTTTTGGAAGAATGGTAATATTAAGTTAATTATTTTTGTCATTTAATATCGGGAGAATTTCAAAGCTTTGGTTATTGTACCCTTTTAAAAGTTATTTCCATTTAAGAATAAGCTGCTTGTATATTTAGATGCATTAAAGCATAAGATATTACTGTAATAAAAGTATGAATTCTAAAGTCATGCCCTTTTCTGAGGTATTAACTTCAATTCTGTAATGGGTTTTTAGCCTGTCAAATTTAAAAACAACTGAAGTAAGAAAGATAAGTGAACAATGCACATGAATAGAAGCTTAATGGAAATTAAAAAGTGAGAAATTTTGGTCAATGGAAGAGAAAAAATAAGAGTCATGACAGAGAAATAAATAGACCATAAGCAGTTCTTAATGGCATGCTTATGGGATGTAGCGATGTGTGTATACCCACAAAGCCAAATACAGAACACTGTGCAATTACAGTGGTCGTTGTGGAAAGGGAATGTGCTGTTGTAATGTATGAACACAAAAATACAATCTATGGCTTGTTAATGTAATATTTTGTAACAGTGTGACAATTTTTAATACCATTATAATTTCCATTCATTCTTAATATCTACCAGATATAACTCCAGATTTTATAAAGTGTGCGTGTGTGTGTGTGTGTGTGTGTGCGTGTATGAGAATGAGAGCACAAAGAGAGATAGAGAGGAGAGAGAGAATGAGACAGAGAGAGGGAATGTGGGAATCTACTATATTCAATCTACATTGAATATAGAACTAACCTGGAAATAACAAGATTCAACAACTCTTAAGTTTCTGCATGGACCTTTTTTTTTTTTTTTTTTAAGTTTCTGCATGGTGCTAATATCCATTTCTAATCCCAAGGAAGTGGTAAAAACTGGATGACGTTGTCCTGATTTGGTTTGAATTCCTCTTGTTTTATTTTGTAGCTTTAGCTTAATCCTATTACTTGCCTTCCACATTATTCATGTACCATTCCATTCTGTCCTGGTTCGGTCATCATCCTTTTTAGGATTCATATCATCAGTCTTTACTAAGTGTTCATTTTAAGACATGATGTTATTACCAAAGAAGCTTTGCTCCTCCCCAGCACACACTGCAAAATTCCAGTAGCTTGAATGCTTACTTAGTGGATGGATAGCTTTTGTGTTACATATTCAGTCAGCCATGCTCTCTAATCTGGAAAAGCCCTGCTTGCTTTCTCTATGCTTGATTCTTTGTCAACATTCAATTTGAGAGTTTGAAGTAACTCTTGGACAAAGTGTTGGGTAAGGGGAAGCAATTGCCTGATTGAAATCTATAGGAGGCATATTCCCCCTTTCTAACCAAACTTTAATTTTCTTTAGATTACATCCATATCCTTCATATCTTTCATGAGAGATAGTCACTGTCCTCTGGCCCAGAAACAAATCATTATTTGTATAAATGGGTCACTGTAGTCTCATTCCATTTGCAGTGATTATTTTAGGACTGGCCCACAACAGAGCTCTGGCCAATGTTACTTGAGGAGAACTGTGTTGGATGTCCTTTGGGAAAGGTTTTCCACTCTGGTAAAAACTCTTTCTAGGGCGCCTGGATGGCTCAGTCGGTTAAGCATCCCACTTTGGCTCGGGTCATGATGTCGTGGTTTCTGAGTTCAAACCCCACATCAGGCTCTGTGCTGACAGCTCAGAGCCTGGAGTCTGCTTCAGATTCTGTGTCACCCCTTCTCTCTGCCCCTCCCAAACTCATGCTCTGTCCCTCTCTATCAATAATAAATAAATGTTTAAAAAAAAAACCTTTCTGATCTGAAATGTTATCACGAGAATTGAAATCCACAGATTCTTACAACCAAGAGAAAAGTTAGCATGATGTCAGTGGAGCAGAAACATGGAAAAGGCCTAGGTCTGTGTACGGCTGTATATCCCTTTGCAATCAGTTTAGTTAACAAATCTGATAGCTGCCCAGTGCTGGTCCCAAGCTCCACAGAAAGCAAAGATTAGTAAAAACATATACTATTAATCCATTAAGAAGTACAGTTTCCATTTTCATTAATAATGAAAGGGAGAGTAGAGGGAGAAAGAAAGTCTTTTTAAGGTATAATATCAAACTGGTTACCCCTTGCATCAAATGTGGCTGATTCTCCACCTGGAACTATTCTTTTACATGAATCCAAATAAAGGACTATTTAGGACAGCTCTAGAACTGGTTATTATCCACTTTGTGGATAAGAGTGTTTGCTACCTCTCCCCAAGCAAGTTAAGGTTTTGTTTCATATACTGAAGGGTCCACAAAAGTGCCTGTCCCCAACATCCAGCAATCATTTTCTACATGCTGTCATCATGGATAAGCTCTCTCTAGTCTCCAATCCTGCTCCCAAATTGCTACAATGATGATGTGTCAGTTATCTACTGCTGCAGACAGAATAACACTCAATGGTTTAAGATGAATTTATAGTATTTTTCATAGTTCTCTCTGCTGACAGGCTCACCTTGGTAGTCCTTACTCGAGATCTTCCTTGTAGTTGCCATCAAAAGAAGGCTGCAAGTGGAGTCATCAGAAGGCTTAATGTCCAAAATAGCTAATTCCTATGGCTGATCATTGATTATGGCTCCCAACTAAAACTCAGATTGATTTTTTTCAGGGAGTGGGTACACTTGTGGCTTATGCTTCTTATACTGTAGTGGGTGCTTTCTAAGAAGGTGAATTTTAAGAATCAGCTTTTTAAGGTATCCAAGTGGACCACAAGTCCAAAACTTAGCCTCAGAATGTCATATTCACCATATTACATTAGTCAAATAAGTCACTAAATCCAGTTCATGTTTAGGGGAGAAGTAATTGACCTCTTGCTATGAGGAGAAGTAGACATATATAGCAGGGAAAGGAACTGATGAGGTGCATCTTTGAGACTATTCTCCACAGACTATACTGTGGAAACTATAATTTATATTCCTTCCACTTGTAACATACACTTATTCTCCAACCAAGAACTCAATACTCATCTCATTATATGACTGGTTCTAAATCCAAGGTTTTAGCATCTAGATTGGGTTTGAGTCCAAGTCTTCAGCTATGACTTCTCTCAGTCTGAAAATCTGTGAATTAGAAAGATAACTGCTTTGCCTTTTCCACCTCACCTCCCAAACTCAATATAAAATGGTGATGCAGGGATAAGATAATTGCAATAGTCATTCCATTTCAAAAGTGAGAGAAAGGACAGATATTACATAGCCACCACCAGCTATTGTAGAGCAATTTGAAATCCACTTCTATACATATTACCTGTTACCTCATTAGCTTAAAATCTCCCTAGGAATGATTCTCCATGGCTCTTGACTCTATCCTCTGGACTCTTGGTTTTGAAATCTAAGTCATCCATGAGACTATGTGTGCAGCTAAAGAGCTCTTTTGCTTTCTGCCCACAAAAGGTGGAAGGCCCCAAAGGTTTTCATTTTGAACTACCTCAGCCTTTTTTTCTCTGCAGCATGACATTTTTGTTAATACAATATTCCTAAGATATTAGATATTTCTAATAAATCTTATTGAAATTCAATTTACTTGACTGAAGGCATAGTCAATAATTTCTTTGAGGGCTGAGAGTCATAGTGCTATGGCATAGCGTTATTAAGATTTTAGAAAACTTTTTTGCCTAGAGAGAGAATCTAAAAGATACATCATTATTAGACTTCCCAGCTGGAAATGTCTAGAAAGTATACCCTTAACATTCTTAGAAGTCTTTTTACCTAGCTGAGATGGTACACAAAGCACTGCCTTAAATATTTCTGAGGTCTTAACAAAAGGTTGTATAACCACACCCTCAGTCTGAACATTGTTACCTTGTACCCTCATTTTACTGGCAACACCTTGTATTTGATCTTTTCCCCAAGTCCATTCCTTATTTTGAAAGCTTTTTTGTCATCATGAAAGTCCAAGAATGAGAAACAGTTTAGTTTTGAACCAGAATTTTCAGGCTCTGTTATATTTCTTCACAATTCTTCCTGAAACTGAGCAATTCACTTTTTTATCCCTTCTCTATATGTACTTAATCATATATGGCTTTCAAAAGCAATTGGACTTTTATGGTGTTAAAAATCTTAATCAAAATTCATTATATGTATTTTCTCTTTTCTTTCTAATCCAAAGCAATATTGTTGCAAACACTTTGTTGCTACATAAAATGAGTGACTTTTATTGTCCTCTAACAAAATTACCTCTTTGCCTTTCAAGACTGCCATCATCTCTTTGTGATCCCTCCAGTTTGTACATGCTTTTTAGTTTCAAAGATTAAGTTTTTGTGAAACAGCAGCAGCTAACTGCTGGTACTAACTTTCCTTCTAGTTATTTATTAGTGTGAAAAAAATACTCCCAAACTCAATGGTTTGAAACAACAATTTATTGTGATTTCCCCTGGTTTTGCAAGTTGGTTGGTCTCAACTATTTGATTGTCACTATGGATTCCTCATGAAGTGACACTAAGTTGGAAACTGGGGCTGGAGTGATGTGAAGGCTCTACTGGGCTAGATATCTCAGATGGCTCATTTATATTATTGTCAGTGATGCTAACTGTTTCCTAGGAGCTCATCTTGCCTATCAGAGAGTGACACGTGGTCTCTCCATGTGGCTTCAAGTGACATCTCACAGCCTAGGGACTGGTTTCCAAATGAAAATATCCTAAAAGCAGGCATTCAAGAAACCTAGATAGAAGCTGTAAGACTTCTTTTGATCTGATCTTGTAAAACCAGGGAATGTTACTTGCACTGAATTCTGTAGGATAAACAAGTCACTAAGGCTAGACCAGGAACAAATGAGAAGCAGCATATGTGTACAGGGAGGGAAGGAAATGATGGCCCTCATTTAAATACCTGTCTACCACAGAAGGTATGTGCAAATTCAGTGAAGAAATAATGCCCAGAATGAGAAGACTTGAGAAGTAGATCTTTAGTAAAGTTTCTCTCTGTATCTGTGTACCATACATGAAACATATACACAAAAGCCATGTCACCTCAGTCCTCTACTAACTTCCTTGTCTTCATTAATTTCTATCTTACCTTTAGTAATCACATTAGAGAAACACTATATTATTTTGTCAATAGCTAAATTTTATTTTTTATGCTTTATGAAAACTACCATTCATATATGAGCCTCACTGTATCCCTACACACATCCACACACAAGCACACCTATCAGGAAGGCATAGATTAATGTTATCACTCCCCTAGTAAGTGCCCATGTACCAAATAAAATATAACATTTAACTTCTATTTAGTGTGGTTTGGATTTTCAGAGATTAATCTGCTATGGAATTTTGATTCCCAAAGACTGTTTTAACTAACCCAAATTTTACTTTTCTTTATACTATGCTGATTTATAATTAACCTCCATTACTCAGTTCATCTAAATAATGACTACAATTACATATCACTAGGCCATTTTAGTAGACAGAGATTGTAATGATTGTTGGTGATGTTTTTCTTTACCACAAACTCGTTGGCTCTTTGCTTTTTGAATCATCAGGTTGCTAGCTTTTGAACCACACATACATTCATAAAAAATTTTAGGAGTAAATTAGACAGGTAATTTAAGATGCTTAATTAAAAATACAGTATGTAAATGTTCTGCTTTCAAGAAAATTATCTAACCTCTATGTGCCATCTTTAAAAATAGCACAAAATAATTACCCTGTATTATTTCATTGACATGTTTTAAGAGCTGCTTAGAGAATTTTTTAGCTTGCCAAAGGTCTTCAATATGTTATAGTTCAATATAAAAGAGAAGCAAATGTATTAGCAACTCCTTAACAAAAACAAAAAAAGACTCTTACTATTAAAATGCACACATAGAAACATACACATTCTTATCAAAGTTGTATAAACCCAAATATTTATCATCCAGTGTTCATCAAGACATGAATAAATGAGCACTATACTAAACTTGTGAGGTTTATTTTTTAAAGTAGTTATAGCCACAGGAGCTAATTGCAGGAATAAAAGATATATAGAAAATAAGCATTTAAATAGTCAATATAAAGAAAAAATCACAGATTTCAGCTATCACAGAATTCATGTTGTAAGGAAATGTTGTATGAATAACTGTTGAGGAACTCTGCAGGAGTAGTTGTGGGATTTCATAAAATTTTTTGAAAAATAGAAAATAAGATAAAGAAAATGACCACTAATCTTGGACTCTCCATTTATTATCTTTGAGAATTTACCTTGTTTCTTAATTTGTAAACTGGAAAAATAGTAGTTCCTACATTGCAGAGTTGTTTTCAGGAAAAAAATGTGTTAATGTGTCTAATGAATCTGTAAATTTACATAGTATATAAAAATATTCAAAATGTTAGCCATTATTATTACTATTATTATGTAAACTAATTTAAAAAATTTGCTGTAAGTCTGTTAAGTGTCAGGCACTAGTCCAGTTCTTGGACACATACAAGAAAGCTTAACAGACTCAAATATCTGCCTCCTGTAACTCATATTCTAATGGAAGATAGAAAATACATATAAAAATTAACGGGTATATTCGATATTAAAAAGCTATAAATATTACAGATATAAGTGAGGCAGAGTAAGTGAAATAGGAACTCCCTGACATGCAGGTGGTCATATTTTTATGCAATGTGGACAGGATAGACCTAACTGAGCAAGTTAATTTGAGTAAAGACCCAAAGAAAGTGACAGAGTGAACCATGTAAAACACATGGTGCAAAAGTCCTGAAAACACAGATGTGCCTGAGGGTTTCAAGGAATAGCATGGAGGTCTCTGGCTAGAGAAAACCAAGTGAAGGAAATGGTGACAGAGATGTGGTCAGAGAGGAAAAAGAGGAGCCTGTCATGCAGGGACTTGTAGGTCTATGGCTTTTAATCTGTGTAAAAAGGGGAGTTGTTAGAGGATTCTGAGTAGTCATGATCTGATGGATGTTTTCAAAGGATCTTGTTTGCAGCTCTGTTGACACTAGACCATAAGAAGACAAAGGTAGAGTCAGCAGAGCCAGTTGGGGGCATATCACAGTCAGAGAAGAGAGAGATGATTATGACTCAGGTGAGTATGGTAGCAAGAAATGACAGTGCTGAGGGAAATGCTGGTGATGCAGGACAGAGAGGACAGATATCTTAAATAAAACCAGCAATTAGAAAAGAGAAGTGGATAGGTTTGCTTTAGATTGGAACCCAGATGGTTCATACAGTAACAGGAGGGATGGCAGAAAGGTCTGATGTTGGAAATTTATGAGATTCTTTTATAATATACCATTGTTCTTACTGTCTCTAACTTCAGGGATAAGTACTATTAACATTGATGTTAGTGTCCAGACTCTTCTCTCTATATCACATGAGAAGATGAGGCAGGGATTAGGGTGATGTATCTATAAACTGAGAAATACAAAGGGTTGTCAGCAAACTACCAGTAGTTAAGGGAGAGGCATGAAACATATTTTCCCTCACAGCCCTTAGAAGGATATAAACTGGCTGACACCTTGATCTTATACTTCCAGCCTCTAGAACCAAGAGACAATACATTTCTGTTATTGAAGGCATTCAATGTTATGGCACATTGTTATGGCAGCAATAACAAATTACTACCCTACCTTAGTCAACTGATCAAGGTCAACATCAACAGTGGTAGGTCATGTTGTTGGTATTTACTCTTGATATGATGTCATGAAAATGGCAATTTATGGATTTGAGGGTGATCTGGCTGCAACATCTATCACTCTATTGATCACCAGGATTGATTCAGCTGATTGGCTGGCTAGGCAGATGTCCCCTTCCCTCTTTACCACTCCATGTGTGACTCTTCCGAAGCTGCACACTAGGTCAAAGAGGATGACCTTCTTGGATAGAGGAGGACCATTCTTTGGTCAAGGGTATATGAGTACCTGTGCTTCCCAAACAAACTCTCAAGGTCCATTTGTAGAAGAATGTGGGGTAGTCTAGCTAAAAAAAGAAAAAAAAAGGAAAAGTGGAAAATGACAATTTATATCCATGGTCTTCTTTCCAAGCACCATAATTTCAGTAAGATCTTGAGAAAAATATCAGATAAATCCCAGTTGTGGGACATTCTATAAAATACCTGACTAATATGTATCACAACTGTCATGTCAGTCATCAAAAACAAGGGAAAATGTGAGAAACTGTCACAGCCAAGAGGCATCTAAGAAGACATGATAATTAAAAGCATTGTGGATAAAGTGGATTAAATCCTGGAAGAAAAAAAGAACATTAGGTAAAAACCAAGGAAGTCTAAGTAAAACATGAATTTGAGTTAATAATAATATATTATTATTCATTACAATTCATTAATTGTAATTTATGTACCATAATAATAAGCATGAGGTACTGGGGAAATTAGATATAGAATATATGGGAGCTCTGTAATATCTAATATCTCCCATAACTTTATAATTTTAATTTTTGGTAATTTTAATATCTTTTGTAAGGTTTCTGTAAAGCTGTCTATTCTTTTTTGTTTTTGTTTTTGTTTTGTTTTTTTTTTTTTTTTGTGAGAGAGAGAGGGGCACAAGTGAGTGAGAGACAGAGAGAGAGAGAAAATCCCAGGAGGGGCAGATGGAGGGAGAGAGATAGAAGCGCAGCTCACCCAAAGCAGGACTTGAGCTCACCCAATGTGAGACTTGAACTCACAAATCTTGAGACCATGACCTGAGCCAAAGTCAGATGCTTAAGGACTGAGCCACCCAGGTACCTGGTTCATTTTGTTTAATGTTTGTTTATTTTGTTTTGAGAGAGAGAGAGAGAGAGAGAGAGCAAGGACAAGAGGGGGAAGGGCAGAAAGAAAGGAAGAGAAAGAATCCCAAGCAGTCTCTGCCTGAAGCCAAGCCCTACTCAGGGCTCAATCCCAGAAAGCAAGATATCATTACCTGAGCCAAAATCAAGAGTCTGATGCTTAATTGATTGAGCTACCCAGGCACCCCAAGCTAAGTCTATTCTAAAAATAAAATATATTTTAAAAAATTGAAAATTTATTTGCTTGTCCCTACACTAATTTATCTAGGACTAGTCCTTTCTGACTGTGTGGTGCTTAATCTCATTTTACCCAGATCCTTTCCATAGTTATGGTTAAAACATAGTTTTTTTTTTATCAGTTTAATTTACAGCGGCATTGATGATAAGATAGTGGGGTTCACAAGCATCATAAAAGCTTTGTTTTCCTTCCTTTACTAGAGATTTGAGACAAGTCAAATGAGAAAAGCTTTTGTCTGATAATCTTGAAATTAAAACATTTTGGAGGGGGTGCCTGGGTGGCTCCATTGGTTAAGCATTGGACTTTGGCTCAGGTCAAGATCTCATGGTTAGTGAGTTCAAGCCCTGCATTGGGCTCTCTGCTGTCAGTGTGGGGCCCACTTTGGATAATCTGTCTCCCCTCTCTCTGCCCTTCCCCCTTTATTCTCTTTCTCTCTCCCTCTCTCTCTCAAAAATAAATAAATAAACTTAAAAAAATTAAAAAAATAAAAATTTTTTGAAAATACTTTCAAATCTCATACACAATCTAATAGAGGCTAAGATAAAGAGATAAGATTATAAAGAGGAATAATATATTCAAGTATTTCTTTGTGAAGACCAGAGAATAATTTTGCAATTGAATTGCGTGACAAATGTGGTACTCCTAAATATGTTTATTATAGAAGAGGAAATTCAAAAAGATGTTACACATTAGCCTGTTCACTGTGTTTTTAAAGCAACCAAATAGATTAAAAAAATAAATTTTTTGTGTTTCACAATCATTGGTTAAATAAAGACCAATATCTAAAACACATTCAAATATAGAGAAATACTTTAAACATTGTTAGAAAGCAAAAAGAATTCCATGAGGGCAAAGGATTCCACAAAAGCAATACAAACAACAGCAATAAAATCTACTTATAATACTTCTCAATACAAATAAGATACATAATATTTTAAAAACTTATTTTACTTGACTTTTAAGCATGGAAATAATCTTTAAATAATCCCAATTTACCTTTTAATGAATACCAGATTTTCCAGTCTCTTTGACCAATGTTAATGACTTTGTGGATCTTAATGAAGGGAAAATAAGTGAAATCAAATGAAAATTGAGGTAAACCCCTAACTCGAATTTCAATATAAAAATTATGCTAATCTTTTGGATAAAGTTTCTAATACAAATGCTTTTATGTATTGCAATGATAAATGATATTATTTAACTATAGTTGTTCTAATCACATTAAATAGTAGAAAATAAGATTTTTGAGTTGCTATAATATTTTTATTTTTAAGTGCATTCCTTCAGTTTGCTAATTTAGAAGCTTTTGACATGGCATAATGCTTTACAGAAAGTTTTATGTTTTCTTTTTTAAGGATACATAACAAAAATTAGGAGTCCAAATTAAATATTTTATAAACAAGCATGGCATAACTGATTTCTGTCCATTGAATATGCTTTGGGGTTGTTTTTCTCACAGGACTATTCTTTCATCTGCTCCCCTTTTTAGAAAGAAAGACAACTTGACAGGGTTTGGGATATGAGCTGTGACTATAGATTAGCGCCAAGTTAATTATTCTGTGGAAGCATCAAACCCAAGACTTTGACCTCAAGAATGTCATGCTTGAGGCAATTGGGCTAACTTGGGCATAGATAAATTAGTTAAACGCTTTAAAGCAAAATAAAGTTGCAGATTAGCTAACATTTGAACCAGTGTTGGTAGGGTGAGGGTGGGAGTTCTTTTTTCCACAGAGTTTTGATTTTACCTTTGAGTAAATTAATCCATTCCCCAGACCCTGCTGCATTTGAGCTCTTTCTGGCCTCTTTGTTTACTTTTGTTCTTCTCTGTCCACAGATCTCCAAAACCATCACAGAGTTCTAGGAGAATTAAGAGAGAGGATGAAACAATCCACTTTTTCATCATGCTTAAAACTTTTAATCTATACACTTAGTCATCAACCAGCAAGTTTTTCTATCAATTGGGATAGCCTTCCTAATTTACATAATTTGTAGTTTAAAAGGAAAAACTCCCATTTTCAGATTTGGAACATTGATATGTGTATTAGTCCTAATCTTTTTTTCACTCCTCTTGCAAAGATTAATCAAGATGTTATGCCTATTTTGCCCTATGATTATCTCTTGGTTTTATCCCCCTCTGCCTTGATAGAGTTTTTACTGTAGCACATGCTCTCCATGGCTGACCCCTAACTTAATGAAGAATCTTAATGACTTACCCCCTCTAACATAAATCTATATCTTCTTCAATATATTCCACTTATAATCATTATAATAATCTCCCTCAGATCCCTACATAATTACTTACTTCTTATCACCAAACATATACCCAAACTCTTCTCACTAACCTCAGGTGTGCACATCTATTTCTTACTTGCGTCTAAATTAGTTTCTCATTTCCATCCAATGTTTCATCCTTTTTCAGCACAGGACCAATAAGTTACACTTATTAGAGAAAATCAACTTCTGTTTCTCTGTTTTTGACTCACTGAATCCCCAATGTCTCTCCTTTTACCCCTCATGCTCTTCATGGAGTTCATTCCCCATTCTGTGTGCCAGTCCATAACCATCCCACTTACAAGAACCAACTCTAAACATAACTGAGGAATCCTGACTCCTTCTGACCAGATTTTCATTGGCCTTCTCTGAGTACTCAGTTTATGCTATTTTTGTTTTTATATTTTAAAAATTAGATCTCACAAATTAGCACTGTATACAAAGCATTGATGAGTCATAAGATGTTGGGTGAAAAAATGTAGAATATAGCTTGACATCATTTTTTATAGAAATTTTTAACACTGAAAACAATGTTGTAAATATAAAGACATATACTGAAATTTTTATAGATATATTAAGGCCTGATAAAAATATAAATAAATGTATGGATGTGATAAATCTGTAATTCAGGGATAAAGGTAAGTTCTGTGTCAGAGCCAGAGAAGGAGAGAGATAGTCAATCATATAGAAAATGATTTATTTCTTACGCTGAGTGGTAGGTACATTAAAATGTGTTACATTCTTTCTCTTTTTTATATATTTCACATTTTCTATAATTAATTCAAAGATTAAATGATATCCTTAATATTAGGCCTCAAATTTATAAATACATACAGGTACTTTCTCTCTATTGACTTGTAATGGTGGATGCATAAATGCAGAAGGGACTTACAAAGCTATGTATTGCAAATTCCCCTCAAATTAAGGTCCACTACCTAATATTGTAATCATTCATTTATTTATTCATTAAAAATGAAAAAAAAAAACATTTAGAAAGATCTCTTTGTGGTAAGCACCAGAATGTCAGTGGAAGACACAGAGGGGAATAAAAATCTTTTTATTAACTATGGGAATTTAGGTTGTAGAGGGAGACATAAATCCATAAAACATAATAGAATGACTTGTAGTTGCTGAAACAGAAGGATCCAGGCAGAAGACAAAGCCTGATGATGTGAAACTGGAGGTATCCTAGGATTTGGGGTAGGAAGAAAAGCCTAGAGAAGAATAAAGCAACCTCTTAAATATTAGAATAGCTTTTCCATTCTGCTGCTTCCCACCTTATAATCATTCTCTATATATGTGATATTTATAACATAAATGCATTTAAGCTTTGAACATAAAGAATTTAATAATATCCCCCAAAAGTTCCAGTTGGTAAGATCTATATCATAGCTAAAATGCATAGCCTGTGTCTATGAAAGCCAAGTTCAATGAGATGAGGAAAGCATCTGAAATAAAGAGAAGGATCAGCAATAACGCTAAAATTGTAATTCTATAAAAAATGTTGAAAACATTCCTTTTGCTTTTAGGGTTATTTATATATATATATATATATTTTTTTTTTTAACATTTATTTATTTTTGAGAGACAGAAAGAGATAACATGAGCAGGGAAGGGGCAAAGAGAGAGAGTGAGACACAGAATGTGAAGCAGGCTCCAGGCTCTGAGCTGTCAGCACAAAGCCCGTTGTGGGGCTTGAGCCCACAAACAGTGAGATCATGACCTGAGCCGAAGTTGGACGCTTAACTGAGCCACCCAGGCCCTCCACTTTTGGGATTGCTTTTTAAATCTTGATTGCAAATATTGTTTCATTCACCTGAGTGGTTATTTTCACCTTCATTTTAAATAGTGGTTAGAAGCACAGATGTTGTTATCAGAAAGACTGTCACAAAAGAGATTTATGTCCTTAGAGAAATTTCTTAAGACCTGATTTTTTTATATGAAATGGAAATGATAGGAAAATTGCTCCCATACTATTATGAGAATTAAAATAAGTAGTTCACCTAATATTCTTAACACATTGCCTGGCACACCATAAGCACTCAAAAATGTTCATTGGTTTGTTATCATTATTTCAAATTGCCTTTAAAGAAATGACCATATGCCATCTTTTATCAGACATTTGAAACTCAATTATACATAATTTCTTCCTAATTCCCTCTTAGTTCTTTGGATGTACCTTTCCTAAGATGAGATGCTTTCAGCTCTATATAAATATGAGTAAAGCTATAAATGAGAGACTTATGAATTATGTCTACTGCTCCAATCAGAAATTGTCTATGTGCTTTTCGGCAAACATCATCATGCATTCACTTCTTTCTATTTTCTGTAGAAAGAAACAGTTGATTTTAATTTGCAGCATGGAACAGTTGTGAGAAATTAGGGAAATTACTACAAAAAAATACGGCATGAAATTACACACCACTAAATGCAACATAACATCTAATGGCAATTTAAATCTTGGTTTTTATCTCCAAGTGTTATAATAATTGTTTGCTAGAGAATTCAGCATAATTTGTATTTAAAATATTTGTATGCTAACACTGGTATTACCTTAGGTTATTTTGTTTGTGAAGTTTACCTTTCTGTAATTTGAAACAATGATAAAACTAATTATTAGAAAGTTGTAGGTTTTATTTGGTAGGTTTTATTTCTTGCAAAGATTTTAGAACAATAAAAGAATGATAATAGGTGGTTATTCACAAGTGATTACTCTTGTCATTCTTATTTTTTTTCTGTTTCAAAATGCATTCCCCACAAATATATTTCTTATTTGTATTTTCAAAGTCTACATGGTTACTACTGAGGAAGAAATCTAAAATATTTTTATAACTTGCACCAACTCATATATGAAGCTTTTAATTCCTGTAGTTCTTGGGAACTAAAAATTAGGGAGGATGTAGTTTTGTGAAAAAGTGAAGTGCTCTACAGAAAATTTTACATATATATTTATATGGAGATATTTATGTATGTGTTTAATATTTAGAATATTATTATTTTGAAAGAGATTAATTTAGAAACAATAGAAGAAAAAATCTATTTTTTAAATGTTTTAGTCTTTAAAGTAATAACAGCACCACTTTCACACACACACAGTGGGACCTCTTTAGAAACACTACATACAAATATCCGTAACCCTTTACCACAAATGAATCAACTTTAAAAAAATATGTAAAATGATTGCTGCTAAATTAATGGCATATTGTTTTAAATGTGGTATTATTTTTGGTATTATTTCCTATAGGTGATTGGTATATACATTAGCCTTTCTGTGGGAATCCAAAGCATTTCAGGTAATGTAGTATTCAAATGTGGCAATATCTGAAATTACAGTCAAGAGACGGTGTGTGGTAAAGAATAGGTGCAACACATTTATCTTCCTTTTTTGTCTTTTACTGGTAATACCTATTCAAGATTTTAAGGTGGTGGTAAATGCCATCCCCCACTTTAAAAAATAAAGCTTCCTTTTTTGGTTAATAAGTAAACTTTTGATTTTTAACATAACAGGGTTAATAACCCTTTTAAAAAATTGCTCAGGAAATCATATGGAGGACATGTGGAGCCTCAGGAGAGGTTGGTGGTAGTCAGTGAGGAGCCCTCATGGCTCATGGACAGACCATGGGAGAACAAGAGGACTTGTACTTATCAGAGCCTGACAGCCTCCAGGAAGGAGAAGTCCTCTGCCAGCACTCGGCCCAACACTTAACTGGTGTGTAGTTAGACACACTACAATGATCACAGCATTGGATGCAGTCAGAATTTAATACCCTGGCAGCTGTGGTAACAGTAAGACGATCCACTTTGCTGTAGTGGGATTGAGTAACGTTCACAGGCTTCACCCGGGGTTCAAAAAGCACAGCACTGCTTGCTCCACAGAGCTTCTTATAATTCTCTAGAAGTTTGAAATTTTTCTGCTTCTAAAGGGACATTAGCTGAAGGTCATTTCTCCTGACTGAGGTTTCAGTGATTAATTTCATTTCCCTTGTTCAAGTGGCCTGTGTATATATACCTTACAAAATTGCATCAACAAATTGGGTTAGTAGCCTATTAGGCTAAGAAAAATAAAATTATCGCTCCTCATCTTCTCTGTGTACTATTTACTGTAGCACAAGTGTGTCTCCCTAGGTCTTAGGCATCTTCACATGATAAGATGAACTTTAATAGAAAAATCCTAAATCAGCAGAATACTGCTAATCCAATGTTCCTTGAGTATGAAATAATTAGGAATTGGGGAAATAGTCATTACTTCATTTTCTGGATTCCTGTATGATGGCTTAGGAATCCAGCAATGCCTTTTGTTTTTAGTTTTTTTTCTTTTAATTGTGGTATTATCAGTATATAACATCATAGTAGTTTTAGGTGTATAGCATAAATTTTAGTATGTGTATATATTGCAAAATGATCACCATAATAAGTTTAGTTAACATCCATCCCCACACATTTACAAATTCTTTTACTTGTAATGAAAACTTTTAAGATCTATTTTCGTAGGAACTTTCAAATCTACAGAACAGTATGGTTAACTATAGTCACCATACTGTACATTATATCCCCAAGACTTATTTAGCTTAAAACTGGACAGCAACATTTCTGAATTATAGTTTTGCTCAGTTCGGTGGGATATTGCATCTCTTTGGATACTTGTTTTTTCTTTGAATGAATGCAACCATTTGTTACATTTCCATATTCTCTGTTCTGTTACAGATTCTTAAATATTTTTTTTCTCATACTAATTAACATCTTTACTCTGTTCAAACTCTAAGAAATATTTTTTAAAATAGCAATACTCAGTTCTCAGAAGAGCATAATACATGATCTTTATGCGAGCAGATAAAATTAACAATACAAAAATGGATCTCTTGGATCTGATGAGAAGTGAATAGAAATGGATTCGAACAGGAAGAACATGTGTGAGGGAGTGTGGTGGCTCCATCTGTGTGTCTGTGTTTTGTTGCTGTTTCTCTCACTCCTTGCTCAGGAGGGAGAAACAAAGAGAGCAGGTAAGAGGTATGGGTAAAGAATTTTTCACAGGAATAAATGGAGAAAAACAAAGCTATGTGAAAGTTGGTGGAAAACTATTTTAAAAAACAAACAAGGAGCTGTTAAAAAAAAAAAGCCTTAGGCTACCATTTGGAAGAACTCTGTCTTCCCATCAGTAAGCATAGCAATTAATTTTTCTTTACCTTTTTCTGGAAAAATTTAAAGTATAAAATCTTTTAAAAAAGATTTGTTCGGGGGGCGCCTGGGTGACTCAGTTGGTTAAGAGTCCATCTTTGACTCAGGTCATGATCTCCCAGTTTGTGAGTTGGAGCCCTGTGTTGGACTCTGCTGACAGCTCACAGCCTGGAGCCTGCTTCGGATTCTGTGTGTGTCTCTCTCTCTGCCCCACCCCCACTTGCTCTCTGTTTCTCAAAAATGAATAAAAGTTAAAAAAAAAAAAAATATATATATATATATATATATATATATATATATACAAAAAATTTGTTTGGTATGTTGGACAACCTGGAATTTGGGACTAGTGATTTGGTTCATCATAAATCAACCCTGTGGTTGTATAACACAGAGCTAAAGTAGGATTTGAGGCTGTTTCAGAGGCTAGTAATACACGCACGATTAATGGGAACATTTACTGCTTTTATCAATGTTAGTGCATCTATCTGGAATATTTGGGGTTCTGGGCAGAGATGTAAATCATTGCTTCCAAAGGATTTCTTTTACAAAGGAGACATTGCAGGCAAAAAGAAACAGATACAAATTAGTAGGCATTTATATTGACTTAGATAAAGAGTTTCTTTGATGGTGGTGGTGGGTCGTTTTTTTTTTTTGTCTGTTTATTTTTTTGGAGATTATATTAATTTTATTGCTTGCTCTTAGACCTGGATATTGTTTACACATATATTCTTTGAGTATCAGCAATCTTTTTTTCTAAAGGGATATCTCTCTATCTATCATCTATCTGTTTACCTATCTATCTTTATGGGCTATGTGTAGCCTCTGTCTAGGCTGCTGATTCTCCTTTTTCTTCTCCTCTTCTCCTCCCCTTTTTTTCCTCCCCCGCCTCCCCCTAAAATGTCTAAACTGTTCCTTCTATGCAATTAAGTAATGCAGCACTGAGGAACCACTTATTTAAGAACATTAGAAGGATACTAACCACAGGACCTTGAGCCATTGTTACTAGAAATGTCCTTAAGATCATTTAACACCTATTTGTTTCCCAAACTGCTTTATTTTGCTGATGAGAAAACTTAGAGAAAAAAGTGACTGTATGTCACCTTCTATAATTCTCTACTAAGATACCAGGTAGGTTTTAAGTGACCAAACTTTAAATCAATTCCAGTTCTCTTTCCAAGATTTCTAAAGTGTTTGCATCTCATTAAAGTACTGACTCTGTACTTTAATTTACCTTAATAACAAGGTTGAAAGGTAGATGACGGTGTGACAAACCAACATCAAACGACATGTTCACATAGTACACATCTTAGTGTTTAAGTTAAATATCTGTTATCTTTCAAGGAACATCTTATAAAGGGTCTTTACTTTCTTCCTAACTCCAGAAATATCCTTCCTTAACCGGCAAACTGGGGATTCATTTTTCATGGGCTTTCGATGGTTCTGCCTCAGTTATCTTCCTTTTCTACTTTTCACAGATTTCTTGAATGTTCTCATCAACACTGATCGTTTATAGCTAGCTTCCCGTGTCTCTAGCTTTGTCACTGCAGCCCCCCTGACTTCTAATTTCTCTCTTGATCCATCTATCTAAATGCCTGTTAGACATCTTTTTTTTTTTTTTTCCCCTGGGGCTACCAATGTGTCCTAAGTGCTACTTGATCAAAATATAACTAACTCTCCTTTTCCCCAAATCTCCTCCATCTGTATTACAATATCAGTTCCACTGTGTTCCCCAGGCCTGAACTCTGGGCATCCTGCTTAGTTTATCTAACCTCCTGACCCTGATCCCCATGCCAAACCACTTATTGAATTCTGTTGATTCTATCTCTTTTGTATCTTTTATATCCGTCTCGTTTCCATTTCCACCACTCCCGACTTAGTGCGGGACCTCATTATCCTGGCTTATACTGGTTCAATAATCTCCCTGCCAGCAGCCTTGACCCTCTCTAATCCATACCTGACACTGCAGCTAGAGTAATCTTTTAAAATGCAAATTTAATCATCTTATTTCCCTGTTTAAATCCTTCAAATGGCTTCTCATTTCCTATAGGTTAAAGTCCAAATGCTTTTCAATGGCACACAAGGCACTTCCATGATCTCACACCCAAACTCATCGCTTGCTTCTGCACCCTCCTTCCACTCATACTAACCCCCAATCTTGATGCTCACACTGAACTTAGAATTTCCACACAACCCAATTCTAATTTCTCATAGCCTGTTTTCTCCTTTCATGAAGTCTCTTACCTCTTCATCTACTTCTCAAACTCCTACTGACTCTAATACTCAGAGTAAATGGCATACTTTGTAATATGGTCCTCAAGAGAAACAAAATCAGTTATAAGATCTATCGTAAGGAATTTGTTGATGCAGTTACTGAAGCTGGTAAGTCCAAAATCCGCAGAGTCGGCCAGCCATAGAGAGACCCGAGGAGAGCTGATGTTCCAGTTCAAAGGCCACCAGGCAGGAAGAGCCAGGGTTGCAGATGAAGGCTGAAGGCAGTGGACAGGAGAATTCTCTCTTGTCTGGGGGAGGGTTGTCTTTTCTGTTCAGGTCTTTGACTGGATGAGACCCACCCACAATAGGGAGGGCAATCTGCTTTACTCAAATCCACTGATTTTAATATCAATCTCATGTAAAAACACCCTCACATAAACAGCCAGAATAATGTTGGATGAACTGTCTGGAATCTTGTGGCCCAGGAAAATGGATGCATAAAATTAACCATCATACTCTCTTTGAAGTAATTCTCCACTCCTCCCAAAGGAGTTAGTTGATTATTCTCTCAATGTGGCATGAACATCTATTATGCATCTCTATTTCTATTTTTTTTTTAATTATCTGTATCAACGTCTCCTACCAGTTTGGGATCCATGAGGAAAGGAGCCATGGTTGACATATTTATGACAAATTCAATATATGAAAAATGAATGAATGAAGGGATAACACAAAAGATATATTTGAGCACAATATATGAAAAAGTATGTTAATAATTATGTTGATGAAATCAGATTGTGCTGACCAACAGTAATGGTTACAAAGATGATAACAAAACCAGATATCATAGAGCTCTCTTCCATGTTTGTATTCTGTTATCTCATCTGATTCTCACATTAATGATTCTTATATGCAGTAGCTGATATTTTCCCCATCTGATAGATGTGGCAACTGAGGCTTAAAGAAAATATGGATTTGACCAATGTCACAGAATTTGCAAGTGTCACTGCCAAAACTTCTGGATTCTATCTGTTTAGCACTTTTCCCCTCAACAGTCAGGTTTTAATAAAAGCCTGTCTTAGTTTCTTATTTTGTGTGTGTGTGTTTTTTTTAGCTAAATGTCTTTTACTTGGTTATTAATTTTCAGACTCTCACTGTACATCGTGAAACGATATGCTGTTACTTGGAGCAGTATGTTGGAACATGCTACTGCTTGACTCATTTCCAATTTTCAATATCTGTAAAAAATGGAAGTGGTTCAAATAGCTGCAAATTAAAGCACAGTTTAAAACCACTGTATCATATCAAACCTATCTGTGCTTGGGTTTATAAGTGCAGGCTGCCTGTGCATGGATAATCCATCACAGCTTAAAATTAGAAAAAGACTCACAGCAGGTCACTGATTTTTCTGACAACATGACCTTCTAAATACTTCTTAAACTAAATAGATGTGTTTTCCTCTCAATGTTTTCAAATCCAGATACTTTCAGTGGAAGCTCATTTCTGTCTGGGAAACCTATTCAAGTCCATCATTTAATTAAACTGCTTGCATGTATAAAGCAGGAGTAACCGAGGGCAAGGACATCTAGTCATATGTGTGCCCTAGTTCTATAATGGAGATGTGCACATCTGTCAAGGTTGTGGAAACTGAAGCCGTGTGTCTTCTAATGTTGGCTGGTATTCTGGACACACCGATGTAGCTTGCCTGCTGAGCAGTGTCAGATTTCACAGACCCTCCAGGGATAAAAGGAATCCATACTGAGATGTGGTAGTATTGAATTTGGTCACTATTTCTCATCTTCCTTTTCAAACACTGTTTTTATTATGTTTATTTTCAGTAAATACTTAGAAAGTCGGGGGATAACTATAAATGTAACTGTCCACAATACACACCCAATATCAAATACCGAGCTAATATCAAATACCCAGCTAGCATGTGGATGACTGACTGAAGTTTTGCCCTTCCCAAAGCTATTTAGAATTGTGCAAACACAGCCTTCTTTCTAGACTCTATATCCATGTTAGTCCATTAAACCAATTTTTCTCTCTTTGTTTAGATGAGTGGCAATCCGGATGAGATTTTCCTCAGCATGCATTACTTAATACAACCACTTCCCCAAATTTGTATCTCCCCTGCCCTGCCCCTAAAGTCAGAACAGTTTTAAGTCTTTATAACATTGTTAAAGACTTAGTGGGTGATGTTTTTATAAGGCATTGTGGGCTTATGACAGGACGAGGATAGTGATATTTCTTTTAGCCAAGATCACCATATCCTTAGCTTTGAATGGAAGAATGTTTCTTTAGGATACAAGGTAGGTGTCCCTGTCTGCCTGTGGTGGGGAGGGTTTAAAATTGCACAGCTGAAGGAGGAAGCTTTAGTGTCTTTATTGAGAGCTATTCCAGGAAGTTGTGCAGCTGAGAGTGAGAATATATTAGTGGGCTTCTCATCACAGGGAGGTAGTGTAAAAATGAGAGATTTGAGAGTGGAATGGGGGGTGGGGGTGGGTTTGGAGGCTGCCACAGCTGCAGGGAATTGCAGACTTCTTTTTGGTTAATGAGAGGGATCTAGAGGAAGCATCTGGTGGCAGAGAGGGGGCTATGTTTTATTATAGACAAGAATAGAAGATAAAAGAATATAGTAGATGTAATACATGCACTTTCGTAAAGCATTTGATACAGTGACTGGTGAAATTGCATTTTAAAATACTTCTAGTACATATACCTACCCAAACAGATGAGAAACACATGAGAACTACACATAAAAGAAAGGGCATCACACCCTGGCATGGTTGGTGCGGCTTGGAGGGCTCTGAGCCTGATCCAAAAGGTCTGACAGGGAATGGTGGGAGCCTTCCTGGTTCATCACTTGCTTTAGTGACTAGAAGGAGGACTGGAGGGGGTTTACAGGTAATTCATAGATGATGCCAAGCGAGACATCATATGTACACCTATAAATTCTATAATAGGACTTAAGGAACCATTGGATGGCATATCATATATATATATATATATCAAATATATATCATATATATATATTTATATATAAGAGTCCAGAGGTCATGGAAAGTAGGGTTTGTGTTCTTTTTAAAAATTTGTTTAATGTTTTGTTTATTTTTAAGAGAGAGAGAGAGAGCGCGCGCACGCGCGCGCGCGCGCGCGCGCGCCCGCATGAGTGGGGGAGAGGCAGATAATGAGACAGAATATGAAGCAGGCTCCAGGCTTTGAGATATCAGCATAGAGCCCTATGTGAGGCATGAACTCAAGAACCCTGATATCATGACCTGAGCTGAAGTAGGATGCTCAGACACTGAGTCATCCAGGTGGCCTACTTCCACTGTCCAAACAGTACCTGGTTCACTTTTTTGGATTCAACACTCATTCACTTAGCCCAAAGTGTCAAAATCCATCCCAAATAAAGACTTATTTTTGTTTATCTATCTTGACAAAAATAGCAAAAGCCAACAAATAGCAACTGGAAACTGCTACTTCTGTAGTATGAAAAACAAAATAAACTGAAATAGATTAAAAGTAAATATAGAAAATATGAAAATAAAAGCCACAGAAATATAAATTTATATGTAAAATGCAATAAAAAGTCATTGTTACATTACAGAATAAAAGTTATTTGTTACATTTTTAAACTGTTAATGTGAAAATTATATTCTATACTTAGTAACTAGAATATCTTCTACTTAATAAAGGAAAAGATACAAAAGCTGAATTTAAGGGAACAGAAATTATAGTTTTGTTATACTACCAATCACTTAAAATAGAAAATAATTGTAACCTTGAATACCTGCAGGGTATTTTTCTTACTAAGAGGAAGTCAGTATATGCTAATGAATGAGATAGGGAGTGATAAGATACTTTGATAGCTTCCACAAAGCTAGGACAAAGGCCATATGGCAAAATCAGTGTATATCTCAGTTTCTAAATCTTGTCATGTTTAAAAGTGATTTTAAAAATCATTTGTCTTCTGAAAAGACACATGTCCCTTTAGTGGAAAACAGTGTGCCTCTGAGCACCATTTGTGATTTTAATCTGATTACTAATAAGAAAAAAGTTGATGTAAATATAAGGCAAGTAATTGATGACAGAGAGAGGAGTAAGTCTAACACAACTTTTCTTCTCCTTTAGCCCTGGAAAAGAAAAGATGCAGAAGTTATCAAGCTGCATGCTAAATGTTAGGAAGGCAGAGTAAGGCTTTATCTCTAATTTACAGAGAGCTGTCATGGATGAGACTCGCACTCAACCGAAAGAGCAAAGCAATTGATGGATATTGGCCTAAAGCCCTGGAGCAGTGCATGCACTTTGAAAACATTTTAACTTTAATTTAAAATATTCAAGACGGTTGAAAGTGCCATCTATTCAAAACAGAGGGTAAACTACTACTAGAAGGATCGGTCATTATTAACAATTAACGATCAAAGTCAAAATGTAATGAAATTGTATGTAAGTATTGCTTTTGGTATAAAAAAGATACATATTTTCCAAGACTAAGAACTCTATTTTCATAGTTATGCTTCCCTTTTAAAGCAAATAGTGGCTATTACTTTCCTACAACCATTCCAGAAAAAAAAATATTATCCGTTAAGTATGTCTTTACGAAGTTTGATGTCCCAAATATTAGAGTATTCCCAGTAAACCACTGCTGTCAACAGACTCTGTTAGGAAGGTTAGTATTGATTTTACAATGTTAAACCTATACATTTTGCCTAGACACAGAGGGTTTACATTTTAACCATAGAGTAGAATTTTCTGATTAAAATTGTAATTGGCCTTAAAAATATTATATGTTCTTTTATTTTTTAAAAATTTATCTCTTCTACTTCTTTCATTCTTTATTATTAACATTTATTATTATATTCATTATTGTCATGACTTTATTCTATCCCTATTTTGTCCTTTTATTGTTTCTATCCTCCATGGAGACTAAGCAAAGTGAATGAGTTAACTGTTGAAGGTGGGTGAAGCCTGACTCAGCACTGACTGAGGGCCTGGCCTCCTGCTCAAATTTTTGCATCTATTTGGATTCTTCCATTCTGCCTTCTTGCCTCCCCTATCCAGAAAACTTCACTGAGTCAGGAATCACACACCTAAAGGGGCTCCCTATGGCTTGTTCCAGGCAATGATAAAGTCATTATATATTGCATTCTCTGTATCAGAGTTTTAACTTGGGTGTGGATCACTCAACACCTTTGGAGGAGTCCTGGTCTACTGAGTTTTTACATATTTCCCCTTTAAATTTCCCACAGGAGGCCTAATATAGTATCTGTTCTATAGTCAGTATTTAACTAATTTCGGGTAGGTTAAATGCAGCACAATTGAAGTAAGTGAAATATCTATAAAATATGTTGTATGAATAGTTTTGAAGTCACTGATCTCAAAAAGAAACCATGTCTGAATACTGAACAGAAGATCCACAATTGTATAAACATCCTAACCATGATTATAATTATTTTTCTACAGAACATGGAGATGTGAAAAATTGAAATCACTAAATTATTTATTTCAGTTGCTTTTTTCAACCAATCTTTTTATTAGAATTGGTAACTAATTGTCTGATTTGAGAATTTCTTTTCTCTAACTAATTTATGTTATAAAGAGAACAACATCCATGGAATGATTAAATACTGGAGAAACAAAAGACGTAGGCAGCCCAGAGATGACAAACCCTGAATTATCAAGGTTCTCTTGCTAATTGCAGACCAATTACAATAGATTGGGATATGGCTGTGTCAGAAAGAGGAGGGTAAAAAACCAAAGATCTCAGAACTAACCAGACATAGAGAACCAACAGTCCACAGGGAAAATTCTTATTAATACAGGGAAAATTCTTATTAATACAGGGAAAATTCTAATTTGCCCCTGTGGAAAATATTTTGGTCATTAGCATTAGTTTACAGGCAGTAGCTTTCGTAGAAGAAACAGGGGTTCAAAAAATGCCCCAGACTAAGAAGGACACTAAATGTGATGAAGAGGTCATTGAGCAGAGTTCAAAGGAAGTCCGCAGCTGTTCTGTGCTGGTTCTCCTGGGGTGTTCTTTGATGTCTATAGAACTGTTTGGGCTAAAATCAGAACCCTGTGGAGAAAGAACCACTCCCATTTCTCCCACCTACTTGTATCAGTCCTACCTGGAAGTTGAGAATGAGGTAAACACCAGGCATATTGGCTGTTTAAGCATTTAGAGTTACGGGAACACTCTTACTTTAGAGGAGAAGTATGGTAGGTAATTAGATAGAAAGTGTACACAAGTTCTTTTTTTTTTTCGTTTAAATCCCATGTTCGTATAATATTTCATGAGTGAGAATCTCAGACTTCCAGTGATGAATCTGGACCCCCTTTTAAGGTGCATATGTAGTATCTCATTACTTAACAAATGAGCTAATCTTTGTGTATCTTTAGACATGTTCCTAAAAATAATGTGGTTAATGTTGAACTAGATAAATATATCAGCCACCACTAAAGCTGAATGTTATGATGTCATTATGCTTTGTCTTGCTAATGTGTTGTATGTACAGTTTTAGAACTCAGCAATTATTTCGTTTAGACATATTTCTTCTGGTAATGGTCCCTAAAATATAAAAGATTTAGTTGTGAGAGGAGAAGAGTGCTGACATGTGTTCGGGTTTAAGGATAAATTAAAAATCCCCTTCTTTTTTTTACCAAGCAGTTGAGTGCACATTTCCTAAATCTTTCACTATGGCAACAGTGCCAGTGGGTTCACTTAGACCCAGTTGACACAAATCTGGTATCCACCGACACATTTTCATAGCCAAGGTGAAACTGAAAGTAATTATTGAATAACTCAAGCAAGAAACCCCTATCCCATAATCCCTTTCACTATTTGGCTAATAGGTTTCTGTCTGAAACATCCCAATTAATTACAGCCCTTCACACTTCAGTCCGACTGTGGAGATGCCAATTCAGTGACATTATTCCATCCTCTGTGCATCAAGGGTCGCCACTGGAAAAAAAAAAAAGTGATTTCTAAAGAGTAACTATCTCAAATACCTTAGAACATAAGTGAGACAATCCAAACAACAGCCTTGCAAAGCAGGTCTGTTTTATTTCTGTTTAAAAGCCAGGGAGACTCAGCACCAAGAAGCCAACCTGTTTCCTCAACTGGGAAATTTCACTTAATCTCTGTGACACTAAAGGAACATAGTATTTAGAAAATGTCTGATTAATGGGAGCAGTGAAGACCTCCGATATAGACCATATATGAAAAAGCTGACCCAAGGGACCAGTTTACTCTGTAACTCACTGTATCTGCATTTATACTCAATGAGCAAAATCTGGCTGCCTCGATAGATAATACACTGACTCATAGACAGAAGACAAAAACAATATTTGCTTTTTGATTGAAGACCCTAAAGATAAGGAAATTCACATTTTAAACGTGGCTTTAAAAAATCTTTATTGCAATTCAGGCATACTTCATCTCTTAATTGTGAATTATCAATATCCATTTTATAACATAATTTCCAGACAGACTTTTGTTTCTAGAATAATAGTAAAAGGAAAGCTTACTTCATTTCGGCTGAATTTTTGTCTTTTTCTGTTTTCCTCAGAAAGAAAGCAAGTAACTATAAGGTTAAATATTCATGTTTCTTAAAAGCTTTTGATGCATCCATTTCCTTTCAAGGTTTTATTTTGAGAAGTTATTTTAGGGATAGGAAAATTAATTACAATTATAGCAATTACAAAATGGAAGGGAAAAAGAAACTGTATTAATATATCATATATAAAGCATGGGGCCTGGTTGATGTAAGATTTTCATGAAATATGCCTGCATTACCAATCACACCATGCAGAACCAGCAGAAGGGATTTAGGGATCAAGGGCATATTCCATTGCTGTGAGGTCCACCATGGGTTATGCCTGTTGCAATGCTGCTTTTGTTCTTGGTTTCGAGGGGAGCGTTGGCACAGAGTCGGCCCTGGAGATGATTTTGTGGTGAGACAACATACTGAATATTCTGGCCTGTGTGTTCAGTATCTCCAGTGGGAACTAGCTGAATGGTCATGCCTGTGGCATTCTCTTGTCCTGTCCACTTAATCTGTCCCCTCAGGACAGAAGGTGAGGACACAGAAGAGGAGTTTCTGGGGAAGTAAGAGGTGCCTGAAAGAGCAAAGGGGCGCAGCAGCACTGCGGTCAGGCATGACAATTTCCCCAGCTGTCAATTTGGACACCAAATGCTATTTTTAAAGGAGAAAGAGAAGCCTTAGCAAGTTGTATGCCTTCCCCAAGTGAATTTATTTCAGAATGATAGCCTCATGCTTACAAAAATGGACAAATGAAAGCTTATGCTTGCTATTTACATCTAACAAAGAGAACAACTAGCAAAATCATGCACTACTTTTACACTATTTTGTGGTTATTTCAATCCTTTCATACGCTCATGCATGGGTTTCTCCAAGTGTCATACAAATATTTGTTCATATAGCGACCATGGCACTTATTTTTTAAATGATGTATTGTAGTAATGATTTCCCTTTAGTTTCTAATTCTGTTCAAGGCAACATCTTTTTTTTTTTTTTTCGCTTCCATGTGTGCTATCTTTAAAGTGTCCAAAACATAAAACAGAATTTCTCCAGATGGATGAAAATTAAAATATAATGTTTTAGTGCAAAGGAAATCAGCACCCCATCCCCAATTACTTAGGCAATATTTGATGATGAGTTAAAGAACCCACCATTCTGTGGGGCTGGGAAACTTATCCGCTAACAAACCTTATTTGAATCTTCACTCTTAACCATCTCTACTTTTGAGCCTCTGAAAGTACAGGCCACAGTACTTGCTATGGTTTAATACAGTGATGTCAGTGTTTCTCTCTGGTAGTTTGGCTCTCCAGACTGTACCTTGATCTCTGGGACACTCATTCAGCAGAACTTCATTCAACAAAAATTTATTGAGTGCCTCCTAAGTGCTCAGCATTTTATGTTCCAGTCAGACTAAACTACTTGCCATTCCTTCCACATGTCACCCTTTCTAGTCTCCATTCTTCTGACAGCACCAACCCATCTGCCCAGATTGCTCTGCCCCATCATTTCACCACATAGATGTCTATTTACATCTTGCCCATTCTTTAAGGCAGGACTCAACTGCCACTTCCTTTTGAAACTATTTCTTATTCCTTTCAGCGGGAGGTGATTTCACCTGATTTCATGCCCCATAGGACCTTATCTGTACTCAGTTATGTAGTTTGTGGGGTCCAGTACAAAACAGAAATGAAATCCCTCGTGTTCAAACTTAATAAGAACTTCTAGAGAGTGACAGCAGAGCATTAAACCAAGCGTGGGCCCTTCTAAGCACAGGGCCCTGTGAGACTGCACAGGTCATGTGCCCATGAAGCCAACCCTGTCTGTACCTCCCCAGTGCACTAATTGCTATCAATTTTGTTAATGCATGAGCTATTTTTACACACAGATTGACTTTTCTTTTTGAATATACTCCTTGAGAACTGTGTCTGCATATATTTCCACAGTAACGAACGCAGAGAGAGACTTAGAGCGTATCAGATTTTCTAAATCTTGCTACTAAAATGCGGTTCATGGACTGACATCACCTGGGAGCTTGTTAGAAATGCAGAATCTCAGACCCCCACCCAGACCAACAGAATGAAATCCACATTTTGCAAGAGCTCCATGTAATCTGTATGCATATTCAAGTTTGAGAAGCACTGCTGAATGAGTAAAAGAGTAGCTCTCTGGAACAGAAGGCTATTCTTCCCACATGAGGTGGGGAGCATTATCTGTGAAGGATATTACTTATTCCTTCATGCTCTGACAGAAACGAGATTTCTGCTTTTCTCAACAGAGGGAAGTATTGGGTTAACAATTCCTATCCTTCTTTTCAACCCTTCCAATTTTTCTTCTCTTTGAGAAAGGGGATAACTTTTCTCATTGATGATGTATGGAAGAGCCTAGTAGCTCCTGTAAGTGTTGCCCTCTAAAAGATAGGTGTGGGGGCGCTTGGGTGGCTCAGAGGGTTAAGCGTCCAACTTCGGCTCAGGTCATGATTTCACAGTTTGTGAGTTCAAGCCCCATGTCAGGTTCTGTGCTGACTGCTGAGAGCCTGGAGCCTGCTTCAGATTCTTTGTCTTCCTCTCTCTCTGTCCCTTCCCTGCTTGCACTCTGTCTCTCTCTCTCAAAAATAAATAAACACTAAAAAATTTTAAAAAAAGATAGGTATGGAAACACTGGTCTGGATATTCTAATTTCTCTCTCTCTCTCTCTCTCTCTCTCTCTCTCTCTCTCTATCTCTATCTCTCTCTCTCATCTAGCTCTTTTTCCTGTGTGTTCTAGTACTCTGATTTGCCCAGGACTCATAGTGTTAAATAAATGGACAAACAAAACAGGCTTATGGATTGATGTAACTATGATTTTACCAAAACTCACAAAGTGTCATGTTTACTATAATAATGCTGAATTTTGCACAGTAAGACTATTTCAGAGCAGCCAACATAGCAGTTGTGTGGGAAGATGGAATATTTTGGAAATTCTCTGGAAATCCCAGGTCTCTATTTCAGGAGATCCTGGAATATACTTCCTTGAAAAGGTCATAAGTAGATTTGTGCAATCACGTAGATCACTCTCTCATGATGGCAGCTCTGTGACATGGGCTTTAAAGAAAAAGGTAAATAAATAAGAAATGTGGTAGAAAACAATCAATCTAACCAATTAAAACTATAAGAGAGGATCTGAATTCATCAATTTAGGGGAGGAAATTCTATTAAATAAGTAGTTGTTTCAAAGATGTCAGAAAGGAAACATGATTGTATTCAGAGTATATGCTGACATTTTCTTTCTGCTACTACTTGCTTCCTTGGTCCCAAAATAGTTTATTTTACCAGGATTAGATCTTAGGTCTCTGAATTCTCAGATACATAATCAAAGTTTAGAAGCTCAATACAGATGAACTTTAAGAAAATTCACAAGACCTTTATAAAATTTCAACTCCAAAAGTGAGTGTATGTAACAGCATATTTGTGCATCAAAGTCCTCTAGCAGGAACTTTTGGCAATTTTTTTTTACCTGGATAGCGCTGAAATTTTTCGGCCTTCATTTCATGTGTTCTTTTTCACAGAAGTGAAGTTTCTTTGAAATGATTTTTCAGAACCTGTTTGTGCTTTAAAGGTAATAATTGTGGGTTGCACAATAGTGAGTTCTACTCAAATTCCGAAATGCTAAATAAAATCACATAGTGGCAGCCTGAAAATATAAGGGGAAAAGCTTGACATGGTAGGTAGAGTCTGCCCAGAAGAGAGAACTGTATTCAAGTCCTTCATGGTGATGGCAGTGGCTGGAAGATTTCAGGTGAAACTGAAAGAAGCCAAACTTTCCGTGGCTGGTTCCTTTTTGCTAATTGGTGGCATACAGAGATGGCTCCAGTTTTATGATAGATTCCATTGAGTCCAATGATTCCATTGTATTGTCACAGATCCTGTTTTTACTCCTATATATTGTTATCTATTTCTGTGAAGTCCACCATTGTAAGGTTAGCAACTTAAAACAATCCTCATTTGCTATCTCACATTTCCTTTGGTTCTATGTGCCTATGCCACCAACTATCTCCTGAAGTTCCAATTAACTCATGATCTGGAGTCTAATCTCATTCCCATAGAGCTTCACTCCCCACACAGGATAGCTTCGTGACATGATGAGAAATCCTAGAGAGGGTAAAAGAAGATCTTCAAGAGAAAGGCACTATCTCATTTAAACCTAACTGCAAAAGTGACATCGTTTCTCTTCTGCAGGTTTCTTTGATTAAACGTGAGACACTAAACCAAGCCCATACTCGGGGAGGAGATTATACAAAGGCATAGATACCACGAATGGAATCACTGGGGGTCATTGTAGGGACTCGCGTATTATACCATCCAATTTAAGAGGAAATAAGAGCCTTCTGACATTCTCTAAGATATTTTTATTTGATCAGCCTAAAGAAATTTATGTGAAACGCCCCCATCCCATCCTAGAAATATGACATACTTCATTTGGCCCACTTTTGTCTCATGAATGAAACACATTTCACTTTGGGAGGAATATGAAACCTAAAAATGTATTAATCAGAATTCTTTCATTTGCAAGTAACCATAACCCAATTCAGATAAATATAAATAAAAAATTTGATTGCATGCCTGAAAAACACAGAGATGTATTTGGCTTTAGTTATGGCAGGATACAGGAATTCAGCCAATTTTATCAGGTCTCTCTCTCCTGCTCTCACTCTCTCTCTTTCTCTCTTTCTGATTTTTCTTGTTTTGAACTCTCTCCCAAACAGACATTGTTGATGCAGAGGAACTTGACATTTCCAGACTCATGTCATTTTTGCAGCCAGAATTTGTTTTAGAAGGCAAGATTTTTTCCCCAAAATTCCAACTGACATCTTAGAATTGAGTGTCTATCATCCTGGTTGAAGTTACATTCTTCCTTTGGCCAGGAAAGGGCATATGTAACATATGTGAAGCCCAGACCCGCAGAGCATGTCTATACTCTAGGTTAGAAAGTAGGGTCGGTCTTACTCAAATAACATGTCCTGAATGTGAAGAAGGACTGAATCCCTAAGAAAAAAAAAAAATTACCAGAAGTTGGAATGGGTGCTGGTCCAGCTACAACTTGCATACGTCTTCTATAAATATTTGTCTACAGTAAATATTTATTCAATGTCTATACTGTGCCAGGCATGACACTGACATTAGGTGTAATGCTGCTACCATCTTGTACAATTTTCTTCAATTCACAGATGAAAGGCACAAGAGAGCTGGTGAAATGGTAACAGAGTGCACCCTTAGTTCAGAGGGGGGCAACTCAGTCTAAGTGACTATTTTGCTTCATAGAAATTTCTGTAACTATGTATGGTTTTAACCAATCACTTATATTAACATAACTGGCCTATAATACAGATAAAATATTTTTGAAGCAATATCTTAAGGTAAAAATTAGAATCCTACCCTATTGGTATCATAAATCCCTTTCCCATCTTCTGCCTCTTTGCTATAGAGTCATGGCAAAAGCACAGTGACTACCCCACCAATGTCACCAGTGTCACACCTGTCTTGATTTGCATTGTTCTCTCTTTGAGAGCCTGGAGCCTCTTTCACAGGAACCCTATTGAGACTAGATTGGGATGACAATGATCAAACATTATGGTGATTATTTTTACTCAAGAATATAGTCCTCAGGTTAAATCTTATACATTTCTTTTTTAAAATTTATTTTTATTTGTTTACTATTTATTTATTTTTGGGAGAGAGAGAGAGACAAAGAGAACAGGGGAAAGGCAGAGAAAGAGGGAGACACAGAATTCGAAGCAGGCTCCAGGTTCTGAGCTTTCAGCACAGAGCCCGATGCGAGACCTGAACTCATGAACTGTGAGATCATGACCTAAGCAGAAGTCGGACCGGCTCCAAGCCACCTAGGAGCCCTTAAATCTTATACATTTCTAAATCCAGGTTTGTCAGGAATGTTAATTCATATAATAGAATAGAGTGAACCTTTATAGAACATGTTTTAGGGCAATCAAATTACCCACGTTTGGAGTTCTCTTCAACTTTGTTAGGGGTAAAGCTCTAAAGGAACACTAGAAGGGTACTAAAAATTACCAAAATCGAAGTGTTGTTTTTCTAGTTGTAACCAAAAAAATCAAATTGGGGAAGAACTGAGGGTCAGTGTAGGCCTGCCGTTGTCTGGGGAACAGACATATGTTCATTTCTATTTGCTTAAGATTATGAACTGTTAGATGACTGCAGCAGTGGTAAATGATTTCTGGAATGAGACACATTCCTGCTTAGTGTACAAAGACTATCAATTGTATGAGCAATTATAGAGATATGGTACTATTTTTAGTGGTACAGTTATACAGGAACCACATTATTATTATATAAAATATCATGAAATATAAACTAAGCTTCTCTCACAATGGAGTTCTTATGAAGCTATGCCTCATAGAAAAGTAGTGAGAGAATGATTATATATCTTTGCAGTCTGTGTGCACACTTACAAAACAAAACGATTAACAGAGATATACATAATTTTAGCTACAGCTCTTTGCTCTGCAGAGGACCTTTGTAGTCACATGCTATATCTAATCCATATGTCAGTTTCTCATCTTCCTTCAAGGGTAACATCGTCTAATAAATTTTGGGCAAAGTAGGAGTGTCTTGTCTCCACGTCCCAGCCTTGCATTGGCCAGATGCTTGTGCACCCCCACTGTCTTCCAGGTGTGATGTTCATTTCTACATTATTGTACCTCCAGGTTATAACCCTGAACACTTTATTCTCTAAGACACTGCCAATTCATGAATGTGTGTGACAAACATTATGTGTGGATATAGAACAATGGAGGAGGTAGTTTTCATAGAATTAGAGCTCAGGACAATGTTTAAGTAAATGGTAAGAAGTTCCTTTTCATAAATATTCTTTAACATTTCTGCCATGGAATGTTCACACTTATTGTCTCTTACCCTCAGGATCTAGCATCACTCCCAGATTGCTGACCTTTCCTTTTGCCCTTGACCTCTTCCTCACTCTTCCCAAGCATTCTTTCCCCCAAACCCCAGATCTCTGTTAATTAATGCACTCTGCATATAAAGTTATCATTTTGTTAAGTCCTAGTTCATGGGGCTACAGAGCGATTAAAGGATTTCCCTGAAACATAAATAATGAGTTGCCCAGATGCATAAAATACACACAGATAGAAATCAAGATTGAGTGATACAGAAAGATGCATATACAGACACAACAGATAATAAGATAGAGATATAGAGGTGTAGACATGATATATATACATTATATATATAGTAGAGACATAATACGCACACGCACACACACTAAACATATGAGTAACAACGTGGGAGTAGAAAAGAGTACTTTTATTTTGGTTGCCACTCATTTATTTGAATGAACCTTTTAAGTATAACTTATGAAAGAGTTCATTGTAATTTAGAGATAAAAAATGGAATGTCCTAGACACATAAAATATAATGGTCCTAAATAAATGGGGATTAAAAGATCAAAATGATTTCTAAATAAACAAGATTCAAGCCAGAGCAGCAATCTATGCAATTCAGGGAAATACTGCTTATAAGTGCCAAACGTGCATTTTCATGATAAGCATGATAGAAAGATTTCTATACCTTAAGCAGCCATTGTCTTGTCCCTACTTTCTTTGATGACTTTGTACTGTCATTTTTATTCTGGCTTTTGAAAACCATCATCATTCTGTGAGTAAAGAAAGGTTCCCGTGAGCAAGGGAGGTTTGTTAAATATGTGCAGGAATAGTAATAAAGCTTTCTCGTTTCTTGTCCCGGTTTTATTTCTAGGCTGTAGGATCATAGAAAATCTATCTAATCTCTTTGTACTCATATACTTTCCTATTGTATAAAGTGAGACTGCTATATGTTATTTATGATTTCTCGCACCTAAAAATTTCTGTAATTCTATGAAAACGTAATTAATCATACTTCACATTCAGGATCACATACTGATCATAACACTGAAAATTTCATTCACAGAGAAAGTCCATCAGTGAAGCGCTAATGCGTGTGAGACTGGATAACGCTTCCCGGGCAAGGGGTAGATAAATCCAGGAAGGAAATGCCAATTCTCCTTTGGCAGGATGCTCTTTGATATCTGTGTGGGTATAGAACAAGCCAGCATAGCTCCTTTACCCTGGAAGATACATCCCTGTGCAAGGTCAATGGACTTCAGACTGATCTGGCATCATTTCTATGAAATTTCCTAGTTAGGTTTAAAACGTGAAACCGGGGGTGCCTGGGTGGCTCAGTCTGTTAAGCGTCCGACTTTGGCTCAGGTCATGATCTCACAGTTTGTGAGTTTGAGCCCCGCGTTGGGCTCTGTGCTGACAGCTCAGAGCCTGGAACCTGCTTCAGATTCTGTGCCTCTCTCTCTGCCCCTCCGCCATTCATGCTCTGTTTCTCTGTCTCAATAATAAATAAACATCAAAAAAATTAAAAAAAAACTTGAAACTGTACAAAAACACAGAACTGAGACTTCTTTAATGAGAACAATATGACTAAAAAAACATAATCTGTTTATTAAGCTATTTTATTAGTTATATGCAACTAATTCAGACATCTTTATATGAAATACACAAACGAGTTCAACTGAGGCTGCTTGTGTGTGGCTCCTTGCTAAGGATTGGAGGAGGAAATTCAGTTCCAGGTCTGAGCCTTCTTTTGTGTGCTTTCTCTTGAGCTCATTAAGCTCATTTCTCTCTCTCTCTCTCTCTCTCTCTCTCTCTCTCTCTCTTTTGGGCTAATTTCTTATATGTCACAAGTTGTTCTCATGAATCAACTTGTTCCAAGTCACTGTTCTGTTGCCTTATTTCTTTTCCAGTTAGTTTATATTGCAGTGGTTTACTTATATAAGTAGTTAGTATATTTCATTATTATCATTATTAGAATTAGTTATTGTTATTAGTATTGATAACTAAAATGTATTGAGTGTTCACTATAAGTTAGCACCATTCTAAATTCTTTTTGTAGATTAAATCATGGAGTTCTTTTGGCCCAAGGAGGAAGGAATGCAATCAGTATCCCCATCATACAGTTGAAAAAACTGGGGTGCATTAGCATCAGAATTTGAACTCAAGTGTGCTGGTTCTAGAGTTCAGGCTCCTCACTGCTACCATACCTCTTGCTTTAAATTATTTTGATTGAGTCTTCATCCAGATATTACTATTATTGCAATACTTTGCTCCCTTTGCTGCACATATGAATATGTTTTGCTCTCTCTCCGCTTTTCTCCCTTCTCTTATATTTTTAACCCATTTATGTTCTCTATGAGAAAGACTCCCTGCAATGATCTATTCAAATTTGACAGGGTCCTCTTGCTTCTCTCTGATTGCTGCCGGTGCTGTCTCTGTTTTTCCTCCCTTCCCATACCACTCATCCAGCTTTAACACAAGACCACTTCCTACCATCTCTCTGCTGACATTTCTACTCTGTCCATGCTCTCAAGGTGGTTGGATCACAGATTTCCTCCTCCACCCAAAACAGCTTATTCCCTGATTTATTTTGATTATATGTGGTTTAATCGAGTATCTTTCATTTAGAAAAATCCATTCTTTCAATGAAATCATTGAGTTTTTTGTTGTTCTTGATGTTGTTTTGTTTTATTTTTTAACAATGTTCCCAGGGAGAGCCATACTCTGAAATTCCTTTCCATTTACTTGAAAGAGTCCTTCCTACCTAAAAAAAAATCTATATGTCAACAGTTGTCAGCTCTTTATGAATAGCAAAAGTATTACTTGAAGGATAACCCACTTAAGATTTGATTGGCCAGTTTATTATGTGTGTATAACTCGGCTAGACCCTAAAGAAATGGTGATCTGAATGTCTTTTGTTGAAGCTTACAGAGAGACTGGACAATATATTTAATATTAACAATGGCTACTCCTACCACAATCAAACTGAAGGGTATTGTTTTTGCTTATATAACCAAAGGCATTTAAAATATTATGTAACATGTTTAATGCAAAATCCGTTTCTTTGAATCTTAATGAAACTGTTTCAAAGCTCTCTGCTACAGTTTTTGGAGAAGCAAATATCTTCCTCAAGATTTCTATGGATTTCTGAAGCTCTTTTTGCTTTTCAAGTGCTCTCTTATTTATATTTAGAGATTGACTAAGTGTCTAGATTGTCTTAGCCCATTTTTCAATCCTAACACTTAAGAGGAACTCAGTATACTTCATCTATAAAGCTTTATTAAGGGTTAGAGGGATAGAAGTGTGTAGCAAGGCCCACAACTTAAAATCCCACGGCAGGCGGTTAGGAGAAGGAAGAAGGGATCAATAGGCAGAGCACAAAGGATACCTAGGGCACTGAAACTACTCTGTTTGATACTATAATGGTGGCTACGTGTTTTTACACATTTGTCAAAATGCATCCAATGTACAAAACCAAGAGTGAACTCTAATGTGAAATGAAGTCTTTGGGTGATAACAATGTGTCAATGTAGGTTCTTCAGTTGTAACAAACATTCCAGTCTGGTATGGAATGTTGATAGCAGTAGCGGTTGGGGTGGGAAGTCCCTGCAGGTGCAAACTCTTTGTACTTTCACTGTGAACCTAAAACTGCTCTAAAAAGTAAAGTCAATTTAAAAAAAAATTCCACATTGGAAATACTACTGCTCCTAAAGCTTCATAACCATTTCTTTGGTTCACGTTTTATCCTCCTACCAAGCTGGCCAGCCATTTCCTGTCTCCCTATTCTCTCTACTCTCTGATGCACCTGAATGAACATTTCTACTTACATCCAGTGTTGGGAAGCATTACAATGGCTTTTACCACTGTGGCTTCTACAGAGTCTCACCTACTATCTCCAGGTGACTTCTTCAAAAAGTATTTTCCCCAAACAAAGACAGTTCTCTTCCTAAAGTAACAATTCTAGAGCCACCTGTTTAGGTAATTAAATTCTCAAACTACTCTATATAAATCGTGACCAAAGTGTAGATTGCTTAAAAGCAGCCCTGTACTCCTACAACTGTTCTGAATATTTTAATGGCTAAAATAAGGATGATAAACATATTTTGATTCTACCTCTTGTCTTCTCATCTTGCAATATGAAGGTGCATTTCCCAAGCCCTTTTCTTCTCTCATGATTGTTAAAAAATGTGAATAACTTGAGACATTCCCAGCTATTTAACTTTTGAGATTGTCTTTGTTAGAGTCAAAGTGAAACGTTTCAGATTCTGAACTTGAGGTTGATTACTTCCTTTAGTTCGTTTATGCCTCTTGAGGTTCCAAATAGTCAGTGTTCATCTGGGCACTCTGAGTCAAGAATTCGAACACCATAATTTCTACTCAACAGACATATCAAATCAGGAAAGTTATACCATAGTTTGTTTCCAGTTCTCCTCTATTATCTTCATATGAGTGATCCTGGCTTTTGATCCAAAATGATATTCAAACAGTGAATAAATTAGCTTTAATATTGATCTACTGCCTTTTTGTCATTGACTTTTCTACTTAATATGGACTTATTTAATCCTGAAAATGTAGGTAAAATGATTCTCAGTTGAATTGGTATATACAGGAATATATACATGCACAATCTGTTTATCTTGGGTCAGACACAGTGGTCAGGAGTACATGAACTTAAAATTAATATACTAATATTACCATTGTCATAATTATCTGTATATTAAAAAATATATTTTCTCAATTCTGTATATGCCCACACTTTGAAGGAAAGAAATTATCATAAATTTAAAGCAAAGTTTAAACCGTTATTCTTTCTGTTGCTACTTGTAATTAATTGTACTTAATTATAATTCACTTTTAATCATAGTTATTATGAAAGAGCAGTTAATTATTCCATATTATGGCAGATTTGGATATAAAAAACATATTCAAAGAGTTGAAATATTCTATGGAAGTAAATATTTTCCAAAGTTTGGGTAA
Organism: Cryptoprocta ferox; assembly: GCA_028646485.1. NCBI lineage: Eukaryota > Metazoa > Chordata > Mammalia > Carnivora > Eupleridae > Cryptoprocta > Cryptoprocta ferox. Next base: position 64,516,061 of record CM053577.1, read on the forward strand.
TTATTACCCTCTACTGAAAACACTATGAAATGACTCATTTGCAATATATATATATATTATTACAAGACCAAACTAAAAATCATTGAACTAAAGGTTTTATCATATATATCTCATATATGGACTTTCATTTTTTTCTGTGAAATACATGCATGCATTTACAAAAAATTGATAATTGAAATATAGTTAAGCTATCCAATGGTGCAAATTGAACAAAAATGAGAAAAGAATGTGATAAATCACGACTTTTGAATGACTTTAATTAAAATGGAAAAAGAGATATTGCTGAAATGTGTTTATTAGAACTGAGATCATACATAGGAAAGGTTAAAATATATTGTGAAAGTTTCTGTCTTGTATTTATCTTATGTCACTGTTTCAATTATTAATAAGTGTTGCATAACTATCTACCCCAAAACTTAGTGACTTAAGACAACAATTATCATTTTTTATTTTTCATCTTTCTTCAACTTGGGGCTCACTTTTCTCTGCTCTCCAGGTCCTTGTCTGGAATACCTTGACCAGGGCTTGAGGACCAGAGATGGCTTTGCTCACATGTCTGGCACCTCAGACAAAGTAGAAGAGCTGTGGGGCTGGCTGGGACTTTTCCTGTGCTCATAGTCTTTCATCACTCAGAAGTCTTGCCCATGCTTCCTTACAGGGAAGCTGGATGCCAAGAGAGCAAAAACTAAAGCAACCAGTTTTTTTAAGGCCTTGATCTGCGACTGATATAATGTCACTTCTGCCACAGTCGGTTGGTCAAAGCAAGCCAGAAAGTTGACTAGGCCTCGAGGAGAGGGATATGGGTTCCACTCGTGGGTGGAGGGTAGGATATGCATGTAGGTGAATGTGATGAATTGTTGGCAACCATCTTTACAGCCATCTTCGCAGTCACTATCAAGCTAGCACTTAAGGAATGAGAAGTGGTAGCTAACAGGAATTTCAGTGGGTGACATTTCAGATGTCAAATGAAAAACCAACATTTTTCGACAAAGTTGCTGCTACTGAAGAATTTTGGGACTTGAAAATAAAATTTTAAAACTATAATGAACATGCTGAGATGTTAGCAAAGTGAGATGCCAGCTACAAACTACTAGTTGGTGCTGGTTAATCCAATACCATGGATTCAAGCCAGTGCATTTGTGTTAGTAATCTATTCTAGGCACTCGGTATTTTCATCAGAAGGACATACAAATATTGTAAGCAGTGAATGATGTGATAATAGTCAAAATTATATGTCAATTATCACACTTTCAATTACCTACCACATTTGGCAATTAACATTTTGTTAATCATCTACTCTCCAATTTGATGTGACTTTCTAAAGTAAGTGGCTTATCCTCTACCGCTGATAAATCAGTGTTTACCACTGGTGAATATATAATCAGTTCCTAAACTATATTTGACTTACAACTATCTTGTAATGAATTCACCTCTAGCAGGATTTGTTTAGAGTAGTGTACATATGTGAGAACAGACATTTGAAGCAGTTTTGTGGTTTGGACGTCCTCACTGTACAAATAGTATGCCAAAAATGGATTCACAGACATTAAGAAAGGATTTTTAATGACATTCATTTTGACAATCAGAGTGCTTTTCATAGAAGTATTCTTGTAGCAGTGTAAGGAAAGCAGAGTGTTATTTTGATCAATATGAAACCATATAAGCTGAGATTTTGAATAATGTTCCAAATGCAGTCCTTGTGTGCACATTTTGGCTAATGAAGTGTGGTATGGTGGAAAGTACATGGATTTAGAAAGATCTGAGTTCAAATCTTAGCTCTTCCAATTATTAGTGGATATGTCATCTAGTTATTGCCATGCTACCTAACAAACCACCCAAACTCCATGACAAACATTTGATTTTCCAGCTAATGGGTCTATAGGTCAAGGCAGTTTGGCCCTATAAGCTATGCTTGGGTGGGCAGCTTTGCTTCAAGCAGTGGTCAGGGTGGACTTGATTTCTCACTAGAGGTCAGGTTTATGTACATGCTCAATGGATCAGTGGCCACCCAGAGTATATTCTTATCATAGTGTATAAGAGAAAGGCAAAAGGCAAGCTATACTCCACAACACATTTAAAGTCTCTGCTTATATAATATTCAATTATTTGGCAATATACATTGCCCAAGTCAAGTGGCCACATCAAAATGAGGTATAGAATGTACTGTCTCCCAAGAAGGGATCAGGGATGTGAGTGAATATTTGCTGAATATTAAGGCTATCAAAGCAGCTCCCCACATTTGAGTCCTTTTCTTATTGTCTCTGAGTCCTAGTGTTATCATCTATAAAATTGCAATAATAATATAACATGTCCAGGAATACGTAGGGATTAGCATGCTCCTGGCACAAAGCAGATCGAATGAAAATAAGTTGGTAGTGTTATTCAGTTCAGCAAGGATCTGGGTGATGTAACAAAGTTAGCTGAAATTGACAGAAGTGAAATTTTGGCTATTTTGAAATTGCTGTCACCAACTAGTAAATTGCATTTATTTCTTTCAGAGTTGAACTCAGGCTATTAGTGAAAGTTCACATAAAAATATTAAGTTCCATTTAATATAGCCACAAAGCCATATTCCAGAGATGTATGGCATTGACTCTGTAATACATCAGATAAATTAACCAACAAATCTGCATTAAATGCTCTGCAAAATTGTGAGATTGTCATTGTAGCAAAGAACGGACGAGAGATATAACATAAGGGATTTCCCTTCTAGCAGCTTCCAATCTTGATGTGGAAAATAAAACAAGAGAGTTTAAAACACAAATTAGTGATGCAGATAATTAGATTGTTAGAATGAAGGAAGGCAAAGATCTAGTAGCTGGATAATAATCATAAAAAAACCTCACAAGACAAGAAGGAAAATTGTCGCCAAATTGAAGGATTGGACTTGAGTAACAGAAATGGTTGGAAAGTACTAGCTGGGAGAATCTGCCACCACTTTTGGCATCACCACTAGCCTCCTTGATAGAGGAACTTGATAGAGGAGATGCCTCACACTCCATGCACCCACATCACCTTCATTAATTCATTACCCAGCAAAACTGGTGGTTGTCCCCAGGGAAGGAGAGACTCAAACTTCAGTAATCTTTAGCAATGCATCATAAGAGGTGAGACTAGTGCTAAAGCCACAGACCCATTCAGGGCTATCTCTTAGGCATTGACCATGCAACACTCCCTCATGGCGTGACTTACTTGGCTAAAGAAGAGAGTATAGTAGCATACCAAGAAGAAATGATCATTAAAAGGTAGGCTTAGTTTATATTGTAAAGAACTTTCAATATCAGGCTAAGGAACATGAATGCTTTGGGTCAATAAGGGGCCATTGATGGATTTTGAGCAGGAGGTTGATGAGAACAAAGAAGTTCTATTAACACACCAATATGACACACACACACACACACACGAAACCATTAGAAATGTGGAGATAAGGTAAAAACCAATGCAGTAGTCCAGCACAGTGAACAAAGGATATGCAATAGGACTTGAGAGAAGTGAAAGTGAAGAGGGACATTATAAAGGCTACATTAGTAGGTTCTCGGGAAAAGGGGTTCTACTTTTTTGAATTATTTGTTCAGTCATATTGTTTTTTATATAGCGTACAAGGGAAAATATTTCTTGTGATGATTATATAATGTATAGCCATTAACATTTTGTGTGTCTGTGTGTGCAAAGACGTCTGTAAAGCAGGGCCAATAAATTTGTTACCTTTCCCCTGTTAAGACATTCCATTGGCTCACATACATTATTGTTGAAAGACAGAAGCAGATGTTAATGCAAGTGATGTTTAATGATCTGTGACCCTATATACAAAGAATACAGGCATCATAGTCATCTGCTAACCACATCCATGAAACCTGCCAGTGCGATAGAATTCATGACCTTCAGATCTCAAGCACCAGCCTCTTCCCAGTGAGTTGAAAGAACTCAGTTGGAAGAAGAAGAAAAAAGAGAGTAAACATTTGAACAAGTGTGACATCCCCTTGTATTGGGGGCAAGTGATATATACACAGCCTTCCCTTTACCTCCCATTTCCCCTGCAATTAGGGTGAAGCTTGTTCTCAAGGTGCACAGCAGCTGGGGTTCACAGGAGGGCATTACCACAGTTGGGTGCCAATCTTTAATGATGCAGCACTGCCTATGTACACAGACATCAAGGTCATCAGCAAATATGTGAAAAATATCACAACAAGTTTCCTTTAAAAGCATCAGTAAGGATTCAGCGACCAAAGGAAAAGATTTACTTTCTAATCAAAGAGAATCTATAGACAATTGAGCACATGCAGTGTTGTACATGAGAGAAAGGACAATATACACATCGTTTGGAAGGGAAATCACCAAAATAAGTTTTGTAGGTTTTGCTAATTATCATTACTGAAATGAAAGTTTCACTTTGACGCTGAGAGTCACCAAGAGAGAAACAGTTCCAAATTCTTAGGCATCCTGCCATGTTATGATTAATTTTACAGTCCATGCATGGATGTTTAGTTAGAGAAGAGAACTGTAGATATCTTGTACAGTCCATCAAAATAGTAGGAATAAACTGTCACTCCCAACCTGAGCCGTGAACATGTTTATTTATGAGCCACTCTGCTGAAATCGAAAAAAAGAAAATCAAGACAGCAATGCAAAGAGAGGCTTCTGAAATGTTCTCTGTTAAGCAACAGCTAGTGGAAAGTAGGCAACAAAGAAAGCCTGGCTTATTTTCAGTTTTCAAAAAGGCTGGGGACATTGGTTCAAGTGGTTTAGGTTTCTTACTCGACCCACCTAAGACCCTTAAAATCTAATGTGATTGTCTTCAGAGTTTGGCTTGTTATTTTTAAAAGAGAAACAAAATCTCTTCTCCAAATCTTTCATGTTAAACCTCATTAAGAAAAACAGAAAATAAATACACCAACATGATAACTGGTCATCTTTGTGAAACAGTACGGTAGGTAGTTTCATATCTTTCTATTTATGTGTACTTTTTTCCATCATTTTTAAATTATAAAATTATAATGACACATAAAGCCAGGATCTTCTTTCTCTAACCTGTACTTTATCCTCATTTCTTGGGCCAACTGCTAGTACAAAGTAGGGGCTCAATAAATATCTGTTAAGGGAAAGAATGAATAGATTAATTAAAGTAATATCAGAGTATGATCTCACAAGGAACTTACTCTTAAATTCCCATGGGTAAAATTATAGATCTAAATAAAAGTACACAGGCACTCCTGAGTGGCTCAGTCAGAGAAGTGCCTGACTCTTGATTTTGGCTCAGGTCATGAGCCTAGGATCATGAGATCAAGCCCCACATTGGGCTCTGCACTAAGCATGGGGTCTGCTTGGGGTTCTCTCTCTCCTTCTGCCCCTCCCCCACACTCTCTCACTAAAATTAAATAAATAAATAAATAAATATGCATAGGTTTATTTAAACTTTGAAAAATTTAGCTTAAAAAAAATCTACTTTTTATTAACACCCAGGAGAAATTTCTACAAACAACAAAGCCAATCAGACTAGAAATGAGTAAAAGTTAATTGGTGGCTCCAATGTGTTATGCAAAAATAAACGTCATGAAAACTTAAAAAATATTTGATCTTTTTATTACGCAATATTGGGTCAAAGAGGAGACTGATTACTGCAGTGCTCTGTATGCAAACTTATGGGATGTTGTCAAAGAGTGTTTTTGATGGGGAGGACAATTTACTTGTTAGAATTTTTGATCTAAGATGCTGAAAAAAGGATACGAAGATAATACCCAAAGACATAACTTAGGAATCAAGAAGCAAAAGAGAAAGAGAGAGTAGCTGATGACTCATAGTCTGACTGATACTTTGTAAAAAGATGACAACTAGATACAATAACAACAAAAACAAACCTTGCAAACAGTTTCAGGGGAAATAAAGAAAATTACTTGAAAAGAGTAATTAAAAAGAACTAGTAATCATGGAAGATACTTTAAAAAATCATGAGATAAATATTCCATACACAATGGAAATAAATTTGAAAACAAGTATTTGTTTTAAATAAGTATTAAAACAGTAGAAAACCAAGGAGCTAGCCAGTAACCAGAAACACACATAGAAAAGGCATCAAAGAAACTCTGAACCAAATGCAACAGGTTCTTATGCTTTTTCTGGCTAATGTTACAATACCTTCAGCAAGTAAATAATCTTCATTTCACTGAAAATTTCCAGGACATATTCCTAAAATTTCTCCCAACGAGTTTATAATACCAGCATTACCATATCTAAAAAAAAAGTTCATAATAAACTAAAGCTTTCCTGGGAATTCTTGTATATTGCCTTCTCCTTGAGCCATTCTTCCTTAAGATGTGAAACCCTCTCATCACCAAGGCTTCTATGACAACTTTTCCAGGTCCTTCCCTGAATACTCCCCTGAAGATTGTGCTGCCCCAGGCACTTGCTATCCAATTCAAACAATTTTATTCTACTTGTTGAATCACAATGTGAATTTATTTTACCTTTTTTTTCTATTTTTCACACACTTATTGTTTATCTCTGGCCACTGGAGGATAAACTCCATGAAGACAGCTGATTGTGAATACTGCTAACCAGATAGTACACACTCAATAGATATGTGTAAATGTTATTTCTCACTTAGGACTAGACATGTAAACATATGATAGATTTAAGTTAGATACTAATAAATGATTTTAAGTATCATAATTATACATATTTTTATATGACCATACATTAAGTACAGCAGTGCACTAAAAGGATAATAGATTATAAACGAATTAAAATTTATCGTGCAAAAGCAGGGATGGTTGGTTCAACATTAGCAAATTATAATGTAATTGCTTACATACACTTAAGCATTTTCTAAAACTCAGCAAATATTCTTAATTAAAACATTTAGTAAAATAGCATATTATGATGCAGATAACTAAGTAAAAGTGAGGTTTTGTGTGATATGTCGTTATAGTCCCATGGAACATACTAATAGATTATGGATATTGAAGTGGTGTTGGGAACTACTACTCCTGAGAGGGAAGCCTGAATTCTAATTTGGCTCAGGTATCCCTCCCTTCTGATATCCCTAAAATAGCTCTGCACTCTGTTAATATTAACAAATGGAATCAACGAGAAAAGTTATTATTACTTTGATTCTCTAGAAATCCCTACTTAACGCTTTGCAGAATTTGGGCTAGAATGTGTGGCTTGGCTTATAAGAGTTTGAAGTCCTCAAACTCTGAAAAAGTACAAGACCCAGGAGATTCAGGCAAGGTTAAGAATCTTTCTATGCAAATGAAAGAAAAAGAAACAAACAAACAAAAAAGCAAATTATCTAGGCCTTCTGAGAGAGAGGACTTAAGTTTTAAGTTTCCAAATTAAAAAATAAATTATTAATGGGAACATAATTGGTAATAATATTAAAATATTTTAAGAACCTGGTGTAATTTAAAAACTAGAACAAAAATAGAAATATAGCTTGCTAAAACAGAATTGAATCCAGAAACAGAACCAAATTTTAAAATAATATTTCAAATCTAAGGGGAAAATATGGCATTAGGATAAATTACTAGTCATTGTGAAAAATGTTAAATTCTTACTTTATTCCTTATACCTGAAAAAACTCCATGTTCATTTCTAAATAAAATATGAAAATGGAATTATTAAAAGTTCTAGAAGAAAATGAAAATGGAAATAAAACAAATCTTATGCGTGTCAGACCCTTTCTAATACTGATCTAAAACCAGAAAAAAAGGCCCCATAAAATTAATTTTAAAAAAACAAACACTACTTGCGGCGAAAACATGACAGCAAGTTTAACAGACAAATGACAAACTGAGAGAAAATGTGCAACATTTGGCAGTCAACTATAAGCTGCTTCTACACATCATTAAGAAAAAGTTACTGTCTAATAGAAATAGAAAAACAGTGTGAACATTTAATTTTAAAATATAAACTCATATCACTCATAATCATTATTAGAGATCAAATAGGTACAAATTATTATAAAGATGAGATATCATTTTTGCCAATCAGAAGAAACTTTTCCTTTTTCCAACCATAATAACAAGGACATAATGATAATAATAATGATGATGGAGAAAATCAGGGCTTTTAATAGACTGTTAGTAGAGTATTTGACATAAATTAATAAACTGTCATTTGAAACTACCTGTATATCACTATTATGAAATGGGCATATATTGAAATTCTACATACGATAATCTATATTAATTAAATAATCTGGTAAGTGCAAAGATATGCGTGTAAGGATATACATAGCACTGCTTTTTTTAATAGACTGAATTGAAATGTTCATCAGTTTGAACCATGGACTCAGATGTGGACATAATTGCAAGGGAATTCTATGCAATCATGATACACAGAGTGGCAAATGTGTATAGTTTCTCCTGTGCCTCTATATACACACACAGAAAATGGAAACTACACATGAAATATTAACATTTTGTGCATTTTTTAAAATTTTTTTACATTTATTTACTATTGAGAGACAGAGAGAGATGGAGCACGAATGGGGTAGGGGCAGAAAGAGTTGGAGACACAGAATCCAAAGCAGGCTCCAGGCTCTGAGCAAGCTGTCGGCATTGAGCCAGACGCGGCCCGAACCCACAAACTACGAGATCATGACCTGAGCCGAAGTTGGTAGCTCAACCGACTGAGCCACCCACGCGCCCCTAACATTTTGTGCATATTAAAGCATTGCATTGATCTCCATTTACCTCTTCTTATGTACAGAATTTTAACAATTGTTATAATAACTGATTATAATTTATAATGACAATCTTTATATGTAAAAAGATATATAAATGGTTTAATCAGAAAAAATGTGTAGTAATAAAATGGATAAGAAAAGAAGACTCGTCTTCAAGATATTAAATCATAGTACAACTTTTCAATAATTTATGTAATTTGGTACTGGTATAAGAATCAACAGACAGGTCAAGCAAAATTGAGATTGTTGACATTTAAATATAGATAGCTGATGTTTATGTATATGATAGTTATGCCAAAGGACTTATCACAGATAAATTAGGAAAAGGATGGATTATTCAACAAATGGTATAGAGAAATGTGTGAACTTTGATCCTTTTTTTAAATCATACACTATATACCACATTTTGGAGTGACAAATTAATTCTGAAAATGAAATAACAGGAAATTGAGTGACTTTTGATCTGTTTGGAGGATTAAGAATTATTTACTTAATGATGAGTTATGGGAATCTATTCCTGAAGCCAAGAGCACACTGTATACACTGTATGTTAGCTAACTTGACAATAAATTATATTTAAAAATATTTCATTGATTTCATTAATATGAAAGCAGTGGAAATTATCATAGAGGAAACTAACAGTTTATCTAAGCACATCAAAGTTTAAAGCAACGAGTGCAGAAAAACCATACTTTTAGACATAGATTTGTTTATTTAACAATCAAATGTGAAGGCAGAACAGAGCAGCTCATTCATGAGAAAACTCACTTCCCAGGTGTCTTATGTAGGAAGATACCCATAGAGGATAGATTTGAAAAAAAGTGCATGAATACAACAGATGAATCAGTAAAAAGATCCAAGATCAAGTTGATCTAACTCTTTAGATCTGCAGTAGGCCAAAAGGTAAGGCTTGAGAGAAAGATGCTCCACAGAATAAGCACTACTTTCGAAGAAATAAGATATGAAAACAGCACGAAACACCAGGAAGAAAAAAGGAGCAATCAGAAATTTCAGGAAAAACAAACAACTGTCATTGAAAGCCACAGATCAATTGTAAAGAAGCCAGTCCAAGTCAAAGCAAGAAGACTTTAGTGTTCAAGAAGAAAAATAGAATAAAATTGTATAGGAAAAATAAAAATAGAATTGCATTACAAACATGAGTATTATGAGAGTTATGGAATAAAATACATGGATTATGTTTTTCCCAACAAAATGAAAGAAAAGCAATTAGCAACTCCAGGAGAAAACTACAATTCAGGAAAAGCCTGATACAAATATGAAAGAGAAGAAAAATAGTATGACCTACTAGGCTTTTACCAAGAATAATACTTTGAGTGGTACTGGAGTTGTGACATTGAAAATAGAGAAAGGGAGGTATAATTATAAAAAACTCATGATTTTGTAGTGAATTTTATTGACCTAGTCATAATTGCATTAATGTTTATTTCATTTTTACAACCAACCTATAGATCAAGCAAGAAACATTTAATGACGTGTGCAAAATACACAAGTAAGAAAGTAGAGAAAGAGAATGACATGAGATGACAGAGTCCTTGGTAAGTTCATTTACAAGTTACAATGGAAACAAGAAGTATTTATTACCCACAGGTTTAAGGAAATGACTTAGCCCTAATAAAAAGCAATAGAGGGATTAAAGGAATAGAGGAATAGAGGAATTAAAGATGGGTTTACAAAATAATTGGATGTAGAGATAGAGGCAGAGGAAGATATGAATTAGCAACCTCCTCCTTTGTCAAGGATTCAATTGATGAGATTTTTTATTATGAGTGAATTATTTAGACTTCTATATGCGAATGCCTGAAGAAATAAAAATAGGAATGGCAAAACGGAGTTAACTCAGGAGAGTGCCCTTGAGATGGGAGGAATGAAAATGAAACTGTTGCTATTCAGGTTAAAAAATGTAAATTTCTATATTATGATAGCCTTATAAATAAAGTAAAATGCAGAAATCATACTGGAAATATTTGTAACACAGGATATTTTTTGGGTTAAAAATACAAATATTTTCAAAATAAATTTAAAAATAAATATATCAATTTTCAAAAGAAATGAACCCAAACTGCTAATTAAAAAAGCAAAAATGTCAAAACATATAAAAATATTTTATCCACCAAATAAGTCAATACATCAATTAAGCAAAAATATGGTACTCTTTTAAAGTAATTAAGTTTTCAAAATATTTTAAAATATTATAATACCAATTGTTGTGGTGGGGCAGTATGTATTTCTACACAGTGTTAAATAGTGAAAGTTTACAGGTCAAAAAAAGAATAATTTTATCTAGTACCTTGACCTAATAAATTTAGTTTTATAAATTCATCTTAAAGTTATAATGTTATCCATTTAAAAATCATAAATGAACATATCCATATAAATATTATTTGTAATAGTTAATATTTGAAAACATCGACCAGCTAAATAAATAAAAATGGTTGAAGGCCTAATAAATGCTTTCTTAGAGCATATAAAAAGTGGAAGAAAAAAAACACATACAGGGGCGCCTGGGTGGCTCAGTTGGTAAAGTGTCCTTCTGGTTCAGGTCACAGTCTTATGGTTTGTGAATTTGAGCCCCGCATTAGGTTCTCTGTCCCCCTTGCACTCCATCCTTTCCCTGCTTGCTCAGGTGCTCTGTCTCTGTCTCTTTCTCTCTCTCTCTCTCTCTCTCTCTCTCTCAAAAATAAATAAATATTTTTTAAAATTTACAAAAAAACATTAAAAAAAAGCACATACCATATAAGATTAAGAAATACTGCTTACAATCTCAATGTTAATGTATTTCTATTACTCATACATATTTAAGTTATTCATTTACGTAATGTATACGATATATATAATTAAATATATCTGTATGAATGTATATATAAACTTAGAAACAATGGTAAAATGCTACTATTCTGAGTGGCTTGTTTATGGTTAATATTTATCATGTTTATATTTCTATGTTTCAAATTTTTAAATGTGACCTTTTATATTATAACCAGACAGAATACATATTATTTAGTAAACTAAACTTAAAGAAAGTAAATTTATTTTTATTTCATAAAGCCAAATATAAATTACCTAGTAACTCTGTGCTTAGCTTAAATTCTATCACTTAAATGAAGCTGCAAATTCTTGTCAAGGACTTTATGAGACTTACTGATGAGTGACTAGATATAACTATTTCATCATTTATATAACAAATCCCTTATTCATAAGTAGAAAATAGAGTGGTCTCTGAACACATGATCAAAAATTAGGAGAGATTTAATTAATGATGTTTCATTGGCTCCATAGAAAGTTTTAGTTACCTATTTTAGGCTTAATTACAGAAATAGAATTTCTCCTGAGACAGTTAACACATGTTTATAAACTTTAAAATGAAATACATTGAAATACATTTATGTTATTTTATTTTCATGGTAATTTAGCATTATGATGCTGTTAATTTTGTTTCAGTACCTATTCTGAGGACTTTATCAAGCAAAAAAAAAGGCAATAGGGTTTTTAAAATTAAATTTCAGTGTATCATAATTAAATCAGTAGAACATACCAGTTATACACACATATATAAAAAAACACTACAGTTTTGCTGTAATATTTATTGTGGTAAAGAATATTATACAGGTATATCTGTTGAAGTTATAAACTTCAACCAAACAGCCTTAGATGATAGTCTCAGACCATGTACCCTGAGGGAAATTTTATTCTAAGCTTACTTTGTACAACAAGTTCTTCACAAAAAGAAAACAAAAGTTAATTATTTAGTAAACAGGAGGCAGGAGTACCTGAATTATTTGAAAATGAGGATATTCCATTTTCTTCTAGTGGAAAGGGGGAGGAAAATAGAAAAGGGTATCTGTAAATTAAGATTTAAAATAGATGGGGGCCAGTTTCAAAAGGCAATTATAAACTGTACTAGAATTTGTAACTCTATTTTATAAACCAAAGGGAAATATTGTGGGTTTTTTGAGGGAGGTATGACAAGATTGGGCCATGCTTTGTACAGAATACCCCACAGAGATTCTCTGTGAATGAAACTTTCTTAATTTTAAAATTTAGGAAATGCACGCTAAGTACAGACATCCCTTTGAATAATCACAGATTTTTATCATAGGAAAGGCTCTGAGAAGTCCTGTGATAAAATATAACCTCTGGGGGAAAAAAAGTAAAATCTGTTTAAATTTGCTGACTCAGTTCTGGCTAAATATATTTCATCAAAAGTTAGTTTGGACAACAGCTAATCTTCTAAGTTATCTTTGAAAACAGCTGCTCTATAATGACATCAATGTATTCTACAATGTGGAGTGTAATATAACAGAAGTCTTTATATTATTCATTGTTCTTATGATTTAGAGGGGGTATTTATTTTTAAAAATTTTCTACATTACCTCTCACCTCTTGATCTTAAGCTTGTCTTTTCATGTAAAAAATTAATAAGTCTGGTTATTAAATATGTAAAAAAGTAAATGTCAAGAAGTATCTAAAAAAGCATATGAATTATTGTTTCAAAATAGTAAATAGTTTTTTTCCTTATATGAATTACTATAATTTATGAATTCCCTTAAAGGAATTAATAATTAAACTTTAATATCAAAACTCAGAAATAATTTTTTTAATTTTACTGTTACTATGCATGTAAATCCATGGGATTATTTTCAAATCTTAAGTCAAACCCTGTAATCACCACTTTCCCCCACCCAAGAAAAAATCCAAAACAACTATAAACACCCATTCCATCCAAACTAAACAACAATTTAGGATTTCTGAAGGATTTAATTCATATTTTATATGAATTAAATAGAATTGATTTTGTGAGACTAAAAGAGTATTTTACCAAACCACTTGCTCTAAGCAGACATTATTCACACAGGCAGCATCTGAAAAAAGAAATATTAACATCTTTGGATGTCGGTGTTTGAAATACATCTTAGACTATTGACAAGTCTGTCTGACAGAGCTTTCTGACCACCTCGTGAATTAGGAGAATGAATGTGGCCTTGAAAAGTTAGACTTTCTTTTGGAAAGTCATATTCACAGCGACTTGTCATCTCATACTGTAAAACTCCCTCTCCACGGAAGTTCTCTTGGGTCTTTATTTTCAGTATTAGAAGAGACCAAACTCATTATGCTATTTAACACCTTGAACTAGACAGCAACTTGGCACCGAAAAGGAGCAGCCAGTGTTATATTTGCCATTAAATACAGGCACCTTTTAAACTATTCAAAGTGCGATTTTATTAAGCAAAAGGCATATTATTGGCCCAGGGCCATTTGCTATAAATATTTCCTGGTCAAGATCAATTGATGTAGAACATCTTGAATAATGCTAAAGGAAATATAAAACAAGGTCTAAATGTCAGATGATATAAAGATTACATAAATATTAGACATTTAAAGTTAAATTATTTCTAAGTCGTATTTTTTGTATAATCTGGATATTGTTGACATGGGTATATAGAATCCAATCCTTATTATAAAAAGAATGCTGAATTTATACCACATAGAAAATATGCAAATATACCTCTTGTCTAGTGCCTTCAAAAGAGAAGCCGTGAAAAGCAAATCAATTTTTGGCTTAAGAAAGAATGTGCCTTTCCCTTCAAATTTGGGAACATTAACCAGTCAATATCATTTTGGATGTCCTTTTTTGTCTTCATTACTCTAAACCAAGAGTACTGAAAGTTAAACAATGGTAAAGGAGAAAAACTGAACACACTGTAATGAATTTCACTGAAGCCAAAAGCTTATTTTCAGTGGCTTCTAAGTGGTTAACATCAACGTGTTTGAAGATAGTAACTTAGTTATTCTTGCCATGTTCCCAAAAGGACACAGAGCAGCAAGAGGACTTCCTGAGAATATGAAAAGAGAGAGGGAAAGAGAGAGAGAGAGAGAGAGAGAGAGAGAGAGAGAAGAGAGAGAGGGAAGTAACTATTATGGGTGAATAAGAAACTGACAGTTCTTATTTTAGAAGAATCTGAAATAAAATCTCTTATGTACCAAAGATATAACTTTTATAAATAATATTTTGTGCTAGATATCATCTCTTCCTTGCCAATGCAGTTTTAGCATTGGTGTTTAAAGAAAGAAAACCATATTTTGGACTCACATAATATATATATGTACAGGAATACGTGAAAATTATTTCGATTTGTAAATAAATATGTTTTTGACTTGACAGACTTGTCTTAGCAGATATTTGCTGTATTTCTCCTAACTAGGTTTAAACATTTGTGTGATTTGTTCAAAAATTTTGATTTTTGATGAATTTTTTTTTGTAATTTAATGATTCTGAAGCCATGATGTCTTTCAATTAAGCAAGTTTTGGGGTTTTTTTGTTTGTTTGTTTGTTTGTTTGTTTGTTTTTCTGGATACAGAAAGTGCACAATGTAGAGAGAATAAAAAATAGTAGAGAATGAGGAATCTATAGTATAAATACCTTCCTCCTCATCTACCTCCTCACCAAGATCAGCATACATGTGCCGTCATTTCCTAAATAGAATACCAATCCCCTAAGAACACCAAGATAATCCTTGTAAACTGGATTTGGATAGAAATTATCAAAAATTATGTCTAAGAATAACTTGTTGATCTGCCAACAAATTAAAGTTTAAAATAAAATCTAATAAAAACTAATACTTACATATGGATCTCCAAACTTCAACTTAATTAATTGAATGGATGTAACACAGGAGAGAAAGTATGAACAGTATTTAGGTTGGTTCTTCCAACTTATCAAGTGAAGCCAAAATTTGGTCCCTGGTGAAGTTACCTAAACTCTCTACAATTCAATTTTGTCAAAAGTAAAATGATAGTAAAACTATGCCTATTACAGGATTGGTGTGAGACTGTCAAAATTTTCTGTCAACTGAAAAGCATATACAAATAAAAACATGTATTATTTACACTAAAATATAAAGGACAAATCAGCTTTCACCTATGTACTATTCAATAAAAATCAAGAGAAGTAATGATGATTATTACCCCTATTTTAGAAAGAAAATGGGAGTTTGGTATTGAGAACACTTGAACAAGAGAGTATAGGGTTAAACATCTATCATCAAACTAGACAAATATATATACTTATGTTACATATTCCTGGAAAAGATTTGAAGTTTACACAACTGAATACAATTTGAAAAAGGGACACTTAAAAGTAAAAATGGAAAAACAATCACTCCGAAGGAGCAGGGAAATAGTACTATTTTCAGAACGTGTTAGACTCATTTAGTGTAGTTGGCATTCAAATGCCATCTGGGCTGTATCAAAAAAGGTTGATACGGATGGATTGAGTGAGACCAATGTCCTACAGCTGGTGTGAACTTCTTCATGAAGTGGATGCAGCTATAAGCTCTTGTATGTGATGTGAAGTCCTGCACACTCCCCAGTGAGTCTTCTCCACTTCACCTACACTCTTCTGTTTCAGCCTAACAATGAAAAAATCACCTCACGCTGGACTTTATTCTGATCTAGGGTATTTAAGTCTATGTCCCTCAGATTCACCCCATCCCACCTGAAAATATCTATATGTTTTCATCTGTTCTTTCCTCTTTCCTTTACTGAGTTAAAGGAACATAAAACCTCTCCTGTTTTTCGAGGCCAACCATCCTTCTGTGATCTGATTGTCTTCAATTAATGTCCACTCTCTTCATTGTGTTTCAAACTCTCTCTCCACTGGTCCCTTACTCTTTTTAAAAGATATTGATCTTTATTATCTTTTAAAAAAAATTTAACATTTATTCGTTTTTGAAAGACAGAGAAGGAGGGAGACACAGAATCTGAAGTAAGCTCCAGGCTCTGAGCTGTCAGCACAGAGCCCGATGTGGGGCTTGAACTCATGAACCGCAAGATCATGACATGAGCTGAAGTCAGACACCCAACCAACTGAACCACCCAGGTGCCCCTTAATCTTTCTTATCTTAAAAATTACATTTCTTGTTTCCTGCTCACTCTAAAGTACAGAGAATACCACTTAAGAGGTAAACTGAATTAACCTCAAATACCAGTTACCTATTAGCTCATTCTCCACCCCACTGCAAATATTTAGCTTGAGTCTGATTTTTTATTTTTCTTCCCTTCCAGTCATGTTTTAATCTAGCATATTATATCACTGTGCAGATTTTCTCTGCAACATTTTTGATTTGTTATCTTTCTGTTGGTTCCTTCTACAATCATACAAATGTATATTTTGGTTGCCTCTTTTCTGAATTGTCATAGCTTACTGATAGGTCTTCCTACACTTACCTTCCCTGTCTCTGACCTATATTTCATATTTATTATACTTTCCCCAAATCAACTTCACATCTGAATTTTGTTTTTAAAATCTCAGTGATATGTGCTGCGTAAGAAATACATTATCCACTAAGCAAGGCATTTGAGGGATCCTACACCATACCCCAAATGAGCTTTCCATTTCTCCATATGACTGAGCTCCACATATCCTCACTTTACAGTTGCAATTGCAATTCAAAAAAAATTGACCTATGCTTTTCTGCCTCTGTATCTATGATCATAATTTTTGATACCGAAGATCACCCTGTTAAACATCTCAAACCCCAGAGTCTCTTTGATGCATCTTTAAAGACTCCCTTTAAAGTCTTCCTCTTCGTAAGTATTTTGGGTTCCTCATCCAGAACTTTCCCCCATTTTAAATTTTTCAGAAGACTTCATGTTTTTCTTGTGACTTTTACCTTCTATCTCATCTTGTATTCTTTTCTTGGCTGGTAGACGCACGCTCATCAATATCAGTCATCATGTCATTTTGTCTCTGCCCCAGTTCTCATCAAGTTGTTTTGCTTTGAAAATACTTGGGGTTCAATTAAAAGTAAATGAATGTTGACTTTGCACATATCTACAGAATAAAGAATAGAGAATCAATTCTTCCTTTCCTTTCACATCAAAAGAGATGTTCACATTTTGCAGCCTGTTTGTGCACACCTACACACACACAAAGCCCACGAGATCTCATCAACTTAAGAAGTGAAATCTTGTGCCAAAGCGATGTTTACATGGTGGGTGAGAAGAGAGTACTGGATGACAGGAAGGATGACAAGTCAAGTGAACCAAATCTGAAGTGGTAATTTTTACAACCTGAGTAATCTGCTCTCCATATGTTTCCTGCAAATCCTAGGAAAGGTAGTATACCCATGATCTTTGCATTAGAGTAGAGCATATAAAGATTCACCTCTTAGCAGGAATAAATTTAGAAATAGAGAAAGAAGAGGAAAGCTTTTTGGCAACATTTCCTGAAAGTGTGGGCAAAGCTGAAACCAAATGGAGAGAGGAGTCTGTTAACCTTTATCACACACCACATGCAAAGTAATCACACATCATAATGCTTTCATATCATATGTTCATTTCACATTTTCCAACAGGGCACCACATAGTTAAGCTTCCAGCAGCTGGAATAATTATAAAGCAGCAATGGTCTACCCATAGAGTTCAGTACTTCCTTTTGAGTTCTTGGCTTATATAGCTTGAGACAGAGAGTATTTTGCTCATAAGTGGAATCTAGACCTTGACCTAATTTAGTATTTCTTACATAATTTTTTTAAAAAGTTTCAACTATTGTAAGTCAAAGAAATTCTATACAATCTAAAGTGGGAAAAAGAAGGTGAATTCACGTTTCTATGGTGGTATTAACGTAAATTTTCAAATTCCTAATACGTTACCCTGTCTTTCTCTTTTGTCCCCTTAAGTCCTCATTGTCCTTCATTTGTCCCATCATAAGCAGGGGGATGCGGGCTACCATATGGGGAAGAGATATTTTGATTTGTTCACATCTCAAGGAATGATTTTATTATCATCACATACAGATACATACATTTTTGGTAATTTTCTTGTGACAGTGTCCTTCATTATTGGAAAGTGTGAGTATGTTTTTTGTAGTCTTGTAGAGTTCTTGAGATATTGGTTCCCACATATTGTCATGAAAACACATCAAAAGTGTCAATATTTGGGCTTCTTGTTAATGACAATCTATTTTCCTTAGGAATTGTACTCCAGATCAGACAGAAGCCATTAGCCTAGCTCCTTTATTTATCTTATTAGCTAACAGAAAACCTAATAAAAGAATAAGCAACTTGCTCATATATGTCTGCCTGTCATTTTCTGGTCATATTGGAGTATTGGTATGACAGCAGAACGTGTTTTTGGCATGATGGTCTGGGTGTGACTGATTCCCACCTTCTCCTCTTCATTTGCTATATGATATTGAACAAGTTACTTAGAACATTTATTCTGCATCTATTTAATCATCTGTGAAATGAAAATAAAACTTACCTTCAAGTTGTCCATGTTTAATAACATGACATGACTAAAAGTGTCTAATATGCCCATTAAATAGTAAATCCTTTTTCTTCTGCTTTCCCCATCCCCATTTTAAGGTTAATTCTATCACTTTTTTGCCTTACAGATAGATTATAAGTGCAGACCCAATTTTAATTTTTACCCCACCTGGTCCCTGTAACCATCTCTGTGCTGTGTCTATTTTTAAAGCACTCCATTGTGTTTCACCATTTAAAAAAAGAAATGCTTATCTAAAAACCATATAATAAATAAAAACCAAAAAACATACTGCCAGTATACAAACCACTTAAACCTGCCATACCTCAGTTAATTCTCCTAAAAATTATTCAAAATAGATTTTGTTTATCTTTAATCTATAAATGAGGAAACTAAGGTTAAAAAGGCTAAGTGACTTTTATAATACCACAAAGGCAGAGCAAGGTTAAGTGGTTTCTCTAAAGCAAAACATGAGTAAGTAGCAATTCTGGAAATCGAACCCAGGTTTTCCAATCTCAAGCTGAGTGACCTTTCCCCCTTGTGTTCTGGCAGAGATGGTCCGCAGACAGTTTCCCCACCTTACCCTTTAATATACTTCCACAATTTCCATAATAAGCTCTATATTTTGCCTTAACATCTTTCTGCTCTCCTCTAGGAATCTGAAGAAAATTTTGCCCATTTCTGTAAATAGGAATCTTTAATCAGTCGTGGGTTAAAACAGACTTTTAACTGAGGAAAAATATTTCAGGCTGTGGTATTTGAGTAAAACCAAAAGGAAAAAAAGACATTTATTAATAATATGAAATAACTTTTTGGATAAATGGCAGAATATTACATTTTCAAAAAAATAGCACTTTAGGGTATTACATGATCATTAACTGCAGAGAAAATACACTAAGTCAATATGGCAGAAGAAGTATAACTATTTGCACAATTAACATTTAAGAGTAGCAAACTTGGATATAAGGTTGTGGTGAATATTATTAAAGAGAGAGAGAGAGAGGGCGGGAGGAGGAAGGAAGGATAAAAGAAAGAATGAAAGGGAGGGAGGATGAGAGAAAGGCAGGATGGAAGGAGAAAAATGAGAAAGATAAGGATCATGCTCATCATGGACAGCATGAATAGAAATGAATTGCCAATTATATTGCTATCTATACTTTTTTGAGGATCTGTCATTTACTGGGGCAATTTTATATTAATAAACAGCATATCACTAAACTTCTTAAAAATTCTGCAACATAGATTTTATTATCTTCCTTCCTAAAAACTGTATAAAATAGGGTTCATTATTTCAGATAAGGAAACAATCAATCTCAATAATGTTAAGTAATTTGCCTAAGATCACGCTATTTATTGACATTGCAATGATTTGAAGCTTCCTCGATATTGATGTAAAATGAATGTTTTCACACAATACCAGGTAGCCTTTCCACAAAAATAAATCATGTATCCCCTTAATAAGTAGCAGGAACACTAAGGACCTTTTTTTAAGTTTATTTATTTATTTTGAGAGAGAGGACAAGGGGGAGGGGGAGGGACAGAGGGAGCAGAGAGAGAAGGAGAGAGAGAATCCCAAGTCAACTCCCTGTTGTCAGAGCAGGGAGGGCTATGTAGGGCTCCATCCCACAAACAGTGAGATCATGACCTGAGCCAAAATTAAAAGTCCGATGCTTTTATTTTATTTTAGCTGTTAGCTAAATACTGAAGCATATTATTTGTAAGTATCTCTATTAAAAATAAATTTTCTCTTTTTTTTCAAATGATACCCTAATAAAATTAGTAGCAAGATATTATAAAAGGTTATGGTACAGAGTGACCTTAGGCTGAAAGAAGAGAATATACATCTGATCCTTTTTGAAATGAGAGTTACCAAGCCACACAATAAAGTGTAATGTTATGGAATACAAAGGGTAGAAATCTGAGTGAGTTGAGCAACTAGGACAGAAAAAAAAAAAAAAAGAAAGAAAATGAGTAAGTTTCCACTTACCACCAAAATGTTTATAGTTTCAGACATTTTCATTCTGGACCTTAAGAAATAAAGTAATTTTAATGAATATGATGTATAAATAAACTCTGGGACATCCATAAGACTGAGTTGCCAAAACCATGAATATGAACACAGAGAAGAAGTTTTAAAACAATGGGGAACTGTTATTGACATATGAGTTAAAAATGACATACTGAAAATATAGACTGTGGCTCCAACTGTGTCCAAAATTGTTAAATTTAAACATCTGATAGACAAATTGATATTTTTTGGAAAGATATAAACAAAGGATTAACAGAGGTTAATTACCTTTGGATAATACGGGTATGTATAATTTTAAATTTCATTTTGTGCTAGTTTGAATTTTCTAAAATGGATATATGTTAATTTTGTATAACAAAAAAGACAATAAAGCTTACATCAAAAGTCAAAGTTTACTTAGTTCCATTTTGGATGCTGATCATTCAGATACGGCTCATGCATTTTCTTCAGTCAGGGAGATGCCACTATCAAGTGACTGACAATGGAAAATAAAAAGAAACTCTTTTTTCAAAGAAATAAAAGCAGCCCCTTTTTGGTTGTCAGTATGATCACGTCAGACTCTAAGACCCATGGAGAGAGACATTTCATTTAGACTCTGTGCTGTGCACGGAGCTACTGTGCTATGCGCACAATTATGATCATTGACAGTCACTCAATCTCTTTCCTTCTCTTCTGCGCCATTGCTGCCCTGGTGCTGCTTCGGCAGCATATTTAGGTTTTAAGTTGTCAATCATGATTCTTTTATATTCCTGCAATATGATAAAAATTCATAATATAAAAAGATGCCTGGTGGGACAAAATTTTTGCTGGACAATTGCATTTCTTTCCCATGTGAGTTACTCTGCAACTGTCCAATACACCAAATGTTCTACAATTTAATCAAAACAAATTTCCTTGTTTTAGGTTCCACATAATGCATGTCGAAAACTGGACTCATTTTTGTAGAATATTCAACGATTGCTATGCAACTTCCTAAGACTGTCTGAGATTAAATGGGAAACCCAAACAGAACAAAACAAGATCTCTTTTGCCCATCTACATCAAAACACTACAATCCATTCTCTAAATGTTCCTAAGAGTAAAATCTTCATTAAGCTGAAATACAAACATTTCCATAAATCAAAGCAAATATATCTCTTTGGTTTGCACATTCTATTTTAGGCTGAGTAATCAATCCCACTTACCACTTTCCAAAAGAAAATAGGTGTGTGGTTTTCTTTTCTTGTTTGTTTGTTTTTTTTTTCAGTATTTCAAATGGAATTTTCAGAGAATCTGAAAGCTGAAGAAAAGCTAAACAAGCACTAGATTAACATTACAATGGATAGACGTTAAGTGAACTTAAAATTGAATTCTAAAAGCAGGGTGAGTGTGTGCATGTGTGTTTGTGTGTGTTCTCCCTTCATGAACCAAAACGACCTAGCAAATGTTTATCACCCAAGAGATCACCTTTGAAAATCCATAATCTTGGCATTTTAGAAACAACTACTTAAGGTATAAATAAGTAGTTTAAATAAATAAGTAGTTTAAGTAGTATAAATAAGGTTGCTTCATGAGCTTCTCATCCCATGGCCAAGGCCAGCTAGCCAGCTCCAACTGTGTGTCTGGCCATGTTGAATAATAATAAAGTTTGGGTCCAGGTTGTCCCCTTGAAGAATATGAACTGCTTGACCTTCAATTTCATTAACAGAGTGCTTCATGCACACATTTCTCAGTAAACTTGAACAGTTTACTATACCTAGAGTTATGTGAAACATTTATCTTAGTAGACAATAAGAAATATTTCATTTTACACTAGAATTTTGTTTGTTTTACAGAATTGATCACCTTGTGCAAAATCAACAACAAATACATGTCATCAATTATCATTCAATAATTTAGAGATTTTTTGTCCCTTTTTGTTCTTATATTTATAGACTCAACTGTAGTGCTTAATAGAAGTTTACTCCTGGAAAAATGAGCCAAGTATTCATAATAATGTTGTTTGTTGTTGAAAATAAATGCTTCAAATTTCTGATGTGTTTAAGTGCAGAAATATTCGTGTACAATGTATTTCAATAAGTGCTGTGAATAGTAGTTAGGACTTTGATTATATGTCTCATCTCAGAAAATCACCTTCAGAAACCTAGAATGCCCTAACTTGAGTATAGGGCACTATTGAAATTACATTAAAAAGGCAGGGAAAATGTAGTTACAAGGTAAAAATGTAAGAGTAGTAATTACTTGGTCTGTGTTAGGGCAAAGTCATGAGACAGAGTCACAGAATGAAACCCGATTAGTAGAGGTTATAAAAAGAAATAAGGAAATACTTACTGTAAGTGCCTGAGAATCAAAAGAATGTCACTGAAGAGTGTAAGTCCACTACTTAATAGGAAAAGGGAAAATTACAGACTACAAGAAGGGCAACACATTTAATTGCTCCTTGGGTTATTCTTTTCTAAATACTAATAATTGTAAAAGGTTGCTTAATGTGATAATAGTTACCAAGGTTGAAGAGATCAAAAGGCAATGTCAGAAAGTAATAGATGGAGGTGACTAAACATTATTGTGAATGTATTCATATTAATGGTACCCTGAAATGTACCAAAGAAGGAGATACATCTGATGATGTGATTACTGTGAAAATATAGGATGACCAAATAAATAGAAAATATTCATTTCACTTTGAGTGATCAAAAGACAAAAATATTCTAGTAAAAACTTTTTATAATTGATGATTGTAAAATCAGCCAATTAGCAATGTTAGTTGACTGTCTATTATATTCCTAGGACAGGTTGTGGACTCCAGTGAATCTCTAATACATATGTGACTTATCTCTACTTAAGAGGATTCACTCCAACTTTTGGTGAGTAGCTAATTGCATATAGTAATTAAAGAACAGTTATGGTAAATATGAAAAGCAATAATGAAGACATTCTAATCCACATATACCCAATGGTTTATAATATCAAACTTTCTTACAGTTATGAACTCTAATCGCATCAACATTTACTGGGTATAACAATTCAATTTTGCATTCTTTTATTTTATTTTTTAAAGTTTATTTATTTATTTTGACAGAAAGCGAGTGTGTGTGGGTAAGTAGGAGAGGGCAGAGAGAGAGGGAGAGAGAGAATCTCAAGCAGGTTCCACACTGTCAGCACAGAGCCTGACCCTGGGCATGATCCCATGAACCTTGAGATTATGACCTAAGCTGAAATCAAGAATTGGACATTTACCCCACTGAGCCACCCAGGTGCCCCAATTCTAATTTGGATTCTAAGATATTACAAATTTTTTTGAAGAGAGTTTGTTTCAAAGTTCAATTCCCCGTGGAAAAAAAAAGTGATTTATAAATAACTATTTTATCAAGAGTATATGTGTGTGTGTGTGTGTGTGTGTGTGTACATTCTGACATCCTTAGATCACCAAGTAGTTTGCTTTATTAAAGGAAGAATGAAAAGATGGCTTTTCACTTCATCTAACTGCTTTCCTTTAAACCATTCAAAGAAACAGAAATCTTAAAAGGAACTTTGAAAAATGTGACCCAACTATCACATCTTACAGAGGATTCAAGTATATTTTTTCTTTAAAATAGCACTTATTTAATTATAGCTCCCTAAATCAATAACTAATAATCATGAATTTATAGTATTTCTAAAACTCAAGTTCTTCACCTTCCCATTGTACAACCTGTAATTGAGTGCAAAGCAAAGCAT
The DNA here is from genome assembly GCA_028646485.1 of Cryptoprocta ferox. NCBI lineage: Eukaryota > Metazoa > Chordata > Mammalia > Carnivora > Eupleridae > Cryptoprocta > Cryptoprocta ferox. The sequence goes on from CM053577.1 coordinate 64,540,756, forward strand.
GCTAATACTAATTATCAATGTTTTGGTATCTTAGGACTACAGTGAAACGACACTGAATAAATCATAAGGCTTCAGGTAAAATAAAGGTGAAATGTCTATAGAGCCAATAAATTAGTGAAAATAAATTTAGAAGTAAAGATAGTTCCTACTTTTACCAAAATTAGTGTCACTATTGATTGAAAAAGTCACACAAGTATTTAAAGAGGAAAATGTACAAGAAGAAATAATAGGGACAGACCAAATCCAGAAAACAATACTGAAAAGACTTTTAGACTAGATAGTTTATTCTAGAGATGTGAGTTGTATCCTACTTCCAAAATCAGTAAAGAACAGAATTTATACTAAGAGTAAATAGGTGACTTAATTTAATGAATATATTAGTGAAATATATTTTATATCTTTGTCAAAATACAAATTATATATATATAATATATATATATTAATTATCTTATAAATGTTAAACCTTTTAAGAAATTCCAAAAACTGTTCCTAGTTTTTAAAATCAAATTCTTATAGCAGATTAGGAATTGAAAGATAATATTTTAATGGTGAACCATTAAAAACAGTCTCATTATAATTAGGAGCAAAAGAAACATGGCAGTCACTATTACTATTATTCAAAACTATCCTGTGCATTCTGGTCGATTCATGATTCTTAAATGCTGAATATTTTGTATGCAGCTGTACTCATTATTTGTTTTGATGCTTAAATTGTCTCAACTTTGGCAACTGGTAGTTTCTTTCTAGTTTTTTTCTATGTCATTTTGACTGGCCATATTATTTTTTGAGTATATCTGTTTTTGGGCACAAAAAGATGTTTTAGACCCATCTTGTACACTTCTTGTCTTAAAACCAGAATCAATCAATTTTCCATGTATCCTAATTCTTTTAAGAGAGAAAGGTAAAATGTTGTTGGTTCTTCCACATACATGCACAAATATACCCACATAAACATACCTTTCACACCTTTCACCACATGTGGTCTAATCTTTAGGAAAGTGTGTAATGTTTTCTTGGGTATATTTAAACCTATTTCCTATATATAATCTTTGTTCCCTCTCTTTTTAGACACTACTGAGTTACAATAAGCTTCCTTAATTTTCTTCCTGTATCAAATCTAAACTGATTGCCTTTTAGTCACAGTTTATACCTGTGAGATAATAAGTTAGCCTTTCCAATTTCCATGGACTCTCCCCCATTTCCTTATATTTTCTGGTGCCATTAATTCTACATTAACATATATTTCTGCCATTCTTATGCCCCCAAGGTAGTCTAGCTATAAAATTAATAGTCTAGATATAACATCAATAGTACCCATGGCAAAGCTTCATCAACCATATGTTAGATAGCTGAGTCTTATTTTCGAGTTGGTTCTTCAGGCCAGCCACAAGGAACAATACTCTCAAAGTTCTTCCATGCCCGTAAATGTTTGCCTATGATCTAAGAATAGCATGGCAACATTTAAAATACCTGACTCACATTTTCTAAATGGGTATAAATAATGTTGCAGAGGTCCAAGTTTTTCTGGCATAAAATATTAACAGCCAAAAATCTGATATAATTTTATTTTCTTTCCCTTATATAATGAATTTTTTTTTAACAAATGGCTGGTCAAAGTTAGTCACTTTTCTGGAAACACAAAACATGCTATTGAAATCTTTAAAGTTAGTCATTTTGTTAGGGTACATTTCAGAGTTTGGCATTCAGGTTCAAGCGCTCAGGTATACATTTTACCTTTTCAATTTATAATCATAATTATTTTAGGAAAGTTTTACTTGAATTATCATTTAAAATACTTACTTCACCTCAGGGCTTTCCTTGTCTTGTCAGCATACTACAACCACACATATCATTTATATCCTTTGCCTGTCTTCTATATCTACCACTTTTTCTAATACCACTTTTTCTGTTTAATCTCTAATGATTTACACCCATTTAATTTCAATCCCTTTACTCTGTTTTACATGATATCATTGTGTTCTTATCTTTCTTCTCAATTTATCTATTTTTAGATCCATTTTTTTTTTCAGTTTTTGACTCTTATTCCTGAATTCTGCCAGTTCTCCTTTTATTTCTGTTGTTAAGCCAGTTTAGCACTGAGCTGTTCTGATTTATGTTATCCTTTCCAGACTTTGAGAATTTGCCTGATTTTTTTCAGTTATTTTGAAATATTAAGATTCTGTGTTAATTTTCTGTGTGGCAATAACTTAATAGCACTTTCCTCTACTGTTCAGATAACATTTGATTAATTTTTAGCTTTTTATTACAATATTTGTGTGTGAAAGATTTGATCATATTCGTGTCAGTGCCTTCTAAAAATGGTTTCCTGTGTGGCTACAGAGATAGGTCATCGTGGTTTTCCAAGACTCAGAGCTCAAGTACTCCCTCAACTTGGATAATGGGAAGCACTCATACATCCACTTTGCACTGCTATTTTCTGATTCAGGACAACTTTGACTCTTTTTTTTTATGCTTATTTATTTATTTATTTTGAGAAAGAGAGAGAACAAACAGAGGAGAGGGAAAGGGAGAATCTCACAGAGGCTCCACACTATCAGTGCAGAGCCCGACACAGGACTTGATCTCACCTTGAACTGAAGAGTCAGATGATCAGATGCTCAACTGACTGAGCCACCCAGGTGACTTGATTCAGGATATCTTTGACCTAGACATTTCTCTAAGTTTATCATATCTCCAAGGACCTGCCCTCCAAAACTGTGCTCTCACTTTCAGCTTTGTATTTTACTCTTATAATAATGTCATAGGTGTGCCTTCTCTGTTGTTTTTCTAAGAATATTTCTAAAACTACTTTAAAATGTGTATGGAGGAGTAAAAATACATGAATAGCAAAGTCATAAGAGATGAGGAAAGTGGAGGACTTGCTCTATCATATATCAAGGTATACCTCACAACCATGGTAGTAAAAATATAGAGACAGACAAATAAGGCAGTGAAATAGAGTAGAGATTAATCCATATATAAGAGAATTTGACATAAAATTAAAGTAGTATTACAGTCAAATGGGAAAGGATAGACTGATAGATAGAAAAGGTGGAATCTTTGCCTAATCCACATGTAAAGTGAAGTGTAGATGAAAGTATAAAGAGCTAGCCACAAACAAAGTATCATTAAAATAAACTTCTAAAGCTCAAACCACAAGACAAGAAATTCATCGATTAATGGATAAGAGCTTCCACATATTTGGCCGAGTGAACTTGAGTAATCTTTAACTTCTATGTACCTCTTTTCCATATCTTTAAAATGGGTACTAAAAAGGGGCACCTGAGTGGCTCAGTTGGTTAAACGTCCAACTTAGGCTCAGGTCATGATCTCATGGTATGTGAGTTTAAGCCCCGGGTCAGGCTCTGTGCTGACAGCTCAGAGCCTGGAGGCTGCTTTGGATTCTGTGTCTCATTCTCTTGCTGCACCTCCCACACTTGTGCTCAGTCTCTCTCTATCTCTCAAAAATAAATAAATGCAAAAATAAATAAATAAATAAATAAATGGGTACTAAATGATCAATATATGCAAAGATTTTTAAACAATACCTGGTACACTGTAAATGCTAAATAAGTACCTACTGTTATTACCCTTATTATTGCGCCCAGATCAAGAATTTAATATCAAAGAGTAATACCATAAACAAGGTAACAGACAAGAGAGAGAAGAGGAGAGCATATTTTCCAGTGTCTAAAAATAAAAATCCTAAGACATTAACACTTAGCATATAAGAAATTTCGGCAAAAAATTAAAAAATAAAAAGAAAGTAATTTGTTAGGAAAATGATCAATAGAAATAAAACAGTTATCTACAGAAGAAAAAAAACCCCAAATTTATTAGGTTGAACCATATTTAACAGCCATAGTTTATAAATCAAAAATGTTTGGATATCAGAAATTTTGTATGCTTCAGTTGAATTAGTAACTAACGAGACGCAGAAAATCATTAATAAAAATATAAATTTAAATTGCAGCGAGGAAAATATAAAAGGTTTTCTAATGTTAAGTTTGGCAGAGATGTTAAGACATAGGAACCTTCATACCCTGCTGGTGAGTGTGGTGAGTGACACAATCATCCTGGAAAGCCTTCAAGTAATTCATAGTTAAATTATGTGTATACATACCCTATGAAACAGCAGGTCCACTTATGAATATGTATACCCAGGAAAACCTCACTTTGGTTCTGAAAGAGATATATATATGTATGAAGATGGTTCTCCAAATGTGTGGTGGAAAGAAGGTAAAAACAACTTTTGTGTTCATCGCTGAAAAAGTGGTCTGGTAAAACATGATAAATGTCCACCATGGAGTAATACGCAACATTGAACAACATTAACTAAATGCAAAATGTATACTCGTCAATAAAGATGGATCTTATTAATAGTTCTTCATTTTTTAAAATGGAAGTATGATTAACATGGAGTGTTATATTCATTTTGGGTGTACAATATAATGATTCAACAATTCTATACATTAGTCAGTGCACATCATGGCAACTGTATTCTTAATCTCTTCATCTATCTCATCCATCTACCAACCACCTACCCTCTGGCAACCACCAGTTTGTTCTCTGCATTTAAGAGTATGATTTTTTTGTTTATCTCTTTTTTTCTTTGTTTTGTTTCATATATGAAATTCCATATATAAGAGAAATCATATGGTATTTGTCTTTCTCTGTCCAGCTTATTCCACTTAGCATAATACCCTCTCTGCCCATCAGTGGTGTTGCAAATGGCAGGATCTCATCATTTTTAATGACTGAGTTATCTTCCATCATAAATATATGCCACATCTTCTTTATCCATTCGTCTATTGAAGGACACTTGGGTTGCTTCCAAATCATGGCTGTTGTAAATAATGCTGCAATAAATGCAGGGGTTCATATATCTTTTTAAATTAGTGTTTCCATTTTCTTTGGGTACATACCCTGTGGTGGAATTGCTGAATCATATGGTAATTCCTTTTTTAATTTTCTGAGGAACCTCTGTAATGTTCGCACAGTGGCTGTACCAATTTGTATTCCTACCAACAGTGCACAAATTTTCCTTTTCTCCACATCCTCACCAACCCTTGTTATTTCTTGTCTTTTTCATTTTAGCCATTCTGATGTATAAGGTGATATCTCATTGTAGTTCTGGTTTGTATTACCCTGATGTTTGGTGATGTTGTATATATTTTCATGTGTCTGTTAGTCATTTGTATGATTTCTTTAGAATGTCTATTCAGGTCCTCTGCCCATTTTTTAATTGGATTATTTGGGGATTTTTTTGGTGTCGAGTTGTAAAAGTTCTTTATATAACAGTGATTTATTTTTTAAAATAAAAAAACTAGAATGTGATTTATAATATAATACTATTTACCCACATAACATAATGCTATTTATGCATATTCAAAATATTGCATACTTTGCAATTCATTCAAATAAAGAAATATACATGAAACATTAAAGTGGTTGATTAGGCAGAGAGGGAAATGGGATTATAGTTATTAATGGAAATTAATAAAAGAAGAACAAAAAAGGAAGTGAATATGCAAGCCACAAGCAAATGCAAAATTAAAAGGCAAATGCAAACTAAAAAAAATTTTTTTTTACAATAAATCATGGTCTTTGATTACACAAGGGGTTAACATCCTTTGATTTAAAAAGGAGTTTTCAACAATGAGAGGAAAAACAGTAGGAAAAATGGAAACAAATAGCTTCATATCTTCAATAGAAAAATGGGCAAAAAGATTTCCAAAGGATAAATAAAAATAGATAATAGGGATATGGAAAAATCACATCTCTTAGTAATGAAGTTAATTCAAATTAAAAGAAGGCGGTTTTAATTTCACAAATATGAACACGTAAGAATCATAGTACTCAGTGTTGGGGAGAGTGTCGTGACTGACACAAATATCCAGTGCTGATTAAAATAGTTCCTATTTATAGAAATCTATCTGGCAACATATATTATCCTACAGTTGATGAGTAATTCTGTTTGGGGGAATCTATTATAAGGAAATAAATAGATCTGGGAAAGAATATTTAAGTGCACAGTCATTTGTTACACTGTAAGATATAATAAGAGAAATTAGAAGGAACCCTAGTAAAAAAAAAAGATGGTTTGTTCCTAAGAAATACTAATAAAATTATTTTTTCTAAAATTAAAATATAAAAATGCTTGCTTTAAAGTGTTAAGAAAGAAACATCATGATTAAAAGATATATAAGTACGTGTGTATATAAGTATATATATATACATACATATATACATATATATACATACATATATATACATAGTAGGCTTTTCAAGCATGCCATTATTTTGACATTAACATTGACCACTTAAAGTCTGCTCACCTACCCTACAAGACATAGAGCATATTGCTTAATTAGTTTAGCAAGTCTCCAAATTCTCCACATTTAAAAAAAGTGGAGAATAGGGAGGAAGAGTTCTACACTAAGAAAAACTTAAGAAACCCCAAACCCAAATCCAAATCATGGTCTTTGATTACACAATGATTTGAGCAAATTAGAAGTCAAAGGTGGTTTTTACATTATATTACAGAGTTATTGTTAACTATTTATAGTTTTAATAATGTTTTTGTAGGAAAATGTCCTTACTATTTAGAACTGCATTGTGAAGTATTTAAGATGAAAATGTAATAATTTCTGTAATTTGTTCAAAAGAATTCATCAAAAATAAATAAAAGAATTCATGAAAATAACATAATGAGAATATGACAAAATTGCACTATTGTTAAATCTCAATCATGACTATATGAGTGTTCCTTGTATTACTCTCTCTAATTTTCTTTAAGCTCTAAATTTAAAAATAAAGGTTTTTTTTTTATATTTGAGAAAGAGAGAACATGGGAAGGGCAGAAAGAGGGAGATAGAGGATCTGAAGTGGGCTCCATGCTGACAACAGGAGAGCCCGATGTGGGGCTCAATATCAAGGAACTGCAGAGATCATGACCTAAGCCTGTCAGAGGCTTAACTGACTGAGCCACCTAGGTGCTCCAAGTCCTAAAAATTTTATAATACAGAATTCAATAAAATTCCTCATACATTTCCCCCTAGAGATGAGTCTACCAAGTCAATATAGAAATAGATTTTAGTTTTAAAAGGTAAATGATAAAATTAGTTCTTACAAAATTATTAGTATTCACTGTATTTCCATTAGAAAATACTAATTTTAAATTCAATATAAACCTGAATTCCAATTATTTAGACTGCATTGGTCAGACTTGCATTTAAATTTTTACACAAATTAGGGGCACCTGGGTAGTTCAGTTGGTTGGGCATCCAACTTCGGCTCAGGTCATGATCTTGCAGTTGACAAGTTCGAGCCTCTAGTCAGGCTCTGTGATGACAGCCCAGAGCCTGGAACCTGCTTCAGATTCTGTGTCTCCTTCTCTTTGCCCCTCCCCCTGCTTGTGTTCTATCTCTATCTCTGTCTCTGTCTCTCTGTCTCAGAAATGAACATTAAAATTTTTTTAAATTTTAACACGAATTAGGTCTATCTTTAGTAGGATGCTGCACTTGCAGATTAAAGAAATGAATTACTTGTATTTGTTTTCCTAACTATGTATGCACTACTCCAGAAAATTATTTGTTTGGGGGATGCAAGTGTGTCTATTTTTCAAATACTTGCATAGATGATATAGGATTCCACTGAGTGCTAAAGCAAAGGCTGAAATACAAATTGGGCTGGGCTACTGTTTCCATTTGTGCATCTACCAGAAATAATGAATGTATTCTTCTTGTCTTATTAAGACAATGGTAGGTTACTCCCTACACTCTTCTACACCTTGCTTGTTTTACTCAGCTCTGTATTCTAGAGATCTTTTCATATCAAAATGCAAAGAGCTTTCTGCATTTCTTTTATTTGGCTGCAGGATCTGATGTACAGTGTGTATGAATATACCACAATTTATTTAACATGGTCCCTATTAATTTACATATGATGGTTTTCCTAATTATCTCCTATTTGCTGCACTTTTCTTCTCTTGAAGTCAACATTTTATTATAGCCTCCTCTTATATGTTTTGGAAACATTAAAGGGGTGAGGTAGGTGGGCTCTAAACATGCTTTAAGCAAAAACAATGAGGACAACAGAACAAAACATTGGAAACGTAGTTAAAGAACACATAAAAGTTTCAGCATTCTGGGACATGTTCATTTCAAAGCAAAAGAAAAAAAACAGAGATGAAAGCACATTTAAAATGCATTTGTGGGACATTGAGGCAATCATTAGGGATTCCAAGTACTACTCATAAAAACTAGTTAGGTAAAAGAATGTTCTTACTCATTTTTTCTTGTGGTCTGGGAGGTCAGACATGTATGTGCACCCTGGGCTTGGATGAATATTGCCGTAACTTACTAATAGATCTTTGTGAATCTATCTTCGTTCCTCCACCATTTATTATCAATAAGCAGCCACAGCATCCATTTAAAATATAAATATGTTGGGGCACCTGGATGACTCAGTCAGTTGAGTGCCTGACTTCGGCTCAGGTCCTGATCTCAGTTTGTGAGCCTGAGCCCTGCATGAGGCTTTTGGCTGTCAACATGGAGCCTGCTTTGGATTCTCTGTCCCCCTCTCTCTCTGCCCTCCCCTGCCTCCCTCTCTTTTTCTCTCTCTCATGAATAAAAAATAAACTTTTAAAAATATATATAAATGTATTTATGTCAGTACTTCTCAAAACCCTTCAATGATTAGTAGAGACTGAAGCAAGCTCCAAAACTCAAGGGCAATTTTTTTTAAGCTGCAGGTGCTGGCTGTTGAAAGTAAAATTACACTGAAGCTTCCCCCCTGCCCCAGCCTATGCCTCCAAACACATTAATATAATAAAAAAGAAGCTAAGAGGGTCTCACCAGAGCACTGACAATCCTGTACAAAATGCATGTGCAGGGAAAACAATCAAAGGCCAACATTAAACATAAGTCCAACATAAAGATGTCAGAGGAAAGCAGAGAACTAATAAAGATGACTGAAAAAGAGAGACCAGTGAGGAAGAGGTAAACCCAAAACAGTAAGTGTATTAGCTTCCTAGGGCTGTTATGACAAAGGACCATAAACTGGGTTCCTTAAAACAACAGAAATTTCTCTTCTCACATTTCTGAATGTTAGAAGTTGAAAATCAAGATGTCAGTAAGGCTCTCTCCCAAGGCTTTAGAGAAGACTCCTTCCTTGCCTCTTCTACCTTCTCATGGTGTCCAGCCATTCTTGGCATTACTTGACTTGTAGGTACATCAGTCCAGTCTATGCCTCCATCTTTACATAGCCTCCTCTCCTGTGTGTCTGTGTCTTCACACTTCCCTCTGTCCCTGTCTTTGTGTCCAAATTTCCCTCTTTTTATAATAACACCAGTCATATTGGATTTTGTATATACCTAATCCAGTATTACTTCATCTTAACCTGCTTACATCTGTAAAAGACTCATTTCCAAATAACGTCACATTCACAGGTTTCAGATGGATGTGAATTATATGGGGGCACTATTAAAGCCAGTAAAATAAGTTGTCTCAGGACCCAGTGAAGAAAACTTATCAGGGAAGGAGTAATGATCAGCTGGTTAAGTACTGCAGTAAGAAATGTCCTTTTGCTTTAGATACCTCAAGTTCAGTGGTATCTAAACTTTTGGAAAGTGGAATGACTTTCCAAAAAGCAATTTCACTGGCAAGTTGGGGGCAAAATTCTAATGTAGGTGGCCCAAGAGAGAATGAGTATTAAAGAACTAGAACAACTAGCAAAATTTTGTTAACAAAAGAGAAAAATCATATAGTATCAGCTGGGTGATAAGTAAATTTTTTCTGTTTGTTTTGTTTGCTTTAAAGAAAGCTGGATAGTAAGTAAAATGTTGTTGTTGTTGTTGTTTAATTTTTAAGCAAGAAGAAATAGCAACAGTTTTTTAGACTTAAGGGAGTGATTTAGTAGAGAACACATAGTGAAGAGATAAAGGAGAAAAATTAGGTCTACTGATGTCTTTGGTGAGGGAGAAAGGATAGGGAAATTGACTTTTGGACTGACTTTCTTCATATTGTTTATAAACCTGTGTATACATCAAAGATAATTTGTCATAAATAATATTGTCCATGATTCTAAAAAGTTGTCTTCCTCATAAAATTTGAACTAGAAAGTTCTGCTTTAATTTCAATTCATCCTCACATGATGAGAAATTTTCAAACAGAGCTTTTTCTTGCAAAATTTGTATCCTTGATAAATAACTGCAAATGAAATAGTTATTAAATGATATTTTATTGACTATTATGGATACTAGTACAAAAAATAATCCAAAAAGATTAGAATTATGATTTAATATAACCTCCATTATTCTGCTTTGTATCATTTAAATTTGTATTAGCATTTTTTTGCTAACAGAAGATATCTCTCTCTAGTTATCTAGCTAAGACTCTCTTAACATTCGTTTTTAATCATCAATCTATTTTCTTGTTCTTGTAAATATTTGAAAGATTTTGATAACTACTTTTGTGTAAATAATAAGAAACTTCCAAGTGTCTAATTAGCTAATAAAGCATTTTGCTTTTGTAATCATAAACTAACATGAATTAAAAGGAGTGATAGAATTTCAACACATAGAACATAAAGAAATTTTCACTTCAAGCTGCATGTGAAATGCTTAACTATATTTGAATGTTAATATTCAGAAATTAACAATAAATCTGAAGCACTTGACTTATTCATACTACTGTTATTATCATACACTGATTACACACAAATGATGCCAGAAATTGTGCTAATAATTCCACATTGGATGCCTGATCTTACTAAGAAAAATTGGGAGAATACCAAGGCTAAATCCAAACATCAGTTACAACGTAAATCAAGTATATTAATCATGTTTTCTAAATCTATATCTTGGCTTTGTTTTGTTCTGCTTTGTCTATCATGTCAGAGAAGGATGTATTAAAATCTCCAAGTACACTCGTTGATTTAACTAATTTCTCCCATTGTCCTGTCATTTGTTGCATTATACAGTTTGCAACTATAACTTAAGAGTATAAATATTCATGAATGTTATATAGTTTCAATTGATTGTTATAACTAAATATGTGTAATCCCTCTTTATCTCATATTTTTCTCTAATCCTCAAATTTCTTCCCTAATCTTTTTTTATGGGGGGGTTGTATTTATTTTACTTATTGGTTTCCAAGATTTAGTGTTTTATTTTTACCATATTACGTATCCTATGTTCACTAAGTAAATTTACCTTTTTCCTATTGTTATGAAATTCATAGCCTCTATGATTATTTTTCTGGTTGTGCTCCTTAGCTGACCAAAACTAATACTTCTGTTTAAAGTTTCCTATCAATTTCATAAGCACATCAGTATCTGTAGCTTCCTTCTAAACAGATAACGTAAGTGAACAAGCTTCCAATTCCATTTCACTTTGAGATGCTCCCCCTTTAACTCATGTTATAATTCTGTTCTACGTTTTCATTTGTCTTCTTGCTAGGAATTTCTTCCAAAATTGTGTTTTTAAAAGGTCTCTCTGTATTTTACAAATCACGTGCCTAAAAATATCTTCATTTTCTCTCACATATAAATAACTAGTTAATATTCTAGGCTCTGATTTCACATTGTTTGCAATTAGAAAATACAGATTCAGGGGCGCCTGGGTGACTCAGTTGGTAAGGGTCCAACTCTTGATTTTGGCTCAGGTCATGATCTCACAGTTCATGAGGTCGAGCCCCACATTAGGCTCTGTGCTGACAGTGTGGAGCCTGCTTGGGCTTCCCTCTTCCTCTCTCTCTGCCCTTCCCTTACTCGTGTTTTCTCTCTCTAAAATAAGATAAATAAACATCAAAAAAAAAAAAAAAGAAAAGAAAATACAGTTTCATTGCTTCCTTTTGGTCATATACTTCTCTTTTTATTAAATTTTTTAAATCTTTATTTTTTAGAGAGAGTGAGAGACAGGGCAGGGGAGGGGCAGAGAGAGAGGGAGACACAGAACTCATAGCAGGCTCCAGGCTCTGAGCTGTCAGCACAGAGCCCGACATGGGTCTTGAACTCGCAAGTAGTGAGATCATGACATGAGCTGAAGTCAGACACTTAACTGACAGCCACCCAGGTGCTCCTGGTCATATATTTCTTGTGTGGTGATATATGAAGTCACATTAATGTTTGTTCTTCTCTTGGTAACCTGCTGTTCTCTCTGGCAACATTAGAATCTCTTTTTGTTTTGAAATTTCCTAAACTTGACTCTAATATATTAACCCATTCAGTTGTTAATAACATTAAGATTCTTTCTATTTTATGTCTATTATAAGCAGTATACCTTACATATTCAGGTACACATCTTCTACTGTACGTATACAAATTTTTCTTAGGCTCATGCCATAATAGCTTAATGTTACATAATAATTAATTTTCTTTCATAGATTTCATAAGTTCTTATGAGTTCCTCTTGTTCTTCATTTTCAGTCACAAGAGTGATTATTATATATTTTTTACATTTTTGTTAAAGTAACCAATGTATAATTTTCATTTTCCTAATTATAATATATATGCTTTCATATTTTCAGCAACCATTTGTTTCCTGTCCCATGAAATACCTCTTCATATCATTTGTCCAGTTTTTGTTAAATTTTTAAAAATCCGTTCATAGGAACTTTTTATATTTTCTAGGCACTAATTATTTAAATTATATGTTTTGCAAATATCTTCTTACACATTGTGGCTTTCAAAAGAGTATCATTATAGTATCATTAGTTCTGGTGATTTCTATGTCTTCTTAAAAATTCCTTCCCTACCTTAATGTTTCAAAAGGTATTCTTTTATGCATATGTATATATTTTTTTAAATTTTTTAACATTGTTTAATTTATTATTGAGAGACAGAGCATGAGCATGAGAGGGACATAGAGAGAGGGAGACACAGAATCTGAAGGAGGCTTCAGGCTCTGAGCTGTCAGCACAGAGCCCGACGCGGGGCTCGAACTCACAAACTGAGAGATCATGACCTGAGCTGAAGTCAGACGCTTAACCAACTGAGCCACCCAGGCACCCCTGTATATTTTCTTAATACATATGATTTGCCTTCAACCTCATCGTTAATGCACATGGCCATCTTGGTCATAAGTCAAGTTCCAATATATGTATGAGCTTGCATATGGAATCTCCTTACTGTCCCATTGGTGATTTTTCTCTACCATAGTACCAATATTACACTATCTTAATAATTTTGCTTTAATATAAATCTAAATTTGTGACAGGCTATAGCTCCTCAACCTTTGTTTTTTCAAAACTTTCATAGTAATCTAAGTGGCAAAGATGCACCCATGATATATAAGGGCACAAATTTAAAACTTCCCTATTTATGATTCTGAGACTTGGGCTTAGGTTCCTGGCTTATCAGCAACACCCCTCCCTTTCATATACATAATAACATTTCTCCAGAAATTTGGACAGTTTCCAAAAATTTTATGAGACTCCTGATAGTTTGATATCCTACTGGATAAGCAATATTATTTTGCCCACTTCACAGCTGACAAAACTGAAATTAATGGAAGTTTTAAAAATTGACTTACTAAATATAAATCTATCAAATATATCTTTGTATATTTCAGAATATCTTATCCAAAATTACTTGACTGTAAAGAACACAAAAAATTGGTCACTGGTTTATTATCCACTCTTAAGGAAATTCATTATTACATATTACAGAATTTATGGTGGAGAGGAAATCAAGAGAACACTCTTACTATTTTGACAGATAATTATTGCAAACATTAGAAAGTAGCATCCTCTGTTCTTTAGTTTGGGAATATAAAGTTAAATGTTGTCAAAATTTCTATTAATTGTCTTCTAGACAAGAACTGAAGCTTGGTCAACTCATATATATGGTAATTGTCATTACCATGTGTAATCCATTATAAATCAGTAATAATGCACTATGTGCAGGGGGTTGTCAAAGCATGCCCACAGTTTTGCTGCATGGCACACCTGTGAAGGTTGTTTTTGGTTTGAAGCTCCAGCCACTGGACTCTTTTCATCAAACTGTTCTGAACTGTATTCTAAGTGATTACTCTTGTTGAAAAATGTATCTTATCTCTGGATTATTGCATACCTACTTGTGCTCTCTGCTCTTGCTTTTTGCTAGCAATTTTTCTAGGAATGCGTCATGTAAATTTGTACTCAAATATGTTTTTAAAGTTTCTTTGCATATCTCTTATACAATATAATCAAAGTGAAATTGTAAAAGACCACTTATTGGAGATGAACCTTTTCAGAAATTTTCCTGAGGCAGTGGCCGCAAGAGTGCCTGAGAGAATTCCTTACTGCAGAGTCTCTATTGCATCAAATTTCAGTAAAATGACTAGTGTAGAGTTGGCAATCTCACTAAAATATCAGGAACATAAAAATTCCACTCATATACAATGGACCATGGTATATTGAAAAGTGTTTTACCAAAAAATATAGCTTGGAATTAAAAATAAGGGTTACTCATCTAACTACCCTGTATATGAATTCATATTCAATTTAGATTTCTTTACTCCATATGACCTTGTTTTTCATAACAATAATTGTATAATGCACAGAGTGATTGTTATGTTCTTAAAATAATTCAGTCAAATGCATATATTCCAGATCATATGAGAACAAATACTTTGGTCCCCGATTTCCCTTAAGAGAACACTCAGTCGTGGTTTAATGACTTGGGTTTTTCCCCTTTTTTATCACTCTTTATTAAACTACTTACTGATAGTGGACCTCACAATATATATATGCCCTCTCTCATTATTTAATCTACCATTTAAGATTATAACACTATTAATTATTACTTAACATCATTCTACTCAAATCAATCACAATACACTTCTTCATTATCCAGCCATATGAGGAGTCTTCCTAATTTTATCCCATCCCCAAATTTATCTATTATAATAATAAAATAGGGCACCCCAAAAAGACAAAAATGTTTACATCACTGTTGACATCAGCCTAACACTCACAAGTAAATAAAAGTAAATACATAAGAAACATGTCCAGAAAAGATCAGTAAGATTATTTATATATAAAATTATGTTGATGATGACGATAATGATGATGATAATTTGTTGACCAATTGTATGGAATAACTACTAGTAAGATATATATTTTACTGAGAAAGAAACAAGTTGAGACAATTAGATGACTTAAAATTTTTTTTCATGTTAATATATTTATTTTGAGAAAGAGAGAGAGCAAGCACATGCATGACTGGAGAGAGGTAGAGACAGAGGGAGAGAGAGAATTCCAACGAGGTTCTGCACTATAAGCACAGAGCCTGATGTGGGGCTCAATCCTACAAACCATCAGATCATGACCTGAGCCACAATCAAGAGACAGGTGCTTTACTGACTAAGCCACCCAGGCACTCACACAGTTACATGACTTAATGAAGATCATGTCCATAAATAATGGGAGAATTTGGAATAAAAATCATCTTTGATTCCAAAACCATAATCATTATGCTATACTATCTTACAATCTGGGGAAATGAGAACATGAAGTCCTGTCAAAGTATGAAAATCCTGCGTGACAACACTAAGTATATCTTGGCCTGTGCACCTAACCTTTATAAGAGCAGTCAAGGACATAGTTTGTTCTTATCTACTGCTACAAAGTGGCTAGAATAAGGTATATAAATTCTGCATTATTAAACAAAAATTAACAAATAACCAAAATCACTTTTGTATCTTTCATGGTACACATGTGTTTAGTTGGATGGGAGGGAGCTCTTTTTTCCCGAGATGAAAAAGAATAGTTGTAAACCCCTTGTGAATCTACCAATGCTAAATTCAAGGGTATCTTTGTTACAGACATGGTTCTTATGTCTTGACATGGTGTTTGACACATCAGGGGAAGATTTAGACTCCTCTGTATTCTGGTAAAATTAACATTGTGGCTCCAGCAGAAATTTGTCAAGACTCAACAGATAATAGAATTGACTAACCATAAAATCTATTGGGAATTGTAGATTGCCAAATTACATTTTCTCTCCCAAGAATAACTTTTGTCATATGAGGAAACCCACTACAGTCTTCTCTACATCATAATCATAGGGGTGTTTTTGGTCATGGTGATGTCTAAAGGGAATGAACAATAGGGTTA
The DNA here is from genome assembly GCA_028646485.1 of Cryptoprocta ferox. NCBI lineage: Eukaryota > Metazoa > Chordata > Mammalia > Carnivora > Eupleridae > Cryptoprocta > Cryptoprocta ferox. The sequence continues at coordinate 64,556,856 of CM053577.1, forward strand.
ATTACAAAGCACTCAAGGCCTTCTATGTGGGCCAGCCCTCTTGATCCTGTCTTAGAGGACCTACTCTGTTGCTTCTAATCACCTTTTATATGGACATAGCTAAGACTACAAGTTGTACCTGTGTCCACAAAGAATCAAGTAATACCATGCAACACTGGTCAATAAGCTAAATTGGTACCCAGTAGATATCACCAGACTAGATGCCAGAAAGCATACAGTCTGGAGAAGAATATTTTTACCTTCTAGTCAGGGTTTGGTTTGTACTGATCAGACTTCACACTGTATTTTTCCAATATAACTATTAATTAACAGGATAATAAATAATTAGCATCATTTTGACTAGAACATTAAGTACAATTAAGCATTTTTTAATATGGCTGAGAATTATATCAAAAACAAGCAAACTAAAAAAATCTGAGATTCTTTGTAATTTATTTATGAGAAACCCTCTTCTATAATTCCAAATGTAACAGGAAACAGAACATCAGGAGCTAATCTCGATACGCTGCTGGAATGACTCCTTGAAGTTTGGAAAACATGATGGTTTCTAGTATAAATGAAAGGTAGATGTGGAAATTGCCTTGACATAGTATTGAAGAAGGGGTTAAGACGTTCAGAGAGGTTGGCATGGTAGAATGGATTTATTACATATTATCAGCAACCCCATAGGTTACTGATCAGCGAACCCCATAAGCTGCCTATGTTCCCCAGGAGAACCTAGTGGACACTTCATTTATTAAAGCAATAAAGAATGATCAAGTGGTGAGGGCACTGGCATTACTGAGGAGCTCAGTTGTAGCTTTCTTTTGCAGGTCAGAGTTGATAGTAGGAAAAGCTGCTGAGTTTTTTAGAAGCAATAGAAAGAAGGAGGTTCTGAATGGTACAAGTCAGATGAAAGCAACAGTTGGAGGTTAGGTATTCATAATTATCATAACAGGTAATAAATCCAAAATGGCACCCAGAAGTCCTGACTTGCAAGGATCTGTGCTGATGGCTAACAGACTATGGTGATCCTATGAGTGAGATACATGGATATCCAACAAGGGTATCATTGACCTATATAATTACAAAGATCAAGTGAGAGTGAGCTGAAAGTTGGTGTCAGCTAATGTGGTTGAAAATCTCAATCTTTCAAACAGCTCCTGTGGGAGTGGAGAAAAAGTCACAAATCTTTATATCTTATATCTCAGTGCCAACTAATGAGTTTCTGGCACAGAAGAGACACTAAATAATAAGGAGGATAAAAAGACTCATTCAATGGTCAGCCACCTTTGTCCTTGACCATTCAATGTTTGTATAAGACACCCATGGGGGTGCCTGGGTGGCTCAGTCGGTTAAGTGTCTGACTCTTGATTTGGCTCAGGTCATGATCTCACAGTTTGTGAGATTGAGCCCCTTGTTGTACTCTGAGCTGTCGGCATGGATCCTGCTTGGGATTCTCTTTCTCCTCCTCTCTCTATCCCTCTCCTGCTCAATCTCTCTCTCTCTCTCTCTCTCTCTCTCTCTCTCTCTCTCTCCAAATAAATAAATAAACATTAAAAGAAGAAAAGAGAGACCCAGGAATAGAGTCACTATTGGGGCTTTGGCCAATGGGGTAAAAGTATAAGTGATATGTGCCACTTTTGAGCAGAAGTTTTAAAAGTTACTACTTTCTCTGGTACCTTGTTTTTTCCTTTCTATAATTATCATGGCAATGTCCTTGAAAGGAGCTGCTTTATCACGCTTGATTCCAAGGTAAAAAAGAGAGGTGGACAGGGAGAGTAGGGGATACGGCCTACCGATGATACACCTACAACATGGTCAAGAAATGAACCATTGTTTTTAAAACCAGTGAGGTTTTTGAGGTCATTTGCCACCACAGTGCCACTTAACCTATCCTGACTAATGTAACTATCAACTCAGTAATTATAGCAATAACTTGTCAAAATTAACTCTTCCTCTTTTATAACCTATAATTCTCAGTGCTCAATTTTCACATGGCCCAGAAATCCCTCTCACAGGGACATAAACAGGAGGACTTGCCCATATTTTTGGATCATGATCTGATATCTCTTGTTATAAAGAATGGGTTTGTTTTCCTTGTGGCAGAGCCTAAGTGTGCGAGGACTCATTTCAAAAGCAATGCTTGACAGGTGTTCAGCCAAGTTAAGTAATAGCTTCCTTATCACCATGTACAATGGGCTTCCCATGTAATAGTGCTTTCTATTTCAATATATGCCACTTTAAATGAATTCATGAGGCAATAAGTCAGTAATTTTCAACCTTTGCCTTCAAAATTTCATAAGGGAGGAAAGACAGAGCACATTCATTGCAGATTATCTTTTCAGGTCTAAATCAGGATCTCCACCATTCATAGACTATCATTTGCAGGGAATATTCAGTTTCCTATCAATTTTCATCATCTTTGTAGACCTATCATTACTACCCAATGCAAATGCAGGCTCCAGTGTGATTTAACCACATAGGAAGCTGCTCATTTGCAAAAACAAAGCAAAACAAAATCCACAACAATAATGTGCTATGTAATTCATATTTTTGAGATCGAAAAGACAGTTTCTTACCATAAGGTAGAAATAACACTGACAATAAGAATAAGTCTCTTTCCTTACAAATATGAAGCCTGATGAATTCGGTGTGGACTTGAACCCGTGGCCTCAAGTGTTTACATCGTCTTTGGTGCCTTGGCAGCCCATAGGCCATTGAACAAGCATTAATGTTTGGCATGAAACCATTGATTCTTGTGTGTATTTCATGGCAGGGAAGCATTAATTTAAGGATTCTTCCTGACACGTTTATACCCATGGGTTGGGTATACACAGAGACACAACATTTAAACACAAACATCGGACTAACCCCTTCCTTTCCTTCTAGTGAATCACTACTATATATTCTTCTATCATTTTTCTGAGGAAGGAGGTGATGGGAATAGTCATTTATCCTGGGGCAAATTTCTGCCATTGTTCATATAAACAAATGCCTTTGTTATTCTAAGAAACAAAGAAACACAGTGTACCTTCCACAGGTTCTTTTTTTCTATCACATCTCTTTGTGGCCTTGGATCAAAATCAATTGTTTTTAAAAAATAAAATAGCTGATGGTCAGACTTCCAGAGGGTAATAACAGTATCTTTCTAGTTGCACATTCCCTGAATTAAAGGAATAGCATTTTGTTCATCTGGTCATAAGTATACTACCACTTCAGCCATCATGTTGCATTTTGAAAGACATGGGAAGACTGGTTTGCTGATAGACCTCTGATGTCAGTCTTTGAAATGACCACTCAAATGTATCTGAGTGAGTTTTTAGCCTATTATGAGATATATCTTGGTAGGCTGGTGCCACTTCTTAGTATCATAGGCTACTTGGTGATTTTCCCTAATTAAGATAGCTATACACTCCTACTCCTTTTCCAGATATATAATGCAAGAATTCTTTAGTGTCAATGTCAATAGCAACACCAGATACCAAACATTATATATTCCTCACTCCAGCCATGAAACTATGTATGTTGATGAGGATCTCACGGTATCTACATAAATATTTAAAGTATTGCATGGTCCAGTCGATGGCAAGAACACTAATTTTATGGGCTTGAAATCATTACCTATGCTCATATATATAATGATTTTGGCAATTAGAAATTACTAGACATTTTGGAGAGCAGCTGCAGTGGAGGTGGGTAATCAAAGCAGAAGCTTTTTACAAGAGCACTCTTTCCACTAATAAGGAAAGTCCAACATATTTAGAATCTTTGAGAACAAAAAAATAAACCATGTGTTACACAAATAATTATTTCATTATTTTTATTAATTTATGGAGTGATTTAATGCTATTATATTCTACTATGTCATATTTGTCACTTAAAGTGATCAGTTTTGCACTTTGCTATGTTTGCAATTAAGTATCTTTTATTATTAAACAAAAGATGTTTCCAAATACCCTAATGTAAATTAACTAATAATTTGTTAAAATTTAGTATTCTATGCCCCAATTTCTTCACATATGCTTTTCAACCAATTCTTTATTTTCCAAATTACTACTGTGTCCTTTCTCAAAAAAAGTAGTAACCAAAAAATCATAAATATAAAGTTATGAGTCATAGTCAGAAAGTGATTTTTTAATGTTTATTTATTTTAAGAAGGAAAGAGAGTGTATGTGTGCATGTGCAAGCAGAAGGACAAAGAGAGAAGGAGAGAAAGAGTCCCAAGCAGGCTCCGTGCTGTCAGTGCAAAGCTCGATGTGGGGCTTGATCTCACAAACCATGAGTTCATGACCCAAGCCAAAATCAACAGTTAGAGACTCAACTGAGCCACGTAGGCACCCCAGTGCTTTCTCTTAAATAAAAATTAAGTGTGTACAACTGTCATGTCTGAAACTCTATGACAAACATTTTTCATAGGTTTTCATCTTCTCATCAGAAATATGTATATAACATGATATACTGGTCATTACAGCTATTTAACATTATTTAATTATTTATTTTGACAAGTGCATATTTATTTAATGGAAACAAACTTTATTAGTGTTTTTTTTAAAGGGGGCACTTGGGAGGCTCAGTCAGTTAAGGGTCTGACTCTTAATTTCAGCTCAGGTCATGATCCCTCCATTTGTATGTTCAAGCCCTGTATCAGGCTCTGTGCTGACAATGGAGAGCCTGCTTGAAATGATCTCTCTCCCTTTTTCCCTAGCTCTCCTCTGCTTGTTCTCTCTCTTTCTCTCTCTCTCTCTCTCTCTCTCTCTGTGTCAAATGAACTTAAAAAAATAAAAAAATATATAATATTCAACCAAAGATGATATTTAGGTTGGTCAACTGTCAAGTAGTTGTGTAGTTTTAAAATAATTCTTATTGTTTTGATCAACATTGAAGAGACATTAGTGTGTATATTTTTTCTGTAATTGTTAATGAGGAAATTCTCATTTTATTTATACAACATATATAGATTGTTTATAATTTTTCATACATAGTATGGCAATGAACCTTCTTACAACGATGCATGTTAATAATCAGCTAAAGTTTAATTTTATTATCTAACAAGCATGACCTCTTGATATTTTAGGAAGCAGTTATATAAATCTAGAATAGAAATTGTTTATATGTAGACCTCCATAAATTTAAACGGTAATCAGTATTTTTCTTCTTAAACCAATGAAATCATTTTAATTGAAACTGGCAGAAGAAAAACAGCTTCTTTTTCAGCAAACTATGGTATAGGCTTAGATATTGCCATAATATATTTTGTAATAATTGTAGAATTATTAATTATGGTGTGTTAACTTTTATGTATGAATGGAGAGCTAGTTGGTAAAACAGAAACACTATCTGTTTATTTCAACATGGGGAAGTCAGTATGAGGAATTGCTGCAGTATATGCTAGAGAACTGGAAATCTATAAAGGAAATACTGAGGTAACAGAGACAGTATCTTCTGGAAGTAGCCCACCACCTCTGGGTCATGGGAAAATAAAAAGAGATAGGAAGAGAGCCCCAAGAGCCAGTACTCCAATTTCCGGGGCAGAGGCATGACTCCTTGTACCTCCGAGGGGTCTGGGAATGGACACAAATATTAGGCACTGGAATTCACTGCCGCTTCCAGGGTGAACGGTTATCAGGTCCAACAAGCAAAGAGGAGAGAGCAACCCTACCCCCAGCCTTCTAGGCCTTTTCTTGTGATAGTGTCAGTGGAACCTATGTGGAATCATCTGGCAATGTGGTTTGCAAGGTTCCCCTCCCCCTGCCCCCGGCATCATGGCATAGAAAGACACGTTTGAAGTTAGGAGAAAGAATAGCTCAATAACCAACACTTAATCTTTATTATTGTCATTGTGAAATTCTTCTTAAAATCTGAGGATTTGGATTTCATGATATATGCTTTTAAAAGATCAAGATGGATGTACTTTATTTGTGTATATTTTTTTATAAATGTTAGTATTTAATGCTTTTTAACTGAAAGGATTACATAAAATCCTTGGTGCTTCTTAACCCATTATTAAGTTCCCTCTGGATTTCTTCACCTGAGGGAAAGTGACAGAACTGTTTCATATCCATGTTCCCATCTGTGCTCGTCCCCACCAAGAAGGGCAGGTTGATTGGCCAGGCTGTGGCACTTATCAGGTTTGTTAAGAAAGGGGTGAGCAGTCCTTTTTGATGTAAGTCATTCCTCTCTTATCCATGAAATAATGTATTTATAGATGTGTATTGTTATTGGATGACTAGTATGCATTTAATGATTGTTCTATTAATGTCATGTGCATTGTTTACATTTCCATTAAAAGCACACTATTAATTTTAGAAAAGCAAAAGATTCATGTGATCTGAAGAGAAACCAGAGTATAGCATAGTATTAATTTTAAAGTATGAATGAAAATTTTTTCTGTCCCACTATTTATATGTGGCAAAAATATATCATCAGTTGAGCTTTTTCTTTTTCCATTCAGTCACTACTGGAAATTTTCATGAAATATAAAAAGAAAATTTTTATTTTGAAATTTAGAAAATTACAGTGAAGGTATTGTGATTAAGAAAGTTATTAAGTTCATACTGTGAGGGGCATTTGTAGCAAAATTGAAATTTGAGACTTTCTCTTAGATATAATTTTCCACAACCAGCTGAAAAACTACGCTAAGTAAGAAATGCTGAGACAAGGGTCTTGAGGACAATTGCTTCCCACATAAAAGAACAGTCAACTTGATTTATCAATTTCTATTTTGAATATTAATTACTTTACCTATTTGTAAGTGGGAAACTTAGTCAAACTCCAAATATTCTTAAAGTTCATGTATCTAAATAAGCAGGTGTAGAAGTTCTTTAGAGTTGTACACCATCTCAATTCCATTCCATGAGAACATGAAGCTTGAGGATATTTCCATAACTGTACATTTTTAATTAAAAATATTTCTATTATAAAAGATAACAAATATATGCATCGAAGATATACAGTCCCATGAATAATCATAATGCAATTACTTGCACAACCTCCATCAATGTCAAGAAATTGAACATTACTATCTATGATGGGCAACCTGCTGAATGATATTCTCTTCCTGTTTATTCATGTCATTGTATAGACTGGGTTTTAGTGACTTGCTTCTAGCAAATAAAATGAGGCAGAGGTGATAGGATGTTACTTCTGAGATTAGGTAATAAAAAGATAGTGGTGTTCCTGTTGGCATAGCTCTCTTGTTCTCCCTTAAATCACTCACACTGAGGGGCACCCAGGTGGCTCAGTTGGTTAAGCATCCAACTTTGCCTCATGATCTTGTGGTTCATGGGTTCGAGCTTCACACTGGGCTCTGTGCTGACAGCTCGGAGCCTGGAGCCTGCTTCAGATTCTGTCTCTGTCTCTGTCTGTCTCTCTCTCTCTGTCCCTCCCCGGCTTGTGCTCTGTCTCTCTCTCCCTCTGTCTCTCAAAAATAAATAAACGTTAAAAAATTTTTTTTTAAATCACTCACACGAAGGAGCCTCAAAGTCATGAGGTTGCCCTGTTGAAGAGATTCACATGACCGAGCTTAGAAGCAGATTTCAGAGGACTGCCAAAATCATATCCGTGAACTTGGAATAAGACACTTCAGCCCTAGTGGAGGCTTGAGATGGCTGTCCAGGCGGACACTTCAATTTCAGCCTCATGAAAGACATTGAGCCAAAAGCCCCTGTTGTGTCCTGATTCCTGACCCATAGAAACTGATATAATAAATATTTGTTGTTCTAAGCCACTAAGTTTTGGAGTAATTTGTTATGCAGCAATAGATCGCCTAAAAGTTCCTTCTGTGTTCCCTCTTAAGTATTTCCCCTTTTCCCTCACCATCCCCCAAAGGAACCACTATTTCTACTTCTAAAAAAAAAAAACAACTTTATTTTCCCTGTTTTTGAACTCGTTCTGAATCAAATCATGTAGTTTATATTCTTTCATGTCCAGTTTCCTTTGCTCCAAATTATATCCATGAAATTCATTTTTATTAATGTATATTATGGGGTTCTTGTGATTATTGTTGTCGTGAAAATTCTTATGCGTATCTCTTGGAGCTCAGGTTTACGTATTTCCTTTTCTTTTTTTTTTTTAATTTGTTCTAATATTTCTTTTTGAGAGAGAGAGAGAGAGAGAGAAAGAGAGAGAGAAAAAGAAAGAGAGAGAGAGAGAGAGTCAGAGCATGAGCTGGAGAGGGACAAGAGAGGAGACAGAATCCAAGGCAGGCTCCAGGCTCCACGTTGTCAGCACAGAGCCTGACGAGGAGCTTGAACTCATGAGCCATGAGATCATGACTTGAGCCAAAGAAGCTGGACACTTACCCGACTGAGCCAGCAAGGAACCCTGGTTTACGTATTTCTGATTAGTATAAACTTTCATCCAAAATTTCTATATCAAAAAGCACACATGTCTTCAATGTTGGAATTAAATGACAAATTGTTTTCTGGAGTGGCTGCACCAATTTACATTCCCAAGCAACAATGTGTTAGAGTTCCCACTATCACACATCCTCACCCAATTTTGCTAATTTAGTCTTTAAATTTTAGCCCTTCTGTCATGGGAGTAGTGATGTTTCAGTGGGAGTTCAATTTATATCTTCTTGATGACTAATGTGGTTGAGCAATCTCTGATTTCCTTGCAGGGTCCTTCAAATATTCTGTGGATTTGTCTTTCTCTTAATGATTTTAGTAGCCCTTTACAAATTCTAGATACAAATCTCCTCTTAGTTATATGTATTTAAAATGATTTCAACCATATTGGGGGTTTGCACTTTTATTCTTCAAATGGTATCTTTGGATAAACAGAATAGTTTTTATTTTAATCTGATTTCTTAGTCTGTTCCTTCTGGTTAGCACTTTCATAACTAATATAAAAAAGTATTTCCCTTTCCCAAGGTCAACATTATTTCCCCCATAGTATCTTTTATAAACTTTATTGCTTCTATTTTTCATATCTACAATCCACCAGGAATTGATTTTTATGTAAGTGTGAGGTAAGTGTCAGGCTTCATTTTTTTCCCATATGGATGTACAGTTGATACAAGATAATTTATTGAGAAGACCATCTTTGCTCCTTGGCATTGTGGTGTTACCCATGTCATAAATCAGGTACTATGTTTCTCTTGATTTCATTTCATTGGCCTATATTTCTGTCCCTATGCCAATATATATGTCTTAATTAATATAGCTTTTTAGTAGATCTTGAATGTTGGTATCAGTTTATCATTTTTTCCCTAAAAATAACTACCCTTCAGGATTCTGGTTGGGATTGCACCAACTCCTTAAATAAGCTTAGGGAAAATTGACATAGTTACTCTTTCAATTTAAAAATATAGTATACTCCCTTGTCTTTTAGGCGTTTAATCTTTGGTCTTAGTTCTTTGGCCTCTAGTTCTGTGCAGTATTAGAGTTCAGGACATGCTTGGAGGGGGAGAACAGCCATGTTTGAGTTCCCTGAAACCTTTAACTATGTCAATCCAGGCCCATGTGACACCCCCCCCCCCAATTCACTCTGCCTCTCTAACAGTGGCCCTATGTGCAGGTAAACTTGGGTGTCTCTGCTTTTATCTCAAATCTACAACCAAAAAATGCTTACAAGGATATCTGCAGATCGTTAGCTCTCTTCCATAAACTTATGTACTCTCTAGAATTCTATGTACTCTCTAGAATTCGTCTTTGTGGCTTCTGGAGTATTCTGGTGCCTTTATATCAATGATTTTGTAAATTTTCCACATTTTCTACTTTCTAATTGTTTTTGATCTGTTTTAAAATGCTTCATCTTAACCAGAAATGAACCTCTCTGAGGGTTTATATTTGACTTAGACAAGAAGCCAGAGCCATTAGTGATTGATTATCACCTTAATCTAGTTACTGAGATTAAGATGGTTCAAATTTGGGCTTCAGTCCCTATTAACATGCAGATATCAATTTCTTATTTATGGATTACCTTTTCTTCTGTAGTGTAACCCTTTGGAGATTCTAACTCAAATGATAGGGCTTTTCTTATCTGGCCGGCAGAGATTTGACTTTCTGATCTTTGGTATTGCTAATTTGTCAAAAGTTCTACTCAGCTTCTCTCTAATAGAATTTATAGGTGTTTCTAGGGTGCCTGGGTGGTTCACTCAGTTAAGTGTCTGACTTTGGCTCAGGTCATGATCTCATGGTTTGTGAGTTCAAGCCCTGAATCAGGCTTTGTGCTGGAAGCTCAGAGCCTGGAGCCTGCTTCGGAATCTGTGTCTCCCTCTCTCTCTGCCCCTCCCCCACTCATGCTCTCTCTCTCTCTCTCTCTCTCTCTCTCTCTCTCTCTCTCTCTCTTTCTCTCTCTCTCTCTCTCTCTCTCTCGAAAATAAATAAACTTAAAAAAATTAAAAAAAAGAATTTATAGGTGCTTTTAACCTTAGGAGACGAGTGCCTGGGTGACTCGGTTAAGCCTCCGACTCTGGCTCAGGTCATGATCTCAAGGTTCCTGGGTCTGATCACCACACCAGGATCTGGGTTGAGAGCTCAGAGCCTGGAGCCTGCTTCAGATTCTGTGTCTCCCTCTCTTTCTGCCCATTTCCTGCTCATGCTCTCTCTCTCAAAATAAATAAATAAATAAATAAAAAGATAAATATTAAAAAAAAATTAAACTTAGGAGAAAAGCAGTCCTAAATATTGAGTTTACTTTTTAGGGTTTCTATCTCTTCCTGGATCATGGCCCTGTAATTCTTCTTGTCTTGTTAGATCTCTGGTGTCTCAGAAGAATTGTTCTCATATATTTTTCCTCAGCATTTTAGTTCTCCCAATGAGGAAACCGGAGTAGCTAGTCAATATTTCTCTAACAAAATGCAGTATCATAGAAAAACTCATTAAGAATTATTTTCACAATAAGGAAGGTTTCAATTTTTGGAGTAGGCAGAATAAACTAAAGTAGCTGATTTGATTTGGCAGCACTTTATTTTGTTTGTGTTGTTCTTGTTTTAGTTTTTATGTTTTTGACTACAGTGCCAACGATCTGCTCTGTAAGTTCAAGTATTTGGAATGAATTTTTCACTTGACACAAATGGTAGCAAGAACACATTACAACATAGGGCTAACCCTTGTTTTAATTTTTGAGGTTCCATTTAGAGGCTTCATTTAGCTGGTCTTTTGCCAGCTTCAAAAGAAAAAACTTGAACATTTTAGTCTTCCACATGCTTTGCATTTACAAAATTGCTTATAAAAATTTATAAAGAGTGCTCTTTAGGGACACAGGAGTATTCTCTCTTTCTGTCAGCAATATCTCAATCTAGATGACATAGCTCTATGTTTTATTGTTGAACATGAATGAACTTTATGGAAGTACACAAACCAGAAGCCAAAAAACCATAACTGAAATATTTGTAATCCCTCATTATTTGGGTATCACTATACTCTTGTTCACAACATTTGCCTCCTCACAACTAGTGCATCAGGTTAAGCTCTGGCAGCTTACTCAGTTTACTAGTGCTTGGTGCATTAGCATTACGCTTTCAAAATGTCACATGTGTAGCCCTATATTAGTTATCCATTGCTATGTAAAGCTTACTACAAAAAGCTAGAAGTTTAAAACAACATTACTTAAGTATTTTCTTATTACCTTATTACCTAAGTTTCTTAGTTCTGGAATCCAGGCATAGCTAAACAGGGCCCTCTGTTTCAGCATCTCTTGCAGGCTGCAATCCATGAGTCAGCTGGGATGGAGTCATCTCAAGGCTTAAGGGCAAGATCCACTTCCAAGTTCGCATGGTTGTTGGCAGGGTTTAGCTCTTAGCAAGCTGTTGGACTGAGAGCTTCAGTTTCTCATTGGCCAGAAGGAACCCTCAGTTCTTACACATGGACCTTTGCAAGGTGCCAGCTTGCTTTATGAAACCGTGCAACCTGAGAAGGCAATACAGAGAGCCTACTATCACGATGAAAGTCAGTCTTTGGAATCTAATCTCAAGTGACAACCCAGCACTTTTACCATTTCCTGTCGGTTAGAATCTACATGCTAGGTCCAGCCCACAGTCAAGAAAAAGGGGATTACACAAGAACTGGAATGCAGAAAAGCTAACCCATGGAAGGAAGAACTGACCAAAAGTTCATATACAACTGGAAATCATGCTATGTGTGATTAGTGATACCCTGATCAATTTTCCTGAAGCAAATCTCTGATGATATCACTACACTGCCTAATGCATTAAAGATTTTATTGCCTACAGTTATTTACAATCAAACCTCAGTCTTCATTTCCAATTTTTTATACCATTCCTCAAGAATTCCATCCTCCAGCCAATATTGTCAGCTTAATTCATAAAGTGCTTGCTCTGCATGTTTCTTCATGTTGTTCCCCTTGCCTGAAATAACATGTCCTTCTCTTGCCATAAAGTAAGGGTTTTAGCCTGTAAAAGAGAAGGGGCAGTGGAAGACACATTATACTCCACTTCAAATATTTAAAGTCATAGTACTAAACAAGCCAATGTACAGAACCCTAAGAAGGCAGGATTTCAGGAATAATGGAGAATTCCTAACAGCTATCAAGCCTGCCCAACAGTGAAATGAACTGCCTCAAAAACAGTGAATTTGCCACTTTTTAGGCATTCAAATAAAGAGAAAAACCAGTCCTTTATGGGGATAAAAGGATTTTAGCATTCAGTGGGAGTTAAAATGAAAAGACTTCTGAGGTACCTTCTACCTCTTCAGATTCCATGAATCCATAAATTTACTGAAAAAAATAAAGCAAAACTATTCTCTTTGGCATACAAAGATGAGAAAAAACAATTTCCATGATAAAATTTCAAAATTAATCATACTTGCTATTTAATTTTAAGCTCTGGGTGTTGAACAGACTCAGGAAATTCCATTTTTTCATAGTTTCCCTATTTCTAATTCATAATTGTCATAATAAAGTATGAAATTACCTAACATTTCAAATTTCAAAATAAATGTTGATAATCTATGTGCACAAATGAAATGTTATATTTGTTTTTTATATATTTTGGATATTAATCATTTATCAGATATGTCCTTTAACTTCTCCTATTCTGTACACTGCCTTTTAATTTTCTATGGTTTTCTTCACTGTGAAGAAGATTTTTATCTTGATGAAGTCCCAATAGTTCATGTTTGCTTTCATTTCCCTTGCCTTTGGCGGCATGTTTAGTACGATGTTGCTCCAGCCAAGGCTAAAGAGGTTGCTGCCTGTGTTCTCCTCTAGAATTTTGATGGTTTCATGTCTCACGTGTAGGTCTTTCATCCATTTTGAATTTAATTTTGTGTGTGGTGTAAGAAAGCAGTCAAGGTTCATTCTTTGACACGTTGTTGTCTGGGTTTCCCAACACCATTTGTTGAAGGGACTGTCTTTTTCTTCCAGTGGATGTTCTTTCCTCCTTTGTCAAAGATGAATTGGCTACATAGTTGTGAGTCCATTTCTGGGTTTTTCACTCTGTTCCATTGATCGATGTGTCTATTTTTGTGCCAGTACCCTACTGTCTTGATAACTACAGCTTTGTAATATAGCTTGAAATCTGGAATTGTGACGTGTTCAGTTTTATTTTTATTTTTTTTTTAGTTTTATAATTGCTTTGGCTATTCAGAGTCTTTTGTGGTTCCATACAAATTTTAGGATTGTTTGATCTAGCTCTGCAAAGAATTCTGGTAAAAGGATAGTGCCATTTGAAAGTCCTTCCCCATCAAGTATTTCCTAAGAATTTCCATAAAAAGAATCCAATCTATATTTGTCACATAATCTTTAGTTATTGTTCATTTTAGGTTTATGAATGAGGCTGAACTTTAGAAAAATATTTATCATGCTTTAGAGAAATTCACAGATGAATCAGCTGCCCAAACTCTTGTTGCTATTTCTCTGGATAAGTTGGAGCACATGGGCTATGAATGATGCTATGAATCATCATATGAGTAAAGACACTTCTAGAATCATGTCTTTGAGTATTTTCAAAGAGACAGAGGGAAGCAGAGATTAAGGGGACCATTCCTCTTAATAAGTGGGATCCATTCCATATTGGAGCATCTGATTAACAATCCCTCCAGATGGTGTCAAGTAGAAAAGAGCTAAGCTGTAGATGGAAATTGGAATACTTTTTTTTTAAAAGGAAAAATTTTGGCACTTACTTCTATTTTCTTTTATCTAAACTATAAGGTAACTGAAGGCAGGGGCCCTTGTCTAATTTGTTTTAATGGCATGGCTCTGTTACCATGACATTCACAAAGACAAACATTTATATAAATCAATGATTGAGTGAATGAACACAGTGACTGATACATGAGACTCAAACAAGGTGTCAGTGTTTTAATGGGCCTTAGAACTTAGATTCTGCTGAATTGTGTGTTATCACCCACCAAAGGACTGTATATCACAGAAAAAAGAGGGCTTGGACACCAGTGTATCCTGACTCCCTCATGAGGAGAAATAGAGTTAGGTACAAACCCATCTGGCCAGGCTGTTTCTGTCACATGTATGATGTTATTCAGGGGAAATAAACCAGACATAATAAATTTGACTACTTTGTAAAATTGGTGTTATGGCCGTAAGATGAAACATATCCTTGTAGAGGAGGATTGAGACTTCCATCCTGGGAGACAGTTTGTTCTGGGACTTAGGGAAGTGGATTTTAGATTAGGGAAGGAAAATGTGTTCTGCTTTTAATGGATCCAAGAGTAGGTCAGCATTGAGATGTGGTAAGAGATTATTGTCTTGGGCACAAAGAAAAGGGTTAAGAGTAGGAGAGGAAGCAGGCCAATAAAGGATTTTTATGATGGGTCTGGACCTGGGCTGTTGTTGAAAGTTGGGGTTTTTTTTTGCTTTTTGTTTTACACACACCTTTTACTTTCCCAAATGATTGGTAAAACATTACAATTTGCTGTGTGGATGCTGCCTTGTGTTTGGGAAGAAATGAATACTTTCCTTAGTGTTCCAGTCACAGTAGCAGGGACAGTCACCAGAGTGGTTACCCTCATGGTCAACAGCAGTGGAAATAGCTGAGTGGACACACAATGAGAAAGGCCAGGGGAAAATGTCCCTGAAAAACTATTTGAAAATATTCTGGAGGTACTTAGAGTGTGGTCATTTAGTAATCAGTTACCTCATCTGTAAAATGGGGCAATAATACTTGTCCCTGCTTCCCTCCAGGGAAGTTATAAAATGTAAAATAATTAATGAATGTAATGTGTTTGAACACCTTGGAAGAAATATGATATATTAGCATATGATATCATGATTACCTCCATAATAAAAAAGGAAAGAAAATATTAAAATAACAATAATATGTACATTTTCACCACCTGCAGTTGTATATGAAATATATAACTCTTTTTATTGTTTTCTGTCTAATACACTGCACCTGCATTAAAAATGTACCCCAATGGCCTAATTCTAAAAAATACATAAATTTTAGACAGGTACTTATTCTTTTATTCACCCCATTGTGCCTAGGTCTCACAGAACATATTTTAAATAATATACTACCACAAAGAGACCACTTCAATACAAATCTCAATAGTGTGGGTTAGTAAAAATTACTTTTAAAGGCAAACATCTGGCACCTCATAAATATATATCACCTTTCATCAAGAGTTTTTCAAACTCTCTCCATATATATTACACTTATAAGCATTATTAATTCAGCATATTGTACGTTGGTTTTAAGTAGTCCCAAAGCAGAATTATATATGTAAAATATGTGCTGCAATATCTAGGCCCGTGCAGATCATAAAGAACAAGACATTAACCACAATGCTAAATCCTTTTGATTTAATGTGTTCTGTTAGCTAACAGGGGTGATTTTTAAAGCACAGATACAAGAAAATACTAGTTAAGCTTAAAGGCAGCTATTTATTCTGACTAATTTTTTTCCCTTTCTTGTGACATTTAGCAAATTATTCTAGGCTTACATTTAACTTGTGTCAAAAATATGTCTAAAATATTTTACTCTGGTTTATTTCTACATCTGAAAGAAATTGTAAGAGATGATTTGCCTTTACAAAGGCTGAATCGGTAACACCTAACTGGTGCCTTTTTCCAGAGGGTATTGAAAAAAAGGATATTCTGTAATGCCCTTAGGCAACTTTTCCTGTCATTAATGATCTTACTGTGAAGTTATTTGTTGTAGTTCAGTTTTTATTTTTTCTAAACAAGTAAATGCAGTTCTTCTTGCTGTGTCTTTAATAATGTAGAAGAAATTTTGTTATATTTTTATAATGGTGCATATATTTATTTCATCAATCTTACAATTTTGCCAGATTTAATAACACTGGCTCCTTTAGCTGTTCCTGACAAGTTAAAATTAGATGCATTTCCTTGTATTTTCATATTTCTCTCTTACCCTTTAAAAAACAAATACCAAAAAATAGGCATATTTAAAGGTAAAAGTTGTGCAGGTCTGTGGCCTAATCTAGCATGCATGAAATAGGCTGTTTCCCTCATTCATCTCATACACATGGGATTTAGTGTAAAATTATGAGCATTTATTTATTCTAGATATGTGTATGTTTTAAATTCCTATTGACTTTTGGGCACTATGTCAGGCAGTAAAGATTTAATAACAAGCAAAAGAGTCAGCATTTCTAACCATGTAGAGCTTTCAAAATAAAAGAGAGAGCAAAGAATAAGTAAACAAGTAACCAAATAACTTAAAATTGTTTAAGTGCTCTGAGGGAAACTATAGATGGTTATGCCCAGAAACTAAAAGGGAGGACCTTCATTGGATAAGATTGTCAGAAATATCCTCCCTAAGTACCTAAGACTAAGTATATCATGCTGGTTTACTGATTAAATCATGAACGGAACAGATATATCTAACTTCTTTCCCAAGTCATATTAAAATGATTATCTAAATATTCAGTGTATACAGAGAAAATTCTGAACTAGTTTATAAAACATGGAAGAATAATAGTTACATGTTGGAAACTTTAAGAAAATCCCTTCATAAGGAGAATCTGTATGATGATTCTTGCTTGGAAAACAAGTGTAGGGATCTCAAAAGAATTCACTAGCAGCAACAGGTAAGAAGGCCAAATTGGACATTAGGACAGTAAGACATGAATATGTGATCCCATCAGAGCCTCAGTAAGTGCTCAAGTACTGTTTGCTTTGTGTGTCTGGATCCCACAACAAATACAGTGTATCCTTGGAAAAGCCCCTGCTAAATAATGGCTGCCATGATAAATGCAGAAAGGTGGCCTTTGATACAGAGGTGAAGGTCCCTGCTGCAAAGCCTACAGCATTGGCTCTCTCTCTACCAACATCTGGTAATTGAACTCTAAACTGGCAAAGTAAAACCATGAAATAAGCTAATTTGGTCTTTCTCCCTTTGTTTGAGCTTAAAAAACTTAGTCTCACAATCTCTAATAGTTTCCATTTCACACCAGAACAGAATGATCCTAGAGAGGTCTCCATAAGGATAAACTAGTGTAGAAAAATCCATGGGTACATAAAATTATATAGAAGTTCAAAAGAGAGTAACTCAGAAGTACAGTCAGAAGAGTTAAATATTCTTACAATACCCTAAACATTTTAAAAAATATATAATCAATGTTTTGTTTTGTTTTTTTATAAGAGTAAAGGCAATAGTCAAGACAGCTATGAGCCAGACAACCAAAGGGAAAATATAAACCAGAAGAAACTACATAAAGAACAATATAACTTCCAAATTAAAATCTTCAGTAAGGCAGACACTAGCATATTGAAAGGGCAGAAACGAATCACAAATTTCTACTATAAGCCACACAGTCTCCTAGGCACTATGGATACAGCAATGAAGAGAACAAAGTCTCTGTTTTCATATAGTTTACAATCCACTGGGGAGAGATAGCCTGAGACAAAATGAACAATTAAACATCTGCTACATGGGAAGATGAAAAGTGGGATTGAAATCTATAAAAAAGGGAAAGGGAATGGGCATCAAATGGGCAGTGAGGTTGCAGT
The DNA here is from genome assembly GCA_028646485.1 of Cryptoprocta ferox. Classification (NCBI taxonomy): domain Eukaryota; kingdom Metazoa; phylum Chordata; class Mammalia; order Carnivora; family Eupleridae; genus Cryptoprocta; species Cryptoprocta ferox. The sequence goes on from CM053577.1 coordinate 64,574,736, forward strand.
TTTTACTTGAGAGGTCAAAGAAGGTCTTTCTGTGAAGGTGACACTAGAGGGACTTGATGTTGTAGAAAAGACAGTGTGTGACTTCCAAGGCCAAATTGTAAAAGACATTATAGCTTGTCTTGACTTCTTTCTAAGGACAGCCATCTGTCATATCAAGAAGACACTCAACAGCCTATGGAGAGATTATCATGGAGACAAAATGAGACTTCCCATCAATAGACAATACCAACTTGCCATATGTGTCAGCAGCCACTTTGGAATGGATCAGTCTCCCAGGTTCCACACAACTTCTGACTGAATCCCACAAGAGACAAAATTTCTCAGCCGAGATGCCCCAGAATTTTGAACACAAAGGGTTTGTGTGAGACGATAAATATTCAAAGTTTTAAGCTACTATGTTTGGGGATAATTTGTTATGCAGCAGATAATTACTACACATGCAGTTATCCAGAGAAAGAGCATTCCCAATGGAAAGAACAGCAAGGGCAAGACTATGAGGTAAGAGATGTTTGATATGTTTTGGGAAGAGTGAGGAGGCCCATGGGGCTGGAGCCGAGGGAGCAAGGAAAAGAATGTAAGAATTAAAGTTAAGTTGAAGAGATAGAAGCCAGACAAGACAGTACTGGATAAACCATAGAAAGGATTTTGGTTTTTACATAGAGAAAAATGGGGAGCAGATAGAGATTTTAAATTCAGAAGCAACAGAATCTGACTTATGGTTTAAAGCATTCACTCTGGCTAAGGTTCAGAATACACTGGGGGGCAGTGAACAAGCTTGAAAGAAAAGAGACTAGTTAGGAGACTACTGCAATAATCCAGGCATACTGGATAGAGACCTGTATGTGACTGATACCAGTGAAAGTAGTAGAAAGTGGACAGGTTCCAGATATATATGGAAGACAAAGTCAAGAATTTTGTGTTGGGTGGACAAAAAAGAGGAATCCATGATGACACCAACATTTTAGCCTTAACAAGTAGTGTAATATAGCTAAATCTGAAAGTTATTATCAAATGAATATCTGTAATATTTCATGAGGAAACTACAAGGTGGTATGGGAAAAAAATGTAGATTAGGAAGAGATCAAATTGTATTTCCACAAATGAAAATTTTAGTTTGAAATTAAAAATCTCTCCAGTTAAAAAGCAAAAAGAGATGAAAAGAGATCATTAATGGGTAGGGGAAAAACAATAATGTGGCAAAGTAATCCAGAATAGCACAAAGAACTAGACAGACAATTTCTCATAGATAATATGAGGTAAGTTATGAGACAAGGAAGATAGAATAATAATGTTCAACATGAATCTAAGGCTGATAGTTCCATAATTCCTAGAAAACTACTTAAAACATAGTAGCTTCCAATAAATATTGACTTTTTTATTGAATTGATAATAGTCCTACAAAAAAAGTGTCAAGAGAATGAGAAAGAAGATTCCAAGTGAGGATTCCAGTTGAGGGACTCCAGCACTTGGGTGAAGCACAGAAATAGAAAGAGATGGATTGAGGAGGGTGGGAAACATAAATCCATACTACCTTCATCATCCCTTCCTCAAGTCTGGGCAGCCCAGAGCAAACAAGGACACTCTAAGGGAGGAGAGTGAAGTGAGCACTTGACTTCACCATGAACCCCAGAACATGCCTTTCACTAGATGGACTCCTGTGTCTATAGATAGTTCCTTTAGGCTCCCACAAACCCAGGCCTCTAACCTACACTGGCACCTGCCAGCACCTGCACCCTCAGGTATCTCTTGTGTCCCGAGCGTATGTGGCACCAGGCTCCTGTCAGGCTCCCACAAACCCAAACCCCAAGCTCAACCCTGTCCTACCAGCTCCTGTGGCTCTGGGTAATTCCCAAGGTCCCAGGAGGCTCCCATGACACCAGGAAATTAATTATAAAAGAAAGGTTTATGAAAAATATCACAAAACTTCAATAAGGAACAAAAAATATTTTAAAAGATAAATAAAAGGAGAGATACATACCAGATTTCTGAATGAAAAATAGGATGTTAGGGGCACCTGGGTGGTTCAGTTAAGCATCCAACTCTTGATACCAGCTCAGGTCACGATCTCACAGTTCATGAGTTCGAGCCCCACATCAGGCTCTGAGCTGATGGTACAGAGCTTGCTTTGGATTCTGTCTCTCTTTCTTTCTGCCCCTCTGCAACGTGTGCACGGTCTCCCCTCCCCTCAAAGTAAGTTAGTAAACTTTAAAAAAAAAGGTAAGATGTTATAAAGGTATCCATTTTTCAAAAATTATCTGTAAATATAATGAGATTCTAACCAGTATCCCAAAAGGATACATTTCACATTTAACAAAAATAATTCTAAGCTCTATCTGGAAAAATGGATGGTGCTGTCCTTGTACCCTCTCCCTTAGAGAAAGAACACCATGTGTGAGGGAATCATTAGACTATATTTTATACCTCCTGAAGAAGATGTTACATATAAAGGTGGACAGAAAATTAGTATGTGACTATTTTAAGTTAATTTCATACCTTTGATAGGTGCCTTATTCCACACTAATTTCTTACAATGCTCCTAAGAAGGAAATCCACGTTTCAAAATTTTATGTCCATCAAAGAGATTTTAGTACATAGATTTGCAAATAAAGAGTTGACCAAGCTTTAAATGCTAATTTTTTCTTTCATAAATGGTAAGTAAGATAAACACTAATATGTACTGAGCACTTCTAATTTTCTAAGAATTTTATTTGCATTTTCTCACTCAATCTTTATACAAACACCATGAGATAGATAGCTCAGAGAAATTAAATACCAGTTGTTCAAGTACTTGTTGATAAACTCAGTCAATCCTAGGACTTTGGGGCTCTAAATCCAGCCCCTTTTTTGTTGTTATTTTCTTATGGTTTTATTGCTTTTTAAAAATCTCCTTAATCATTTTTAATATTCTTATTTCAAATGTTATTATTTCTACTTTGGTCTTTCTTTTCCATTGTATCTGACAATTTTCATTAGTAATGCTATACATTCGTACTTTGCTATGTATTAGTAATTTTGTTTAGTTTAAATTTAGTCTAGTTTATTTATTATTTTCTATTGGATGCCCTAAAGTTGTTGAGGAAATGTAAGATACTTCAAAGATGTTTTGGCTTGTTTATTCTGGGAGTTTCAAGGAGTTCAATGATCCTGGACCAATTTTTATGTTGAATGCAGGGTTTTTACATTGTCACCCTCTTCCTACATGTAAAGTAGGCTTGGGATTTTACTTTCTCTTCAGTGACATTTTCCCTCAAGAGATAGAGACAAGAAATTCCCTTAATGCTTTTCAGAAAGAGAGAGTAGGGAAAGGAGTGCTGAGTTTTCTACAGGTCCTTTCTTCTTGCAGCTCTGAGGTCATGCTGCCCATTCTTGAATATCTTCATAAATTTTAGAGCCCATTTCTCCAGCTCCCCCAGGACCTTCTAGAACATGAATCCCTCAGACACCTGGGTATCAACTTCGACCTATTATTTTCACATTGACTTTGTAATTGATTTCAGGCAAATGTAGATTCCTTTTTTAATTTTTTTATGTCAGATATTTGACTTTTTAAATCTAGCATTTCTGTGTGTGTGTTTACACACACACACACACACACACACACACATATATATATATAGAGAGAGAGAGAGGAGAGAGAGCACACAAGCAGGGGAGGGGCAGAGAAAGAGAGAAAAAGAATGTCAAGCAGGCTCACACCCAGCACAGAGCCTGATGTGGGGTGGGGCTCAATCTCAGGACCACAAGGTCATGACCTGAGCCAAAATCAAGAGCCCAATCCTTAACTGACTGAGCCACCCAGGCACCCTCCACCCATGTATTTTCAAAGGAACATTTCCTCATTGCTCATTCACATAAGCTGTCTTGGAGCCCATGCTCTATCTTCCTTCAGTTTTTAGCTGTATTGACTGAGAATTGTTTCTTTCTATCCTTGCCGGGCTCTTGTTTTGTTTTGACCCCATATATTTTCGATTCCCATATCACTTCCTTATTTCTTGATCTTCTACCTTCTCCCCCTTTCCCTGAGATGTGCCTCTTCCTCTTTACTTATCCACAACATCAGCCAGCCCCCTTTCCCGTTTTTTTCCTACTTTTCATGTAACTTGTTATCTATTAGCTATAAATTTTGTTTGGTTGTCTCTTGTTATACAAGGATATAAGTCACAGCTGGAATATTATGCTATATTTTGTATGCTTCATTGGTTAGCTTGGAACACTACAAGAAATTACAACCAAAATGGGACTTTAGGGATCAAATTATGATGAAAAATTAATTAAGTTAATTAACTGCAACTTGGAGTTTGAATGTACAGAACTCTTTCAGGTAATTAGCACTCCTATAGGCTAGGGACTCTATTATTTAGAATGTAACAAAGTGTGAAGTTTAAACTGAAATTAGGTAATTTATGGAAATACTCTATCTCAACTATAAGTTCTAAATAAATATCAGGCGTATTTAAAGGTAAGATCTGTTAATATGCCAAGACAGTTTTAGAATGAAGATAGTCTGTAAGTGTGGTTAATTTTCATTCTAATGTACAAAGATAGGTAAAAACATTTCATTGATTGATGTAAGGATGGAATTTCTCTATCATTTTAGATCACCTTTGAACAGGATCTCAGTTTGTATGGCAGAAATAATATTAGCTCACACTTATTGGATACCAGCCATGGGCCTGGGATATATTCAATAACTCATCTCCTTCTAAAATGACCCTAAGAGATAGCACATATCATTATTTCATCTTACATATAAGAAACTAAGGCAAAGACAGTTTAAGTAACTTGTTCAAGGTCACATAGATACAGAGTTTTGGAGTCGAAATTTAAAATTAGGCAAGTTGTCTCCATTCTGGGCTTCTAAGAATACTACACTTTAAGAACTATACTCAAAGTCTGAAGCAGCCACATTATAAGAACCATGGAGTCCTTGGATAATTAATACTAATTGAAACCTATCTATGTATTTTTTCACCTAAGTACGTATTAATGTTTTAATTCCTAAATATCCATACTTTACATGAAGAGTTAATACTTGGACTTTTTCTTTTAACTGAAAATGAATTCCTTAATATGTTGCCATAATGGATGTGTGTTATCCCACTTGAATTGAATTGAATTTTATGGCATTACTATTTTAGTAATACCATAAGAAGAGGAGCACAGCTCATTAGGATAATCTATAAAGATGAGTTCAAGAAAATACCCATCACAGGGCTGCCTTTACCTTTCTTTGGTCCAAGGATTCATAATAGCCATCTGTGACTTTATATAGATAAATACAATAGAAAAGAATAAAATCACAAATAAAAATAATTATTTTGACAATCTCTATTCTCAGGCACTAAAATAAAAATAAGAGTTTTCAATTTTTCTTATGCAACATGTTTTAATTTGTGTTTTATAATTATTATATGATTTCTCTTGATTATAAACAACATACAAGAATTGCAGAAAATTTGGAAAACACAGAGTAAAAAGAAAGACAAGAGAAAGAAACAAAAACAAAGAATGGGAAGAAGAAATTAAAGAAGGGAAAAGGGAAAGAGGGAAGAAAGGAAGGAGGGAGAGAGGGAAGGAAAGAAAGAGAAAAGAGAGAGAAAGAGAAAGAAATAAAGAAAATAAAAATTACATATAATCCAACCTCTCAAAAGTATTTTCTCTCAATATTTTGGTGTATACTGTTTCTAATACATATTATATACATATCATTAAAATATCACATGCAAAATGCAATGTACATACTCATTTGTGGTCTGCTTATTTGTCAGATATTAGCATATTACAAACAAAACATGTCCTGTGCCATTAGTCTTTTTCACTTTTTATTTTGAAATTCCTCCAGATACACAAAAACATTTTATATCTTTCACCCATCTTCTCTAAATGTTAACATCTTTCACAACACAATAAGATTATCAAAACTAGTAAATTAACATTGATACAATACTAGTACTAATCTAGAGACCTCACTGAAATTTCATCATTTTTCCCACTAATATCTTTTTTCTAATCCAGGATTCAATCAGGATCACATACTACATTTAGATAATCATGTTTCTTTAGACTGCTTTAATCTGGAACAATTCCTCAGTTTTTATCTTTCATGATTTTGAATCTTTTGTTTTTTTATTGTTTTGTTTTTTTAAATTTTTTTATGTTTATTATTGAGATAGAAACAGAGCATGAGTGGGGGAGGGGCAGAGAGAGAGGGAGACACAGAATCCGAAGCAGGCTCCTGGCTCTGAGCTGTCCACACAGAGCCAGATGCCGGGCTTGAACCCACCAACCGTGAGATCATGACCTGAGCCGAAGTCAGACGCTTAACCGACTGAGCCACCCAGGCGCCCCAATTTTGAATCTTTTGAAGAGTACTGGCCACTAATCCTGTAGAATGTCCCTCAGTTTAAGGTGTTCTGATAGTTCAGGTTATGCACTTTGGGCACATATATCACAGAAGTAATGTGTCCTTAGTGCATCATATCAGGAAGTTCAAGTTTGATATGTCTGATTACTGGTGACATTAACTTTGTTCACTGAGATGAATCTTCTAGGTTGCTCTATATAAATCTACCATTTATCCCTTTTGTATTTCATAAGTATCTTTGGGAAGATACTTGAGATTATGTAAATACCCTATTTCCCATCAAATTTTCACCTACTAACTTTAGCATTCATTGATAATTCTTGTCTAAAACAGTTATAACTGCAGTGTTTACCAAATGGCAATTTTCCTTTTCCATCATTCCTCTACAATTATTATTTTGAATTTTGCTATTAAAAAACATCTATCCTTCTAATTTATTTATTTATTCAATTATGTATACATATGTCAGTATGGACTCATAGATATTTGTTTCTTTTTGTGTTTTATAATCCATAATATTGTTTATTTTCTTGCTCGAATTGTACCAGATTGGCCATTGGAACATATCCCCATAATTTTTCAAGTACTCTCTTACTTTCTAGCACCACAAGATATTCCTGTCTTATCATGTACTTTCTCTGCCCTAGAATCTGCCATTTCTCCAAGGAAATGGTTACATCTATTGGAGAGTAGCATTAAGAAACCAAGATCTGGCACTGGGCATGTTTATTGTTAGTTGGTTTTGTTGTTTCTAGATCATTTTAGTAGACAAAACTAGGAAATATATGTATGTATGTACACGAACATACACACATTTATTTTTTAATCTGTATGTATGTATATATCTGTCTATATTAAAAATCATGAATTTATATGGATTTTTAAAAGTTTATTTATTTTTTTGAGAGAGGCAGAGACAGCGTGAGTGGGGGAAGGGCAAAGAGAGAAGGAGAGACAGAACCCCATGCAGGCTCCATGCTATCAGCACAGAGCCCAATGCAGGGCTCGATCTCATGAAACTTTGAGATCATGACCTGAGCCAAAACCAGGAGTCAGACACTTAACCCACTGAAATACCCAGGCTCCTCTTAAATGGTTATTTTTAATTCCACTCCAACAACTTCTAGCCTCCTATCTTTCCTGACTTACAACTCCTTTCCTCCACAATAGGAAACCTGGCACTTTTTACCCGCAATATCCACATACGTGCTCAATCAAGAATATACATAAAGTAGTTTCCCAATTACTAACCTACTCTTCTACTGAAATATGATAGTTATTATATACAAAAGTTATTTTTGCCTCTGTTCTTGAATCATATAATTAAAATATTGTTTTGCAAAATTACTTATTTTAGTTTTTATTCTTCATCTCTTAGTATAGTTACGTTATTCATTTGTAATACTATGAAGCTCATTTATACTTTATGTATTGTATTAGGTTCCTTTCCTAAACCCCAGTCTTAATTAATTAGGAATATGTTAAACTCACAAGGGCCCATGCTTGGCTTAAAGTTATACTGTTGATGTCCTGAAATCCCTAAATTTTGAACCAAGGGCCCTTCAGTTTTATTTTGCACTTGGCCACCCAAATTATGTACCAGGTTCTGTGTCTTACCAGGGCTATCAATACACTCTTATAGTAACTTCCACGTCCACCTGCTTTATCACTTCAAAATAACTGATAGCCTCCATCATCCCTTCCTTCTTATTCACTTGTCCTTTTATATTATATTATAATTCTCCTTGAATTATTAATTCTATGATCTCCTAGTTCTTAAGGACTATTCATTTTACTTGTTCACTCTTCAACTTCCTCATAGTCATATATCTGCAACTTAAGTGAGGAACTGCATCGCGACTTGTTAACTCATCAAGTTAATGCATCTATTTGATACCAAATATCTCAAAAGTCGTTTTATTTTTTTCTCTAATCATATTCCTCCTTAAATTTTAACACCATAGCTCTTTTTCCTTGAAACTTCATTTTCAGAGTTGCACAATGATGGACCAATTGACAAATTCAGTACACTTTCCCTAGTTTTTCATAATTCCTTAACAATGTCTCCATTGTTGACCACCTTTCCCTACTTGAAATTTTCTCCTTAACTGCCTTGCATGATATAACACATCATTCTCCCCAGCCCCCTTCTCTGGTGCTTCTCAGTCTGCCTTTTGTGAATCTAAATATGGCACACACCTTAAGGCTCAATCGTCAATCAAAAGAAAAACAGGGGTAGGAGAATTTAAAGGTAGGATACAGAGGTACAGTAGAGAACTAAAAAGAGTATTGGAGAAGAGCATAAAACTGAGAAGTTGTCAGAACTGACCTATAGAAATCTGGAAACCTTTCCTCGGGGTTCTACTATTAAAGTGTTTCAGTCCAGTGATTTTTAACATTCTGGGAGGTTTCAATTTCCAAAAAAAGAGGATCTGATTGAGGCATCTTCTGCCTTGGATCAATCATCTTTGGCCCTGTATAAAACTAGAAATAGAGTCATGGTCAGAGGTTGGAAAAGACCCCAGCTGGTGTCCACTGTAAGTGTCTCCTACATTCCCATACTGAAGAGAATATGTCTGTTTTTTTTTCTTCCATTCTGTGTGATACAGTTTAAAACAGACAATAAATATCTAGCACTCAGGGAAGAGTGACTGAATGAGGATAGTCTAAAACATGTATCTCAGATAAAAGAAGAGTTGCAGGGAAGAAAATATGCGACAATAGTTTTCAAATATTTTAAATTTATCATAGTCAGAGGGGCATCTGATTCTTGATTTCATCTCAGGTCACAGTCTCACAGTTTGGGAGATCAAGCCCTAAGTCCCACATTGGGCTCTGAGCTGACAGTGCAGAGCCTGCTTGGGATTCTGTCTCCTCTCTCTGCCTCCCCTCTGTTCCACTTGCTCTCTGTACCTTCCTCAAATTAAATAAAAATAAACTTTAAATCTATCACAGTCAGAAATCATCAACTAATTTCATAGCCCCAGGGAAAAGAAATGAATATCACAATGTAAAATATGGGTGATCATATTTCTGAAGTTCAAAGTAAGGAGGAACATTTTTAAATTAGAAAGTTTTTCATTAACAATATTATGAGAATTTGAATACCCAATATATGTTATGAGAAAACTCAAATTTTTCCCTCACTGGAGATGTTCAAATTGAAAATTAACAATCATCTATGAGGAGTATTCTGGAGAAATATGGGGATACTATTTGCAAATCCACAGTAACCGTTTTCCAAGAATATAATTATGTAATATTGGCATTGTAATAGATCTTAGGTAATCTAGTCTACTTACATCACTCTATAAATGAACAACCGAGACTATGAGTTATGTAGCCGCAAAGTTGGTGAGTGACAAAACCAGAACAGAAACGCCATTTATGAATACTCCACAAACCTGGAACAGAGCACAGTATCTACAATGAACAGAAGAACATAATAGGTCACAGGCAGAATACTGGTTAATGTTAGTCCTTAATGCCAAAAGTTATTCTGACAGGCTAAAGCTATAAAGTTTACCAGAGCACTCCATTCTTATATGGGGAAATAGCCTAAAGCTGGCAGTTTTTTTCACCTGTGATAATTAAAAATGTTTCCAATTTTTTTAATGTTATTTATTTTTTTGGTGGGGGAGGGACAGAGAGAGAGGGAGACGGAGACTCTGAGCAGGCTCCAGGCTCTGAGCTGTCAGCACAGAGCCTGACTCAGGGCTGGAACTCAGGAACAGTGAAATCATGACCTGACGACTTCAGAGTCAGATGCCTAACCGAATGAGCCACTCAGGCCCTCCTGAATAATTTTTTAAATGTAAAAATAATATAAAACAAAACCAAATAAAAAGTAGGAAGCAGTATAAAGAAAAATCACTGGTAGTCCCATTCAAATAAAATTATTTGGGTACTTTGGTTTATCTAATTCCAATATTTATTACTAATTTATATGTTCATACATGGCTTATATACACACATTTCTGATGTATAAACTTTCAAATTTTATTTTTATTCTTCTCCTAAGTATCATCACATACTATTAAACATCACATACTGTTAAATCTCCACTTCTTCCTTAAAGGAGTTATTGAAGAACAATTTTTTTAAAATAGCATCTAATAAAGTGTTTTTTTAAAGGAAGTGATTGAATAGCATCTTTTTCTCATATGACAGCAATTTTCAGGTCTGTCCAGGTCTTCATATTCAACTTTTTTAAAGTTTATTTATTTATTTTGAGAGAGCGAGAGCAAGGAGAGGTGACGCAAAGTGAACAGAGAGAGAGAATCCCAAGCAGGAGAGAATCCCAAGCAGGAGAGAATCCCAAGAGCTTGGGCTGAATGTGGGGCTTGATCTCATGACCCTGAGATCACGACTGCCAGATCATGACCAAGAGATCATAACCTGAGCCGATATCAAGAGTCGGACACTTAACTGACTGAGCCACGCAGGCACCCCTTCATATTTTACTTGAAAAGATTCTCTAATCAGTGGGACAAAGGGCTGTGTCTTTCCTCCATAGGCATTCTCATCTGTGAATTATTTAAGGTAGAGCAGATTTGCGACTACACTCCCTCCAGCATTTTGGCTATGTATCACAAGTTCTCATCATAGGTAATGGTTCTCCTCTCTAGAGTGCTATCTATGGTACATGACTGTTTTTTCCTCAAATAAATACAGTGACTTAATACAAAATATCCAAGGTAAACATGCATGTGCACTTAAGGCTTATGTAATATTCTTGTGTTTTTCTGTATAGAGAAAGATAACCTTCTTTCAGAGGTAAGCATACATTTTGCCAGAATATTATCCTTTTAAAGTTAATTTCTTCTGATAATTGATCAAGAAATGTTGGAGAATTGTCATCATGGTGAAAATGAGTATATGAACTATATGAATGAAGGGTTATGAGAGTTCAGATTAGAAGAAAGAGTGAGCATTCAGGTTAATATTAGGGAAAGGGAGAAGACATAGAAGAATGTTTTCATTTTTAATAATATTCCTGAGCATATTCAAATTCTAAAACCAACTGGACACAGAAATTTCCAACCCTTCATCATTTATTAAGCATTAGCTGTCAGCTGGGTGTGTGACAATGATCAAATTATTTTGGAGTCTCAGTTTACTCTCTTATTAGTGCATTAAATGATAGTTTCCAAGATTCCTTCCTGTTCTTCAAATCTATTCTGTTATTCAATAACTGTCATTACCATCATCACCATCACCAACACCTCTAGCAATATTTACTAAAACCACAAAAGTACCTTAGTGAGAACACAAAAGATTATTAAACATGATCCCTGCTGTCAATGTCCATTTACAATAGTGAAATATAGTTAAATCAGGATTATAAATAACGATCATATACAGATTAAACATTTTATTTTAATTTAAAATATATTAATGACTACTCATCCACCAGTCTTTTGATATAATAACTTTTTAAAAAAACATAGGTCTAGTGATTGGGCCATAATAATATATTATTTATAATTTCTAGTCTTTGTTTCTTTGGAATAAGAACTTAAAGACTTTTCTGAAGACCTATGTGTGCAAAATCCTTCCAGATTATTTTTCTTTTTCTAATCTGTTATACGGTGTTATTATATACCCTTAAAGTTTTCCCTTTTGAGCCTTTCAGAAGCATTTGGCCTAGTTTTCCTATATCCAATTCTTGCCACACTTACATTTTGTTACTTTTATAATATGTAATTAAATAATTACAGTTTTATTTAAACTATTATAAGTGAATTTGAAAACAAATTCATATTTTACAAAAACCAATTTCATCTTACTTTTGTTAAGCATATAAGTATCTGGTGAAAACTAAGTGCACAGGTATGCTTGAGCATGGCCTACACATAACCAATATTCACTGTGCCTTGGGCAATAGTTGGTGTCCTTTACAGAGAGATAGTTGTATGCCTGTTAATCCAGCAGTTGTGGAGACTGAGTAAGAGAGCTTTACTATATTTGGGGATAAAAGATAAGCAATTAAACAAGTGTGTAAAAATATGGCAGATACCACTATAGAACAAGGGAGTGAATATATAAATACATAAAATATGTCTAACAACTAAATGGACAGTATATGGCAAATAATGAGCGCAGAAAAAAAATGCCAAGATACAGACTGTTAAGAGGTAATAGACTTTCCCATCCCCCCCCCCACACCTGAATATTTCCTTTCATGCCATAGTAAATAAAATTATGGAACACTCTTGTCCTCCTTCTGCCTCTTTAATCCAGGGGAATACAATCTTTTCTCATTGAAAAATTTGAACTTAGCATTTCCTTTCTTCTCTTTTGGGAATGACCTGCTGTCTGGAGCGGGCCTGCACCCACAAGATTAGGTGCCACCCCAGGGAGTAGAGGGATCTTGCCCCAGCCCAGAGGTGACTATGGTTTGGGATTTGGGATTAGGAAGCATGCTTGTCTACAGATATGAGCACATGTTTCAACACAGACTTTATCAGTAATAAAGGTGGTGTTTTGGCTCTTCCTGTTTATTACCTATTTCTTTCATTTGGTTCAGAACTTGAGTGAAGAAGACAGGTCTAGGTAGTGGCTGGCCTCTTCAAGGAATCTAGCAAGGCGATCAAAGAAGGCTCCCTAAAGAATATTGAACTTCAGGTGAAGACTGAGAGACATGAAATCCCTAGTACTTACCTGTTTCATTGACATTACCTTTTAATGGGTCTGTCATTCCCAATTCTCTGGTGATACTTCTTGGACTCTACAGCCAAAATGATCTGTCTTAAAAATGTGCCTATCTATGATTAAATATCTCGGTTACTTTCTTAGCATAACATTCAAGGCTCTTGATGACCAGGGTGGCCATGTGTACTTTTTTGTTCAGGAAATACTGAACAATACTGAATACTCAAGAAAGTCCTACTTTATACCCATTGTTGTGGTGTCATTATTTATAGCACCTCCTACTATTCTCAAAGTATTCTAATTCAAAAAAGTTTTATTGTCACTGTATTTATGATCTACATGACACCTAATTTTTCAGTCTGTTATCCTGCTACTCTCTAACCTGTACTTTTAGTTCTACCCAGTAGGACCCACTCAGCAATTCCAAACAATGCCTGTGCTTGTCTCTTCTGGCCCTTCATCAAAGCAGCGCATCTTATATGGAATGCCTTTCCTCCCTTCCTCATTTGGTAAAAGCCTACTTTTTCTTCGTGGCCCAGATCCAAAGTCACTGCTTCTGTCATCCATGACCTGTCTCTGCTCATGCGAATTCACACTTCGTCTATGTCTACCTCTGGAATAAAATGTACTTTGAGGTTCTAATGCACTAGTATATTTTGATCAATGTATACTATTTAATTTTTGTTAAAACAGAATACACATAATATTAAACAGTGTCTAATGAGTGAAGGTTGAGATGAGAAAGTCCTTTATTTTGGTTTAGAGCTGGGTACAAGATGCTCTATGTAAGAGTCAAGCACAGTTTAATGTTAAGCTGTGACAGAGAACAAACTCAGATTAAGCGTGACGTGTGAGAACTCTCCCTGGTGAGTATATAACAGTGCTTGTTTAAATGGGCAGTAAACCGTCCAGCTCCAACAGTGGTCTGTGCTAGAGAAGCATGGATCTTTTTATAGATACTGTGAAACACTGTTATGCTGTGGTAGTGATTGCATTGTAATTATTGCTAACCTGTTTAGTGTTCTTTTGAGTCTTTTAATCACTTGATTCAAGTGTACTATCAAACATTTTAGGATTCACCACTATGCTGTGATGACCAGAGAGAGAGAGAAAGAGAGAGCTATCAATATAGTCACTGAAAGCAAAGGTTTTTGAATAAAAGAAGATCTGGGGACATATTCTGCTATACCCTATGTGTGACTTGAGACAGATCACTTAAATTCGCTAAGTTTTTTCATAATTAAAAGAGGGACAAAAACATCTGTCTTATAAGGGTTGATGTGTTGATTACAAAAAATCGTGCTTGTAAAGGGCATGTAGAGTGAGTACTCAGTAAATGTTATCCACCTCTGCCTATAAAACATTAATGTACTCTAGTAAATTGTGTAATGACACTGTGGGAACCAGCCAACTGGTACAACTTTGTGTATGTGGGGAAACATATGCAGAAAAAAACTCAGAGGTTTAGAAGACTCTTCTAAACAGCTTTTCAGCCAAGATGACTCTGAGCCACCCATCCCAGTTTTCAGAAACTCGTTCAAGTGGATTGGTCCCTGAGAGACTGACAGAGAGGCTAGAACTTCCTACTGGTGTATATCTTTGGAGATAATTTTCAAAGTTGAATACCTTTACATCAGTTCTCTCTCTCTCTCTCTCTCTCTCTCCCCCCCCCTCTTGCTTTCTCCGTGTCTCTTTTTCTCTCTCTCTCTCCCTGTCTTTTTTTTTTTGTTTTTTTGTTTTTTTGTTTTTTTTTTTTTTGCTTTTTAAGAAATCTTAGTGTTGGGGCATCTGGGTGACTCAGTCAGTTAAGTGTTCGACTTCAGCTCAGGTCATAATCTCACGGTTCGTGGGTTCGAGCCCTGTATCAGACTCTGTGCTGATAGCTTGGAGCCTAGATCCTGCCTCAGATTCTGTGTCTCCCTCTCTCTCTCTCTCTCTCTCTCTCTCTCTGTCCTTCCCTGTTTGTTCTTTCTTTCAATCTCAAAAATGAATAAATAAACATTAAAAAAAAAGAACACTTAAATGGAAATCCAAGTGTTTACCTGGAAAGATTTTTTGTGTGTGTGTGCAACTACTTTCCCAACAAAGGTTTCTACACCTTCTGACTCATGATAGGATAGAAAATAATCTCCTGTCTTCTTTCCTCACTCTATTCCTAAACCAAGTATACAACACACTAAAGGTTTTATTATAATGTCATTGTCATTAATGAAGGCAAAAAGAATAGAGAAACTTATTCTACTACCCTCCTCCTCCTTATCATACTCTATAAAAAATACTCAAGAACATATCCTTCTATAAGGGCTAATGGTATATTTAGGTACACAAACAGCAGAAATAAGTCTTATCCATTTTTGAGAGGAAAATCATTCTGAAAATATCTGAGCATTTCTTCTCTGGTAGGGCTGGGAGTCAGTGCATGAGAGAATCTCTGGAAAAGTGCAGAAGAGAGGAGGGAGGTAAAGATGGGAAGACATCGGTTACACTTATTAGAAGTCGTAGCAGAAGATTAATGGAAGATCAACTTTAGAGAGTTATTTCTTTTCTTCCCATTTCATTGCTGTCACCCAGATCAATATCAATCTTTCCTCACAAGTTGTTCTTTAGTTTTCTTATGATAGAGATAATATTATTAACCTTATAAAGTTGTGTGAGAATTAAACATAATAAATGCAAACACTAGAAACACTGCATTGCACATATAAGAATTCAATGGTGTTAATCATTATTATCATTATTTTAACTTTTATTGTTGGTCCTACCCTACTGTGATACTAAGGGAGAATAAAACATCAGATGGATTGCGTGATGTGTGTGAGATGGGAAAGAGAGAAGACAATGTTTCCAGTAGTGCGATAGGGATTTGCAAACGAATGGAGAGCACAGAAAATGCAAAAAACATTTTACTAAGAGGAAAAGGGAGGCCCCATATCCATAAACATAGGAACATACATGTTCAGTGTTTGATTCCAGCCTGGAAGTCAAAAATGCACAGTCTGTAATGTAGTGAGAGAGCAAGAAAGGAGGATTGTGCCAGGGCAGAAGTGGAATCAGTAAGTAGGAAAGTAACATGGCGGCTGGATGGTCATGGAGGATGACCCGAGAAATGGGCACAGATCATTAAGACAGTTCCAAGACAAGCTCCTAAGGTTGGAAAGGAGAAGCATGTAAGAACAAATGGTTCTTTTCTGACTGGAATGTGATAGCACAGCAGCAGTCAGTGAATGTATCAGAAGAAATTCAGGTCATCCCAGGAGATGCATCAGAAAATTGAAAGGGATTATGAGCAGAAAAGTATTCAGGGTTTTGTCCATTGGAAATGAATCAAGATAAATTAGACAAAAGTATGGCCTCGGTCAAAAGGGGTCAGACATCAATATTCTCTAGGAACCAATATGATATGAGCTCATAAAAGAATGGGATCAAGTAATTAGCCTAATCTCCCAGGGAGAGTTTTTGAGACAGACTCTTGCCACCCAATCAGGTAGTGAGATATTTCCAAGAACATCTTATGAGTAAATTAATTACGTAGGCTTTTATCTCCTAAGAAAATGAGAAGGGCATCCCTCACATACTCAAATGCCTGTTTGACACACTGGACTGGGGCAAAGATAATACAGGCCCTCTCACATACTGAAGCATTTACATTTATGTAAACCAACTTACTACAACACTTATCTCAGTATAAATGCTGAATAAATGTTAACTATATCTAACACAGAGTATATTTGCATTTTAACCATATCTTTTAATCCCAGTATAGAGTACTGATTGATGGGAGACTTTCTAGGACATTGGCAGGACTACAGATGGAGATATTTTGGAGCCAAGAAGACTTTTGCATCTTTTAAAATCCCATTGGAAACCTGTATATACCTGGGACCGTTCTTAACCCAGGCAGTTTTTATAGAAGGTTCTGGGAGTTGTCAAGGATTCCACAAAGAAGTAATGTAAATATTGCTTTCCACATTCCTTGGGGAAAGTAAGCCAAATCACTTACCGTTTCTGTTGAAAACAGTCTGAAATTATGAGGTCTTCAGAAAATCACACAAGTTCTGTCATGGGACCATGTGAGCTCTTAAGATTTTGTGATTTGGGGGCTAGAGGATATATTAAGATTCTTACTCGCTAAAGTTAGGGTAAAGGAAGCAGGGTACAAAACTGTACATGTTTATATAGAAATTAAATATATACGCAATTTGGCTAACGATGTACTTGGAAGAACTTTAAACTTATGGTAAGTTTAGAAATTGACGTTGAGGGTTACCTGCGAATAAAGGGCTAGCTCTATTTTACCCATCACTGTAATGCAGCCATCAATATTTTTTTCAAATAACCTCAAGTTCTCTGAAGTCTTCTGGATTTAACTCAGATTTCTAATACCATTTTAACATTTTACACAGTGGTTTAATAATACAGAGTCTTCAGCTCAAAAAAAATTAGGAACAGATGGTGAGAATGGACTCATTCCCATTCCTGATGTGCACTTTATTATACTACTTTCAAAGAGTGACTTAAAGCACATTCCAAAAATGTACAGTAGGTGTATGGATTGTGTCTCTTGAGAAATGACTATTTTGTGTGGCATTCCTTTAACTATTGCTATTCCTAGCTCTGTTTCAGACTCTAATGGGACAATTTTAGATAAAAAAACAAAGCAAATATATCTAGTGATGCAAAGGCCCACCACAATTGTTTTATAACCTATAAAGGAATATTAATATTTGAGTCTCTTTTTAAAATAAAAAGTCTATTTTCTAATATATAAAAGGGATTTGTATAACCTTCAGTATCACACCATAGTAAGATATTTTTAAAATTTAATTATAATTAAACTTTTTTGTTGAGGTATAATCAAAATATAACTTTATATTAATTTCAAATGTAGAACACAATGATTCAAGATATGTGTATAATGCAAAATGATTAGCAGAATAAATGAGATATTTTTTAAATCCCTGATTTTAGAAATTAATTATGAAATTTTAAGATAAAAATGATAATAGTGATAGCTAATATGAAGTGAGTGGTTTTATTTGCCAGGCATTATATTAAGTGTTGTACATTTTTAAATCTCATTGTTTTCTCAAGATTACTCCAATTTTAGCAAATAAATTTTTAGACATAAATTTATCCCCAATTCATAGATGAGAAGATGATATAAAGAAATTAAGTATTTTACCTTCCCAAGATTTATAAATAACATACTCGGTTAGATGGCAATCAATAGTAACGTTTGATCAATAGCACAACAAAAAAAATTAAATGAATACCTACAGAGTAAAAACTTAGTTGATTGTTGAATGTATTTACTACTAGATTACAGTATAGTTTGTGTCTACCAGAAATACAGAGAGCAATGAGTAAGTTTTCTCCAAATATACAATTGGCTCAACATACCTCAACTATATCCCTAAACACTAGAATTGTGTTCAAAATTTGATATTCTGCTTCATATGTCATAGCTATTTTACTAGAATAATAAACAGAATGCAGAGTTTGGGAGAGGCTGATGCATCTTTATAGTGGTAAGAACTTGCTATGAGCACTCTGCTTGGGGGTGAGGGTCGCTATATAACAAAACAATAATCCAGATCTGATTCTGTAATAAAATTCACCACGGATACTACCAAAGTGATTGAATGAAATGTGTTCTTGAGTCACATTTCCTCTTAGAGAGATTTCAAAATAACATCCTGTCTTTGAATGGTAAATATTTTCTTGATGTGAGTTCCAAAAGATCATGCTTGCTTGAGAAATACAGATGAATAATGAAACAAGAGATCCCTATCTTCATTTTATCAAGTGAATGACCAAGTGTTGACTTGCATTTCCTCTGGATTTACAGTTTAGGAAGACTACTGATTTAGGATCAGAATTAGCTCTTGCCAACCTTGTACACTGTATAAAGCAGTGGTTTTCAAACATTAGACAATATCAAAATCACATGGAGGATTGTTAAAATTCAGTTTATTGGGGACACCATCCCCAGAGTTTTGGATTCATTAGGCCTAGAATGGGGCTAAAGAATTTGCATCTCTTACAAGTTTCAAGTGAAACTGATATTGCTAGTTGAGAGATAATACCCTGAGAATCACATTCAGTGTGTGCGACATGAGTCTCAAAACTAAGCATTAACCATTTTGATTTGCATATGATTTTTATGACTTTGGTTTTTCTCTTACAGCTAATTATATTATTTAATATTTTATAGGGTTGTGTGTGTGTGCATACACACATATTTAGATTTCATACCTCCCTTTTTTCAAGGATGGTTGTCCTATACATCCTTCTCTTTGGGGCACTTGGATCCTAAATAAATTTTAAAAATGTAAAATTTTGTGAAGGGATATATTCATATATGTAAATCTTCCTTCCTACATTACCACCAATTTTAGGTGACAGTTTTGCTTAAATGAAAGGAGTTTTTAAATCAAGAAAATGGTAATATGCTTCAAATTGATCTTTCTAAATAGACAATATTACAAAGAATTATTGTCTGCAGCTTTTCAGAGTATATACAGACCATATAAAATAACCGAGGCCTTGTGTTAGATCAGTCCCATTATTTTCTCTTTTACAGCAAAAATCACTTCTTTTACTAGGCTTAGAATAGTATAAATAAAGTTTTGCATAGCACAATTCCTATCAGGTAAGGAACAAATTTTGAGAACAGCTTTTTGGTACTACTTAGATATCCCTTCCCATTTCAATAAGTTTATCCTATAAACCTAATTTTGAAATTAAAAACTAAATATTATAAAAAGGAAACACATTAAAAGTTGGCCAGAAATTTAAGTAACTTATTAAATTCCAATTTCTAGTCACTCACATTTGTGGCTTAATATGGAATTCATTTTACAGATTGTTGACATGCTATTTTTAATGGAACCAGTGAGATATTCTCTTTATCTGATAACTCTACACACAACTATGTTATTAAGATACGGTATTTAAAGAAATGTTTACAAACTTTAAAAAAAAAAGCTACCATCTGTTTGCAAAGTAATTTTGCAGTCACTAAGAGTAAAACTATATTACTATCAGAAGACACAAAAGAAGGCCAGAGGAGTTGTATTTTCTCGGCTTGTTTGTATTGTGAAGCACAGTTAAACAAATAGTGTCTCCCTTTCACGGCTCAGAACCCCAGCCAATAATACAGCTGAAGGCTGAAACTATTTGAAAGGGCGATGTGACTTTTGTTGGGATCTGGCTGGATGACATTGCTTAGTGGAAAGCAAAATCTCTGTTGCTCTACCACAAATACTTTACAAGGCAAGGAACTTTAGAAAAGGACGACAGCAGAAACTATTAGAAGATTAATGAGGATCCCCACAGCCTGTTCTTTTATGGCTTGCCAGGAACTCTTTCATCAACTATATATACTGAGCAAGTGAATCTACTGAAATATATATATATATATATATATATATATATATATATATATATAAAAGGACTTCCTATGAGATTGCTTTAAGGAAACAAACAAAAGGGTTAACAACATTTTAACAATGAAAGACTTAAGGTAAAAAAAAAAAAAAGAGGGGGAAGCTAGGAAACCTTCCATTGTGCATGCCAATTAGACATTTTGCTCTTCGATGCCAACAATCTGCTTTTGGGTTTTCTCACAAACGTAAAGAAGGTAATGCAGGATGAAAGTAAAATATATCACACTAACAAGGTATTAATGTACATGATAAATCATTTTAAAACCGCTTTCCCAGGAGTATTTGGTATTTCAACAATAAAATAAAGATTTATGAATTCATTACATAAAATTAACAAGGAAAATGACTATTTTTTAATTGCAACAGGTTTGACATCAAGTTTATATACCACTTATATAAAACTTATGTATTTTTTATTTTTATTTTTTTCAAATTTTTGTTTAAATTCCAGTTAGTTAACATAGTGTATGTTTCTTTTTAAGCAAACAGAGTGAACACTTTTTAATCTATTAATGGCTTAAATGAGCAGAATAAGTGTAAACTTCAGATTCCAAGTAAAATGTCAAAATAATTCATACAATTCTGTATTAGTTTTAAAATAAATGCATCTCCAGTGAAGAGAGCCCCCTTCTTTTGTAGCTTACCCCTTTTACCGCCTCCCAGCAGCGGTAAGCATGTATATTCTAGCAGAAAATATGCAAGCTAACACAAAAAGCGCATATAATAATTCTGCTAAGAAAGGGTGTTCTAGTCCATTGACAGGGAAAATTGTAGGAAAGTTAATTTAGCTTTTTTTTTTAAATAACTGTTTTTGGTAACCAGATTTTATAAAATTTAACACAGGTAGTATGTGGTCTCTCTACAATTTTGGATCACTTTATAACATTCCTGAACAAAACAGTACCCTAAACACAGATATATATCAATCCAGGTTAAAATTCATTTAAGAAAAGAAACCAGATTAGTATAAGGGAGTCAGAGCACCATCAGAACTCATGATGTTACCCCCACTACATATCCATGGCAAAAGAACATCATAGTAAGAAGGATGTGCTGTATCTTCATAAGTAGAAGACAATTACAAATGTCAACTATTAGGGGATTTAGAACAAAATTAAATATTTACATTTGAATATGATCTCAAAATATTATATTTCAGAAATACTATTGCTTCCACTGTCATATTATATCCCTTTGCCTCTTATTTGACCAAACCCTAAGACCTTCCCATGAGGGGAATGAATAGCATCATTTACCAGGTTAATGAAAAGTATGAACCAGCAGATCTGTCCTCTCACTTTTTGAACCAATCCTTCTTTAAAACATAGTAATAAATTAATGCTTAGACTTCAAAGACATTCCCTATTAGGCAGCAGGCAAACCACAAAAGTAATCACATTTACAAAGAAGAATTGAAAGTAAAGTGTATTTCTAAAAAATAAGAATAAAGATAAATTTATTTACGGAATTAGAGCTACATTAAGGATACTATTTCTTTTTTTATTTAAAATGTTTTTACTGTTTACTTATTTTTTGAGAGAGACTAGAGAGAGACAGAACATGAATGGGGGAGGGGCAGAGAGAGGGAGACACAGAATCCAAAGCAGGCTCCAGGCTCTGTGCTGACAGCAAGGATTGAACTCATGAACTGTGAGATCATGACCTGAGCTGAAGTCAGACGCTTAACCGACTGAACCACCCAGGCACCCCTTAAGGATACTATTTCTAGTACTTGTTGGTACTCTGTGTAGTAATATGTAATGTTTGGTTAAAAAAAAAGATTTAACACCAAAGAGTATATATTAAAATGTATTGTGCTGAATTTATGATAAAATATTTCAACGATATGAAAAACTATAAAAAAAAAGCCCAAGTACTTACCACCTAGATTTAAGTTATCGGTTTGCTGTACTATTTGTTTCAGATAGTCTTCCTTCCTCCCTCTATTCTCTTCTTAAACATTATAATTTAATCTCAAGGCTATTTACCATATTGTCTAATCTCATTCCCTTATCTCCCTACCAGTGGTAGCCTCTACACAGAGCTCAGTGAATATTAATTAGCCTTATCCATGTTTCAATTCTTTTATTACACATGTATGTATTCATTATTATTATATATTGTATATTGTTTCATGTGTTTATATACTTCACATAAATGACAACATATTTTGTATCATTTTGCAACTTGAACATTTTTACCAAATAGATTTTTGAAATTTAGTCACTTTGGTACATATTTATTGAACTCATTTGTTTTAGTTATGAATAACATTATTATATATATGTAATATCATTTATTTCCTCATTTCTCCCATTGATTAGTGTTTGGGTTGCTTTCACTTCCTTTTTTAATTTCTACCCTATGAATAGTTTATGACACTGGCTCAAATTTCAGACTTCTTTCTCCCCCTATAACTTTCTCCCTTACCTCTCCTCCTCTTTCTCTCCTTTTCTCCTCTTCTCTCTGCCCCATTTTATCTTTCTTCACGTCTTTCTCCTCCTCCTCTTCCTTATTCCTCTCCTTTCCTTCTTATTTTGACTTTATTTATATTCTGATAATAGATAAACCTTTTCTATTCAGAATAGTCAAATTTATCCTCCCATGGGAAGATAACCACTTTTGATGATGAATTGGAATGTATGGCATATGAACAAGAGGTAAAAGTTTCAAAGATATCTATCTATGCATCTATCTATCCATCTATCTATCTATATCTGTATAT
The DNA here is from genome assembly GCA_028646485.1 of Cryptoprocta ferox. Taxonomy (NCBI): domain Eukaryota; kingdom Metazoa; phylum Chordata; class Mammalia; order Carnivora; family Eupleridae; genus Cryptoprocta; species Cryptoprocta ferox. Next base: position 64,597,927 of record CM053577.1, read on the forward strand.
ATTTTTAAAGTTTATTTGTTTATTTTGAGAGAAAGAAAGAGAAATAGAGAGAAAGACCACGAATCCTGAGATTGTGACCTGAGCTGAAACTGACAGTTGGACGCTTAACCAATTGAGCCACTCAGGAGCCCCCAGAGATTTATATTTGAAAGGAGACTATAAGGAAACATAAAATACAATTTTTATAGTGTTTTCCTGTTTTTATGCATTATTTCATTGACACTTGGGAATATCATAGGTTAAGTGTTGTTACTCCTCTCCTAGAAATGAGGAAATTGATGTTTCTTGGTCTGTATCTCTTGATCAAGATCACAGAACCAATAAAAAAAATGACTCCAGGTTTAGAACTTAAATCCTTCCAACCTTGAACTGCTGCTTGGTCACTCTACTGTATAATTTTCTGAGACTGCCATAACAAATAACACCAGGTGGGTGGATTAAACAACAGGCATTTATTCACTCACAGCTCCGAAGGACAGAAGTCAAAAATCAAAGTGTCACACTCCTGTAGGAGGCTCTCAGGCAGAATCAATTCTTCCTTCCAGCTTCTGGAAGGAGCTCTGAGCATTTGTGGCTCCAAACATTCTTCAGCCTTTGGCTGCATCATATCTCTGCCTCTGTCTTCACATGAGCTTTTCTTCTTTCCTTATGTATGTCTCCTGCGTGTTCTTTTTATTTTTTTTAATTTTATTTATTTTTGAGAGAGACAAAGAGAGAGAGAGAGAGAGAGAGAGAGAGACAGAGACAGAGAGAGAGAGAGAGAGAGAGAGAGAGAGAAAGAGAGAAAGTGGGGGAGGGGCAGAGAGAGGGGAGACACAGAATCTGAAGCAGGCTCCAGGCTCTGAGCTGTCAGCAAAGAACTCGATGTGGGGCTCAAACTCACAAACCTCAAGATCACAACCTGAGCCAAAGTCAGACGCTTAACCAAGTGAGCCACCCAGGTGCCCCTCCTGTGTGTTTCTTATAAGGACACTTGTCATGGGATTTATCCCTACTTGGATAATCCAGATGACTTTTATCTTGACCCTTAGCTTAATTACATCTATAAACACTATTTTTCCAAATAGTTCACAGTTAAAGGTTCCTAGGATTAGGAAATGCACAACTCTTTGGGAGGCCCACAACAGTCCCTTGTACAAGGCATTAATTATTTAAATGATAACGTATGAAAGATGGGTCATTAAGTAAAAGGCAGACAATCAATATAATTATTTTTATTATTATTTTATTACTTTATTAATTTAGCAAGTACTTATTGATAATCTACAATATGTCAAGAATTCTGCTAGTATAAGTAAGACTGTCTTAAGAAATACAAACTCACCCCCCAAACAAAACAATGTCCTGGTGTTCATACATGAAGCTTCTAGATTAATAATAAAGATAGGTATTAAATATATCATTAATCAATTAAAATTGTAATTTTGACCATGATGAAACTCATTCTATATCAATTTTCTATCTAATGATTAGGCAAATAATGTCAAAGTTTAAAAAATCTTACAAATATGTGGTCCAACATCCTACTTTTTAGCTGTTTCCCTTTACTTATTAAAAATACCACAGAACAAACTCCTTTTTTAATCACAATGTATTTGACATATAGAATTGTGAAAATCTAAGGTGAAAAACATGTTAAATAGATATATTTATATATTGTAATGTGATGCCATTGCAGTGACAATTCACATCTCTAACACGTCACACAATGATCCTTTCTTTTCAGTGGTTGGAATAATTTAGTTCTAGTCTCTCAGCAAGTTTAATGATTATAATACACCATTGTTGCCTACATTCATTTTATGGTGCACTAGATCTCTAGGGCTTATTAACTACTCATGCAAGTTTGTACTCTTAAACAATATCCATCCTACCCCTTTAGCCCCATCGCTTGGTAAGTACCATTTTACTTTCTGTTATTTTGAGTTTGGCTTTTTTAGATTCCACATATAAGTGATATCATATAGTCCTTTCTCTGTCTGACTCATCTCATTTAGCATATGTTCAAGGTCCATCCATGTTGCTGCACATGGCAGAATGCCTTTGTATGTCATGGCTGAATAATACCAGAGAACAAATTCTTAAACAGGTGGAGGGAAAACCAAATGTCATCTTTTTTTTTAAAGTTTATTTATTTATTTTGAGAGAGATAGAGACAGTGTGAGTGGGGGAGGGGCAGAGAGGGAGGGAGACAGAGAATCCCAAGCAAGTTCCATGCTGTCATCTTGGAGCCTAGGGCGGGGCTCAAACCATGAGATCATGACCTGAGCCAAAACCAAGAGTCAGACACTTAACTGACTGAGCCACCCAGGTGCCCCCAAAACAAATGCCTTCTAAGCTCCCTTTCAACATTATAATCTATACTTCAAATTTAAATTTGAGTTCATAAGTTAGCTATATTTTTCATGAAAGAAGCCATACTAGTTACCATGTTATATAATTGGTGTTGAAACATAAAACCAGAGAACGTGTAAGGAAACTTAAAAATATTCTATTAATTGATTTGTGGAAAAGGTAGCAAGAGTAGCTTTATCATGGTATAGTAGATCCATCATGCAAAAATCTCAACTGGTTTTATTTAATATTTTCAATTTTTGTTAAATAGGTGGTAAGAATATAAATGACAATAATAATAATACCTGGCAGTCAGTGGGTTCTACTGGAAAGAGCATGAAATTGGAAATCTGATATACCAGAATTTAAATCTTTACGCTTTATCACTACATAAGTTAGCTAAGAGATAGTCTTCTCTCACTTTAAATTTTGAGAAAGAATCAGCACTTGACAGTATTGTTGTGAAGATTTCTGAATTATTATACCTAAGATCTTAGTATACAACAGTTGCTCAAAAATGTTAAATCTCTTCCTAATAATTTACTGGCTAAACTTAATGGTCTTTTCCATTAAGATGAATAGCCCATATTCTAGAATAATACACCTAAATGGCTACTCAGCATTTCTATTTGGGTATCCAACTGACATCTCAAAATTAACAAGTGCACAATAAAACTCTTGACTCCACTTTAGCCCCAAGTACCCTACCCTAAATCTGCTTTTCCTTTTATATTTTTTCACTCATAGTCAATGGTACCTAGATGATTGCACCGCAAATATAAAAGGTAAAGTTGATTCTTCTCTTTCATCACTTCCCATGTACAAACCACAAGAGAGATCAAGTCGCTGTATATCTTACATATATCCTAAATTTGACCATTTCCATTGAACATTGACCACCTTGTTCATTACTATCTTCTCTCACCTGGAAAAATGTAACAGCCTCCTAACCTGTTTCCCAGTTTCCATCACTGGCTTTCACATGGCTCATTCTCCACATGCTGATCAGGGCAAACTTTCAAAACCATAAATCAAGTCACTCCTCTGATGAAATATCTCCAATGGGTTCTCATTGCAATTAGAACAAAATCTAAACCTGTTGTCTTCACCTACAATATACTGCTTTATTTGGCCTCTGCCTACCTTTCTAACCATCCACCACTCCAACCGACTAGACTTTCTTTGAAAAGCTGATTCTCTCATCAGGGCCTTTTCATATCCTACTTAAAATGTCCTTGCCTTCAAAACACTGGCCCATTCTAATAATTAAGGTCTCAGCTCAGATGTTACCTCCTGAAAGAGATCTTCCTTGGTCATCCCATTTAAAGTAGCTCTCTCTTATCTACTTCAGCCATTCCTGATCACATATTCTAGTTTTATTATTATAGTACTTATTACCATATAAAAGTGTCTTGTTTAACTATTTGGGGATATGTTTATATCTGCTCTATTGAAGGGTAATCCTCAAAAGAGAAATCATCTCTTTTGACTTCCCACAGTACCTGGCATCAACTATCAGATAAGCACTTAATAAATGCCATTAAATACTTCAAAAAAGCAGATGACAGCAATAAAACAACAACAATTTGTAAAGATGGGGGGGAATGCTCAAATGATCACAAATATACTTAAGTGTTCTGACTGAAATAGAGAAAACAAAGTGAGGTAATTACTTTAAAATTCTAAAACAGTGGAAGAAATGTTAGTGTTTTGAAGTATTGATTTAATATCCTTATCTTCCTTCTTAAAATCCTCTTTGCTCCACATTGAAAAATAGTGTGGAATCTAATTACTAATAATAAAGATATAATATTAAGCAATAATAATGCAATTGTTATGATCTGGTTTATAAAAGAAGAAATATAAGGAAAATAATGTCTCCTAATAAAATTTTAACTCACATAAACATTTAAAAATCCAAACAACCATGCAGTAGGCTGATTCATGTGAACAGTATACAGTAATTTTAGCATTAATAAATTAATAATAGTCGTTGCCTTTAATGAAGGTCAATTTCCTTCAAGTTAATATAGTAATTTTGAGGTCTATAACTCAAGGAAAAACTATATGGAGGCTTGAAAACTATTCAAGTAAGTCATGAATAGCAAAGGTACACTCTACTCTTGGAAATTTTATTAGTGTAAAATGAACATGATTATGATTTGATTTGTGCAGTCTTGTATCTGTGATTACTCTAAATGTTGGCTATTAATTCTTAGAATCATATTAAATATACTGAAGGAAGATTGGTCCTGTGAGATTTCCATGAGAAATACATGTCTTTTTCATTTGGCTGGCCAGGTGGGAAAATATGAACACAAAGTCAATACTAATTTACATAACATACCGTTACTGTGTCTAAAGGCTCAAGAATATGTATTTTCCAGATAATAATAATCCCTTCCACGTTGTAGTTTGCAAATCACATCAAATACATTAATTCATCTGAGCTGTATAGCAATTATGTGAGGTAAGTATAACAGTGTATTATTTCATTTTTACAAATAAGAAAATGAGATGAGGATCAGAAATTTAAATAATTTTTCCAAATTGTGTGGCTAGAAAATGGATAACTTAAACCAAATATAGCCCAAGGTTGAAATTTCTATCCCAGCACGCTTTTCATCATACTATCCACCTCTGCTAATTTCCTGACAGGTAGGACATGAAGCAATTAAAGAATGGTGCCTTGAGCTATTGCTACCCAAGGAAGTGTCATGACATCCATGTTTCCTTGCAACAGCAGATCCAGTTCTGATTCCAAGCAGGAAGTGAGCCTTAAAAACAAAGAACTAAAAACCCCTCTTGCATCACCAAAGAAAAGAAGAGAATACTAATTCTACAAAGAGAAAACAGCTGCCAGTAGACACAGGGCTCTCAAAATAGAAGGGCAGAGAGCAGCTGGAAACTACTCCCAGACAGCAGTTTCCAGAACATATTGAAGTGAAGCACAGCTTTCTGCAGAAATCAATTGATAAAGACCCAGTGATAAAGATTATACCTTGATGAGCAAAAAATAGAAAAAGACTGAGAATCTTGTTTTAAGGATGCAGGAGCTAGGTCAGATTTGGGCAAGAGAAAGTTGAGACAGAGAGATCAGAACCCAGATTGGACCATATCTGTTGTTAAATGAGCATTACAAGTCTTGTGTGAGGGTACTTGGGAAATGTCAGAACTTAACATTTTTCCCGTTATGAACCTTACCTGATTATACTGTAAACTATGTAAAGCCTTCCTTTGGTTTATGGACTCAGTTACTCTGGGCGAATAAAGTTTCTACCTTCATTAAGTTCCAGTAGGAAGAGACTTCTCTGAATATCTGTTTATATGAAGAAACCTAAACAACACAGTTCCTATTAGTATTGAAATTCTGGAGCCAAGATTTGATTAGTCAGTTAACCAAGTTTATACGTTTCTGAGTGAACTTTATTTCTGTCTTAGGGTGACTGTCTCCCTCCACCAAGGGTCATTGCTTCCCTCAATGCCATGATTCTAAATGACTGTGTCCCTCCAGTCTCCCAAACTTCTTCCACGATTTACCCTGGATCTAAGTGTGGTAATACTTTGTCTGTTGATATGATCTAGATTATTGTAATATACTTTGTGGTTACCGCACATCTACACTTTCATAATTAGTATCTCTATAAACAAATTATTCTAGAATTAACCTAGTGCAAGTGTGCTATCTGTTTCCTATTGGTACTTAACTGATACAGACCCAAATGGCCCAAGACTGTTACCTAGTTCTCATCACAACCATGACAGATGAATTTTATTATTTCCTATTGATACCAATGAAACCCGGGCTTGAGGTGTTTAAATAAGTTACCTAATGTCACACAGATAGTGAGGTAGCAGCAAAATTTTGATATAGACTAATGTAAGCCAAAGCCTCTGATATTTCAACTATACTGCATTGACTCTTGAGTTTTTTTTATTATACAGGTTTCCACATTCGTATGCCTTATTTCTAACAGAGATTGTTATAAAGTGATAGAATGTATGAATGAGAAAGATAATAGAGATAACCTATCTTAAACCCTTTATGAATAAATGAGGTAACAAAACTGGGGGTAATGAACTAATTTGCTTAAATTCACAAAGGTTGATTGCCAGCTAAGAATCCCATATGTAATTTAAATAAAGAGATATGTGATATTTAATGACCTACTGATGCAGAGAGGTAAAGTGAGTTACCAAACATGAAATACTCAAATGTTGAGATATTCTTATGATTCTCTAATATATGTTATAAGAATTGTAAGGCAGAGTATGTTTTAAAATTCTGCCTACTAGAGAGGAAATTGAAAAATTTGTGTTAACTGAATATATCCATCAATTGATTTCTCTAACCATATTATAGTCTTGATGGGAAATAAGAAATCAATTTCTGAAGGTAATGGTAATATGGCAAACATATTTGATATTTTGAAATGTTATAATTCTTATTCTTATCCTTACAATATTTAGAAAATCACTACCAGATCAAATGAATAATTCTGATATTTGAGGCAATATTGAGTAAACCTTACTACTGGCTTTAAAATATAAAATAAAGGGGTACCTGGGTGGCTCAGTTTGTTAAGCATCTGACTCTTGATTTTGGCTCAGGTCATATTCTCATGGTTCATGGGATTGAGCACTGCATCGGGCTCAAGCACCTGAAATTAATATAACACTCTATGTTGACTAACTGGAATTAAAATAAAAACTTAAAAAAACTTAAAAAATAGTAAAGAATAAAAGTGAAAATACAGGGAAAGAAACAAAACTATTATTTTTATGGATAATATGATTATTTAGCTAGGAAATTCAAATGAAAGAAGAGAAATACTATAAAATTAACAAGAAAATTTAATAAAGTAGCTGGAAACAAAATAAACAAACAAAATGACATAACTTTCCTGTATATTGGTATTAAATAATTGAAAGCATAATTAAAAAATACATACTAGTACTAAATATCAGGTACTCAGTAAGAAAACAAAGGAGATATATGAGATTTATATGAAATGAACTACAAATTTCCTGAAAGCCATAAAAATTTTTGAATAAATTAAAAATCATGAGTTATCTCTGGATATGAATACAAAATATATAAATATATAATTGTTTCCAAACTACTTTAAACCTGTAAGAATATTTTTAAAATTTTTTAAATGTTTATTTATTTTGAGAGAGAGAGAGTATGCATGCGTGCACAGAAGGCGGAGGGGCGGAGAGAGAGGGAGAGAGAAAATCCCAGTGGCCTTCACACTGACCCTCAATCATGTCCTGAGCCAAAATCAGGAATCGGATGTTTAACTGACTGAACCACCCAGGTGTCCCTGAACTTGTAATGCTGTTTTAATCAAAACCCTAAAGAGATATTACTTTAATTTTTAAAAATTCAACATTCATGAACAAAGAAGCAGAAATCAAACAATTTTTGTTTGGAAATTTATGTAAAGAATTGGTTTGCATAGAGGAATACATGATAAAGAAAACACGGAAAACAATTAGGAAGGAAAAGATTAAGCAACCAAATGTCTTGAACAAATGGTCAGGTAATAGAAAAATGTCAATTAAAATCCTTTCTTTATACAACATGACAAAATATAGATTAATTAAAAAATTTTAATATAAGGTATCAACCTATATAAGACAAAAAAACACATGATTAAAACTTTCTATGTCTAAAGTCATAGGAAGAAACCAAGGAGGATACAATTAAAATATTGGCAATATGAAAATATAAAACTGAGAGGGGCACTTGGGTGGCTCAGTAGGTTGAGCATCCAACTCTCAATTTTGGCTCAGGTCATGATCTTGTGGTCAGTGAATTGGAGCCGTATGTTGGGCTCTGCACTGACAGCGCCAAGCCTGCTGGTGATTCTCCCTCTGCCTCTTTCTCTGCCCTTCCCCTATGTGCTCTCTCTCTCTCTCTCTCTCTTTCTCTCTCTCTCAAAATAAATAAATAAACTTAAAAAATAACAAAAAATAAAATATGAAACTAAATGTTGAGAGTATCATAGACATTATTAAAATATAAACCAAAGTTTGAACAATATTGAGAAAATAGATAAATGAATAAAGAATAAAAGAGACAATCCATTGAAAAGGAATTTCATGTAAATGTATAAAATGTATAACTACAAAAAACATTGAATATCAAGAGAAACAAAAGACATTTTAATTAAGAAAAAAATTGATTCTAGGGGCACCTGGGTGGCTCAGTTGGTTAAGCAGCTGAAGTCATGATCTCCTGGTTGGCAAATTAGAGCTCCGTGTTGGGCTCTGCACTGACAACATGGAGCCTGCTTGGGATTCTCTCTCTCCCTCTTCTTCAGCCCCTCCCCCCAACTCTTTCTCTCTCTCAAATTAAGTAAGTAAATTTTAAAAAGATAAGAATCAATTCTTTAATAAATAACTTTGCAAAGATTTTTAATGGTTAATAATTTCACAAATTTGTGAAGAGAAAAAATCTCATCCATTGATAGAAGTTGTGTCCATAGTACAATGTTTATAAGAACTAATATGAAAATATGTATTGATATACCAGTAATTTCATTCTTGGTAATCCAAAGCATAACAAGGAAATAATCTGAAACACAATAATTATGCACTAATTTCTTCTACACTGCATTAGAGTAAACACAGGATTAAATTGCATATGTAATATGATATTAACTATGTCCAACAAGATAGGAAAATAGTAGGAAGTTTTGTAAATTGTAGTTCATGTTAGTTGATTCTTATATGAATCAAAATATCCATAATAATTTGCAATTCCCTAATGACAATGATGTTGAACATCTTTTCATGTGCTGATTTGCCATCAGTATATCTTCTTTAGTGATGGGTCTCTTCAAACTTTTTCCACATTTTTATTGTGTTGTTTTTTTATTAGTAAAGTTTGAATGTTATATATATAGCAAAGTTTGAATGTTTGTTATATATACACACACAAACACACATATATACATATATATATATTTTTTTTTAATAATAGCTACAGAGCGAGGTACTACTCTATGTCTGTTAGGAGAACTGACTATACCAAGTATCAGAAGATTATGAAGAAACTGGAGCTCTCCTACACTGCTGTTCGTACAATGGTACAACCATTTTGGAAAACAATTTGGCAATTTCTTAAAATACTTACCACATGATCCAGCCATACCTCCTAGTATTTATGCAAAATAAGCAAAAGAATATGTCTGAACAAAGACCTGAATTCAAATGTTCATAGAAACTTTATTTATAAAAGCCCAAAACTGGAGAGAAAAAAACAAAATGTCTTCAATAGATCAATAGATAAACAAATAGTGATAATTTTATATAAAAGAATACTATTCTGTCAACAGGCAGTAATGAAGTACTTGCTGATACATGCAACAATATGGATAAATTCAAAATAATATGCTGAGTGAAAAAAAGTAGACAAAAAACATACATATTCTATGATTCCATTTATCCATTATTCCATTATCTTGAGATAATCTATAGGGAAAGTAGATGAGTGGCACTAGGGACTGGGAGGGACAGAGCAAGAGGAGTATGAGAAAGGTGGAAAACAAGAATTTTAAAGGGTTTTGAGATTAGGGAATGAAAGATACATTCATACCTTACTCCTATTGATGGTTCACAGGTGTAGACATACATCAAAACTTATCAAAATGTACATTTTATCTAAGTAAAATTTAGTGTATGTCATTTATACCACAATAAAGCTATTAAAAACTCACAATGACCATGTTATTTTATATTTAAATTATTTTCATTTTTCTGTTATTACATTATTTTGTGGCCAGATTCTGACTTGTACCAGTAACATAGTGGGTAAAGAATATCCCTCAAGTGAAAGGTTTTTAGAGGGAAGTCACATAGGACTTTTAGGCAGGGAATATTATTATCCTGAAGCCTCTCCATAGCATCTACACATAGGAGGGAAGACAGAGAAATGATAAGAATGAAAGACCAGAGAAATAAGAAAGGTGAACATGGGATAGGGATTGGAAATAGGTTTAGAAAGGTCCAGGAGCACATGAAGGCCAAGGTCAGTAGTTGAAGATACAAGAAATTTGGCCAGACTACTCAACTAATGTGTATAGTCTAGAATGTCTAACTAGATTTGGAGAGCCTAGTATATTTCATTCGATGAGATATATTTATTCTAAGGTAGGTAATGAGTTTACAATTAAATAAAGAAGATATCTCTCAGTGATACCCCTTCAAAGCGGCATATGTCCCCATATTTGAGTAGGAAGAACATTATGAACATTATGTGAAAAAACTGTTGATGAAGTTGAGTTGTAGCTGAAAAGGAAGGTATATGAACATTTTCTTTTCCTGCTCTGTATATAAAATAATTGCTCTTTGAAAAAGTGAAATCTCAATTTAGTGATAATGCTTAGGGATTAAGATGTTCTTGTTAATTGAATTTTTTATTTATACAATCATCGATGACAATCATAGAATTTCACAGCTGGAAAGGACCTTGGGGATCATTTAGTCCAACCTCATTTTATAGATTAGGCAACAGAGGACCAAGAGGTTAAGTAAATGGCCCAAGGTGGCAGTCAATTAGTGACAGAACAGGGATTATAAGAGAGATTTAACTAGAACAGGCTTTTTGTTTCAGTCTTTGTGATTGAAATATTTTCTACTCCAGAATGTGTTCTTTTATTTAAACATTTTAATATGAAAATACAGTAAATCTGAACCTACAGAGAAGTTGGTCCTATAATTTCTTATTTTATTAATTTATTTAAATAATATTTATTGAATGCCTACTATGTTCTGGTCACTGACTAAGTTCTGGGAATTTAAAAAAATGTGCAAAGGGTTTATAGTCTAAGGATTGACAGAAAGTAAATGTGATTAATCCTATGGCATATGAAAGCATAGAGCTCTGAAACAACAGTAGAGGGGTGTGTGTTGGATGGAAAGAGTGGTGATGAATATTACATTAATATACAGCATATATTAATAAGGGACATATACACACCTGTAAAACCATAAAGAAAAGCAAAGACTTGATCACCACAAAATTTAGGAAAGCAATTACCTCTAAGGTGTAATGAAAGGAGGCAATTACCAGAAGCCTATTCAATTGTATTAGTAATGATCTATTCCCCTTTTTTCACTTATTTATTTTAAGAGAGTCACAGAGAGAGCAAACAAGGGAGAGGCAGGGAGAGAGAAGGAGAGAGTGAATCCCAAGCAGGCTTAGTGCTGTCAGTGTGGAGCCAGACATGGGGCTCCAACTCAGTAATTGTGAAATCATGTCCTGATTTGAAACCAAGAGTTGGTTGCTTAACCGACTGAGCCACCCAGGTGCTCCAGTAATGATCTCTTTCTTAACTGGATGGGCACATGTGTGCTCACTATATTATCTTTTAAATAATTATATATACTTGTTAGTGAATAAAAAGTAAAATATTTCAAGCAACTGAGAGGTAAACAGAATGAGAATGAGTGAAAATTACAATCCCTCTTACGGTAAAAGGAAGAAAGGAGATTCCACAAAAGTTCAAGAAGTATGAGGGGTGAAGAAAAGAAGAAATACTTTTCAGGTGACCAAGATAAAATAGATGGAAAGTTAAAAGGAGAGGACTATATTAATAAATGGAATTGTGGAAATTGGAGAATGTTAAAAAAAAGCTGTGTTAAATAGTGGCAGGCACTTCTTTTTGTTAAACAAAAGAAAAGTGGGAAAGAGTTAATGGTGAGAAATATTAGAAGCAAATAAAGGCATTGTTGGGAGCACCCCTAGAGTGTCCATGGTTCTCTTCACAGAGGTAAGAGGCTTATTCTTTATTTTCTCAGACAGTAAGTGCAAGAGGTGATAAGGGAGGGAAGGGGTGGGAAGGGATGGAGATTGTAGAAGTGTTCTTAGAGGCTGGAAGGAAATGATTGCATGTAAAATAGCTTCTAATGGATGTAGAAATTACCATTAAAGTTTATCTGAGGACTAACAATGAATCTGTAGTTGATTATATTGGCAGTTTTAGGACATTTTTTTTTTCTTTTTAAGGGATGATAAACAAGCTGGCTGCAGAAGCAGAGAGCTCAGAAAGTCCAGAATAACATGGAATGTGCTGTGGAATTGACTGAGGGAATGAGGAAGCACAGGGTGTTGGGACATGTCATACACTGCTTTGGGGTATGAGATGTGGAGCTCCAATCAGGCAAACAAAAGAGTGGAAAGGATGAAGCCATTTGGACCTTAATCTAAATCCACTGGGACAGAACAGGTGTGGAGATTAAGTTTAGGATTCAATAGTTAGATTTATTGTGAGACTAACTACAAAGAGCAGTTGAAAGGGGAAAGAGGGTAGGAGGTAGTATGTGCCATGAACAATGTACAAAGAATGTAATAAACTCAATTTGGATTCAGACAAAAGTCAAAAAGAGGTTTGCAAGAGCAGGTGTTAAATCCCAGCAGGAAGGCAGAGCACAGCTATAATTTGGTTGATGGCCCAGGAAATTTAGTGAGGAAAAAAAAGGTCACTATTGAGAAACAGGTCTGTAGGTGGAAAATAAGGGTCCAATTAGTAGGTGGGTGTTTAGAAGCAACACTTTTGTACATCTAGAAGGGAGCAGAAAAGGAGACTGGCTAAAAGGAACTGAATTATTAATTAGTCCTTTTCTGGGAACTGGATCCCCTAGGGCTAAGAGTGAGAGTGACTCTAAGGTCTACATTCCAGAGCGTTTGGCTGGAAGAGTTACTAAATCACTAAATATCTTCAGATAGGTGTGTTAAGCTGTTCACCAGTTCAATAGTTCTTTCCTAAATCAGATAGTCTAGGAACTGGGAAATACAAAGGTGTACTGGATGTAGAGAAGTGGGGTCAGTCCAGCGTGCCTGGGTGGCTCAGTGGGTTAAGCATCAGACTTTGGCTCAGGTCATGACCTCACAGTTCGTGAGTTTGAGCCCCACATTGGGCTTTGTACTGACAGCTCAAAGCCTGGAGCCTGTTTCAGTTTCTGTGTCTCCCTCTCTCTCTCTCTGTCCCTCCCCTGCTCACGCTCTGTCTCTGTCTCTCTCTCAAAAGCAAATATCCGTTAAAAAAGTTATTTTTAAGAAGTGGATTCAGTCCTATTTGTGGAGTCAAGAGAGTCCACTGAAGAATAAAGTCAAGAGAACAGAGACAGGTACCGTCAACAAGAGCATGGTAAAAACTGGTTTACGTAAAAAATGAAAAAAATTAACCTCAAGTCTAAGAGATTGGCAGAATTTGGGGCCAGCAGCCAATGAAATTCTCTAGTTGTGACTAATTCAATGTGTTGGTTGTCTTCAGGTTTTCTATTTGTTCATATCTCTACCCAGACTATACCAAATGATTTATAGTCACCTGTGTTTCCTCTTATAGATGAACTTCAAGATCACATTCATCAGAATGTCAGATCATGGGTTAGTGTTTCTTCAAAGACTTGTGTTACTCGTAGGAAATTTGAAGTATTGCCCAAAACACATGAGCATCAGTGCTGTTAGAACTTCTGTAGTATATGAAAGTGCCACACACACACATACACAAAAGCAAAAACAAAACAAAACAAAAAAACACACACACCTGACTTCATGAACAGTTCAATCAATTTTACCTATAGGCCATGCTTTGAAAAAAGTCAGGGTCACCAACCTTGACTATGGAATGTGGTCTCTCATTTGAGGAGGTTAACAAAAGAGGGGGAGGGGGAGTACAATTTGTGAAGAAAAAAAAGATATGACATGTGAAAAATAATAGGAATAAGGCTACAGAAACATAGGAACAAATATTCATACAAAATAGAGAGGTTAAAAGTATATTTTGTTATTAAAATGTATTTTGAAGTTATCTTTAAATATGAAGGATTGATTCTTAAACAGCTATATGTGGAGACTATGTTGTAGAAGCAACTTTATTTATTACACAACACATAGTAAAAGAAACAAGTCTATATGAGCATCATTTGGAAGAAGGGTATTCATTAAAATACCAGAACAATCTTAAAATGATTTCACTAAAGGAAGTCTCACAACAAGAACTGTGAGTACAGCGTTTTAGCAAAGTTTAGTATATGTTTGTATTTTAATGCTTTGGAATAAAAACTACAACAATTTACTTAGAAATTAAAACATAATGTACCAAGAACCTATGATAAGAATGCTAAAACATTCTCTATATCATGTCCTAAAAAATTAATTTATTGATACCTTATAATTATGTCACTATTGGTGATATATTTAATTTTCACCTTTAAAAATATATGTAAAATATTAGAAAAATATTTAAATTATTAATATCTTCTTTACTGTTTGTTGATTTTAACTATTTTTTTTTAACTTTATAGTTTATTGTCAGGTTGGTTTCCATATAACACCCAGTGCTCTTCCCCACAAGTGACCTCCACCAAGACCATCACCCCGCTTTACCTTTTCCCCTTCCCCTTCCCCCCTCAGTTTGTTTTCAGGATTCAAGAGTCTGTCGTGTTTTTTCTCCCTCCCTCTCCCTAACTCTTTTTCCTCCTTCCCCTCCCCATGGTCCTCTATTGGGTTTCTCCTGTTAGACCTATGAGTGCGAACATATGGTATGTTGATTTTAACTATTATCCACAGAAAGTTTAAAGTTGGGTTTTATTTGTTCTAAGGACAAAACTTTCATGAAAGCTTTTCTTAACCTTATT